>OX387420.1:2500-1211875 GCA_947563765.1 Anarsia innoxiella
AACCTAACCTAACCTAACCTAACCTAACCTAACCTAACCTAACCTAACCTAACCTAACCTAACCTAACCTAACCTAACCTAACCTAACCTAACCTAACCTAACCTAACCTAACCTAACCTAACCTAACCTAACCTAACCTAACCTAACCTAACCTAACCTAACCTAACCTAACCTAACCTAACCTAACCTAACCTAACCTAACCTAACCTAACCTAACCTAACCTAACCTAACCTAACCTAACCTAACCTAACCTAACCTAACCTAACCTAACCTAACCTAACCTAACCTAACCTAACCTAACCTAACCTAACCTAACCTAACCTAACCTAACCTAACCTAACCTAACCTAACCTAACCTAACCTAACCTAACCTAACCTAACCTAACCTAACCTAACCTAACCTAACCTAACCTAACCTAACCTAACCTAACCTAACCTAACCTAACCTAACCTAACCTAACCTAACCTAACCTAACCTAACCTAACCTAACCTAACCTAACCTAACCTAACCTAACCTAACCTAACCTAACCTAACCTAACCTAACCTAACCTAACCTAACCTAACCTAACCTAACCTAACCTAACCTAACCTAACCTAACCTAACCTAACCTAACCTAACCTAACCTAACCTAACCTAACCTAACCTAACCTAACCTAACCTAACCTAACCTAACCTAACCTAACCTAACCTAACCTAACCTAACCTAACCTAACCTAACCTAACCTAACCTAACCTAACCTAACCTAACCTAACCTAACCTAACCTAACCTAACCTAACCTAACCTAACCTAACCTAACCTAACCTAACCTAACCTAACCTAACCTAACCTAACCTAACCTAACCTAACCTAACCTAACCTAACCTAACCTAACCTAACCTAACCTAACCTAACCTAACCTAACCTAACCTAACCTAACCTAACCTAACCTAACCTAACCTAACCTAACCTAACCTAACCTAACCTAACCTAACCTAACCTAACCTAACCTAACCTAACCTAACCTAACCTAACCTAACCTAACCTAACCTAACCTAACCTAACCTAACCTAACCTAACCTAACCTAACCTAACCTAACCTAACCTAACCTAACCTAACCTAACCTAACCTAACCTAACCTAACCTAACCTAACCTAACCTAACCTAACCTAACCTAACCTAACCTAACCTAACCTAACCTAACCTAACCTAACCTAACCTAACCTAACCTAACCTAACCTAACCTAACCTAACCTAACCTAACCTAACCTAACCTAACCTAACCTAACCTAACCTAACCTAACCTAACCTAACCTAACCTAACCTAACCTAACCTAACCTAACCTAACCTAACCTAACCTAACCTAACCTAACCTAACCTAACCTAACCTAACCTAACCTAACCTAACCTAACCTAACCTAACCTAACCTAACCTAACCTAACCTAACCTAACCTAACCTAACCTAACCTAACCTAACCTAACCTAACCTAACCTAACCTAACCTAACCTAACCTAACCTAACCTAACCTAACCTAACCTAACCTAACCTAACCTAACCTAACCTAACCTAACCTAACCTAACCTAACCTAACCTAACCTAACCTAACCTAACCTAACCTAACCTAACCTAACCTAACCTAACCTAACCTAACCTAACCTAACCTAACCTAACCTAACCTAACCTACCTAACCTAACCTAACCTAACCTAACCTAACCTAACCTAACCTAACCTAACCTAACCTAACCTAACCTAACCTAACCTAACCTAACCTAACCTAACCTAACCTAACCTAACCTAACCTAACCTAACCTAACCTAACCTAACCTAACCTAACCTAACCTAACCTAACCTAACCTAACCTAACCTAACCTAACCTAACCTAACCTAACCTAACCTAACCTAACCTAACCTAACCTAACCTAACCTAACCTAACCTAACCTAACCTAACCTAACCTAACCTAACCTAACCTAACCTAACCTAACCTAACCTAACCTAACCTAACCTAACCTAACCTAACCTAACCTAACCTAACCTAACCTAACCTAACCTAACCTAACCTAACCTAACCTAACCTAACCTAACCTAACCTAACCTAACCTAACCTAACCTAACCTAACCTAACCTAACCTAACCTAACCTAACCTAACCTAACCTAACCTAACCTAACCTAACCTAACCTAACCTAACCTAACCTAACCTAACCTAACCTAACCTAACCTAACCTAACCTAACCTAACCTAACCTAACCTAACCTAACCTAACCTAACCTAACCTAACCTAACCTAACCTAACCTAACCTAACCTAACCTAACCTAACCTAACCTAACCTAACCTAACCTAACCTAACCTAACCTAACCTAACCTAACCTAACCTAACCTAACCTAACCTAACCTAACCTAACCTAACCTAACCTAACCTAACCTAACCTAACCTAACCTAACCTAACCTAACCTAACCTAACCTAACCTAACCTAACCTAACCTAACCTAACCTAACCTAACCTAACCTAACCTAACCTAACCTAACCTAACCTAACCTAACCTAACCTAACCTAACCTAACCTAACCTAACCTAACCTAACCTAACCTAACCTAACCTAACCTAACCTAACCTAACCTAACCTAACCTAACCTAACCTAACCTAACCTAACCTAACCTAACCTAACCTAACCTAACCTAACCTAACCTAACCTAACCTAACCTAACCTAACCTAACCTAACCTAACCTAACCTAACCTAACCTAACCTAACCTAACCTAACCTAACCTAACCTAACCTAACCTAACCTAACCTAACCTAACCTAACCTAACCTAACCTAACCTAACCTAACCTAACCTAACCTAACCTAACCTAACCTAACCTAACCTAACCTAACCTAACCTAACCTAACCTAACCTAACCTAACCTAACCTAACCTAACCTAACCTAACCTAACCTAACCTAACCTAACCTAACCTAACCTAACCTAACCTAACCTAACCTAACCTAACCTAACCTAACCTAACCTAACCTAACCTAACCTAACCTAACCTAACCTAACCTAACCTAACCTAACCTAACCTAACCTAACCTAACCTAACCTAACCTAACCTAACCTAACCTAACCTAACCTAACCTAACCTAACCTAACCTAACCTAACCTAACCTAACCTAACCTAACCTAACCTAACCTAACCTAACCTAACCTAACCTAACCTAACCTAACCTAACCTAACCTAACCTAACCTAACCTAACCTAACCTAACCTAACCTAACCTAACCTAACCTAACCTAACCTAACCTAACCTAACCTAACCTAACCTAACCTAACCTAACCTAACCTAACCTAACCTAACCTAACCTAACCTAACCTAACCTAACCTAACCTAACCTAACCTAACCTAACCTAACCTAACCTAACCTAACCTAACCTAACCTAACCTAACCTAACCTAACCTAACCTAACCTAACCTAACCTAACCTAACCTAACCTAACCTAACCTAACCTAACCTAACCTAACCTAACCTAACCTAACCTAACCTAACCTAACCTAACCTAACCTAACCTAACCTAACCTAACCTAACCTAACCTAACCTAACCTAACCTAACCTAACCTAACCTAACCTAACCTAACCTAACCTAACCTAACCTAACCTAACCTAACCTAACCTAACCTAACCTAACCTAACCTAACCTAACCTAACCTAACCTAACCTAACCTAACCTAACCTAACCTAACCTAACCTAACCTAACCTAACCTAACCTAACCTAACCTAACCTAACCTAACCTAACCTAACCTAACCTAACCTAACCTAACCTAACCTAACCTAACCTAACCTAACCTAACCTAACCTAACCTAACCTAACCTAACCTAACCTAACCTAACCTAACCTAACCTAACCTAACCTAACCTAACCTAACCTAACCTAACCTAACCTAACCTAACCTAACCTAACCTAACCTAACCTAACCTAACCTAACCTAACCTAACCTAACCTAACCTAACCTAACCTAACCTAACCTAACCTAACCTAACCTAACCTAACCTAACCTAACCTAACCTAACCTAACCTAACCTAACCTAACCTAACCTAACCTAACCTAACCTAACCTAACCTAACCTAACCTAACCTAACCTAACCTAACCTAACCTAACCTAACCTAACCTAACCTAACCTAACCTAACCTAACCTAACCTAACCTAACCTAACCTAACCTAACCTAACCTAACCTAACCTAACCTAACCTAACCTAACCTAACCTAACCTAACCTAACCTAACCTAACCTAACCTAACCTAACCTAACCTAACCTAACCTAACCTAACCTAACCTAACCTAACCTAACCTAACCTAACCTAACCTAACCTAACCTAACCTAACCTAACCTAACCTAACCTAACCTAACCTAACCTAACCTAACCTAACCTAACCTAACCTAACCTAACCTAACCTAACCTAACCTAACCTAACCTAACCTAACCTAACCTAACCTAACCTAACCTAACCTAACCTAACCTAACCTAACCTAACCTAACCTAACCTAACCTAACCTAACCTAACCTAACCTAACCTAACCTAACCTAACCTAACCTAACCTAACCTAACCTAACCTAACCTAACCTAACCTAACCTAACCTAACCTAACCTCAAACCTAACCTAACCTCAAACCTAACCTAACCTCAAACCTAACCTAACCTCAAACCTAACCTAACCTCAAACCTAACCTAACCTCAAACCTAACCTAACCTCAAACCTAACCTAACCTCAAACCTAACCTAACCTCAAACCTAACCTAACCTCAAACCTAACCTAACCTCAAACCTAACCTAACCTCAAACCTAACCTAACCTCAAACCTAACCTAACCTCAAACCTAACCTAACCTCAAACCTAACCTAACCTCAAACCTAACCTAACCTCAAACCTAACCTAACCTCAAACCTAACCTAACCTCAAACCTAACCTAACCTCAAACCTAACCTAACCTCAAACCTAACCTAACCTCAAACCTAACCTAACCTCAAACCTAACCTAACCTCAAACCTAACCTAACCTCAAACCTAACCTAACCTCAAACCTAACCTAACCTCAAACCTAACCTAACCTCAAACCTAACCTAACCTCAAACCTAACCTAACCTCAAACCTAACCTAACCTCAAACCTAACCTAACCTCAAACCTAACCTAACCTCAAACCTAACCTAACCTCAAACCTAACCTAACCTCAAACCTAACCTAACCTCAAACCTAACCTAACCTCAAACCTAACCTAACCTCAAACCTAACCTAACCTCAAACCTAACCTAACCTCAAACCTAACCTAACCTCAAACCTAACCTAACCTCAAACCTAACCTAACCTCAAACCTAACCTAACCTCAAACCTAACCTAACCTCAAACCTAACCTAACCTCAAACCTAACCTAACCTCAAACCTAACCTAACCTCAAACCTAACCTAACCTCAAACCTAACCTAACCTCAAACCTAACCTAACCTCAAACCTAACCTAACCTCAAACCTAACCTAACCTCAAACCTAACCTAACCTCAAACCTAACCTAACCTCAAACCTAACCTAACCTCAAACCTAACCTAACCTCAAACCTAACCTAACCTCAAACCTAACCTAACCTCAAACCTAACCTAACCTCAAACCTAACCTAACCTCAAACCTAACCTAACCTCAAACCTAACCTAACCTCAAACCTAACCTAACCTCAAACCTAACCTAACCTCAAACCTAACCTAACCTCAAACCTAACCTAACCTCAAACCTAACCTAACCTCAAACCTAACCTAACCTCAAACCTAACCTAACCTCAAACCTAACCTAACCTCAAACCTAACCTAACCTCAAACCTAACCTAACCTCAAACCTAACCTAACCTCAAACCTAACCTAACCTCAAACCTAACCTAACCTCAAACCTAACCTAACCTCAAACCTAACCTAACCTCAAACCTAACCTAACCTCAAACCTAACCTAACCTCAAACCTAACCTAACCTCAAACCTAACCTAACCTCAAACCTAACCTAACCTCAAACCTAACCTAACCTCAAACCTAACCTAACCTCAAACCTAACCTAACCTCAAACCTAACCTAACCTCAAACCTAACCTAACCTCAAACCTAACCTAACCTCAAACCTAACCTAACCTCAAACCTAACCTAACCTCAAACCTAACCTAACCTCAAACCTAACCTAACCTCAAACCTAACCTAACCTCAAACCTAACCTAACCTCAAACCTAACCTAACCTCAAACCTAACCTAACCTCAAACCTAACCTAACCTCAAACCTAACCTAACCTCAAACCTAACCTAACCTCAAACCTAACCTAACCTCAAACCTAACCTAACCTCAAACCTAACCTAACCTCAAACCTAACCTAACCTCAAACCTAACCTAACCTCAAACCTAACCTAACCTCAAACCTAACCTAACCTCAAACCTAACCTAACCTCAAACCTAACCTAACCTCAAACCTAACCTAACCTCAAACCTAACCTAACCTCAAACCTAACCTAACCTCAAACCTAACCTAACCTCAAACCTAACCTAACCTCAAACCTAACCTAACCTCAAACCTAACCTAACCTCAAACCTAACCTAACCTCAAACCTAACCTAACCTCAAACCTAACCTAACCTCAAACCTAACCTAACCTCAAACCTAACCTCAAACCTAACCTAACCTCAAACCTAACCTAACCTCAAACCTAACCTAACCTCAAACCTAACCTAACCTCAAACCTAACCTAACCTCAAACCTAACCTAACCTCAAACCTAACCTAACCTCAAACCTAACCTAACCTCAAACCTAACCTAACCTCAAACCTAACCTAACCTCAAACCTAACCTAACCTCAAACCTAACCTAACCTCAAACCTAACCTAACCTCAAACCTAACCTAACCTCAAACCTAACCTAACCTCAAACCTAACCTAACCTCAAACCTAACCTAACCTCAAACCTAACCTAACCTCAAACCTAACCTAACCTCAAACCTAACCTAACCTCAAACCTAACCTAACCTCAAACCTAACCTAACCTCAAACCTAACCTAACCTCAAACCTAACCTAACCTCAAACCTAACCTAACCTCAAACCTAACCTAACCTCAAACCTAACCTAACCTCAAACCTAACCTAACCTCAAACCTAACCTAACCTCAAACCTAACCTAACCTCAAACCTAACCTAACCTCAAACCTAACCTAACCTCAAACCTAACCTAACCTCAAACCTAACCTAACCTCAAACCTAACCTAACCTCAAACCTAACCTAACCTCAAACCTAACCTAACCTCAAACCTAACCTAACCTCAAACCTAACCTAACCTCAAACCTAACCTAACCTCAAACCTAACCTAACCTCAAACCTAACCTCAAACCTAACCTAACCTCAAACCTAACCTAACCTCAAACCTAACCTAGGTATAGAGTTCAACCTGATTCAACTCTGATACTTTTCAAAAACAATATATACCTATTAAGTTACACACTTTTTTTGCTTTGCTTGCTCATTGTTAATTTTAATTCATTTCTTAATATTGTATAAAAAATCACCCTTTACTCTCAAACGAGATTCACCGAAAAAAATCAAACTAGTTTCTGCAACTCATCAAGTCATTTCATCCTATATCATCAAGAATCAGCAAACATGGATTCGGATCAGCATTGCTGCAACAACACCACATCTACTATCACCCCTTCCACTCAATTATGGAGCCAGCAGTCATCATCTAGTAACAGATTCGCTCCCTATACGACCAGTCCAACCCTCCGTTGCCCAAATTGCAGTGCTGCACAAAATATAATTGCAGAACAACAGCGCACTATAACATACCTCACTGATGATGAGATGCTATACCGAGCCACCGACACTTCTTCCACCACCACTACAATACCCTGCATTGAACCTGGACCGAACAACCGTGACCAAATCGCATAATATGACCAATCACAGCTACAACAGCCGCTGCAGCGGCCAAAACAAACTACTGGGGAACAAGGAAGTGGCAGCGCCCCCATCTCAACCATCTCAACCATCAAGATAAAAGCTCCGGAGGCTCCTGTGAATACGGTTGAGCCCATCCCATCAACTTCCAGACAAGAGGACCCCCAACCTGCTCAGCCCTCGGCCCAGCCTCCCAGGGAGGTACTTGATGATGAGACTGGTGGTGCCAGAAGCACTCACGATATCTACAGCGATAGCACCGTGGCCCCACCGTCTCCTGTTCCATCTTCAAGACCCCGTACTGGGTTACATGGCGTGGGGGCTGGCATGGCCACTTAGGGCGGAAACCAATGCATACTCTGCGGGAGCTTTTACACATCACGGAACATTACGCGCCACTTCCACAACAAACACCCCACATACGTGGGGGGTAAATTAAGTAAACACCCTAACTAGTAACTACCCTTGGGCGTTCTACTTTTGGACTATCGCTCCCAAAACCACCTGCCCCTTGGAGCTTGTTCCACCGGCCGAAACGCTTATTGGTGTCAGAAACCTTGACTTAAAATTCCTGATGATGGGACAGGCACGACAAGAGCAACTCTCTGACTCATCATCTTCATCGTCAAAAAAGAATAAAAACTATACTTATATTAAAACTGTATTAGAATAAATAGTTGATTACTGTGGGATCTTGTGTGGACTGTATAATAAAAACTGCTGATTCTCAATGACCTTGGTTTATTGTGGTGAAACACAGTTACAGATAAACTCACAAAACACGAAATTCACAAGGCGCGTACGTTTGCTAGCTAAGACGACAAAAGCGGAAGTGAAAGAAAAATGAGAGCGCTAAAACAAACGTCAAATTTGACACATAGTGTTGGGCATAATCCCAACATGCTGCCACCCGCAAAGTAAAGTTTACAGTATTCTTACTAAATGCAAATAATTAAACACCATAATAGATAACGTTACTGAATACAAACCAAAGGAAAAAATTTACATTGGCGGCTAGCTACTACTTGAACTGACTACATATTTTACAGCAATTTTAACAATACCTAATCATATTTATGATAACCTAGAATATTACCGATAAGTTACAACGACTTTCAAGAAACTAAATGAAAGAGAACTAAACATCTATTCAATAGGTAATACAGATACTTTTACGACAGATCTTATATGTTTTTTACCATTGGCAGTTACTACTTCCACTGCACGTACCAAGCCATCATGACCTGGAAATATATTGACAACTCTGGCCATTGGCCATGACATGGGGGGAACGTTATCTTCCCTTAAAATTACAAGAGTGCCTATTTTAAGATTAGGCGAGGAACTCAACCACTTGGGTCTATTCTGCAATACATTGAGATAATGCTTGTACGGTCAGCATCATAAGTCGATGAACACATTCAGATCTTTAAAAGTAAAATACACCATTATTAGACAAAAATCGCTTATAAAAAAATGCTCCAGAGTGAAATGAACATCCAATAAGGTTCAAAATAAAGAAAATAAGTAAGGTTTTACGTATAATAAGGGTGTATTTTACTTTTGAAAATCTGAATGTGTTAATCGACTTATGATGCTGACTGTACCACACTTTCCAAAAGGTTTGCTTTAGCTGAGTGCATAATTGCCAATATTTTAATTTATTTTGAGGTGTGTTACAGACATTATTCTCAGGATACATAGTTAACGAATTTCCTATCAAAAACTGACCAGGTGTCAGGTAACTACAATCACTAACATCAGAGCTTAAAGGAATTAAAGGTCTAGAATTTAGTACACATTCAATTTCTGTTAATACAGTGTTATATTGCTCATAAGTGAGTGTATGACCTTGCAAAACACGTTTTAAATGGTATTTTGTGCTCTTGACTGCTGCCTCCCACAGACCACTAAATGTAGGCGAGTAACTAGGGATGAAATGAAATTCTATGCCCTTTTGAGCTGTAAAATCGTGCACCTTCTTTTGGTGATCTGTAGATGACTGCAGGTCATAGAGCTCAGTCAGCTGATTCCTTGCCCCCTTGAAGGTACTAGCATTATCGGAGTAGATTTCTCTGGGCAGCCCTCTCCTTGAGATAAAGCGACGTAAGCACGCGAGATAGGTTTTCGGTTGTGAGATCTGAAGCTAGTTCTAGGTGTATCGCCTTAGTGGCAAAACACACAAAAACACAAATGTAACCTTTGCCAATTACGGATCGTCTCACGCGCGATAACTTTACGTTGATCGGCCCAGCGAAATCTACGCCAACCGTTTCAAATGGACGGCTCATTGCAGTCACCCTTCCAGCCGGCAAGGAACCCATCAGCTGTTTAGAGGCGGTAGCCTTTTGTCTGAAACAAGTAATACATTTATGAGTAAGTTTCTTAACATATTGTAAGCCATTGGTTATCCAGTATTTCTGGTTCAAATTAGATAGCAAAAGCTTAGGTCCTGCGTGCAAGAGTCTTTCATGCTCACTTTTAATGATGCATTTTGTGACATGTGAATCTTTTGGCAATATAGCCTGATGTTTGCGCGCAAAAGGAATATCAGCATGATGCAATCTGCCACCTACACGCAAGATGCCCAAGTTATCTATAAAAGGACACAAAGATTGTAAAGAACCCTTTACACACTTATTATTATTTAAACAAGCAATTTCGTTTTTAAAAAACAAATTTTGTTCATTTTTTATAAGCATCATTAACGCACAATTTAGCTCAGCACTTGAGAGATATTTGTGTGACACTTTATCACCTTTGAGGTTATTAATAAATCTTAAAATATAAGCCAAAACACGCATCATTTTATGGATGCTAGAATACTGACACACCCTCTCGAAAACATCATTAGTTTTCGACGCGGAAGACACTGGATTGCTGGAGAATGCTGCGCCGGACTTTGCCTCAGGTATGTCTACAGGTAACTCGACAGTAAGATCGAATTTGTACACGCAGCTGTGTAAAAACTCAGGGCCATGCCACCACATATTGCAGCCATTAAAATCCCTTGAACTGACTCCTCTGCTGATATAATCTGCGGGGTTGTCCTTGGTGTTGACATAAAGCCAATGACAATCAGCTGTTGTGTTAGATATAGCTTTCACTCTGTTCGCCACGTATGCGTTTGTCAGATAATTGTTAAAATTAATCTTATATTTAAATCTTAAGATTGTTGGTTATACATACTCTTTGGATTTCTAAACGATAATTCATTCCATTATGTCAAGTTTAAAAATAAACAAAAAGGCGGGAAAGAAAACAAAAGACAGTTTTGACAGCGCAAAAAGAGTCGAGAAAGTGAGATTGTTATAAATTAAGGTTTATCAAAGTAAATTAATGAAATGTATTATAATTTGAAGATATATCATGATTGGAACATTTATTTATTGATATGATTCTGGTGCAGTGTATTTAAGATGAGTATTCTTTCATACTTTTCCTTCATTAAGAATTGTCCTTGATAATGTAAAACTTTAGACTATGTAATCTCCATACATATTAATATTGGTTTAAAAGAAGATAATATTTGACGTAGGGCCCTGTGCCGGAGGTTTCTTGCCGCTTCTTCCTACCGGCTATACAGGAGTGAAGTGGTAGTAGTTTTAGATAAATTCCTTTTCATATTGGTTTCAGACAATAAAACCTAACCTTTGAAATCTATTCAAGTTGTTTAATTTTCTAAGCTAGTATCAAATCAGAATTATTACATGGTATTTCTAATAATTTCCTTTACACATTCAATTTCATAGACAAATACTTCCTTTTCTTACATAACTTTTCTATTTTTCTAACATCAGAAGTGGGATAGAATCCATTGCCCATCAGTTCTAATTTTTTGAATTGAAAGTTTCAGAAAAACGCCGCAACGATGCAAAGCTTTGGGAAAGTTGACAAGGATGTCGACTCGAATTTCCCATTCCTCGGCGACCCAATGACGCGACGTCGAAGGCCCAAACTATCCATCGTCAAGGGACCAAAACCATCCGTCGTCCGTGGCGGCTAAGCGACACGACGCGACGGCAGTGGTTCCAGACATAGCGGTGTTACGATCTTTACCAGCTCTGCGACTCAACGCAGCTGGCAACTTATAATCAGCTCTTCCATTTGTGATTGTGACACTGATCAATACTGCATTTGATCTACTTATGAGGTACTGAAGTGTGTTATTGTATTTCAAAGTTAAAGATTTCTGCCTGATGCATCCTAATAATTATATTGATATGTAGAAATGTAGGTAGTGCTACTTGGTTCTTATATTTTACCTATCTGCTCCATTGTACAATAATTAACTGTGCAGAGAAACAAGTACCTATTTATTAAAAGTAATTAATTGTCAGATTGGCCGAACGAATTGTACATTGCTGCTATAAATTATATGTATATTTATCGGTATCTTTGGATAGTTAAGTTCCTCCTAATGTGAAAGGAGTGGAGTTGTTAATAATATCCTCCTGATGTGAAGCAGTGGAGTCTTAATAATGTCCTCCTAATGTGAAAGGAGTGGAGTTGTTAATAATATCCTCCTGATGTGAAGGAGTGGAGTGTTAATAATGTCCTCCTAATGTGAAGGAGTGGAGTGTTAATAAGATCCTCCTGATGTGAAAGGAGTGGAGTGTTAATAATGTCCTCCTAATGTGAAAGGAGTGGAGTTGTTAAAAATTTCCTCCTAATGTGAAAGGAGTGGAGTGTTAATAAGTTCCTCCTAATGTGAAAGGAGTGGAGTTATAATGAAATCCTCCTGATGTGAAAGGAGTGGAGTTATAATGAAATCCTCCTGATGTGAAAGGAGTGGAGTGTTGTTAAACTAGCATCTAATTTTATTCGGTTGTTATTTTGGTTAAGCACTTCGAGAGCGAAGTGATGACAGTCTGGCCGTGTCAGATAATTGTTAAAATTAATCTTATATTTAAATCTTAAGATTGTTGGTTATACATACTCTTTGGATTTCTAAACGATAATTCATTCCATTATGTCAAGTTTAAAAATAAACAAAAAGGCGGGAAAGAAAACAAAAGACAAAAGACAGTTTTGACAGCGCAAAAAGAGTCGAGAAAGTGAGATTGTTATAAATTAAGGTTTATCAAAGTAAATTAATGAAATGTATTATAATTTGAAGATATATCATGATTGGAACATTTATTTATTGATATGATTCTGGTGCAGTGTATTTAAGATGAGTATTCTTTCATACTTTTCCTTCATTAAGAATTGTCCTTGATAATGTAAAACTTTAGACTATGTAATCTCCATACATATTAATATTGGTTTAAAAGAAGATAATATTTGACGTAGGGCCCTGTGCCGGAGGTTTCTTGCCGCTTCTTCCTACCGGCTATACAGGAGTGAAGTGGTAGTAGTTTTAGATAAATTCCTTTTCATATTGGTTTCAGACAATAAAACCTAACCTTTGAAATCTATTCAAGTTGTTTAATTTTCTAAGCTAGTATCAAATCAGAATTATTACATGGTATTTCTAATAATTTCCTTTACACATTCAATTTCATAGACAAATACTTCCTTTTCTTACATAACTTTTCTATTTTTCTAACACGTTCAATTTCACGGGCTCTGTGTGCAACCAAGCAAGTACGATCTTAGAATCGGTGAATAGGTAAACTTGATTTATGTTTAATTTTAGTTTCAAAGTGTCACGGACTTTAGTGATCAAAATTGACAAAAGCAGGGCTCCGTTTAACTCTAAGCGTGGTATGGTTAAATTGTTAGTTTTAAGCGGGTTAATGCGCGATTTCGAACAGAGCAAATGCATATCTACTTTACCCGTCGGTCTTGTGACACGTACGTATACGCAGCAGCCGTAGGCGGTAGAGCTGAAAGCATCAGAAAAGCCTACGAGATCAACCTTGTCTGAATCAGATACATGAACGTTTCTATCTATAAGAATCGGCTCCATAGAAGCTAGATTGGAAGAGAACTCTAACCATTCCCTACAAATATCGTCGTCAGGCTTGGAGTCCCAGCCGGTCTTAGAACACCACAACCTTTGCATAATAGCCTTTGCTTGTACAATGACTGGGCTCACAAACCCCATGGGATCATAAAATCTACCTATGTAGGCCAGAATGCTCCTTTTTGTTATTTTATTTGCGTCATAGGACTCTGGACATGAAACCTTGAATGTGTCGTCTTTAAGAACTAAGTGCAGTCCTAAAGTTTTCAAACTGCAATCATCATTTTCAAGCTCTAAGTTATCAAAATGTTGTTCAGTTGAAGGAATATCAGCCAAAACTCTACTGTCATTTGAAGACCATTTGTGTGTGTGAAAGCTGCCTAAACTCAAAAGCTCTTGAAGTTGCGACATTGCCTGTAACACGTTATCAATGTCATTGTGAGAGTAAATAGCGTCATCGACGTAGGTACAGTTGTTTAAAACAAACGATCCCAAAGGATAATCGTGTTCGTTACGTACCACTAACTCTTTAAGACAGCGCGTGGCTAAGAAGCTAGAGCTTTTCATACCATAGATTACAGTGTCGAGTCTAATGCATTTAATAGGCTCTTCGGGCGAATCTCTCCACAACAAATTTTGCAATGAAGTGTGCTCAGGGACTACCTTTACATTTCTAAACATCTGCTTAATGTCGGTTATGAATGTGAAATCGCCAAACCGAAATAACAATAAAATATCAAATAAATCTCGTTGGACTGAAGGTCCGTTCATCAATAAATCGTTAAGCGATATTCTCTTAGAAGTTTTCATGGAAGCATCAAAGACAGTGCGCAGCTTAGTGGTCTTGCTATCGGGTTTTAGAACAGCATGATGAGGCATGAAATAAACAGCATCATTATTTAAATTGTATGACTGTGTGTCAACATAGTGACCATGGTTTGAACTTAAAATTTCATGAATAAACTTCTGATATTCTAAGAAAAGTTTGGGATCCCTTTGCAGTTTTCTTTCTAAGTTCAGAAACCTCCTCAATGCTAAGTGGAAAGAATCACCTAAAGCATCATTGATATCGTTTAGTGGCAACTTCAAGGGCAAGGCTACCTCGAAATGGTTTTCCTTTAACTGAACAGTGTTGCTAAAAATGTACTCGCAAAGGTCTTGCTCTGTGGTTTTTTCATTATAAATTTCTGGCACATTTTCGGCCTTCCAAAAATTATTAATGTTATCGTTTATATCAGACTCACAAGTACAGTTAAGTGCTACCTGATTACAGACATTGGCTGTGAACGTAGGCTGTAACAGAGTCCCCGCGACGATAAAACCAAACTGTGTGTTAACGAGAGCTGGTGTGCGTGCCTCACTGTGCGGCGCCGCTAGGTTGATCGGCGACGTCGACGGTAGCAGGGTCTGGAAAAATATGTCAGCTCCCATTAGTATGTCGATTTCACTGGGGATATTAAAATCATCGTCTGCCAGCCTAATATTGCTAGGTATAGTGAGGCCTGTGCGGTCTTATATTGTTTGTGGCAGTGGGCAAGTAATCTTGTCTATGACATGGCATGTAACGGAGACCTTGAAAGGTGATGCCAAGGAGTAAACATCAACAGGCAAACATCGCTTGACATTGGTCTTCGTATTAGTGATGCCTATAACATTTACATTGCTCTGAGCAGGCTCATATTGTAGCAACTGTGACGCCTTTTGTGATATAAAGGACAGTTGAGAACCGCTGTCAAGCAGAGCTTTAAAGTGAAGCTCGGTGCCATCTCGCGCGTATACTTTAACTTTAGCTGTG
This sequence comes from Anarsia innoxiella, assembly GCA_947563765.1. NCBI lineage: Eukaryota > Metazoa > Arthropoda > Insecta > Lepidoptera > Gelechiidae > Anarsia > Anarsia innoxiella. The sequence continues at coordinate 18,146 of OX387420.1, forward strand.
GGGAGAAGCACATTTTTATAACAATTATTGTTATTATTATTAGCTGCCAATGAGGCGGGAGATGCGGCGGCCTGCTCAGGTTCACCTTTGACACTTGTTGTCCTGTACGAATTGAACTCGCTTAGTGGCAGGCAACAATTTAAAACTTTGACATGTATATAATTTATGATTTGACTTACAGAACGAGCATGTAGCCTCCTGCGTGGCCGAGAAAACTCCTGCCCTGCCTCCGCTTCCTGAGCGTTGCTCCTTGCCCGGCTGACGTTGCTGAGCCTGAACTGGCTCAGCATTCTCCAGCGCCAGCGCGCGGCGTTCCAGGAACTGTAGGAACGCGTCCATCGTCGGGTCTTCGTCAGTGTCCCTCTCGAGCTGATAGGCTCGGGATGTGAACATGTCTAATTTCCGGGAGAGAATACACAGCATTATAGCATCCCATGTTTCGATATTTGGCTCTAAATACGACAACGCAGCAATTTCTTGCTTAATTGTGGACACAAACTCTCTCAATATACTAGCCGACGACTTTATCAAAGGTTTTAAATCCAAAATCCTACTTATATGCTCATTTACAATCTTGAAACGGTTATTATATCTGTCAACTAACAATTTTAATGCCTTTTTATAGCTTTCAGGTGACAAGGGTAGGTTCTTAATTAAATCTAAAGGCTCGTCCTTGAGATGTGCTCGTAAGTAGTAAAGTTTTTGAACTTCGTCTATTGCCTTATTTTCGTGAATTACTGAATTGTACAGGTTTATAAATGGCACAAAATCTGTGAACTCACCACTAAATGTAGGAATATCTATCGGAGGCAATCGTAGCTTCGCCATCGGAGGCGATGATGACGATGTCGCGTTTTGAGCGGGAGGGGGGCCGCTGCTGGTACCATCACTGGACTTGAGTTCTGTGTTAATTACCGTTAGGATTTTAAAATACTTGTCCTCAATGTCTGAGCCATCCTCATTATCATCAGAACATTGGGTTAAAATTTTTAGGTTGTACTTTTCGTACAATTGAAAGGAATCTATGAATCTGATGATTTTACGTCATATAAATTACTAACATAATTAAATAAGCGAGTGATGGTACCTTTTACGTAGCCGCGCTCCGCGATCAAGTTGGCGGCGTGCGCCATGTTAGCGGTAAGCACACAGAGTTCACAATTTTTTCTTTGAACAAACTTGAACAAAATAGATACGTACTATTTTCACAAATTAACTAATAAGACAACTTTTATTTTAAGAAAGATGAAAGAATTCGGAAGAAAATCGCCTTGACGTGACGCGCAATCGCTTACTTGATTTTATGCGTGTGAGTACTGTGAGTGAGTGATCCGTTCAATTTCGTTCGATTTGTTCGGTCGTTCGACCGCACCGATTGGTTTGTCGCCCGGCACCCGGCACCGCCTACTTCGTCAAGTACAGGCGTCGCTTGCCTCGTGTCCCGCGATGCACTCGGTTGGTACCTATCCTGCGCCCGTTGCTATGCTAGCCAACCGGGCTAGATCTGCTAGGTATCGTAGGTACTACTTGATTGAACCGCTCTCGAACACGCGCAGGAACAAATGCTTAATGCGACGCACTGATTATCGGAAACTTGGTAGGTAGGTATACTTGCGGTTTCCAATTCACCAGGGCTTAGGCTTCAGGTCTTGCAGGTCGACACGCGACGAACAAACAAAAGAAAGATGGCGTATCCTGTGTCCACTCACTGTAGGTACTCGTAGGTCTTGGATAATTATCCGGCTCGAAGGACCATGTGGGATCTTGTGTGGACTGTATAATAAAAACTGCTGATTCTCAATGACCTTGGTTTATTGTGGTGAAACACAGTTACAGATAAACTCACAAAACACGAAATTCACAAGGCGCGTACGTTTGCTAGCTAAGACGACAAAAGCGGAAGTGAAAGAAAAATGAGAGCGCTAAAACAAACGTCAAATTTGACACATAGTGTTGGGCATAATCCCAACAATTACTTTAGACTCTTTTCTTAAATTGTTAATTTCAGAATTGTTCTTAGAATCACAATGAAACAAATTATGTTCATTATGTTAATTGTTAAATCTTTAAACTGTCATATACTTCCTATTATATATCTTAGTTAATGTTAAAGTTTGCTATATTGAGATATTGTATTGTTAAAACATAAATATATACTGTTGTAATCATAACATTCAACTTGTAACCTAAAAGATATATAAAAAAAGAAAGTACATAAAAATATAAAAGAATTATACAATACATATATATATACATATACTAACATCAACATGATCAAAAGAATTGCAAATCATAAAAATAAAAAAACAAAAAACAAAAAAAGAGGGAAAAACAAAATCATTCCTTATGTAACCTTTAATAAATTCACGAAAGAATTAAACATCCGATAAATAGTAAATAATATTATATATGCAACATAAGTTTAGCTACACTTCATATTTCCTTATCTATTTTCATTATCTAAATATAAATATTATTCCCTTCTTATAACCCTTGCATTAACTTCACCACTGCCAACACTAAAGATAAGCATTAAAATTTACAGTTCCGTATATATTTCGTCTAACACATTACAAACACTTCACTCTCTAACACACATACATTTCATTTGCTATGTCAAGAATGGAAAATAAAGTGTAAACCAATAGCACCGCATTTTCCATTTACACACTAATTCTTTCATACACAAAAAAAAAAAAACCTAACCTAACCTAACCTCAAACCTAACCTAGTTGAGTGCAGTTAAGTGAAAGAAAAAAATTACGTTGATTGCGGCTAACTTACCCAAAAATGTTAGGTTGTGTGCGTGTAAGTTAAGCTGCCCCGCGGATACAATATTATATATTCGCAATTAGGCATACGATACAAATCAATATAGACAGGAGAATATATATTCAGCCAGTTGTAGCGTGGACAGTTCCAAGGATGGTCCAAGGCCGGTCCAGGATGGTCTGGTCTTCACGATGCTCCGCAACAGAATAGGCCGACCACCGGTCTCCTTGGCTCCGTCGTAACGTCCGGTGTGAAGTCAGTTACGCGACGTTAGCCGCATACCGACCAATCAGGCTCGTACGCTGCGCTACAACTCAGCGTCCATACTCATGACCGTGAGCTGTCTCCGACATATACATATATGTATAAATAATGTATAATAATTTTGTATATCAGCTAACCATATCCATATAACTATAGCAAGGACCTAATTTCATAATTTATTTTCTGCACCGAGGTGTAGAGGTTGCTTCAAAACTCTGGTACTTTTTAGAAAAACTTTCTGAATATTAAATTATATTTTTTTTCGCTTCGCTTGCTCAATACTCATTTTCAATTCATTTCTCAAATTTACATAAAAAATCACCCTTTATTCCCAAACTTTACACTGAAGAAATCAAAATTAGCTTCCGCCACTCATCAAGCCATTTCAACTTCAATCATTAAGAAATAGTAAACATTGACCCGGATCAGCATTGCTGCAACAATACAACCTCTATAATCACCCCTTCTACACAAACATGGAGCCAACCGTCTTCATCAAGCAATAGATTCGCTCCTTATCCCACGGTCAGTCCAACTCTGCGATGCCCAAATTGTAGCGCGGCACAAAACATCATAGCGGAACAACAGCGTACAATCACATATCTTACAGAAATGTTATACCGAGCCACCGCCACTTCTTCCATAACAGCAGCCTCCACTACAACATCCTGCAACGAGCCTGGACCCAATAATCTTGACCGGGTCGCCCAATACCCGAATGCCCACTCACAGCAACAATTGCCGCTGCAGCGGCCGCAACAGACTTCTGGGGAAGAAGAAAGTGGCAGCGCCCCCATCTCAGCGATAAAGGTAAAAGCTCCCGAGGCTCCCGTGACTACGGTTGAGCCCATAACCTCGACCTCGAGACAGGAAGTTGCCCAGCCTCCAGCCCAGCCTCCCAGGGAGGAATATGAAGCCGAGACAGGTGGTGCTAGAAGCCAGCACGACATATTTAGTGACAGTACCGTGGCCCCACCGTCTCCTACTCCTCAATCATCGCGACCTCGCACTGGTCTGTATGGACTGGGGGTTGGTACTGCTACCAAAGGGGGCAATCAATGCATTCTGTGCGGGAGCTTCTACACGTCCAGGAACATAACTCGACATTTTAGAAACAAACACCCGACGTATTTAGGCGGCAAGCTCAGTAGGCACCCTATTACCCCAGAGCCTTCTATTTTTGGACAATCGCTCCAAAAGCGACTTGCCCTCTGGAGCTGGTGCCTGCTGCCGATACCTTAATTAAAACTCAGGAGTAGGTGACGGAAGCAGGCTGCCATTAGCAGCAAGCAGAAAACAGCGACGAGGATGAACACGTCGCCTCCCGTAGGGGAGGAGAATTCACCCTACACACAGCGGTATTATATTTCAAAGCCAACCGGGTTTCCAAGACACAGGCGTTTTGTACAGTAAGCTTGTCACTACGCCACGATGCTTCCGCAGTGTGGGCTCACATCGTACCAGTTCTAAAAGAATTGGAAAACACTGCAAACTCTATCAGCAAGCTCCATGTGGTTTCAGATTCGCCTTCTGGCCAATATAGGAATAAAAAAATGTCGCAGTTACACTCCTACTATCCAGCGCTCACTCTTGTCAATTGGAATTACCAAGAGTCTGGGCATGGAAAGGGGGCCCCAGATGGAGTAGGAGGTGTATTGAAGAGAACATTAGATCAGCAAGTTGCCTAACCTAACCTCAAACCTAACCTAACCTCAAACCTAACCTAACCTCAAACCTAACCTAACCTCAAACCTAACCTAACCTCAAACCTAACCTAACCTCAAACCTAACCTAACCTCAAACCTAACCTAACCTCAAACCTAACCTAACCTCAAACCTAACCTAACCTCAAACCTAACCTTGTTGAGTGCAGTTAAGTAAAAGAAAAAAAATTACATTGATTGCGGCTAACTTACCCAAAAATGTTAGGTTGTGTGCGTGTAAAGAACTGGCTTGTTTCTTCCTGGTTGTCAGTTTGGTGTTTTCATATTGGAGTTGCTGTCATGTATGATGGATTATTGTTTGGATATCGATGAAGACAAGATATCGGAAGACATCACGTACATCTTGATAATTTATAACGTGATTGCAAACTACGCAATAAAGCCAGTTTGTTCAGTACACGCCCACTGTCTTATTTTAACTAAAAGCTTAAACGCCACTTCTGATGACTCGTCTCGTCGACATCAGAAGTGGGATTGAAACCGATGTAACTGAACAAACTAGATTGGGTTGATTGAATCGACAAACCGAATGGAATGACAAAATGAGAAAAATGTGGCGAACCCCGCTGGAGCAACAAAGTCAAATTTTTTTCGCCCTCATCCATGCTATAAAATGATATGCAATTCGGTCCTGACAAAGCGAATATAATACAAAGCTACCGCTGGTGCTATGTAGCATTTTGGTGAGTCGTTTTCATTTTGTTATGACTTTGAAAATGAGATTGAGCAACCTTTACTGAATGTTGATGTTGTTATCGCACATAACAAACAAAATCTTTTTGTAGCACAAGTTGAACCAGTTTAGAAAGGTTTTTAAATGAGTAAGGCGTTGAAAACAAACATGATTTGAAAATTATTTTGATTGTAATGACTGTTTTAAGTGTCAAATGTTGATTTGATTGTTTTATTTTGTCAATAAGTACTGGTTTCTTGACTTTGGTTTGCACATGTTGGAATGTAGTCGTAGCTCCGGTGGTTTAGCCGAAGAGTGCGCGGTGTGCATATCCAACTGTGTGTTCACTTAGTTAAGTGAATGGTCGCTGGTTAAGTGACGAGAAAAATCACTGGTTAAGTGATAAAAAAAAGAATGGTCGCTGGTTAAGTGACGAGAAAAATCACTGGTTAAGTGATAAAGAAAAGAAAAAAAAGTGATGCATCGCTGGTTAAGTGATGCATCGGTATTGAGGTTCTAAAACCAGTTTGTTGTTTTGTTGTTGATACAATGGTTGTTGTTTTTAAAAAATCGATAAAGAATTAAAATGGTCATTTTTATTTAAGTACCTAAGTACTGAGTTTAAATTCAAACCTTGCTCTATTGTGGTCAGGAGTGGCCGAGTACGGTATCTACTGTGGTGAATGTTTTCTTTTACAGACTGAACCTTTGACTGAACACCCACACGAGGACGTGTGGTCCTGTCAGAATGGCCGTGTCGGAGATTACGTTCATGAAGGCTATTTTGGAACCATATGCAAACTCTTTACTGCAAAAATGCAAGAACTGGCTTGTTTCTTCCTGGTTGTCAGTTTGGTGTTTTCATATTGGAGTTGCTGTCATGTATGATGGATTATTGTTTGGATTCCGATGAAGACAAGATATCGGAAGACATCACGTACATCTTGATAATTTATAACGTGATTGCAAACTACGCAATAAAGCCAGTTTGTTCAGTACACGCCCACTGTCTTATTTTAACTAAAAGCTTAAACGCCACTTCTGATGACTCGTCTCGTCGACATATAAAAAAAACATTATGTTAAATAAACAAATTAAAATATTTTCTCATATGTATAGCTTTAAATTGTATAAAAGTAAATATTGATTGTTTTGAGATTCTTTTTCTTATATTGTTGTTGTAAAATGGCGCAGCGTCAGTTGTACTTCTACCACATCATAACGCGCGTGCCCATCAAGCAAGAATTAAAAAGGCTACAATTGTACCCCGCCGTGCATTATAAGAATGAAACGTGCGAGACAACGTGCCGAGTCGTCGGAGAACCTGCACACAACGGAGCCGCCGCCGCAGTCGCCGGAGAGACAGACGGCCAGGAGACGTTCGATTGGAAGAAGTTCAACAACGACAAGGTACTCAATACTCAATCATTTATTGCACTCCACAGGTTTTTACAGATTATGTGCTGGAGCAGAAGGGGTTGTCACAGCTGAAAGAGAAGGCGGATGCAGAGTCAGATGGAGAAACGGACGAGAACGACGATACTCAGGAGGAACAGGCAGCTGCGAAAGAGTGCGCAGAGTCGTTGGCCTCGTGGAACAAAGAGTACCTGGCGTCGGCACGTATATCCCAAGCTCTGAAAGTAAAATGTCAACAGTTTATAACGGACCTTTCAAACTCGTCGCTTTGCATACGGGAACAAGAAGACAAGACAGGGAACAAGAAGATAATTGCTGCACGTGTACAAGACGCATTTGTAAATGTCGCATCTGTCCTTGTATTTCACGTCCGTCGTAATCGCCATGCCGAACTGGTTCTCCGTCAGCTCGCACTCGTCCATTATGCACGCGTTCGTGTGCAGCGGGTTGCTGAAGTTGAAGCTCGAGTTGGGCGTCAGCCCCGTCAGTCTGCAAAAATTAAACTGGCACTCTACGAGCGAGTTCATGATCATCGTCTTGCCCGTCGACGGAGGTCCGTAAAAAAACAAGTTATTCTTCTTGCCCGTCCTCTGGTTGAAGTGATTGTACGTCTTTGTTGCAAAGTTGTTTTCCTCTATTCCGTTTCTCTTCAAAATGTCCTTTAAAAGCGTAAATGCGGTTTCCTGGTATTCGTCCGTCGTTATGTCAAAGTGTTCGATTTCGAATTTTCTCTTGGCGCGTTCGAACCTCTGCTTCACCGACTCTTGAAATACCAATATTCGACTGATTTGGATGTACTTCTTGATCCTCTCATTATATTGCTTTGTGCAGATAAATTCAATGCCTTCAGGCGTTCTTGTAAAAACTTCCATAGCTTCGGCCTCTGTGAAAGCGTGGTTTTCGCATAAAAGTAAAATTATATTTGCATTTCTATCGTGAGCGTAGCTAATTTTTCTATAGTCCAACTCGTATTTAGCATTTTTCCTTTCATGTAAAATTTCCCCAATTTCGGCTTGTAGGCTATCTCTTCTCCGTTGTCTTTTACGTAATTTACGTTCATCGGTTTCACCAGCTGCATCCACCACTCCTGCGAGTTCCTCTTCAGATGGGATGCTTTCCAAGCAAAATATTGAATCTTCCCCTTCGGTACACTCAATTTTGTGTGCCTTCTCCGTCCATTGATCGTAGCCGTCCAGTCCACAAGAATGGCTGGCGCACTCACAAGTCTTAAGATGTTCGATGCCGAGAATATCTTCATATCGATTGATGCACTTATACAAATTATGTTTATTCAATGTTAATTATTTTTGCATGTTTGCATTCATTAAAATTTTGTTTGTTTCGATGCAAATTACCAGTTTTGCATATCTGGGTATTTAACGCCGAGTCGTATTATGTTTTGCATCAGCACGCATGCTGTCTATTTAAAACTATCACATTTAAAACTATAGACAGAGACGTAAGCGTGACAAACGCATGAAAACGTCTTGTCACGAAGTGCCATGCTAAGCTAGCTGCTTAGCATACGTCCCTCGACAATTATCTCACGTCATGCTGTCCTTATCACATTTGAAACTATGGACAGAGACGTAAGTGTAACAGACCCATGACAATGTCGTATCACGGAGTGTATGCTAAGCTAGCTGGCTTCAACGTATACAGGGTGGCCCGTCGATTGATGGTGAAGAGTTGGCGGGGCAGTGAGTATATAAGGCGCGCGCAGCGAAGCGGATCTCATTCATGGCCGAGCAGCCGCCGAGATAAACTGAATTAGAATTAGAATTAGAATTTGTTTATTGCAAGTCACAGGTTGGGTAAGGTGTTACAGAGTCGTATGTACATGTGACGCCCTGCAAGGGCACAGCAAACAAGAGGGCAAGTAGTTGCCAGTTACTTAAAAAAACTTTATCTTAAAACTATTATAATAAAGTATTATACAATTAATTAAAACTTAAGTATAAGGTGGTAACATTTAGGTATATTTAGTACTTAGGTATTGTTTTTAAAATTTGTCTTCTAGGAATTCAGATAGGTTATAATAAGATTTAGTTAGCAGTAAAGTTTTTAATTTTGATGAAAATGTTTTGTAGTTAGTTTCATCTTTTAGTGTCTGTGGAAGTTTATTGTATATTTTAATAGTCATTACGTAGGGACTGGATGAGTGCAATTTGAGTGTAGATACAGGTTGTATGAGTCTGTCTTTAAATCTTAGTGAGTATGTTGTAGGTATTTCTCCGCGCCTTTGATAAATCATTGGGTATTATGTTTTGCAACTAAAGTTATGGTCTTCCACCCTCGACAAAAAAATAGTTTAGATTTTACTTTTACATACAACAACACACAAATTGAAATTGTAAACCAGTTTACTTTACTTGGAATTGATATAGATTCACACATCACCTGGAAACAGCACACCCAAAAAATTGCTAAAAAAATCTCCCGTTTCACTTACGCGCTTAAAGAAGTTAAAAAATCTACAAATTTGGAAACCGCACTTTCAGTATACTACGCATACACATTTGCATGGCTCAGCTATGGAATAATCCTTTGGGGAAATAGCACAGGTGCCGCAGAATTATTCATTTTACATAAAAAATAATACGGATTTTAGTAAATATAAAACAAACAGATAGCTGTAAACCCCACTTTCAAAAACTTAAAATATTAACCCTACCATCTATATATATATACGAAATTTGTAAATTCATCCGAAATAATCCAATGATTTATCAAAGGCGCGGAGAAATACCTATAACATACTCACTAAGATTTAAAGACAGACTCATACAACCTGTATCTACACTCAAATTGCACTCATCCAGTCCCTACGTAATGACTATTAAAATATACAATAAACTTCCACAGACACTAAAAGATGAAACTAACTACAAAACATTTTCATCAAAATTAAAAACTTTACTGCTAACTAAATCTTATTATAACCTATCTGAATTCCTAGAAGACAAATTTTAAAAACAATACCTAAGTACTAAATATACCTAAATGTTACCACCTTATACTTAAGTTTTAATTAATTGTATAATACTTTATTATAATAGTTTTAAGATAAAGTTTTTTTAAGTAACTGGCAACTACTTGCCCTCTTGTTTGCTGTGCCCTTGCAGGGCGTCACATGTACATACGACTCTGTAACACCTTACCCAACCTGTGACTTGCAATAAACAAATTCTAATTCTAATTCTAATTCAGTTTATCTCGGCGGCTGCTCGGCCATGAATGAGATCCGCTTCGCTGCGCGCGCCTTATATACTCACTGCCCCGCCAACTCTTCACCATCAATCGACGGGCCACCCTGTATACGTTGAAGCCAGCTAGCTTAGCATACACTCCGTGATACGACATTGTCATGGGTCTGTTACACTTACGTCTCTGTCCATAGTTTCAAATGTGATAAGGACAGCATGACGTGAGATAATTGTCGAGGGACGTATGCTAAGCAGCTAGCTTAGCATGGCACTTCGTGACAAGACGTTTTCATGCGTTTGTCACGCTTACGTCTCTGTCTATAGTTTTAAATGTGATAGTTTTAAATAGACAGAATGCGTGAGATAATTGTCGCGGCACGCCGTGCTAAGCCCCGGAGTGGAGAAGATGTTTTGCTCCGTGTTCCAGTACTCATCAATCCGGGTTTTGGTGTCGATTCCCATCGTCTGTATTATTCCGATTCCCGCCTTAATGTATCGTACTGACAAGTTACAAAAGTGCGTTCAAATACACAATAGTATTTTTCCAGCGAGCCAGTACTGGAGGCCTGTAACTCCCCACCCACATTTCGGCAGCTAATAGGGATGATGACTACATTCAAAAATTTAAAAAATAATTAGTACGTCTTTTAGGCTATTGAAAAATATTTGAAACACTATTACCTGATCAAATACATAAATAAATACAAAGATACAGAGCATCAAAGTAACGGGGTATTGACGTCACTCCTACGTAAAAGTCTTACTTAGGTTAGGCGTGACGTCACGAGCAAATTTAAGCTAGTGTATCTTTGTTTTTAGTTTAAGAGAAAAAAGAAATTTTTTTAGTCATCATCCCCATTGTAATGAAACATAATCATTGCGTTCAATACGTGTTCAATACCTATTTACTACCTAAGTCTACTAGTTAGTATCTTATTAAAAGAATTATAAATACCTAACTAATGAATGAGCAAACTTACCTCAAGTGGCGTTTACATTACAATGTCGACTTCAACTTATGTATCTATGTATACTAGTGATGCGCCGCATATGGGTTTTGCCGAATAACGAATACCGAATACTATTCGGTTTGAAACTCTACCGAACCGAATAGTTCGGCCGAACTATTCGTTTGTTCTGTCACGGCAATTTTGATACTACAAATAGGAAACGTTCATGAAGAAGAGCGTCATCGACTATTACCAGATAGAGCAGAATGTCTAGGTTCCTTAAATTAAATCAAGTGTCACATAATAGATAGCTTATTTTTACTTTATCATCACCTTATAACACATGTAATACCTAGATGTGACAATGAATATAAGATTGATTGCTCCTTGGTTTAAAATAATTGAGGTCAATATCCTGTTTTATCAAGCAAATTATTACTAAAGAAAATAACCGTTTAACCGAATATTCGGCCGAATACAATATTCGGTTGAGGTGACGAATATGCCGAATACCGAATAGTAAACGAATATTCGGCGCATCTCTACTATGTACCTACTTCTTTTTTTAATAAATGTTTGTAATGCCGGTACCTACCACAGTACCTGCCTACCTTCCTGCCTCCGTCTACCTAAATTAAATTGGTTTTAGCGGTTTTTAAGTAAAAGCTAAAATATTTAAATGAGTTTTATAAATTACAGTTTTATTGTAGTTAATAATACAAAGTTATTTTAGAATTTTTAATTTAAAACAAATTAAAAAGCAACAAAAATAAAATAATAAAAACAAAATTGCCTGTTATTTTTTGGCTGCACAAGTTTGAATCTCCTTGCTTATAAATAAAAAAAACTTGACGAACTGACAGTGACAGCTAGTGACATTGACATTTCACTGACAACAATGGTGGAATTGTGGTTTTAGCGCGCAGCTGCCAATCGATTGGCAAAAATTCTCGAATTTATTGTAAATAGCTTAGAAAATGCCGGAGAAATTATTAGATAGGATATTGGAGGGTGATGTGCAAGTCTCGGTTGTGGTGTCATGGCTGCGCGGGGAGAGCAAGGAGGTTAGAATCGTGATTTTGTCAAGTTTGTTTGGAGCCTGTATTTCTTGGTGTTCTGACGGTGTATGTGTTGCAGGAGACACTGCTGGGCTGCAGCCGGAGCGACCTGGTCGTCTACCTGCTGTCTTATCTCCGCAACCAAACCGATAGGTTAGTTTATCATGATTTTACAACTTGTAAACAATGGTTCATTTCTAGCCTTTCTTGATCCTAAAATCAGAAATTTTTGAGTTTAATAATGTCTTCCTGGTTTAGTAAAGTCTGTTTTCTTGAAATATATCAGTCTGGCAAGTAATACAACATTACATGATAATAACATTCGTACAAAATTTTTGTTCTTGTATGTATTTGAAATACTGTGATGATAGTTTACTTATAATGTGAAAGTGCCAAACAGCAATTCAATATCTGTTTTCTACATTATTTTGTAATACTATTTATAGCCATAATTGTATGTAATTAATACCTATTCTCATACTAAATGAATATAATTTCAGTACGGTCCAACCGAGCAGCAGAGGGGGTGTGGCACTGACTCCGGCAGGAGGAGGGGAGCATCGACGTTCAATCTCAGACCCAACTCATAGAGATACACCCCTCTCTGTCTCACACACCTCTCATGATAAGAAGAGGAGCAGAAAGGTAGATACACTGTAGTTTATAGTATTCTTTTAAATCTGTGCTCCTTGCAATAAATTTTTAACTTCTGATTGATTTTATTCTATTAACAATTAACTAGAGGCTGCCCGCGACTTCGTACGCACTTATTGTCATATCTTGGAAAAAATATGATATTGTAAAATAATATAGCCTTTGGGATGTGTAATTTTGTTTTATAAACTATAGTATAGTCAAGTTTCATCAAAATCTAATTAGCAGTTTTCACGTGTAAGAGTAACAAACATCCTCACAGGAGGAAGGTTGCGTGAATGAAATAATTTTGTATTTACTTTTAACCCATATATGCCCATCGGGTCGTTTTTGTCCTGATACACTAGTTTTAGCAAAAATGCTATGTTATGAACGTTATCGCTAAATTGTGATACCTAGGGACATTTATTGGATGGTAAGGGTATAATCTAAGTAAACAAATAACCGATTTTTGTTTAGCGGGTAATTTCGATATTTTTTCTGACAGTTCAAATTGACTTATAATATGAGATGACGAAAAAGTTGGTCTTTGCTGAAAAAAATGTAAGTAATATTTTTTTATGTGAGAATGTGCTTTTGTTATTGTTTTAGTAAAATTAGATAGTCTATCTATCTTATATTTGTAAAAGTGTTCGGGAAAACATGTTTTTTATTACTAAAATTGGTATCCAAACTTTGATGGGTTGATATTGACCCCTTGGGTCTTGGGTCGTACATTATTATTTATTTACTATTTGTATATTCAGGTCACAAAAAGGGTTTACAACAAACAAAATAAGTAGTTGAAGTGCTGGAAAGCTTTCACAGATATGCTGAGATACAAGGTGCTGATATTTTTATTGACCCACCCGGCAATGGAAGGGTATCTGACGGTGTTTACTTATCTTCAGCTTTTATCCCGACGACAACTCCTCGCGCCAGCTTGTAAGACCATCAGGCGCGAGTAGCTGTCGTTGGAAGGCGTCCCTTTCTTGAAGAGGATGAAGGAATTGAAGGTGTATCGCCCTTGCCGCCAGAACAAAGCAGACGTGGAAGAGCAAGCATAAGAGGACGCGGAAGAAGGGGGAGGGTTGGACGAGAAAGGAGTCGTGGAGCTTTTGGTAATTTTGGTGAATCTGTAGGAGAGGAAAATGGACGCGGAGGGGTTCGTGGAAGGGGGCGTGGAAGGAGTGGTGGAAGAAATCGTGGAAGGAGTCATGTAACAGGTAATCAACAGCAACCGGATGGAGTGCGAACTTGGGTGAAGAAAGATCTGCTTCTGAATAATCAAGAGTGGAGACCACTGCAACCTAGATCAGTTACAACCTTATCCGAAGATACTGACCCTGTTACATTCTTTCAGCTGTTATTCAATCATGAAACAGTTATGAGTATGTACGCTGTTCAATCGGGAAATATGAATTTCTCTTTGTCTGGTAATGAAATGTACTACTTTATTGGTATCCTTATTTATCTGTAACAGTTTTATGTAAAAATAAAAGTATAACAGCATACAGCGAATGTGCAAAATTGATAATTTTCATGCAAAATTCTTCTCCAAGTTACATAATTGAAGATTTTTTTCAATAAATTGAACACAATAAATAAACGGTATTTTTACTCACATATGACCTACTCACTTACTCACATATGGGTCGTTTACGACCCATTAAAAAATATAGTCTTCCCCCCCTCCTACCTCATATCACCCCTTAAGAGTTTTGCTAGGAACCTTTCTAACACTAACATATCCAAAAATTATAGAAATCGGAGACAAAAATAATTCTGGGCATATATGGGTTAAAATTATGTTTAACCATTATGAATTTTATTTCTATCATGACTGCAGAGTATAGAATATCTTTTATTACACATTTATAAACGCCAACAATTTCACAATTTTAGGTGAAAACGAAACTATTCACAGACGAGAGAAGTAAAGACTCCACTCTATCATCAGACGAGTCCCGACTCAGCTCTGGCATGGACCGCCTCGTCCTCACCAGCACCCCTTTAAAGAACGGAGTCAAAGAGTTCGGCAGCACGTCCTCCAGCCCTGTCACACCGCTGACACGCTGCGACACACCGCGTTCACGACCACGTCACGAGCGCACTCTAGCTGATTACATCACCAGCGCGCACAAGACCAAGAAAAAACGAGGGAGACACGGTTCCGACGATGGTGAAAGCTTAGACATTAGTAGTACTGAAGCATTCCCTGAGATCGGAAGGAAGTCTAGTTCGTTGAGATCTGAGAGGCGACGAATTAAACCGACTAATATAGATTTAAGTAAGAAAAGTGTTTCGTTGAACAGTTTTAACTCAGAGTCATTTCAACAACCGTCACTGTTAGCTTTAGAAGATAACGCTGCGTTTAAAGGGCAGGTAGCACAGGAATCAGGCAGTAACTTTGATGCAGAGAGAAGTTTGTTAAAACAAGAAAGGAGCCGATTAATTGAGAAATTTAACAGTATGAGTGCAGCAACGTCACCTAAATGTAGTACACCGTTGATTAAAATCACACCAGAGTCATTTGATAAGGTTACATATGTTACACCAGATGTAACCAAAGTTACATTTAAAGATAAAATTGATATTCTAGTTGAGTTATACGATACAATGTTAAGTTACAATTTGATTTTGACGTACAACACAGAATTATGTTTTCTAATATCTATATTATTAGCGAAACAAACCGATGAGGAATATAAAGAAATGGACGAGAAATCAAAAGAGAACATAACAAACTATTTATTAAAACCAATTCATAATGCAACATACTTCGCAGTGAGATCCTTATACCACCAACGTAGTGTGTTACAAGTATTATTGGAACGTCAATCGTTGAAGCTCCTCGGGGAGTTAAAGACAGTGCGTGCAATGTGCCCGGAGTTAGCTAAAGCCGTGTTGAACAGTTACGGAGTGCGGTGTGAGAGTGAGACGGTGTGTGACAGTGAGGGGGGAGGGGGAGTAGTGCTGTTTCAAGCTGAAACTGATAATGTGGATAACTTTCCTTCAGCTGCGAGTTTTCAGAGTTTCAAGAAACAGAGGGATATGTTCTATGAGATATACAGGTTAGTGATCTTTTATTAATTAGGGTCAATTCGCACATGTATAGCGTTACTTTGCTAGGACGAACGTTTGCGGGAGATTCGAAGAAATCATTGTTATTTTAACATGTATTATTAACAAAGAGTACAAACAAAAACTGAAACTACTCCTGATAACAATATTGAGGTTGCCTAAAATAATATTGTTTAACATGCAATACAATGTCTTATGTCTTAAATCACATGTTGCAGTCACTAATAAAAAATTGCAGTAAAACTATGAATTTGATATCAATTAGTATTACAGAATTTGGTCTCACATCAATAAGAAATCACTCATTTCTTGGTAAAACCGCTAGGGATTGCAATCCGGTCCGGCGGATCCGGTAATCCGGCGGATCCGGCGTGTTTTTGGACCTACCGGATCCGGTACCGGATCCTCTGATGTAGATTATTGATAACCGTTTAATAGTATTATTACTGAAGTAACTACTTTCAGATACTTACAGCAATAGGTACCGTAATATAATTTAAAACAATAAGTGAGAGTCTGACTTTACTTTATTATTTAGCATAAGTTTATTTAGTACAAATAGTACCAAAAAATACAATTAATACAAAAAATATGATTAAAAGTGATTTTATTTTAATTAAATTTGTATTTTATTTATCTTTTTATGTATTATTATCAAAACTAAAAGCACTAAATACTAGGCCCCAAGTAACTTTCCAATCCGGCCGGATCCGGCCGGATTGGCGTCAATCCGGTGAAATCCGGCCGGATTGAAAATGATACCGGATTGCAATCCCTAAAAACCGCATGTGTGAATGGGCTTTAATATAATTGTTTAGTGTTTCGAACAAAGATTAGACAACATCTCTATTTAGTCTTTATTTCAGAAATTTATCCCCTTATTACAAAACAAGTTTTAAAGATAGTTATGCTATGGACAAAACCTCAAACTAAACTCGAACTATCTTTAACTCGTTTTAAAAAAAGGAGGTTAACCTTTATTTTATACTAGCTGTACCCGCGACTTCGTTCGCGTGGAATGAACCATGGTTAGAGTTGCTTAACTAACATTATCGAAATCAAAAGTAGCCTATGTCCTTTCTCAGGCTATAGCCTATCTGTGTGCCAAATTTCGTTATAATCGGTTCAGCCGTTTTAGCGTGAAAGCGAGACAGACAGACAGACAGAGTTACTTTCGCATTTATAATATTAAGTATATTAGTATGGATTTATCTAATGTTGACCTACATCTCCCCCCTACAGATGGTACACGTCGTCGCTGGACTCCCTGTCCCTGGAGTCCCCGTCCCCGCTCCGGCCCCGCGTCCGCTCGCTGCTGTCCGCCGGCGTCACCTCATACAACATGCAGCATCTAGCGCGGTTACTTGTTACGCATCTTCTCTGTGGAGGTACCTACACTAAACAAGGTTTCAATATAGTTCTAGAACTACTTCAGGTTTGAGTCATCTCCATGACTTTTTGTCGATGACTTAAAACTGGATTAGTTCTAGAACTACCTATATTTAAACCTCGTTTTGGAATAACACTGTTACTTTACTTCGTACGTATTCATCGTCATATCTTGTAAAACTTATATAATATCTTAAAATTATATAGCCTATGTGTTATTCTGATGTGTAAGCTACAATATTGCTAAGTTTCACTAAAATCTATTCAGCAGTTTTTGCGTGAAAGAGTAACAAACATTCTCACATCCATCGGCACAAACATTGACATTTATAATATTAGTTGGATGTTTTTTTCATCCGACTCACACTTGGCCGTTTTTAAATTAGTAAATAAGTACCTAAGTAATTTATTTATCATTAATTTAATTGTAATATGTATGTATGTATGTATATATCCAGGCGGTGCGTGTACGAGCGTATCTCGTATGTCGAAGTTAAAACGTCGTCTCACTCAACCATCGTCGGGACAACACGCGCTGTTCACTCACGACGACCACTTCTACAGGTAAGGGGGATAGTAAGTAGAACGCCCGCCTCTTTTTGTCTCGACATAAATAAAAATCAAACTCACCCTACTAGTTTCTTAACTTTAACTACTAATGCCATCTTGTGTCGAGTAGCGGAACTACTAGGAACTATGAGTTGCAATTTAAGTAGGGCGTCCCAACCTGTGTAGAAATATGGAACTTTTTAAATATGGTGATAAATTGAATTTTTAAAAGAAAAAAAAAATTTCAACAATTTACATGTAATATGATGTTTGAATTTGGTGAGGGGGGTGGCCCAAAAGTAACCCTATATACATACATAAACAGTGCTACAAGGATCTATTGGCACTTGAGTGACATTGTCAGGAGGACGTGAATAACTCAAAATAATGACAATTTACAAGATGATATCGTTAGTTCCGATTTCCGCCACGTGCCAAAAGATCCTTGTAGCGCTGTAGTAAAGTAACTTTATAACGTAAATAAAGTGTGATTTAATCTATAACTATTTATTTATTATACATATACAGAGAGTTCCTGCTCTGTACTGAGAGTGCATCATTCCGTAGTCACGTACAAGACGCGCTCGCTACTGAAATATTACAGCTACATCACGTCGCGTTACATACAGGTAAATACAAATTCATTAACATGAAGGGTCGCTATTTACTCGACTACGCCAGAAGGAGGGTAATGTTTTTCGAGAGTATGTATGTGTGTATAATTCTTTCGTTTAGGGTACGCCTGACTTAGCCTTTCTTTTACAAGTCTAGATTACATGTACCCAGGGGCCCAAGTGTGCTTCTTTATAATAGCCTCAGTTGTGTGTCAACCGAGTGTCAATGTCATTTTTTGACACATATGGTCGCAATCAGTGTAAGCCATTGTTTAGCAGAATACCTAATGTGTCAAATATGCTATTGACGCTACCGACACACAAGTAAAGCTATTTTAAATTAGCGGACTTGGGGCCTGATTATCTGTAATTTGGGGGCTTAGCGTGGCGTGCCCCGACAATTATCTCACGTCATGCTGTCCTTATCACATTTAAAACTATAGACAGAGACGTAAGCGTGACAAACGCATGACAACGTCTTGTCACGGAGTGCCATGCTAAGCTAGCTGGACTTGTAAAAGAAAGGCTAAAGGCCTGTATCACCATCTACAGATAAAAAAAAACTGACAGATATATTGTACCTGTCTCTGTCTAAAACGCCATGTTTTATGAAATAGACATAGGTTTATCTGTCAGTTTTTTATCTGTAAGCGGTGAAATGGGCCCTTATAAATTCACTTTTACTTTTCTGCAAAAGTATCTGTAAATCCTACAACAAATCCGTGAACAAATCCACAGATCAATCCACATCGGAGCTAATAGCTGCGTGTACGGTGGCGTCGCGTCTCGGCCGCTTCCTGTCTCTGTTGCTCTCGTTGCCGTACAGCG
This sequence comes from Anarsia innoxiella, assembly GCA_947563765.1. NCBI lineage: Eukaryota > Metazoa > Arthropoda > Insecta > Lepidoptera > Gelechiidae > Anarsia > Anarsia innoxiella. Next base: position 37,306 of record OX387420.1, read on the forward strand.
AGGCGGGAGCGGGAGGGCGGATGATGCCCGCGCATACTATCACCGATACGTTGCTCAGGAATTATGTAGCTGTTAGGAGTTATGTAAGTTTTAATTGATTAATTTTATTTATTAGATTAGTAAATAAAAAAAAAAAAAGAATTATGATTTGAAATGACTGATAGATCAGTGTTTTTAGGGTTCTGTACAAACGGATGAAAACGAGACTGTTTAGTTTTTTATCAATATTGGCTACTGATAGACATTTGAAATAGTCACAGAATATTTAATTATACATCTTCTTAAAAATAATAGTAAAATTAAATAAATATTTAAGGTGGGCTCTCATACAACAGAAGCGATTTTTTTCAATATAATGGTACGGAACCTTTCGTGCGCGAGTCCGACTCGCACTTGGCCAGTTATTTTTTTATTCAATTTTATATCTAATAACTAATTAACCACAAACTTCCCTTTTACAGTACCAACCCCCCCTCGACCTAAAATCCCTACTTACCTCAGCGCGGGACTCGAACCGGCTACCCGTCACAGTCACTTGTCTCTCTCACTACCTCGCCGTACTAGACTACAGCGCGCTCCGGCTCCCGTACTATACGACACTGCTCGGGATGCTAGTGCGAGAGTACGTGACGGGAACTGATCTATATGTGAAGTGTATGCTGGGCTGGCTGTTTGGGATGGGACATGTGCCGCAGGTGAGAGGTTTTGTGGTTTTTATTGTTTTACGGTGACCTTTGCGTTCTCGTTAGAATTAAGGACAGAGAATCGTGGAGAAAGAGAAGAGAGGCCGTTGCCCAGAATTGGGACACTGATGATTAGATAAGACTAGATGACGCAGTGTACACATTAGCTAGCTGTAACCAAAAAAATAGTGTGCATATTGTTCGCTAATGGTTCGCGAATCTGCTACGAGCGCATACTTTATGATTTTAGTTACAGTTACAGCTTATGGTTATAGTTACAGCTTGTTAATGGGTACCCGGTTCGTTATTCCGAGTGAACGAGGCCTTAAAGTACAACTCTGTCGTCTAATTACCCGACTACGGCGAAGCCAAAAGGAAGAGTAATGTTTTTTGGCAGTCTATGTATGTATGTTTTCGTATCATAATGGTATCACTTTAAAAATATGTTTTGTGATTGCTTCTCCGCAGGACGTGCTGTACGAGCACCTGCCCCCTCCGTCCCCCTCCACTACCCCCACTCCCACTCCATCCCCCCTGCTCCCCACGTCCCCCCTCCGCCGTGAGCTGCAGCAGCTACTCTCCGGGTCGCGTCCCGTCGCTCCGCCCAGACACGTCACACCGCTTAGAGTAGGCGCTGTTAATAATGAGAAGGATTTGCAGGTATGTACATAACATACATACAAATATGTTTTTCAAAACATATTATGTAACATAAAATGTAAGTGGTTGAATAGTTTTTTTGTCATTTTGTGAATTCGATTTACCAGCTATTCAAAAAGTTTTATAATCCCACACGGGTTTGGACACCCTAGTTAAATCGCAACTCAACAACTAGTTCCTAGTAGTTCCGCTACTCGACACTAGATGGCGTTCGTGGTTAAAGTTAACAAGCGAGTGAGTATGATTTTAATTTATGTCGAGACAATAAATCATACACATTGTTTTGTTTACCTTTCAGAGCCGCCTCGAGTCCGTCATAGTGCGAGGGCTGTCGTCGTCATCTCGCCGCGCGTTAGAGCTAGTCGCGGAGCGAGTGTCGGCGCGAGCTAACAGGAGGTTAGCGAGGACGCTACATGCACACACGCTGGGGCATTGCCAGCAGGTATGTGGGTGGTATTATTCTGGGTGTAACAGAAAGGGAGAAAACGCCGAAACGCAGCGATAGTCCTCATGAAACTGAACAACTTTCCCCAAAGAACGTGGGTCGTAACTCGAAAAAAAAATAACTTCCTCATACAAAATGTCCGATCAGCTGATCGAGTAAGTATGGGTGATCCAAAAAATTTTTTCCAACTTGGTCCCATAGTAAAAGTTGTTTGTTATACCGAGTACATGTATATCCTTTTCTATCGTTCACTAATTTAAAGTCACCCTGAATGTTTCATACTAAAAATCTAAATGCTTTTCGTTATCATAACTATAGTTTCATGTTTACTATAATTTGAACCAACTTCAGAACTGCGACACGTCTGACATTACCGCGATCTGCGTTGAGGCCCGCACGCACATCGCGGCGGCGGTGCCGGCGTTGGTGTGCGCGTCGGCCGCGGGTGCGCACGCGCTGACGGCCGTCGCGGGGAGGCTGGCGAGGGGGAAGATACAGCGTGGGCTCCGGGACTATACCACTGCGGGTAGGTTTATAAGAGGATATACTTAGGGTCAGTTTCACAATCTACAGATTAAATTTAACTGACAGATAAACCTTTATCTAATAGTAGAAAGGTAGAAAATATCTGTCATTTAAATATTTGTAAATGGTGAAAAGGCCCTAAGTCTATCTAGTTATGTAATCTTGTAGGATAGGTCTGAAATCACCATAAAAAAGGATATGACAAAATAAAAATATGACATGCATGTCATGTTAATGCTAGATTGAAAAATGTTAACACCGCGTTTTAAAGTACGAGTGGCGCCATCTCTGTTTTTTCAGCGGAACTAATTTTTCAGTACTAAATTCCTGAGTAACAATTTTCTAGTATAGTGACTAATAAAGTGTATGTTTATTTACCAGGTACCCTATGTCCCCGTGCGTCTGCGTCGCTACAGTCAGCGTTATCCCCTCCGGCACTCCCCCCCTCCCCTCCCGCTGCTACCTTTCCCCCCACCCCGCCGCCTGCAGGAGTCGCTGAGTGTATTATTGATCTTAAGGTAAGTTTTTAGAAAAATATTTATATTATGTATAAGTGTAATGGTAGTTAATAATCATATTTTAATTTAAAAATTAAAGATAAGTAATAATACGAAAGAAAAAGAGAAAAAATATTGTGATACGAGAGTGAGTGAGTAAGAAATATAGTGCGAGAGTCGTCATAAGAAATATGATTCATAGATTATAATCAGAGAAACATTTTAGACATAAAATACTTATTAAAATATTTTACAAAATTCAAACACAATCTGACTGAAGTACCTTTCTTCTTCTATCTTAATCTACTTAATCTATTATTATTAATATCTACTTAAGAAGTACCTATTTACATTTTAAAAACTAAATTTTTACTACCGAAAAAAAAAAGTTTTCTTTCGTTTTTGTTGTAGTTGTTTTTTTTGCTGTTTTTATTTAATTACTATTTCCTTAGTAAAACGCATTATATCCCTCATAGGAGCAACTCTGTCTCATCCTCGACCGCCAACCGACTCCCGACTTAGATAAGATCCTGCACAAATGCGCCCAAGTCGCCGGTACGTGGGACGCGGCCAGACCGTCGAGCGGGGTGAAGAGGACACTCGTACAGCTTACTGCGGATTTATGTGTGTTGTATGGTGAGTATTGGATTTGATGTATAAAATTAATTAGGTTTAATGGGTTGTGAATTAGGGCGTAATGGTTTAAATATTTGTTTATTTATTTGGAAAACCGACAAATAACTCAATAGATGCAAGACAATTAATAAAGTGTATACTTATTTGATTGGTATAATACATAGTTTATGAACGTGCTCACCCTGCTTTATGAGATCTTTTAAAACTTTAAAATGACATTTCTAGAAAATATATTTTTAGCGATCTTTCAACCATCATTACATTCTACAATACTATAAAAATGCAAACACCCTACTAATATTATAAAATATTCATACCTTGCCTTTCATTTCAGCTTGCATCCGGCCGCAGCAACTAACGGATCACTTCTTAAACCAAATCCACCGCGTGTGGTCCGCCTGCACCCCTCCCCCTCCCCCCTCCCCCCGCGCTCCCCCGTCCCCCCCTCCCCCGGCCGCCGCCACCGCCCCGGGAGACTCCCGCGCACCTACACCGGACTCGGAAGGAGAACCCGGATCAGCGCCTGTCAAGATTGTTATAGCAAATAGTGCGAATGTCGCTGTTGCTAGTACGGATAAAAGTAAGTTTGTTTTCATTTTAGAATATTCTTCTTTTTAATGACTATTATTGTTAGTTAAATATAAAATTTTCTGGATGCTATTTGAAATCTGACTCTGAGTTGTAAAGGTCAATAAAAAATGGTTTTCATCAATAATTTTAATTATCATGACTTATACTTTTTACAATTTTAAATTAACAAGATAAACAAATGGTTTATATTGCACATCTACACTTACACACACAAAGACACCACTACACTTAACGTCTGTTGTTAATTAATTACTTATTTTACCTGTTTTATGTAATAGACATAGATTTATCTTGAAGTGGTGACACAGACCCTTAATATCTGTAGTTATTTTACCTATTGTGTAACTGAAATAAACTTAACTACCTCCCCAGCGACCCCCCTAGAGGACGACTCCCTCCCGTCCATAATCTCGCGCATGGTGTCCCCGCGCAACATCACCCTCCTGTCGCTAGAGGGCGGTGTGTCGTCGTGGCGGTCGTACGCGTCGCTGCTGCGGTGGGCGACGGCAGCGCGCTGGCTCACGGACGACGTACTCACTGCGCGCTGTGTGGCGCTGTATCGGCATGACTGGGATCAGGTTACTGCACATATTTATAATCAATGTTAATGTAATAAAAAGATAATTGAAGGGAAAAGGAAGAGAGGAAGATCCAGACGGACGTTCCTAGAACGGGTGAAGGAAAAGGCGGGTGTCGTGTCGTATCGAGATGTTAAAAAGAAGGCAGAGAATAGGGAGGGATGGAAGAGGCTCCACCGACATGAGCTAAGCTCTTAATTAAGACGAAAAAGATAAAGTCGTAAACACACTTAAACTTGTCTTTACACACACTCTCTTACTCACTCTAACACTTACACTAACTCTCTCTCTTTTTTCTTTTTTTAGTGGTTGTCTTACACTCGTCTTGTTTTTTACTTCTTTTGGTCATTTTAGTCTGACTGTTAACATAAAATCTCTTCTTATTTTAAATTAATTCAAGTAACAATTTTTTTTCTGCACCAGCTCTCGTATTATACTATCATACGTGTTTACAATACAGGATTACTTTTGAACCCCCCAACAAATTCAAACATGTTTTTCAAAACATAATAATAAACGTAAATTAATGAAAAACTTTTTTTTTCTCTTTTGCAAATTGATTTATCAGTTATTTAAAGTACCACATTTCCACATAGGTTTGGACACCCTACTTAAATTGCAACTCAACTTTAGTTCCTAATAGTTCCGCTACTCAACACTAGATGGCGTTAGTGGTCGAAGTTAACAAGTGAGTAGGGTGAGTATGATTTTAATTTATGTATGTATTGTATGTTATTTCAGAATACAATAGCGAACGTGTCTAGCTGCCTGCGGTCGGTGTGCGCAGGAGTGGAAGGCGGCGCGTCGTTGCGACAGTTCCTCGGGTTTCTCGCTGATTACTGCGCGGATCTCGCTGTGTGAGAGGGAGATAAATAAATCGATTGTTTAGGAGAGAGGGAGATAACAATATCGACTGCCGAATAATTCAAATTATTGATTAATAGATTTGAAAGTGCCAAATAAAAAGACTATACTCTGTCAAATGAAAAATTAAGGTTGTCTATGGAGAGTATTACACTATAGTTTATCTTGGATCATTAAAATCATCATAATAGAGATGATGACTACATTAAAAAATTCAAAAAATTATTAGTCCCTCTTTTAGGCTATTAAAAAATATTTGAAACACAATTTTACCTGATCAAATACATAAATAAATACAAAGACACAGAGCATTAAAGTTACGGAGTGGAGGGTATTGACGTCACTCCTCGGTTAAAATCGTACTGAGGCGTGACGTCACGAGCAACTTCAACCCAGTGTATCTGTGTCATTTTTAGTTTAAGAGAAAAAAGAAAAAATACGTGTTGAATATTTTAAAATAATCTATGTGATGGACTAAAAAATTTTTTTTAGTCATTATGCCTATTATATTAGATCCAAGAAATGGTAATGTAATAAATCTCTTTGAAAAAAATGGTAACATTTGAAATTGTAATTTACTTAGGAAAATGAATATGTCATGTCACACAATGTCACGTTATTTGTCAAACATGACATCACTTGACAGTGTTACCATAAAATTACAGTACTACAAGAATCTATTGGCATTTGAGTGACATTGTCAGGAGGACGTGGGTGGTGAATAAATAACTCAAAATAATGACAATTTACAAGATGATATCGTTAGTTCCGATTTCCGCCACGTGACAAAAGTTCCTTGTAGCGCTGTAGTGATTATTAAGGCCGTGGCCCCAGTAGGCAAACTGTTAGCGGCTGACTGAGTGAGCCGCAAAGTGGCGAACTGAAATTTGAGTTAGCTGCAAACTCAAATCAATGAAATCACCGGTTTTGGTGGGAGTCGGCCGCTGTCTGAGATAGTCAGCGCGCGTAACGCTGCAAACTGCGTACAGTGAGTGAAAACTAGCTGACTGTGGACACTCCATTTCAAATATATGGAAGGGCGTACTAAATCGATACGCCGCAAACTAGTCAGCCGCTAACAGTTTGCCTACTGGGGCCACGGTCTTAGACAAGTCAATATGTAACAAAGAAATTCTATAATCAATATAGATAAACGTACAAACATACATACAATGAATTTTATGTAACAAATGATATATAGTATATCAAGGTAGAATACTTTATTTATTTGTAAAGTACATTTTAAAACAAGATCTGCCAATAAATTAATTGAAATAGTTCACACAATATAGGGTGACTTTAAATTAGTGAACGATAAAAAAGGATATGGATGTACTCGTAATAACAAACAACTTTTACTATGGGACCAAGGTCGAAATCATTCAAAAAATTTTGAACCCCCCATACAAAATGCATCAGCTGATGGAGGCAGCTGATGATACTATGGAGGATTTTTTTTTAATGATTTCGACCTTGGTCCTATAGTAAAAGTTGTTTGTTATCACGAGTACATACATATCCTTTTCTATCGTTCAATTATTTAAAGTCACCTTGTATATCTGATATTAAATAGTGTATGGTACAATATTTATACAGAGTGTTTATTAATTAGACGCTAATACATACATACATATATATCTATCACGCCTCTCTCCCATCGAGGTAGGCAGAGACCATCCACTAGCTACAAAACAAACACATTTCTCTAGTGTATGCAGGTTTCTTCATGTTTTCCTTCACCGTTAGCGAGTGGTAACTGGTAATGGAATATGCAATCCGTACATGAGAAGTCTCAGTGGTACAGGTTAGATCGAAACCGCGTCTCCAATCTATCTATCATGATAATAAACGACTTTTACTATGAAATTTATAGCTAAATCTCAAAAGAATGGCTTCCCATAAAAAAAAAATATTTGTATATTTATTTACTAAAGGTTTCATAATAAAAGTTGTTTTTTTGATCATCGTGCTGTATTAGCATCAAATTAGTTTACAATTTATAGTACATGGTATCTTCCAGTAGTACATTCTAGTATACTGGATGTAACAGAAAGGGTATATAATGCCGAAACACAGTGATAGTCCTCATGAAACTGAACAACTTTCCCCAAGGAACATGGGACGAAACTCGAAAAAAAAAATTCGTCTCCCCATACAAAATGCCCGATCAGCTGATCGAGTAAGTATGGGCGATCCAAAAATTTGTTTTCACAGGAACATGGGTTTCTTGGGGAAAGTTGTTTAATTTCATGAGGACTATCGCTGTGTTTCGGCATTATACCTCCTTTTTGTTACACCCTTTATAGTGTGTGTATGTACTATAATAATAGTCAATTATTATGACTGTATACAAGCGGGGGTTCGTTGTGGCTTTAGTACTACTAATATTATAAATGTCAATGTTTGTTCCGATGGATGAATGGGAGGATCTTTCACGCCAAAACCACTAAACAGATTTTGATGATATTTTACAATAACTTAGCTTGAACATCGGAATAACATATAGGCTATATTTGTTTCAGACATAATTATATTTTTCCAAGATAATCATAATCATTATCATATTTATTGAGCTTCCATGACGATAAATGCGTACGAAGTGGCGGGCAGCCTCTAGTATATTATAAAGTACCCGCAACGATATTACCGCTCGTGTTTTAAATAAATAAATTATACAAAAGTTTAGGCTCAAGACAAATAATATAAATTTACCGAAAACACCATTTAAATGTGCTTGTAAAGGTGAACGGGGGGATGCTACTGATTCATGAACGATGGCACGCCTGGCGGGTCAAACTAATCATAGACAGTGACACGCCAGGCGAGACAAGCAAGTGACGAGATGCCAGTGACACGCGAGGTGAGTCAAACAAATCTCGAGATGACTGTGACACGCGAGGCGAGTCAAACAGATCATGACAGTGACACGCGAGGTGAGTCAAGCAAATCATAGACAGTGACACGCCTGGCGGGTCAAACAAATCACGAGATGACTGTGACACGCGAGGCGAGTCAAGCAAATTACGAGATGCCAGTGGCACGCGAGGCGGGTCAAGCAAATCACGAAATGCCAGGACACGCGAGGCGTGCCAAATGTAAAAACTGCCAATTTTTTTCATAAAATATCGTCATAGTGATTGAATAACATGTGTTCCCCGTTACACCCTGTATGTATAGATGTATTTAATTATAATTATACAAAATATATTGTTGTTAGTATGTAAGTATTAATATTATAGAAAACATTGTTTCTTTACAAATATTTATATTATTATCTTTAAGTAAAAATTGAAATTATTAAACATTTATTAAAACGGAGCATTTTAAACTCTGAGAAAATAAAAACGTCAGGTGACATTTAAAATTGACATTTGCGTGGGAATGTCACATTAAGACATGACATTTCTCAATGAAAATGACAATTTTGAGTGTTGCCTTAATTTAAAATAAAAAAGGAACAAATAAATATTTGATTGTTTTGTCAAGAGTTGTCCCTGTCGACGTGTAACATTATCTTGTGTGGGCTCTCACGCACTAGCGGTTGGTCCGCTGCCGCGGTTTGTCATTCATGAAACCAATTTTTACCAAAAAACGGTTTAATTCGATAATTGATCAATTTTCACCCACAGTGTCAAACCAGCAGCGGTTCAACGCTAGTGCGTAAGAGCCTTATGGCGAGTGTAAGCCCACGCCCACTAGTTGGTATCCCACTGTTGGACGTCGTGTTGTATGTGATGTATATTGCCTTATTTTAAGTAATTTGTGTTAGCGTTAAGTTTGTTCAAATGCAAAAAAATGAAGTTGCAGCTAAATATCAATAAATACTTATTGAAAACAGTTTTTATTTTATTGAACCCATCATAAAATGTATACCTAAGCATTATATTTTCGAAATAAAAAATAAAATACATACATATCTGCCGCGTCTCTTACCTAAATAAACAGAGACCACTTCTTATTGCTACAGTACTTTTTTTCACAGTTGGCAGAATGTTTTCATTCCTTTGCCACAAAGAAAAAAAAATGTCTACCGATTTGACATCTGAGCTAAAAATGACTGAAAAATTCTGTCGGCGATCGCGATTTAATTTTATTTCTCGTATTTATTAGATTTGTTGTGAATTAGAATATAAAATTTAGTGTTTATTGTGAAAGTGGATATTGTTAGCAATGGTTGAAGTGAAGATTGAGCGGATAGACGTTGAACCGGAGTCAGTATTTCATTGTAATCGTTATACTTTCACTTACCACACAAATAGACGTATTTTCACTTTATATTTTCGTTTATTACATTGTCGTGGCGTTGTAGAACATAGTTTAACCTCTATTCATAACTTTCCGCTAGATATTATGTTTTGAATTGCCTTTAAAGAAACGATATTTGATGTAATATAACCGATAATATTTTAATCATTTTAAGCGAACGGAATTCTAAAAAGAACTTGTAAAATTTACACACATTTTAAAATAACATAACCTTTGTGTTATACTCATGTACAAGCCACAATAACGCTAAGTTTACATAAAATCTGTTCAGTGGTTTTTGTATGAAAATGTAACAAACATTCTCACATCCATTCATTAGTAGGGTGTTTTACTATACTTAGTATAACCCAATACTTTTTTATCAGGCTTTGTTTTTGGCTGTAATGTATATAAAAATACAAAAGGACTGTTTATTATAGCTGTATGATATTCATAAGATAACGTAGCAATACTTTGACTTTAACATGAATATTTCTTCTAGTTGGAGCGATGATGATGAGGTACCGTCTCCATTGAATGACTCCGAGGAGCCACCTCCTCCATCAGATGATGTCAGAGACACTTCAAACAATACTGTTTGGATCAAAACTGTAAGTTGGTTATAGTTTATTTTATACTATCAAAAATATCTTTTAAAGATTTTTTACTTAGTTTTTATATAAACTTAGTAAATATTAGTATCTGTGGAATGAGTTTTATTTATTTTGGATATTTTAAGTGTCTGTTTCACCGTTTACTGATAAAATTTATCTGACAGATATTTTATACTTGCCTCTGTCTACATCATGTTTTTTAAAACAGACATAGGTTTATCACTTGCCACTAATTTTGGTCCATGGTTGTGACTTTTTCTAACGCGAGAATAACTTTTATAAAAATAACTCCAGAGGGCGCGAGTTCGAATCCTAGCGCGGGCACGTAGCTTTGAGTTTATTTCTCATGTACGGATCAATTTATTCGATTACCACTTGCTAACGGTGAAGGAAAAACATCGTGAGGAAACCTGCATACACCAGAGAAGAAATTCAAAGGTGTATGTGAAATCCGCCAACCCGCACTTGGCCAGCGTGGTGGATTATGTCCTAATCACTCTCTGTATGAGAGTAGGCTCGTGCCCCTCGGTGGGGACATATAAGGGCTGATAAAAAAAAAAATTAGGCAATCAATGTACAATTAATTAAATAAGGAAATGTATTTATTTATATTCCAGGAGTATGAAGCTGATGAAGCACCTCCACTTCCATACTACAATGAAGTCAACAATATTGTGCAAACACAAATAGGTCAGTTACTATTAACTAGATTAACTATCCTGGTGGATGAGGAGAGAGGCCTTTGTCCAGCAGTGGGACACTAAATGGCTAGATTAGAATATGGTACTTAATACTTACTATAGTTCACAAATTAGGTTTAATTTATTTAATAAAAGAAACTGGCGACGACTTCCTACGCCTTTGAAATAATTATGCCTAAATGTTAATATAATGTTTAAGCAACAATATTGCCAAGTTTCATCAAAATCTGTTGATTAGTTTTTGCGTGAAAGAGTAACAAACATCCTCATCTATTCAGTGGCTTAAACAACTGCCGATGGATAGATAGATGAAATTTTTACTCTATCACGCAAAAAATACTGAATAGATGTTAATGAAATTTGGCCATATTGTAGCTTATACATCAGAATAACTCATAGGCTATATTATTTGTAGAAATTTTGTGTTTTTTCGAAGATATGACGATTAATGCGTACGCAGTCGCGGGCAGCCTTTAGAAATAATGACTAACTTACTATAAAACGTCTTCACTATCTAGATCCCCTGCCTTCCTTCAAATGTCCAGACTGTGGTCGTGGGTTCGCTTCCCGACGCGCGCTCGCCGTTCATCTCGTGATGTGTCGCGACACTAACACATATAAGTGTCAGCTGTGTAATAGGTGAGAGTTACATTTAACCTTTGAGTATAGAATATATAAGGTGACTTTAAATTAGTGAATGATAGAAAAGGATATGCATGTACTCGTGATAACAAACAACTTTTACTATGGGACGAAGTTCGAAATCACAAAAAAAAATATTCCCCCCATACGATCAGCTGGTGCATTTTGTATGGGGAGTTAAACAATTTTTTGAATGATTTCGACCTTCGTCCCATAGTAGAAGTTGTTTGTTATCACGAGTACATGCATATCCTATTATATTGTTCACTAATTTAAAGTCATCCTGTATAAGGAGGTGCCACATTTTTTTCATATACAAATGAGTTTATGACAGCGTGCCAAGGTTGGCGCAAGTTTTTCATAGTTTTCTTGGTAGATGACCTGTCATGTCAAACGATAAGAAACTCCATACAAAAAGGTAGCCATTTTGCGTGAGACCAGGCACGCAGATCCAGACGGTATGGCACCTCCTTATATATTCTATACTCAAAGAATTTAACTGACAGATAAAACTTTGTCTTTATGAAACATGTCGTTTAAGTCGCAGTTTATACGAAATTACGGAAAATACAACTCTATTCTAATACTTTTAAGAGTTTTCTTGACAAGACGCTTCCGCCGCGCGTTTGCGCCACGCCATTTCGGTATAAACCGCGCCTAAGACAATGACAGGTATAAAATATCTGTCAGTTAAATCTTTATTAAATCTCTAAAACATTAGCTGTGACATTCCCAGAGTATTCGCGTCCCCACTGAACCTCGGCCGTCACCAAAAGTACAGATGTAAGCTACAACAGCAGGGGTCGTTGACCTGTCCGCATTGCCACAAGGTTTTCACCCGGATTTACTCGCTCAAGAGCCATTTGAAGAAACATGATGTGAGTTTAGTTTGTATTGTATACTAGTGGTTACCTGCGGGTTCGTACGCATTTATCGTCATATCTTGGAAAACTAACACAATATCTCATAATAATATAGCGTATGATTTGTTCTGTAGTATAAGCTACAATATAGTAAAGTTTCATCAAAATCTGTTCAGTGGTTTTGCGTGTAAGAGTCGCAATTCGCAAACATCCATGCATCGGCGCAAACATTAACATTTATAATATTAAATCTGATTTATTTGTTTTTAACCGACTTCAAAAAAAAGGAGGAGGTTTCTCAATTCGACCGTATATTAAATAATTAAATAATATTTAATCTGATTTAATTTGTTTTTATACCATATATGTAATAATATTATGTTTATGTTTGTAGGACGAGCGTCCGTTCCAGTGCGAGCTGTGTCAGATGTGGTTCAAACATAAAACGTCGTTGGAGAGACACAAGATGCTGCACGCGGACAACAAACCGTTCGCCTGTCATTACTGCGGGAAGAGGTATGTACTTTATACAGGGTGTAACAGAAAGGGGGTATAAAGCCGAAACACAGCGATAGTCCTCATGAAACTGAACAACTTTCCCCAAGGAACATGGGTCGTAACTCGAAAAAAAATTTGGATCGTCCATACTTATTTAATCAGCTGATCGGATATTATGGGGCTGTATGGGGAGGCGAATTTCATTTTTTCCAGTTACGACCTATGTTCCTTGGGGAAAGTTGTTCAGTTTCATGAGGACTATCGTTGTGTTTCGGCGTTACACACAATCTGTGTCTTCTTACCCTGTATATGTCGCAGGGATATAATAAAGACAGGGATTTGATGAAATCACGGAGGATGTTCAAATAACGTGATTTTATCTTTCTCCTAAACAAATTTAGTAAATTGAACAAATGTCTGAATTGGTTTAGGAATTTGATCAAATCCCTCTTTTTATCATATCCCTGCGACATGTATACAGGCTATCCATATCAGCTTATGGACGTCCACTGGGATCTCCACAACGACCGGTCTTGCTCTGCCCGCATACAACGGCTTCCTGCGACTTTCACCAGGTCGTCGGTCCACCTGTATATAATGTAAATCTAGATGCAGGTGGTAATTATCCGGTCGCGTTAGAGAAGTCTTTGTCCAGCAGTGGGAAGAAGTAGGCTAAATGCCGGCGCACACCTCACAGAGCGCAGCGCAGAGCATTTTTGATTCTCATATTATTATCGACATTGTTCTCATTAGAGTAATATTCAAAATCAGTTACCACAACAAATGAACATCGGAGCATCGAAACGACTACAAGCGAATGTTGTGTCAACTGATTTTGATTATAATGAAAAAATGTCGATAATAATATGACAATTAAAAATCAAGTGGAAGGAAGTGGTCTCCGTGTACCCCAATGGGAGAGAGGCGTGACGGATATGTATGTATGTAATTAAAAATGTTCCGCGCTGCGTTTCGTCAGATGTGGGCTCTAAGAATACAGTAAGATTTATATTTTGTGTCTCGAGCCTACTACAATGCTACCCCCCCTACAGGTTTACGACCCGCACCCTAATGACCCCTCATCTCCGCACACACACGAAGGAGCGTCCCTTCCAATGCCCGATCTGTATGAAACAATTCGCACACAAACATAATATGCAGCGACATACGTTTCAACATAATAAGGTAGGTTTTAATAATAGGGGCCCAAGTCTGCTAATAGATATGATGACTAAAAAAATTTTTTTAGTCCATCACATAGATTATTTTAAAATATTCAACACGTATTTTTTCTTTTTTCTCTTTAACTAAAAGTGACACAGATCACTGGGTTAAAGTTGCTCATGACGTCACGCCTAAGTACGATTTTAACCAAGGAGTGACGTCAATACCCCCCACTCCGTAACTTTGATGCTCTGTATCTTTGTATTTATTTATGTAATTGATCAGGTAAAAAATGTGTTTCAAATATTTTTTTAATAGCCTAAAAGACGGACTAATTATTTTTTGAATTTTTAAATGTAGTCATCATCGCCATTTAAAATAGCCTCAGTTGTGTGTCGGCAGAGTGTCAATAGTATTCTTTGACACATTTGGTATTCTGCTAAACAATGGCTTACACTGATTGCGACCAAATGTGTCAAAAAATGCCATTGACACTCTGCCGACACACAACTGATGATATTTTAAATTAGCAGACTTGGGTCCGTGTTGTAAGGAAGAGAAGTAACTTTAACGAGACGTTATGTACCTAGGTACATTTTAGGGATAGTTTTTATTCTGAGAAACCTAATCGGCCTCTTTAAGGCTTTAGGTATTTCTATGATGTTACTTTTGAGGGTTCCGTACCCATAGGGTGAAAACGGGACCCTATTACTAAGACTCGGCTGTCTGTCTGTCACCAGGCTGTATCTCATGAACCGTTATAACTAGAGCGTTGAAATTTTCACAAATGATGTATTACCGTTGCCGCTATAACGACAAATACTAAAAATATAATAATAATAATTAAGAGGGGCTACCGTACAAAAAACGTGATTTTTTTGCTTATCAATAGTAAATGGTCAGAAACCCTTCCCGCGCGAGTCCGACTCGCACTTGGCCGGTTTCTGGCAAGTATAATAACCACTGTATTATGTTTACAGATAAAGCACCTAGTCTGCGAGGTGTGTCACAAGGTGTTCCCTCGCGAGTCACGTCTTAAGTACCACATGAGAGTCCATTGGGAGGACAACAAACCGTTCAAGTGTACTAGATGCGCCAAGACGTACTCGCACAAACAAAATATACTGAGACACTTCCAGTAAGTAACCTATAAATATAAATGTCTATAAATATCTGTACATACATATCTACATATCTGTCACTGACTGTCTGACTCTTATTTTTCTGTCACGTCTCTCTCCCATCGAGGTAGACAGAGACTTCCCTCCACTTGCTACGATACAAACACATCTCTTTCACTTCATACACATTCATCAGTCTCCTCATACATGCACGTTGGTTTAGGGTACTCTTGACTCTTGCAATAAAGTATTTCTATCTTTGAAATGAAATGAAACGATCATTTAATCCTGTAGGTTTTGACAACACTTAAGACAGGTCATTTTTTAAAGTTAATTCTAGATTCGCAAGAGTGCAGTTTTCCCCAGAGAAGAACCTAGCAAGAAACTCTGTAGGGTTGCTCTTTTCAATTTAAGTTTTACAAATCTCAGGCATAAACACAGAATTTTTTTTTGTTTCTATCAGCAATATCTAAGGTTGCCTGGAAGATATTGCTACCTAGCAATAAGGCCGCCTGTTGCTTCTTATATTCTTGTTTGTGTCTGTACCTTATATCTTTGTGTGCAATAAAGAATATATTTGTATTGTATATCTCTTTTGTTACAGAAAAAAACATCCAGACGTGGAGTACATAGCACCAGATACAGACGCTGGACTTGCGACCAAAGCATGGGAACGAACTGTAGGTAACAGAGGGGGAACCGGGGATAGTATAGTACCTGAAGAAATAGGGGACAGTGGGGACGTCGCGCATGTACTACCAACGGAAGTTGTTATTGTAGATGGAGGGGAGGTACGGGGTGATAGGAGTCAGGGTGAAAAGTTGCCCGGAGTTAAAGAAGGGGACAAAAAGTTGCCCAGATTAAAAGAAAGGGACAAAAAGTTGCCCCAATCGATAGAAAGTAATGTTATAGATACTATTTCGTCAGTTGTAATGAAAGAGATGGAAAAAAAAGTTCCTAAATCAAATAAAAAGTGTTCTAATATAGAAAAGTTGCCCAAAAATAAAAAAAATACACAAAAAGAAATGTTGCCCCAAGATAATAATACACAAGAATCCTTACCCATGCCCAAATCGGAAGTGCAAGTTATAGAATTATTGCCCAAATCGGAATGTCTAGTCGGAGATTTGCCCAAATATGAAAGTGGAGAGAAAAGTGCCCAAATTGACAAAGTGCCCAATTATGAAGCCTTGATGACACAAGTTGGGACCCCGTTGGGTAGTATTGTCGGTATTTGAAGTTCCTAGTTGTCATATTCCTGATTAGTAACTAGGTATAATATAAATTATTGTCTCTCCTATAAAAAAGCGAGGAATTACATAAATATTTAAATACTCACAAAATAATTAAAACTTACATACAGCCAGCAAAAATAATCTTATTTTAAATGTCAATGTTTGTGCCGATGGATGTTTGTTACTCTTTCACGGTAAAACTACTGAACAGATTTCGATGAAACTTTACAATATTGTAGCTTACACATCAAAATAACACATAGGTTATATTATTTTAAGATATTGTGTAAGTTTTATAAGATATGACGATTAATGCGTACGGAGTCGCGGGCTGTAGTTAGTGAACATGAAACCTGCCAGTAATATTATATATGTCGCAGCCAACTGGTTAAAACAGCTGTCCAATTAAACAGCTAGCCCTTTAATTGAACAACGACATTCAATCACACGGCTAGCTTTGTAATTGAATATTTGAGGCGCTTAAAACGTTCAACACTACAGCTGATTTAAAAGCCGCCGGGTAATTGAATTAGTTCGTTGCTCGTCAGCACCGCGGCGCTAGCTGCGTTTTGTTTTCAATATGGCGTCAACTAGCCGGTGTTTTTGATAGATTCAGAATACTTTTCGAAAGTAAACTAGTAAATAAAAGATAAAAGTGTTAAATAACATACAGAAATTATGGAGGCACATACGAGTGAGACAAGTGATGCAAAATTTAAAGAAATATTCGAGGAGAAGTTACGGGAATACGAAATACATCACCAAGGTAATCTACTTATTGTTATTCTTTCTAAAAATAATAAATAAGCTATTGTATGTGTTAAACATGTTAAGAATGAGTTATAATACAGTTTATTTTTGTTGTAATCATTACGCCTGTCTAATAGATATCTTATAATTCAGTTTAAACATGTCATGAACTCATTCGCTAACCTACCAACTAAAAACCCAAAAAATGTCATTTTAGGTAAATTAAAAATGATTAATGTATTTGTATTTTAGTTGTTTTGTAACGTTTTCGTATTATTATTTTCAGGATCTTTTCGAAAACCCTGGACCAATGAAAGAATACTTGAAGTAATATCTAATATAAAGAAAGCTAGGGTGTCCATGAGTAACACGGAATGCAGGACTTCTATGTCTTATTATTGGGTATCAAAATATGATTTAATGACAACTGGCAAAGAAGAATATCTTATTTTTAAAAGAAAGAGTTCTAATGATCCTGTGATAAGCATTATACCCCGGGAAGAGTATTTCACTTTGCTAAATACAATTCATAAAGATTGCGGTGCAAATAAATATAACGATTATTAATTTGTTTTTCATTTTTACTTATTTCATCAAACTTGTGGTGACCTCTTAAACTTAATCCAAGAATAATCTCCCAAGAAATTACAAAAAGTTTACCAAATCTTTCAATTTACATACTAAAGTAATGGTCACCCTAGTTAATTTTCCGTTTAACCAGTTGGCTAAGCGTCGTCTAGCTGTAGTGTTGAACGTTGCAGTCAACAAGACGGCTAAACGACGTATAGCCATGTGATTGAATGTCGTTGTTCAATTAAAGGGCTAGCTGTTTAATTGGACAGCTGTTTTAACCAGTTGGCTGCGACATATACATAATGTAGTCAAATGATCTCTGTTATTATTTATTTATTTATTTTAAAAACCAATCGAGCAATATTTTATTTATTTTATTGTGTATACAAGGTGACTTTAAATTAGTGAACGATAGAAAAGGTTACGCATGTACTCGTGATAACAAACAACTTTTACTATGGGGTCAAGGTAGAAATCACAAAAAAATATTCCCCCATAGTGTCAGCTGGTGCATTTTGTATGGTATATTTTTGAACGATTTCGACCTCGGTTGGTGCCATAGTAAAAGTTGTTTGTTATCACGAGTACATGCATATCCTTTTCTTCACTAATTTAAAGTCACTAATTAATCTGTGGTTGTAACTAAACAACTTTTTCTAACAAACATGATCTGGAATTAGATAAATTAACATTTCCATAGAAAATGTCTTTATTTAAAAAGTAAAGAAAACACAATTTTTATAATACCCATGTTTCTTAGAGAAAGTATTAGACCTAGAACACACGAGGAAACGCAACTGCAACGAAACTGCAACTGCGTTACTTTTTGAAACGCGTCAAATTACAACTAATATAAATAAATGTGGAATATTTAAATTAATAAAATGCAGTTATTGTTGCAATTAAAACTTAAATATAAGTATTATTAGATAGTTTTGGCAGATAAAATCTGTAGTCTGATTACTAATCCGAGTCAGAAGAATGACATTTACAGTGTTGCAAGTTTTTTGTCCTAAATAAATAGTGATGTAGGTGAATCGAGTTTTCGCTATTAAGTTAGTCGAGATTGTATATTTTTGTTTATTGAATATCAAATTGCTTTCAAATAAATAAAAATAATTTACGATAATTAAACAGAACGGTGTTTACGGTAAGAAAGTAATTTAATCTTCTTCTATCTTCTATCTATATATCTATATATATAAAAATGAAACCCGTTTTCCGTTGTCACGGCATCACGCCTGAACGGCTGGACCGATTTCGCTAATTCTTTTTTTTAAATGTTCATTGAAGTCCAAGGATGGCTCTTACGGTGAGAAAAATTCGAATAATTGCCGGGAAAGCCCTAAAACAGACCTTTTCTTTTTCCCATACAAATGTTTTCTTACTAAAATGTAGAGTCAATTTGAACTTTATTCCTACACAATAAAGTTCATTCTAAGGCGGGACAACGTTCGCCGAGACAGCTAGTATGATATAAAACACTGATATATTAAGTTATAAGTAGGTATATCTCATTGTGATTATCAACTTGGATAACGTAAAATGCTGTAGGGTCCATAATATTCCTCAAATCGTTTTACATAATAAAAACCTATTGCATATTTACATACATATCCGTCACGCCTCTCTCCCATTGAGGTAGGCAGAGACCACTTCCTTCCACTTGCTTCGATCCAAACACACCTCTTTCGGGGACTTACTAAAGAAAGGCCAAGTCAAGAGTATCCTAAACCGACGTCCATGTATGAGGAGACTGATGAGTGTGGATGAAGCGAAAGAGGTGTGTATTGCATATTGACTATAAAAAAGTTTTGAAAGGTACCTACTTAATAAAATTATTGACTAAACATCTAAATCTATCGATTACCGAACATCACTATTGTAGCTGGTCACCCTTTTTTGTATAATTGACAGTTGCACTTGTCAATTGTCTGACTCGAATTAAAACCAGAGTATAGTAATTATTGATAGGTAGTTAAATAAATAATCTGTCAAAACTAAATAGCTAGTTAATATATGTATTGTGCCAAATGTACTTAAAATGTGTCCTGACACGTATTTATTAACCTCGTAGTGATTTTTATTATTAATTTTAATGTTTCTTTTTTGTTTAATAAAGTTATAAAATGAATGTTTTTTCTTTTATCTCCATATTTATAATAAAAATTACGGTATTTTCCGAGGCGAGGCGTTTACTATTATAAGCGCCCGTTTTAGCACTCACAGATAAAATTTAACTGACAGATAAACTAATCTATATCATATAAACATGACGTTTTAGACATTGACAGGTATAAAATATCTGTCAGATAAATTTTATCTGTTGATTGTGAAACAGCCCTTACTTAAACAAGGAAATAAATAAAACACGAAAATTATTGAAATGACACCAAATTGTAATCACTATCACGTTTGAGACGACAATATTTGATGAAACTCTGCAATAAGCAAATACTACAATACACTTAATTTAATAAATAATAGGTAAGTAGATATTTTTTTACAAAAAACTATTTTGTATAAGTAAGAAAATAAGGTAAATTAAAAAAGACGCCCGAAAAATTTTGGGGCCCTTAAAATAGGGCCTTTTGTTATTGGGCCTGTTTAGGGCTCGCTTTTATACCAAAGAGCCAAAATTGGGGCCATAATATTATTAGTTTTAAAAAATAGTAGCTGCAAAAAATTTCATTCAATCTACCGCCCCTGAAAAAATCTTTTTTCATCCTGAATTGCCCCCATTATATTCGAAAAGTGGGGGTCTTTTTATATAACAGCCCCAAAAAGGCCCCGTTAATATAAATTGCATCTTCGAAATAGATCCTATACTCGTAACGTAAATGTAATTCATTCAAACACAAAAAATGTAAGAAAGTAATAATTCAGCTGCCCTTTTCTATCACTTAAGAAAAGAGAGAGCTAGATTGATTTCAGATGAAGTACAAATAAATCTAATAAGTTTTTGTAGCTACCTAATTAGAACCAAGATTTTATCGACCGAAGTCGAGTAGAACCAAGAAAGGTACGTCATAATACGTAAAGTTTCTAAACAGATTATACACAAAATACAGCAAAAAGATCGGTTTCATACTGATATAAAAAATGACATAATTATGTGCGTGATTGAAGCACCTTTGAAGCTCACAAACTACTTACAGAATAAGCTATCAAGTTAACATACATACAAACATATCTGTCACGGCTCTCTCCCATTTGGGTAGGAGGAGACCACTTCCTTCCACTTCCACCTTGCCCACACTTTCCATAAGACCGAATAGGACAGCACGACACTTAACACATAATTAACTTAGACGGTTTATTCTGCACCTTAAGGTTATACATTTATTTATTTTTATAGTATAAATCATTATAATATTATAAAATAGGTACTTAGCATTTATATAGCGGGTGTAATTTAAATACATTTCTAGCAAATTCTTAAACACTAAAATTATACAAGAGCCCTCTTATGTCGTATAATTATAAAAACGCCCTCGGTGATATAAAATTATTTAAAAATAGCATCCTCGTTATGGTAACAGAAATATCTGTTTCGTACAAATTACATTAAAAAAAACGTTTTAATATAAAAATCTATCTAAATTATATAAACTAGGGACGGAGTTTAAATATCTTTGTGCCGTATTTATTATACAGGGGGGTATATTAATGCATGAAATTATATAATTATTTTATTTTTACTTGGTTATACTGGGTGTAACAGAAAGGGGGTATAAAGCCGAAACACAGCGATAGTCCTCATGAAACTGAACAACTTTCCCCAAGAAACATGGGTCGTAACTTGAAAAAAATCCCCTTCACATACAAAATGTCCGATCAGCTGATCGTGTTAGTATAGGCGATCCAAATTTTTTTTCAAGTCACGACCCATGTTCCTTGGGGAAAGTTGTTCAGTTTCATGAGGACTATCGCTGTGTTTCGGCATTATACCCCCTTTCTGTAACATCCTGTATAATAATGTAGGTAAGTATTTTTTCTAATTATTTATTTCTTGCAATAAAATAACCATCCTGTATTTAGATATTAACTTAAACAATAATATTTTGTACCTTAAAATGAATACAGTGTTACAAAATTTGGACCTTATCTACATGAATATAGTGTCTTTATTTGTATACAAAGAGTATAACTCTTTGTATACAAATAAAGACACTATATTAACGCCTTGTATAAAAATGAAGACATATATAATTGGATATATAATAAAAGCCTCCATTTTGTGCACCCTGTATAATGTCAACTTAAATGATATTATATTATATAATTTAAAAAAATGTCTTAGTTATAAAAAAAATATAGATCGCGGGTACTTAAGTACCTACTTAAGAAAGAAAAAAAACGATTTTTTTGCTTAGCTGTTAAAAAAAAATAGTAAAATTATATCAAAAAGGTATCCTTATATAACGTTTTATTTTTTTATATATAGAAAGTTATATAAAAGTTTATAAGGCAGTGTTATATAATTATAAAAAAGCTTAGAATTAAATATTTGTAGCACACACATTTAAATCTTATTTAATTACGGTAAAGGAGCTTTTACACTAAATAATATCAAATATCAGTGTAAAGGGGCTTTATAAAAGAGATTCAATACCTACTAGTCCCAAAATGATATAGTTTTTAACATAACTTTACCAAATAAATTAAATATATTTTCAAAAAAATCAACTTTTTTTTCGGTGGATATTTTTTTTTAATTTTAATTATTTTGTGATGATAAAGTAAATGCAAGAGATTTTTTAAATTTAATTTTGTATACAGGGTGTAACAGAAAGGGGATATAAAGCCGAAACACAGCGATAGTCCTCATGAAACTGAACAACTTTCCCCAAGGAACATGGATCGTAACTCGAAAAAAAAATTCGCCTCCCCATACAAAATGTCCGATCAGCTGATCGAGTAAGTATGGGCGATCCAAAATTTTTTTTCGAGTTACGACCCATTTTCCTTGGGCAAAGTTGTTCAGTTGCATGAGGACTATCGCTGTGTTTCGGTATTATACCCCCTTTCTGTTACACCCTGTATATTTAAATGTCTACCATAAAAGGCATATATTTGTATGAAATATTTTTTTTTTGTATGGAATGATTCAAAGTTAATCTGCCAATAGTTTTTTTTTTTATTTATTTGTATGAAAAACTGTAGGTAATTTTTTTGCATTTGCTTTATCCTTAAGTAAATGTTATTTTTTTATCAATTGCCAAATTTAGCCATGGCGATATTGACCTACTATTTAAATAAGGCCCATTTCATCACAGATAAAATTAAACTGACAGATAAACTTACGTCTATTTCATAAAACATGACATTTCAGATAGAGACAGGTATAAAATATCTGTCAGATAAATTTTATCTGTATCTGTATAGCGGGCCCTAAATATACAATATGTAATTTTTATTGATTGTTACAGAATTTATTTTTTAATGAATCTATAAGTTTTTCATTTTAATAAATTCAGTAAGTAGGTATATAAGTATGTATGTATTATTTATTCCTTCAATATGGCATATTATTATAAAAAAGATCTTGATTAAAAAACCATGGCTATATTAATCATAATTTACGATATACAGGGTGTAACAGAAAGGGTATATAAAGCCGAAACACAGCGATAGTCCTCATGAAACTGAACAACTTTCCCCAAGGAACATGGGTCGTAACTCGAAAAAATTTTTTGAATCGCCCGTACTTACTGGATCAGCTGATCGGGCATTTTGTATGGGGAAGCGAAATTTTTTTTTCGACTTACGACCCATGTTCCTTGGGGAAAGTTGTTCAGTTTCATGAGGACTATCGCTGTGTTTCGGCTTTATATACCCTTTCTGTTACACCCTGTATAGTGCTCGTTTCTCCATCTACTGATTAAATTTATCTGACAGATATTTTATACCCGTCTAAAACGTCTTTTTTATGATATTTATGAAATAGACACAGGTTTATCTGTCAGTTAATTAACTATAGATAGTGAAACAGCTATCGATGTAATTGCCATGGCATTATCGCCACAATACAAGGTGACTTTAAATTAGTGAACGATAGAAAAGGATATGCATGTACTCGTGATAACAAACAACTTTTACTATGAGACCAAGTTCGAAATCATACAAAAAAAAATGTTGCCCCATACTATCAGCTGAAGCATTTTGTATGGGGACTGCAAACATTTTTTTAAGATTTCGACCTTGGTCCCATAGTAAAAGTTGTTTGTTATCACGAGTACATGCATATCCTTTTCTATCGTTCACTAATTTAAAGTCACCTTACATAGCCAAATGGCATTATTCTTTGGCATCTTTCTGTCCCTGCTCTGTGTAGACAATCTCAGCGTACTCAGTAGCGGGCGGGGCGGGCTTATCGCTGGAAGGAGTCTCTCCCAGAGCGAGTTCCGCGTACACTACGCCTTTTTTCTCGTCGGTGGGCTGTGGGAATAAAAAAATGATTTAAAATAATTATTATTTAGCTGCATTTGGGCTTCTTGATTAGATAGTAAAAATAAATTATTTGCTATAGGTAAATTAAATATTTGCCAATAAATAATCCAGTTAAGTAGGATTGTGAAAAAATAATCGGCTATGGAATAGATGGTTTTTTTTACATTGTCTGGCAATCATGCAATCGATGGTTTAAATCGATGGCTTAAAATGAATATTGATTTTAATAGGTAGGTACGAGATTTTATCTAAATGATTAATCGATTTTTGTCAACTATTCCAACAATTAATTACAGATTTTTCATCCTAACATATAATCAGCGAAACCTATCCAATGACGGCGTCACTTATAGGTAAAAATCTTACTTAGGCGTGACGTCACGAGCAACTTTAACCCAGAGTATCTTTGTTATTTTTAGTTTAAGAGAAAAAAGAAAAAATACGTGTCGAATATTTTAAAATAATCTATGTTATGGACTAAAAATCTAAACCTACCTTGTCTTCGTCCTGTCTCTCGCTAGCCACCTTATCCCTTCCCTTAGGTAAGGCCGCTCGCACACGTGCCGTTAGAGCCGCCAGCCTCCCCTCCCCGCGGCCCCCCACCGCGCTCTCCGTGTCGCTACTGGCGGATATAACGCGTGATGGATACTGACGTCTATTGACGTTTACTGAGCCCGGTGGTGGACGTCAATTGACGTGTAGTATCACACATGGCGTCATTTAACGTAACATGTAAGTATGACGCTAACGTCAATTAACGGGCGGTAGGAGACGTCATTTGACATAAAATATAAGTGTGACAGTAACGTCACTCGAAATATAGTGTGACACATGGCGTCATTTGATATTAAATGTAAATGTCATGATGACGTCATTTGACATACAGTATGAGACGTCACTTGACGTGCAGTATGAGACCCCATTTGACATTGTATGTAAGTATGATGCTGACGTCACTTAACGTGTAGTATCACGTATGGCGTCATTTGACTTTACATGTTAGTGTGATAGCTTCACTTGACGTAATGTATGACTGGACGTCAATTGACGTTAAAAACCATTGATCGGGCTCAGTAAACGGCTTGATTATCTAGATGTTTAAAATTTAGGTAAGTACGATTTTTACTTTAGGATCAGTGTTAATTTAATATTTAATTTATAATCACGAAATCGTATAAAAAGACTATGTATGGAAGTGGTCTCTGCCTACCTCGATGGGAAGAAGGCGTGACAGATATGTATGTATGCGAATTAACAATTAATCCTATAGTAACAGTCGTCCATTTTTATGAATTTTCATTGGATGATAATGATATTATGACTTTTCCACCTTATTCTATAATTAATAAACCAATATTTCCATATTGTAGAAAATCCCGAAATTATATTAAAATTATTATAAAAGTTGAACCAAACACCAAACTTACAAACTATAGAAATGCCAAAAAAAGCAGTTAAAATAAAGATGACAAGTTAGTACAGAATGTTAGCACAATTGTTATGAAATAAAAACGATGATATTATTATGTAAAAAACAAAAGCTAGAAACAGACTAGTTCCACATACAGCGCTACAAGGATCTTTTGTCACGCGGCAGAAATCGGAACTAACGATATCATCTTGTAAATTGACATTATTTTGAGTTATTTATTCACCATCCACGCCCTCCTGACAATGTCACTCAAGTGCCAATAGATTCTTGTAGCCAAAGCTTGTGAAAAGGTGTCATAAATAAAGCAATTTTCAGAAGAAAAAAGGTGAAAGCTAGCATGTAAATAAAAGTGATGTGTAACGCTTGTGTTCTTTGCATACGAAGTCATAGCATAAAACGTGATTACTCAAACTAAATAACACAAACTTAATTGCTTCTTAGACAATAATAAATTTCATCTAAGATCGACGTTAAATGTACGATACCTACTAACGTCACTTGACGTGTAGTAAGTATAACATGGCGTCATTTCCACTGCATTATATTGTCGTCATATGCAAAGACGCAAGCCGTATATAAAGCTGGCAATTCGTCTCATTATAAATCATCATTCAACTTTAAAAAACGCTACAAAGAAAAACAAATTCAATGCTAGTAGAAAGAAAATTAAAATGTTCATTTAGAAAGGTAATTAAGTGATTTGAAGTATATCACTTGACTCTGCGTGTGTGTGTTTGTGTGTGTTTATGTGTGTATGTATGTGTGTATGTATGTGTGTATGTATGTGTGTATGTATGTGTGTGTTTGTATGTGTGTGTTTGTGTGTATGTATGTGTTTGTGTGTGTTTTGACTGTTGCGAATTGTAAGCCACACTTCACATAGGCAGTATCCTTAATGCTTAGTTTTTTTAAGGTGATTTATAACGATCCGAACCGCCCCATACACAAATAAGTTAATAGACATACGTTGTAACAGTTCGACGGAGTGTGTTCAAAAGCCCCGCCGCCGCCCCCCGCTCCCCGCGCTCCCCCGACACGCTCCTACCGAACACGACCCTTTAGATAGAGACAGACTGATCCCACGCAACGTATGCAACGCATTATGCCAATCTGGGGCCCAAGTTTGCTAATTTATAGACAGATTATCTGTGAACTGAACGGCGGCGCTAGTAGTAATACAAAATTGTATTTCTACTAATCGCAGCAGTTCTGTAATTTGACATTTCCGTATTAAGGTCTATCTACACAGATCCGGGCCGTGCCAGGGACGTGTCCGGGCCGTAGCCCGTCAGGCGGGAAAACAATACGTCGTCATGACAACTTGTGTGAACGAATCCATAGAAAATGTATGGAATGATATTTTTTCTCTGACACGTCCCGGACACGTTGTCATGACGACTTATTGTTTTCCCACCTGACGGGCCACGGCCCGGACACGTCGCTGGCACGGCCCGGATCTGTGTAGATAGAGCTTTAGTGGCCGTAGTTACAATAACGGCCGGTTCACTGATAACTTGGTAGATCTGTACAATATCCTCAGTTGTGTGTCGGCAGAGTGTCAATGGCATTTTTTGACACATTTGGTCGCCATCAGTGTAAGCAGCATTTAGCAGAATACCAAATATGTCAAAAATGCCATTGACACTCTGCCGACACACAACTGAGTCTATTTTAAATTAGCAGACTTGGGGCCCTGATGTCGTAATGCGTTGCTGACGTGGGAAGACTCTGTTTCT
Organism: Anarsia innoxiella; assembly: GCA_947563765.1. Taxonomy (NCBI): domain Eukaryota; kingdom Metazoa; phylum Arthropoda; class Insecta; order Lepidoptera; family Gelechiidae; genus Anarsia; species Anarsia innoxiella. Next base: position 64,812 of record OX387420.1, read on the forward strand.
ATCTTTAATTACATAAAGCACACGCCGAGATTAGCTTTTATTTGTTACCTGACTTATGTGGATATTAGGTATACAGGGTGTAACAGAAAGGGGATATAAAGCCGAAACACAGCGATAGTCCTCATGAAACTGAACAATTTTACCCAAGGAACATGGGTGGAAACACGAAAAAAAAAATATGGATCGCCCATACTTACTCGATCAGCTGATCGGACGTTTTGTATGGGGAGACGAAATTTTTTTTCGAGTTACGACCCATGTTCTTTGGGGAAAGTTGTTTAGTTTCATGGGGACTATCGCTATGTTTCGGCATTATACCCCCTTTCTGTTACACCCAGTGAAGTTTTTTTAATTACCTACAAATATTTTTTAAAAAAAAATATCCCACTATGAACACACAACGTCATCTAACACAAACTTTTGTAGTTAGATTATAGGTATTTTAAATGCACATTTTAATTGTCTAAAAAAAAGTATTTGTTTATTTTTTTAGGTAAGACACCAAACACAAAGAGACAAAATTAAAAATTGGCAACACTAGTGTCGTCCTGTTTTTGTTAGATTGATTTGAAAGGGACAACGGTATAGTGTTGCCATTTTTAATTTTTTTTTTGTCAGACTATACATCTACCTACATGCATACAAACATATTAATTAGGTAGGTACAGAACAAATTAAAAAAATAGAAATAAATTATTAGTTCTATACTGGGTGTAACAGAAAGGGGGTATAAAGCCGAAACACAGCGATAGTCCTCGTAAAACTGAACAACTTTCCCCAAGGAACATAAATCGTAACTCGAAAAAAATGTTGGATCACCCATACTTACTCGATCAACTGACCGGACATTTTGTATGGGGAGGCGAATTTTTTTTTTCGAGTTACGACCCATGTTCCTTTGGGGAAAGTTGTTCAGTTTCATGAGGACTATCGCTGTGTTTCGGCTTTATACCCACTTTCTGTTACACCCTGTATAATCTATAAATTAATATCTTTTAAGTACATATCCCCCAAAGTCAGGTAACATAAAAAGCATTTAAATTAAACTACACACAGACTTTCTAAAATAAAGGAAAAAGGTGAATTAAGTAATTAATAAGGAATTACAATTACTAAAGTAAAAACTTTACAAAATCGATTCAGCAGTTAACACATAAAGCTCACAAAAATTAACTCGAGACTTCATTCCTATTAGCACGGATACTGCGCAGGTGTCAAGTAAATTCTTGCAAGATATTTAAAAATATATATATTATTTAGTTTTTATTATTTTGTCATGTTATTTAATTTCAAGCATATTTTAATACTGGCAACATAGCTTTTTTATACAAACAAGCAAAGGGCACATTTATGTACAGCCAAGTGTAGAAAAGAGGTGGATTGCACGAGTTTTGATTAGAAAATAATTAAACAATATTTTTAACAGCTGATTTTAACAATGGATTAAGTTTGGTGCAACTCAGACTCAGTATTTTAGTAGATACTAGAGGCTGCCCGCGACTTCGTACGCATTTATCGTCATATCTTATAAAACTTACACAATATCTTAAAATAATATAGCCTATGTGTTATTCTGATGTGTAAGCTACAATATTGCAAAGTTTCATTAAAATCCGTTCAGTAGTTTTAGCGTGAAAGAGTAACAAACATCCATCGGCACAAACATTGACATTAATAATATTAGTAGGTTTACTCACGATTCTCCAGAACTTTTTCCATGTTCACGTCCACGGTTTGCTGAAAATAATATAATATAATTATTTGTTTATATAATTAAATGATTATTATTATTATGATTAAATTAAGTAATTAATACTTACTTAAAGGCACGCCAATAATAGTTCCTTTTTTAATAATATATAAACCTATCTTTATGTAACATAAAATTATTATTTTCGAAATAATTAGAATATTATTATAACAACGTGTAAGTTAATAAAAAGAAAGACATAATCTCATTTTGAAGTATTTATTAAGTTCTATTTAAGTTACCCACACGTTCGTGTACTAGGTGTAACAAAAAGGGGGTATAATGCCAGAACACAGCGATAGTCCTCATGAAACTGAACAACTTTCCCCAAGGAACATGGGTCGTAATTCGAAAAAAAATTTCGCCTCCCCATACAAAATGCCCGATCGAGTAAGTATGTGCGCTCCAAAAAATTTTTTTTTGTTACTTCCCATGTTCCTTGGGGAAAGTTGTTCAGTTTCATGAGGACTATCGCTATGTTTCGGCATTATACCCCCTTTCTGTTACACGTTGTATAACATATATTTTATAATAATGAATAATTATGGATGGTATATATTTATCTATGTATGTTTATCAGTTCCTGATACAGGATTTGCCTAGTTTGGGGTCAGGTGACCGTGTGTGAAATGTCCACCAATATTTATTTATTTATTTTTATAATTATATAAATAAAACACCAAAATCTCTTATTTAATAAATACTTTATATTCAATTGATTGTAACGCATGGTTTATAATTATTATTATTATATAAATCTGCTACTAGGTACTCCATTTTATATTAAAAAAAAAACACTTAATATTCAAAAAGTTTTCCTAAATACAAATATTCGGAGCTATCAAAGTATATCTGTCCCTCTCGCGCGATACAGTTACATAATAAGTGCGAGAGGGACGACGAGATGTTTAAAATGCCGTTTTAATTCGTTGTAGTCTAAGAGCTAAGTGTAATTTTTTGATTATTTTTATAACGTTAGAAAATGTTTGGTAAAAGTTTTTAAAAATTTTTGGAAAATTGTTGTTTTTTGTGCAAAATGGCAGTATTTTTGTTTTTATAAATTATCGCGCAACTTGCGAGCGTTCTGATTTATGCAAATATAAAAAATAGAAAAGGTTTTTTTTGTGACTAAAATCAATAAATGTATTGTGATTAAAAAAAAAACAAAATAAGATTATATATTTTTTTCTATTCAAATCAATAATAATTTTAATTAGGCAAGTCCAAAAGTAAGAAAATATTAAAATTAAGTAAAAAACTTAAAAAATATGATTTTGTCTAAATCCGAACGCTCATTATTCTAAACTAAATTGGTACAAAAATAAACTATAAGCTAAAGCTACGCGCCCACTGTATTCGCAGCGTACGCAGCGGAGAGGACGCGAAGCTTAAAAAATTACTAAAAAAATCACAATGTCGGTGACTTAGCGCTAACTTAAAAATATTTTATTACGAAAAGTCATAAGAAGCGTTTATTCAATAAACAGTCATATTTTTTTAAAATATTTTTACATAAAATTCATGAAAAAAAATTTTTTCTCATAAAATTCTTGAAAAAAATTTTTTTTTTAATTATTCACGAGTTTTAATGTAAAAATAATAATAAAATGACTTATTTGATAAAAAAGCTTTGTTTGATATTAAAAGTTCAATGTACCGAATGGTTAAAGCCTTAGAAATTAAATTAAAACTAATTTTTAAGTTTCAAAAATATTGATGTGTTTCATTATAGACAATTTTTTTTAAAAAAAGGCGATTTTGTTGTAATTTTTATGTAAAATTTCTGGCTATAGATGCTGTTGAAATGCGTTAAAAATTTAAAACAACTTTTACAATGGAACCAAGAACATTTCAATTTAAATCTGTCAACTTATTTACGTCACATTTTGTAAAGAATTTCTTTTTTTCATAAACTTTTTGGTTCCATAGAAAAAGTACTTAACGGCTCAAATTCTACAAAAAAACGAGTAAAAAACTGCCTATAATGTAAACACATCAAATTAACTAAAAGCTAAATATTATATACAAAAAGATTATTATAATAATATGGTGGTTCGAATAATTAACCTAATTAAAGTAATGTACTTACATACAGAATTTACAGTAATATCATAAAAATAAACCGACGTACATGTATGAGGAGACTGATGAATGTGTATGAAGTGAAAGAGATGTGTTTGTATCGTAGCAAGTGGAAGGGAGTCTCTGTCTACCTCGATGGGGAATTTACTTATATACGTAGCTCGGGAAAAACTTCGATACCGCGTTTCAGGTTTTGTATGCGAATCTACTTTGAATGAAGCGATGATGTTTGTATCGTAGCAAGTGGAACGGAGTCTCTGTCTACCTCGATGGGGAAATATTTATTTTTATGATATTACTGTCCAGCTTATATTATAAAAAAAGCTCTTGTTTTTACAATTTATATTTATTTCAGAAGATTTCTTTATTTGATGAACTTTTTTATAGATAAAATGCATCTTTTTTCGAAAAATACTTGCAACTCTATTTTAGAGATGTCAAAAAAGGTGTTAAATATTTACGACTCGAAAAGAATAACTCGAGTATCGAAAAAAGGTTAATCATATAAATAAACACATAGTAAAGTTATAACCTTTACATACGAATGAACAATAAAACAAAGTTTTGTATTAAAATATTTAAAAAGTTTAAAAAATACAAGAAGACTATAATTTAAAAAAAAATTGTAAAAAAATCTATGTTTTTTTAATAGTCAAACTAGCTATAACACATCTACTATAAAGTCAATATATATATTTAAGGAATATATTACATATTCATCAAATATTGTAATTATGTTTAAAAAACCGTAGATCCATAGTAAATGTCGTTTTAAGCTAGTTAATGTAATAAAAAGTTGTTTTTCATTTTTGAATTAGCCTTCATTGTATTACTTAATCACTATTTAGGGCCGGTTACACTATTTCAAGATAAAATTTAACTGACAGATAAATCTATATCCATTTCATAAAACATGAAGTTTTAGACAGAGACAAGTATAAAATATCTCCTAGATAAATTTTAACTGTAAGTGGTGATACAGGCAATTAATTTTCAAAAACCTTTTAGTATGAGATTCTTAAATATTATAAGTACTTTATAAACTATGTTCTATAGTAAATGTCGTTTGCAATCGAGGTTCAAAATGACTCGTACAAATACCATTATTTTTTGGTCTTGAATAGGAATTCTTTATAAGTTGGGTGTAAGACAAAAATAACTAGTAATAGTAACTACTTGTAAACGGCAAATTTAAGACGCCATTTTTTTCTAATAAAGTAAAATTTTTTTTTGTTAATTTTTCTAAATAACTGATCGTACTAAAGTATAATTTGTAATATGAATGAGAGAATTTTGAATCACAAGAAAGAAGAAAAAATCGGTTGTCTGTAAAGTCGGTTTACTGACGATAGTTGAACGTGACAACGTCATTAATGCTGCCGAACGCGGCCGATTGTACCTCTTTGTCGCCCGATCCGCGCTCTCGCTTGCACTTCAAGCCTTAAATGGAACGCCTCAGAGCGAGGTAACGCTTCAGAGCGAGGTAACGCCGCATGAGTCATGTTTTTTCGTGCGTGCAGCCGGCTCCATCGAATTATAAGACGTTGTCACATCAAAAATGATTTTATTTATTAAAAAAAATAGTTTTTTATTTTCTTCATCATTTAACGTATTAATGTGGAAATGTTTCATTGAAACATGAATTGATAGCTATATTAAATTTATTCCACAAAAAACAATTTTTTTGTCTTCCACCCAACCTCACCTCGATTGCATATAGATTCAAAAGTGACAGATAACAAAATATTTTAAGCCCGTTTATCTAGAGATAAAATTAAACCTGAAAGGCATAATATACTGGGTGTAATAGAAAGGGGGTATAATGCCGAAACACAGCGATAGTCCCCATGAAACTGAACAACTTTCCCCAAGAAACATGGGTCGTAACTAGAAAAAAAAATTTGCATCGTCCATACTTACTCGATCAACTGAACGGACAGTTTGTATGGGGAGGCGAATTTTTTTTTTCAAGTTTTGACCCATGTTCCTTGGGGAAAGTTGTTCAGTTTAATGGGGACTATCGCTGTGTTTCGGCTTTATACCCCCCTTCTGTTATACCCTGTATAATTATACCTGTCACTGTGTAAAATGTCATGTTTTACGAAATAGACATAGGTTTATCTGTCAGATAAAATTTATCTGTAGATAAAACGTCACTAAATCTACTAAAATTCCAATGCTATGAAATATTTTGAGATAATTTTATAAAATAACTAAATTCCTTATAATAATATTTTAAGATATTAATTAAATCTTAATTTCAGAGATAATTATTATATTAAGCAACAATTTAAATTGATGGTACAGATCTGGCACTAAGGCTGGGTTTCACAAATACATTTAACTACAAGTTAGCTTTAATCAGGACTTATTTAATTAGTTTTTCTCTTTTATTAAAGATCTTTCAGAATAAGAGCCCGTCTCACTATTCACAGATAAAATTTATCTGACAGATATTTTATACCTGTCATGTTTTAAGAAAAAGAGACATATGTTAATCTGTCAGTTAAATTTTATCTGTAGGACGTGAAACGAGCTCTAATTCTAGTAGAAATGCTTGATTAACTTAACTGTTAGTTAAAAGAATTAATGAAACCGAGCGCTAAATCAAATATTAAAGATATTTATATGTATGCTAACTATTTATTTGAGGTTTAAGTATTTTTTTTTAAATAATTTAAATTATTCGAATTGCGTTCGTTTTTTTTACACTGGGATCTTGAACTATACAGCTTATTTTCAATACCAATTAAAATACAGGGTGTAACAGAAGGGGGGTATAATGCCGAAACACAGCGATAGTCGTCATGAAACTGAACAACATTCCCCAAGGAACATGGGTCGTAACGTAACACGAAAAAAAATGTTGGCCTCCCCGTTCAAAAAATCAGCTGATCGAGTAAGTATAGGCGATCAAAATTTTTTTTTTCCAGTTACGTATGACCCATGTTTCTTGGGGAAAGTTCAGTTTCATGAAGACTATCGCTGTGATTCGGCATTATACCCCCTTTCTGTTAAACCCTGTATTTTAATTGGTGTTAAAAATAAGCGCATACGCATTACTGGCTCAAACACTTTGCGCAGTATTTTTCATATTAAACAGAATAATAAATTAAATCAGTTTTAGATATTGAAGGGTACAGAATGCTTTTTAAATAACCAGTGTAAACTATTGCAAAAAAAGTTCAGCAATTAAAAGCTTTTATGCAATATTTGCCGTTTAATATGGCCAATAAATACGTGGTCGCAAAATATGCAAGGCCCAACGCAAGACCTTTATACTTAGAACTCGTCGGAATATCTGCGTCTGCGCATCTGACGTCATGCAACTCGTAGGTATACTCGAAAACGAACTCAAATGCTCAAATGAATAGGTCTTATAATGGTCATGAAGTGCCGTCTATGGACCCTTATTAGGGCACGGCAATGTTGTGTAGCACAACTACGAAATTAAAATCATACTCTAAAGCCCAGAACACACGGTGAAACGCAACTGCAACGCAACTGAAACTGCTAGTTACTTTTGAGTTGCATCGAAGTTTCTGCTAAAGACTTCCTTAGAAAACCACACACGATGCAACTATACTCTGATCCTTAATCCGATTCACTCAACTGACAATTACGGTGTTGCGAGTTTTTTGTCCTTAATAAATAGTGATGTAGGTGAATCGAGTTTTCACTATTAAGTTAGTCGAGATTGAATATTTTTCTTTATTGAATATCAAATTGCTATCAAATAAATAAAAATAATTTATGATAATTAAACAGAACAGAACAGAATTTTTTTCCAGCAGCTTTTTACTAGGATATGGTAATGTTTAGCAAAAGTTTCATGATTACGATTTGATAAAATCAAGAAGATTAGTATTTTCCGTTGAATGGATAAGAGACTTTTGCCGTATATTAGCATTTTATGATGAATTGGTTTTTCAAAGTAGATAGAGTTTAGCATTTTTTTCCTGAATATGATTTTCTTACTTTTCGGTAGACACTCACAGATAGACATTCACAGTTATGCTGAATATTTAGACAAAAAATCAAATTATATTTTGTCTCTTTACAACATCTCTCTAACTCTAACAATATCAGAGATATAAATTTTATTATATTACTCGATTTCCCACAAATGCCATTTTGGCGGTTTAGCATTTTATCCTTTCCACTGACGATATATTTTTGAAATGTTCTCACTGAGCTCTTGAATTTGATACCCCACACAACACCATTTTCAAACTTTTATTTTTTTCATCGTGACTTCTTGCCCACTAGTGGGCAAAGTATTAAATTTATTGCAAATCTATATGCCTATGTCACCCGCCGTATTATTACGAATCTTTTGACACCTCATTCATCAAAATTGGTTCAGTATTTTAGAAGTTACGGTGGAACATACATACATACCACAGAATACATACATAGACTGCCAAACACACTTCCTTTTGGCTTCGCCGTAGTCGTGTAAAAATGTATAAAAGAACTTGTAATGTTTTATTTTAATTTCTCTAAATCTCTTAATAAATTTTCCATCTTTTGTAATAATTTTGTAGTGAGCAATTTTAATAAGTATGCTATTATATTCCTCTAATCTTATTATAAAATAAAAACCTATTGCATACTTACTATTTTTTTTTATTAGGTACCTAATAAAATTAGGCTCGACTAAACATCTAAATCTATAGATTGCTGAACATCACTATTGTAGCTGGTCACCCTTTTTGGTATAATTGACAGTTGCACTTGTCAATTTGTGACTCGGATTACGGATCAGACTATAGTCTGAAACGTTTCAAACTAGTTAAACTCAAACTCAAAAGTAAATAGCAGTTTCAGTTGCGTTGCATTTGCGTTTCACCGCGTGTTTTGGCGCTAAGGCCCAATTGCGCAGCCAAATAAACCCGGAGTTAGCTGCTAACACAGGGTTAAATAAATATTTTGTATTGATTTATCTTGATTTAACCCTGTGTTAGCTGTTAACTCCAGGTTTATTGCGCTAACTCTGGGCTGCGCAAGTGGTCCTAAGTCGGCTTCACTAATAAAATCGTCAGTCAAAAAGAAGGAAGCGAGGTGCGCAAATATTTCCCACGGGTTATAGTAGGTACTACCTTTTTACAATAAAAAATCAGGCAAAAACACAAAAACCTCAATTCTTTCCCTCTTTAAACAGCGGTATCAGGTTTCTTTTCAGGATGCTTGGTGTCCCCGTTGCCGATGTAGTCGTGGTCGTGGGAGGGGTTCTCGGAGCCTTTCACGTCCTCGTGGGGGGGCAGGGGGGCCTCCGAGTCCCCCCCGTCGGGGATGTCGGTGCGGTGCGAGCGGCCTGTCATAGAACATATTGCGCGATCAAGAACTTGTTGTTTTTTTAATTATTACTGGTTTTTTTGCGGCGTGATTTTGTGGACTAAGTGCCCGTTCCAACACCTACAGATAAAATTCAACTGACAGATAAACCTACGTCTGTTTCATAAAACATGACGTTTAAGATAGAGACAGGTATAAAATATCTGTCAGATAAATTTTATCTATAGATGGTGGGACAGCCATATTAACATAACTATGCGTGTTAGATATACAAGTGTAGGGTTTTAGTTGTTAAAGGTACCAATAGATGGCGTTGTACTAATCAAATATTTTTTCATTGAAGTACGAGTATGTACCAATAGATGGCGCTGATGTAAGATTTATCAAGGATTGTTAAATAGTTGTTTTAGTAGTTAATGTTTTGAATTGATAGATGGCGCTAGAGAATTAACTAGGGTTTTTAATTAGTAATAGTATTATTTTAAATTTTTCTTGTATTTTGAAACCCATATACTTCAGCTTTTCTTTGTTTTCTTACTTTTTTTTAAATTATGTTTATACTTATGTTTCAGCCTATCATAAGGCAGTGCTTTTGCACGGTACAATTTCATAAAATTCTAATCTTTTAATCTTAAATAAAATTTAAATAATTTGTATTAGATTGCAAAAAAAGGGGGTTCCAAATATCATTTTTTTAAAGCATTGAATATTATTTTTAAATATTTTTTATTATATGTACCCCAAACACCGCCATCTATTTACATACAAACTTTTTTAAATAAAGTGTAATTAAAAAGCGTGATATTATTAAAAAAGTGTGCTTTTGTGCCTTCACCATTAATTTAAATAATATTTATATTGTTTCTATTTTATTAATTTTGGTATTGTTGTTAACATTTAAAATGAAGTGATTCCGCTACTTTGATGCTACATATTTCACATTTGATGTAGGTGAATTATTTTTAGTATAATTATTATTAAATAAGTTAATAATAATTAATGTTAAGTAAAATGAATCCATCACCGCAATTTAATAGGAAATAATTTATTTTGAAAAAAATAATTATTCTGAAATGATGTTTTAATATGCTAAATGAGAAAATGAATAAAATTCGATTAATTTCTTCCTTTTTCTTACAACCCATTTAATGAAAATATAATTTAAAAATTCCATGAAATCCATATCTTCAGTATATAAATAAAATTGCAAGATGTTTGTTTTTCGAAGTCTTATATAATTATTAAATATTCATCATCATGCAAGATTTAAAATTAGCAATAAGAATAGACCATGCTTTAAAAAACAGACAGAGATAGATAGACATAAAGAAGAGACAAACAACATTGACGCATGCGCATTATATTAAACGAAGTTTAGTAACAAACATGCAAATTTTTTTCTTTTTTTTTGTTCTTGATCGCTCAAAATGTTGCCATGTGACAGTGACACAACCGAAATAATGTTTCCATACAAAAAAATACACTACAATACAAAAACACTGCCATTCTTTCAAAAAAAAACTTAAAAAATATTTTTCCTAAAAATTTTCTACTGAACAAAATTGAGTGAGGCTTTTTTTAATGTGCGTTGCCTCAAAAAGTGTATTTATTTAATTAAAATATCTAAAAATATATTTATTTTTTTAATTACCTATCGACCAACAGCCCGAGAGCCTGTTTTAAAAATATTCACTTTAATTATTAAATAAAAAATATATTATAATTTATTAATTTAAAAAGGGGGGCAAGGAACATTATTGGCATGCCTAAAATAGGGAAACAAGCGAATGATAAACAAGCTCAATCGATAAAATCAATATGCAGGGAGATCTTGTAAAATATCGACAAAAAATATGTAAAAAAAGTTTTTTTTTATTAAAAAAATATATTGTAGAAAGTATAAAACATGCTGTAATTCAATATTTTATTCATAAAAATAGAGCCAATTTTGAAAAAAAAAAAAGATTTTAAAAAATACCAATTTGGAAAAAAAAGATTAAAATTGAAAGAAAAAAAATATTTGAGTCGATAATTTACACGTATTTTTTTAATTAATAAAATTTTATGATATAAGTACATCACATCACTTGACTTTAAGTTTTAAAAATGACTAAATAATTAAAATTATTAATAACAATAAATATTCAACATTATAAGTAATCATAATTTATGAAGTGATGTACTATTATATTTTATATCATAGTTTGAGAGCGAAAACCTTGTACCCTTGTAAACTTGTGCGTTTTTTATGTACTTGGATATTTAAACAAAACTAAAAATCCTATAAAATGATGTTTTAAACTTTGAGAATAAAATATATAAGGAGGTGCCACATTTTTTTTTCATATACAAAAGAGTTTATGACAGCGTGCCAAGGTTGGCGCAAGTTTATCATAGTTTTCTTGGTAGATGGCCTGTCATGTCAAACGATAAGAAATTCCATACAAAAAGGTAGCCATTTTGCGTCAGACCAGGCACGCAGATCCAGACGGTATGGTACCTCCTTATGTATTCTATACTCAAAGGTTTTAAATAATTAATAAATAAAGGTAAGTACGAACAGATTCTTTATGTACCCCTTAACCTCTCACATCCCACTGACCCATTATAAACCCAGACACAATATATTTTCTATTGTTCTTTTTTTTCTGGGATGTGGAAGATTAAAAAAAAAACGCAATTTGTCTATGACATTATGTCACATGTTTTTCTTTGGAGAGTTACATAGCCATAGTTCAATTAATTACCTTTTTTATTGTACATTTCCCCTTTTTCAATTAAATTTATACTTTTGCCACAAAGTTTTCCCTCTCATTAATATAGGATGACATGATACAAAATGATATGCAAGTACTCGTGATAACAAACAACTTTTACTATGGAACCAAAGTCGAAATCGTAAAAAAATCCCCCATACTAGCTGATGCATTTTGTATGGGAGTTCCAATTTTTTTCAAGATTTCGATTTTAATCCCATAGTAAAAGTTGTTTGTTATCACGAGTACATGCATATACTTTTCTATAGTTAACTAATTTAACGTCACCTTATATATAAATCCATATAAATACAATAAAATATCGGACTCACCTCCGAAGCACCATCTATCGGTAGCTTTAGCGAACACGACGAGGAAGACAGCCAGTAGTAACGCCAACACAGCTACAACTATACCCACTATAGCGCCCGTGTCTAACTCCACGCCTGGGGGAAGATTTTATAGTTATTTGATAGCTCATTTATAGTGGGAGGAAGTGGTCTAATCCTACCCCAATGGGAGAGGCGTGACGGATATGCAAGTATGTATTTATCGTAGCTAGTGGAAGGAAGTGGTTTCCGCCTACCACAACGAGAGAGGCGTGTTTTAAAAATGATATTTTAGTTTAGTGTAATGATTACTTTAATGTAACAGAAAGGGGGTATAAAGCCGAAACACAGCGATAGTCCTCATGAAACTGAACAACTTTCCCCAAGGAACATGGGTCGTACGTAACTCGAAAAAAAATTTTGGATCGCCCATACGAATTCGATCGGCTGATCGGATACTTTGTATGGGGTGGAAATTTTTTTTTTTCGAATTACGTTACGACCCATTTTTCTTGAAGAAAGTTGTTCAGTTTCATGAGGACTATCGCTGTATATTGGCATTATACCCCCTTTTTGTTAGACCCTGTATAAAAAATGGAAGTGTGACTAAAGAAATAAATAAATTATTGGTGTGTTTTAAGTGATTTTTTAAAGAATTAGTGAATTATGCTGTGTTGAATAGAATTGTGATATTTGATGAAAAAAAAATCATAAAAATATGTTGAACCATATTCAAATAACTTAAGATTTTGATATAATGTGGTTTCAGTGCATGTGTGTCATACATAAATAAATACTTAACTAATTAAATTGATACTTTTAAAATTAAAATATAGATTTTGAAAATATTTTTCTAAACTACATATCCAAAAACACTATCTACTATAAAATGCATCTAATCATGCTATTTTCTTTCTACACATGCAATATTGCAAATATACGAATTAGCATCCTACCAGAAGATGTATAAGATCCAGCTAGACATAGAAAATTAGATTTTTTACATATTAAAACTAATAATTAAAAAAAAAAACAATCATGCTTTGATCAAAAAAGACATATTATTTGCCCGTTAAGTTGTCCAAAGTCCATTATGAGAATACATCACCTTCTTGCTTACTTGTGGCGCTAGTTCACAAGTGTTACGCCAAACAAAGACCGTTCCCGCGCTTTCTGCTGTCCCCATCTGTCAAATTTTTTCTAAGGCGCCATCTTTAGAGCGAGTTTATGTCATTGTTACGTCAAGTTCTTGCAAACTTGTGCACGTTTTTTCTTCTAAATTACTTTTCACTGTTAAGTATTGTGAATTCCTTATTGGAATTAACGGAAAAGTGTAGTGTTACGCCTACAATAATGAACGAACTCAAGGAGAACATCGAATGTTCGAGTGTATCATCCAACGACGGTTTTGAAGTTACACCGGCACCCACGCCGCCGCCGCCGGTTAAGCCGCGTCGTTCGCGAAAGTGTTCCCCGCGCCCGGGAGATGGTGATCGCAAAGATAAGTGGAGTGAACGTGATGCTAGTTGCTGCTCGCATACAAACCGTGTATGTAGCCAATCATCGGATCGAGCAAATCGTAGCTCGAAGATGGCTGAGCGAAACACTTCCTCAAGCCGCGGGCAAAGCTCATCAAGAAGTCGCAGCAGCTCATCGCATGGTCATAGGCGCAGTCGTCCGAGAAGTCGCGAGCGCTACCGCTCTCGCCGTCATCGTTCGGACCGCTACTGTGTTCGCAGCCGCTCACCTGCATACCGCGCGTCTCAGGAGGATGACAGGTTTGAGCAGTTATCTAACAAACTTTTTAATCATATAGATAATTTAATGAAACAGAAATTTTCACCTAACTTTACTGAGTTTTTGCGTCCACCGGACATGTCATTTCTATCTCCAAGTTTGAGTACCATAGTCAAAGAACCTAGCATGTCGAAAGCTCAAACAGAAAAAATACAAAGTTTGTGCGCACTTCAAAGATTCAACACTTCAGAATGGAATTCTGTGAGGTATGTGGATACCCAGAAAAAATACTTAGCCTATCCTTGCTTCACTGATTTAAAATTGAATGAGGAATTAAGACGCTTGGAGGAATCTTCAGTATTGTCAACACGCTCTCTTCAATCAGAACGTAGTTTTGCAGCATTGTCCAATGCTATTCTGACTCAGAATGAAAATCACAATGCAGCCCTTAAGAACTTAGTAGACTGGGCTTCTAAGCCAGACTCATTACTCACTGCGACAACATTATGTGAAAAGCTAAAATCTCTATTCGACGACAACTCTACCTATAAAACCACATCACAGGATATATTACAAATAGTTTGCGGTAAAAGAGCAGAGGTACTAGAATCACGGAGAGGAGCCGTCTTGAAATGCATAAAAGACAAATACATAAAGGAGGACTTGGAAAAGATTCCTCCCTCAGAGGAATATATGTTTAATGCCACACTCTTAGCAGCTTACATCTCAAAGATTGGTGGTGTTGACAAACTAATCAAACATTTTAAACCTCACACTTCAGCTCGTCCGAGTTACAATAATTACAATAATAATGCCTCCACATCTCACGAGTCTAGTCAATCCTTTCGAAAAGCTTCATCAACCCCTACAAACAAATCCAAGCCTGAAAAGAAAGAATCTAAAGGTAAGACATCCCAGCCTAAATACAACTCAAGGAAGAGGGGGGGGCAAAATGAATCTACAAGAGGGCACAAACCTTATTACAGAAACTACTATAAATAATAAATTCTCAGGGGGCTGTTTAAAGAATTTTTTATGTCACTGGCAAAGCTTCAATCCCCCTAATTCCATCTTGTCAATAGTTTCTGCGGCTAGAATCCCCTTTTTCCAAAAGCCTCCCTTAATCTTTCCATCAATGGATGTTATGAAGAAATTTCAAACTCCAGTTTCATTGGAGATGTCTTTAGAGATAAAACAACTTATTTAATCACAACCAAATGCCAAAATTTCTTCAACCTGATGACTGGATGGCAAAACTTGACCTTAGTCAAGCGTATTATCACTTACCCATTAGTAAAACACATTGTTGCTTTCTTAATAATCAATAATAATCATCTTCTGCAAATGACATGTATGCCTTTCGGTTTATCTGCTGCTCCAAAAATGTTTGCTTCAGTTACTAACTGGGTTGCTGAACAATTACGTATGCAAGGTATACGTTTGATTGTATATTTAGATGACTTCCTTATAGTTAATCAATCAAGAGAGGATCTTGTACATCATATAAATATTACTGTTAACTTTTTACTTAAACTTGGTTGGTGCATTAATTTTGAGAAATCAGTCTTAGAACCCACTCAAGTTATAGAGTTTTTGGGAATTCAGTGGAACACAGCAGCCAATTTGAAGAATCTACCACAGGATAAATTAAAAAAGGTCCAAATAAAATTACAGAGCCACTTAGACAAAGGCAGTTGGACCCTCAAGCAGGCGCAAAGCCTCTTAGGGTTTCTAAATTTTGCAGCCTTCATCACCCACCGGGGAAGGCTGCACTGCCGCTCACTACAACGACACTGCAATCTTTTACGACGACATCCCAAGAAAAGCATACAGTTTCCCATGGACGTGAGATTGGACCTAATGTGGTGGCAAACAAATGTACCTCTGGCAACGCTTATATTTCATCCAGAAAAGATAATGAATTATGTCACCACAGACGCTTCAGATGTACAATGGGGAGCACAGGTGAACGATGCTTTACTTCAAGGACATTGGCAGCCACATCAACTAAAATGGCATTGCAACCTCAAGGAGTTGTATGCAGTAATATCCGCCATAACAGACGCAGCATCGACGCTCCAAAATTCAATTGTAGTATTGCAAAGCGACAATCGCACAGTAGTGGCATATGTAAAGAACGAAGGCGGAACGAGATCTCAACCCCTTCTAGACCTAACGAAAGAGCTGCTAGACCTATGCGACAGCCTCAACATCGTACTACGCCCTCATCACCTTCCAGGCCTGTACAACACGGAGGCCGATCGACTCTCGCGCAATCGCGCCGGCTCCGAGTGGCACCTTCTACCTCCAGCTGCAGACTCCGTTTTCGAGAAGTGGGGACTGCCAGACATAGATCTGTTTGCGTCAAAAACAGCTCATGTTGTTCCAGTATACGCATCTCTAGACTCGCAAGACTGGAACGCCTCTTTTCACAACGCATTCAGCAGGCCTTGGCAATTCAACCTAGCCTGGCTATTTCCACCGCCGAGTCTAATACCGCGGATTCTACAGTACCTAAACAGTGCCAAGGGTCGCTACATATTAATAGCACCCAACTGGAACAAACCATTCTGGATGGCAGATCTCAGAAACAGGGCTCTAACGCAACCTATGAAAATACCCCATTTGGAACAGAATCTTGTGGACACGTCGACAGGTCGTCCCCCAGGTCAAGTCAACCTCCTGCAACTGGAAGCCTGGCTAGTTTTGGGTGGAGCTCCATAACAAAAGACTGGTCAGACAAAGAAAAGGAGCTTTTACAAACCTCTTGGCGTTCATCCACTCTAAAAACATATATGCCAATCTGGAAGCGATGGGTTACCTGGTGTTCTGAAAATAAACTAAATGAACATACGCCTCAACCTCGAGATGTAGCTAGATATTTAGCAAACTTATGCCTAAAAGGAAATCTAGCTTTTCGTACTATCTTAGTACATAAATCTGTTATAGCAATGGCTTGTGAACCTATTATCGGAGTAAATATTTCTTCAGACCCTCTGGTAAAACATATTTTAAGAGCGATCTCAGTATCAAAGCCAGTATTGTCTAAACCACCTATATGGGATGCAAGAATCATAATTAAACATCTAAAAGATACTTCTCCCCAACTGAACAGTCTGTATGATGTATCTCGACGAACCGCTGCTCTTCTTCTCTTAACTTCTGGTCGGAGAGTGCATGACCTCACTCTGCTACATTGTGACCCTGACCACATGATTGATGGAAACTCCACCATAACTTTACATCCAGTTTTTGGTTCAAAGACAGATTCAGGTACTTTTCAACAGTCGAGTTGGACTCTTTCATCTGCTTCAGAAGAAAGAATAGATCCAGTATTTTGGCTCCGTCATCTACAAAAAGTATCAGTTGAAAGAAGAGGTCCATTGACACATTTGTTTATTTCTACTAGAGGCCAGGTTAAACCAGCCACACCCACTATGATTGGCAACTGGGTTAAGAAATTACTTACAGAAGCAGGAATAAAGGCATCTGCAGGAAGTTTTCGTTCTGCTGTCTCTTCGTTAAATTGGGTGGAGAAATACCCGATTAACGAGATATTAGCCAAAGCTAATTGGCGACATGAATCAACCTTCAGGAATTATTACAGAAAAACAATCCAAGATCCCACTGAAGATGTTTCAATGGAGAAATCTCTTGGGGATTTGTTTTCATGTTCTTAAAATAGATTCATGATTTTTAATTCATATTTTCATTTACTTTCATTTAACAAAGTATTGTACTAATACTAATACCTACTTTAAATGTTGTTTTTTAATTAAAAACTTAAAATTAAAAAAGTTTCAGATATAACACTGTTTTTCTTAATAATTTCATCTTAATTACCTTTACATAAAATATCTAATACATTCACATTATTACGTCTCTATATTTCTTTTACATCTATTTCTAAGGCACCAGTCGATAACAAACATTCTCTCATAATGGACTTTGGACAACTTAACGGGCAAATAATATAAAAATTTTACCTTGAAATAAAATTTGTATTATTTCCCAAAGTTGTCCAAAGTCCAAATAATGGCTGCCTGGTGCACATATGTGTATAATACCAGATCTTGCCCTTATTATGAGTAACAATGACATAAACTCGCTCTAAAGATGGCGCCTTAGAAAAAATTTGACAGATGGGGACAGCAGAAAGCGCGGGAACGGTCTTTGTTTGGCGTAACACTTGTGAACTAGCGCCACAAGTAAGCAAGAAGGTGATGTATTCTCATAATGGACTTTGGACAACTTTGGGAAATAATACAAATTTTATTTCAAGGTAAAATTTTTATATTTTTTACCGTTCACTAATATTTTTCAATACCATTAAAATTACGTCAAAAATCCTACTTAAAACATTCATAAGCAAGAAAAATTCTAATAATATAACAGTTTTTGTTATGTAACACAAAACTATGTAAAAAAAAATACACAGGCTCCTAAACTAACAGTCAATTTTAGCTCAAAATTCCTACGAAACGTTCAAAAAAAAAGTCATCAGGCTCTTGAACTAGCATCCATACAAGTCCATACAAAAAGTCCATACAAAAATTCCATACAAAATTCCATACAATTTCGTTCTTACCATACATTTCGAATACCAAAAACGAAGACTTGTATTTTCTTGCTGCAGAATCATAATAAATTCATTTAATAACATACTAGACGCTGCCCGCGACTTCGTACGCATTTATCGTCATATCTTGGTAAAAAATCATGATATCTTAATATAATATAGCCTATGTGTTATTCTGATATATAAGTTACAATATTGCCAAGTTTCATCAAAATCTGTTCAGTAGTTTTTGCGTGAAAGAGTAACAAACTTCCATCCATCGGCACAAACATTGACATTTATAATTATTTGCAGGATGTAACAACTTTAGCGTACCAAAATCTGACTATACTCGGTTTAATAGAAAGGGGGTATAAAGCCGAAACACAGCGATAGTCCTCATGAAACTAAACAACTTTCCACAAGGAACATAGGCCGTGCCTAACTCGAAAAAAAAAAAACGCCTCCCCATACAAAATAAAAACAAAATGTCCGATCAGCTGATCGAGTAAGTATGGGCGATCCAAAAATGTTTTTCGAGTTACGATTACGACCCATGTTGAAGGAAAGTTGTTCAGTTTCATGAGGACTATCGCTGTGTTTCGGCATTATACCCCCTTTCTGTTACAGTAGGTACCTAGGTACCTATATATTTCTAATTTCGAACTATTTTCATCCCCCCTTCCTTAATCCATCCCCCCTACTCACCAGCCGGTTCATCCATAGTACTAATTCTAAGCGCGTACTCAGCATGTCCCAAGGTGTTCCTCACACGGAGGTAGTAAGTACGCTCCACGTCCTCTTTGCTCACTCTCATTATGATTAGAGTCACGTTGTAGGTGCCGCCGCCCTGTTGGGGACAGTAAAAAAAAACAGTTTAAAATATGTAAAAAATAAAACAATTAAGTTAAAAAAAACATGTTGGCTCTTAGATTATAAGGGATAGAGCTATTTGGAGGAATGAGTTGGCTCTTTGACTATAAAGTCAGAAAAAACTAGGCGAGTCTCCTACTCAGCTACCTTAAATATTATAATATAATAGTACCAAATACAGTTGCTATATTTTGGAGTCACGACTAGCGTGTTCATCCTTAACTGGCTCCTGTTACATTAAATTGGCTCCATCCACATAAAAACTGACTCCATCTACATAAAAACTGACTCAACTACATAAAACTGACTCCATCTACATAAAAACTGACTCAACTACATAAAACTGACTCCATCTACATAAAACTGGCTCCATCTACATAAAAACTGACTCCATCTACATAAAACTGGCTCCATCTACATAAAAACTGACTCCATCTACATAAAAACTGACTCAACTACATAAAACTGACTCCATCTATATAAAACTGGCTCCATCTACATAAAACTGGCTCCATCTACATAAAAACTGACTCCATCTACATAAAACGGACTCCATCTATATAAAACTGGCTCCATCTACATAAAACTGGCTCCATCTACATAAAAACTGACCTCATTTACATAAAAACTGACTCAACTACATAAAACTGACTCCATCTATATAAAACTGGCTCCATCTACATAAAACTGGCTCCATCTACATAAAAACTGACTCCATCTACATAAAACTGACTCCATCTATATAAAACTGGCTCCATCTACATAAAACTGGCTCCATCTACATAAAAACTGACTCCATCTACATAAAAACAGACTCAATTACATAAAACTGACTCCATCTATATAAAACTGGCTCCATCTACATAAAACTGGCTCCATCTACATAAAAACTGACTCCATCTACATAAAAACTGACTCAACTACATAAAACTGACTCCATCTACATAAAAACTGACTCAACTACATAAAACTGACTCCATCTACATAAAAACTGACTCAACTACATAAAACTGACTCCATCTACATAAAAACTGACTCAACTACATAAAACTGACTCCATCTACATAAAAACTGACTCAACTACATAAAACTGACTCCATCTACATAAAAACTGACTCAACTACATAAAACTGACTCCATCTACATAAATAACTTACAAGAGGCACAGGCTGCGCCGCTACCACACTGCCATCGCTGCTCTGTCCTGGAGCCACGACTCTCTGGTCTCCAATGGTCCATTCGGCTTCTGGCTCCGGACTGGCTCTAACAGTAACATTTAATCGACCTTCTTCGTTGAGTTTTAAACCAAAGATTGTTATCGGGCCGCTTTCACCGTCGGTGCGTTTAGGTGGGTCTGTGGATGGAAGAAAATGTTGTATTAGTAATAATACAATACAATAATTATTTGTTTACTGATGTTTGTATCGTAGCAAGTGGAAGGGAGTCTCTGTCTACCTCGATGGGGAATTTACTTATATACGTAGCTCGGGAAAAACTTCGATACCGCGTTTCAGGTTTTGTATGCGAATCTACTTTGAATGAAGCGATGATGTTTGTATCGTAGCAAGTGGAAGGGAGTCTCTGTCTACCTCGATGGGGAATTTACTTATATACGTAGCTCGGGAAAAACTTCGATACCGCGTTTCAGGTTTTGTATGCGAATCTACTTTGAATGAAGCGATGATGTTTGTATCGTAGCAAGTGGAAGGGAGTCTCTGTCTACCTCGATGGGGAATTTACTTATATACGTAGCTCGGGAAAAACTTCGATACCGCGTTTCAGGTTTTGTATGCGAATCTACTTTGAATGAAGCGATGATGTTTGTATCGTAGCAAGTGGAGGGAGGTCTCTGTCTACCTCGATGAGGAATTTACTTATTTACGTAGCTCGGGAAAAACTTCGATACCGCGTTTCAGGTTTTGTATGCGAATCTACTTTGAATGAAGCGATGATGTTTATATCGTAGCAAGTGGTTTTCTTTTTCTACCTCAATAGGTAAGAAGCGAGATAGATATATGATATAAAGCTAGTACTCACAATAAACAGTTAGCTGCCTGGACGCATCCCTCGGCGCATCCAAAGCTTCGTGCTCACTGCGGCAGATCAAGCTCTTTCCCCCGTCTTCAGCCAACAGTTTGCGCGTGATGTTCTGACGGATGGTCACCAGCCCACTAGTGGGGTCTTCTTCCACGACAGGTTGGTGGACGCCGTCGAGCAGGGGGTCTTCGTCTGCGGAAAGGGAGATTGCATGAATATTATATATTGTATGATGAAACTAAATCCCCGTTATTACAAAACGGGTTTTATTTATAGTTCAAGAACTAACCCAGATAAAATGACGTTTCGGCTATAGACAAAACGTCAAAAAATTACATTAGTCCTAGAACAGAACTTAAAACTCGTTTTGAAATAACGGGGTATATAGTATATCGCACAGAAAAAACTTCGTCACCGCGTTTCAGAACACAAGTAGCGCCATCTAGTTACTTACTCAAGAACCAAGTGACTTTGGCGGCGGGCCCTTGACCCTGTGGTCCTTCATCCTTCATCATTCGTCTTACTAATCTCAGACTATATACGTGACAAGGGAAAAACTTTGATACCGCGTTTCAGAACACAAGTAGCGCCATCTAGTTACTTACTCAAGAACCACGTGACTTTAGCGGCGGGCCGGCCGTTGGCGACGATGCATTGGGCGTTGAACATGTCGCCTTCCCCGAAGTCTATCTTGGAGGGGGTCAGCAGAATAGGGGGGTTGGGAGCCTCTGGAAAAAGGGAGGGGTGAAGATTTAGTAACAAAAAAATTATGAAAAATACTAATTTTTATAAAAAAAAAAATACTTCAAAAATCATGTAATTTATAGCCAGCTTCAATACTTTGGGCCTGTGTCACCATCTACGTATAAAAAACCGACAGATATTTTATACCTGTCTCTGTCTAAAACGTCATATTTTATGAAATAGACATAGGTCTATCTGTCAGATTATTGAAACGGGCCATTAAGATTTAATTATTGACAGGCCAGTTAGCATAGTCGGTAGTGAGTCTGCCTCCTACGCACGGGTCGCGGGTTCGATCCCCGCCGGTTAACAAACATTTGTGGGATGAGCATAAATGTTTGTTCCGTGTCTGGGTGTTATATATTTATCTATGTATGTTTATCAGTCCCTGATACCCATAGTACAGGATTTGCCTAGTTTGGGGTCAGGTGACCGTGTGTGAAATGTCACCCAATATTTATATTTATATTCATGTTCATGTTCATGTTCATGTTCATGTTCATGTTCATGTTCATGTTCATGTTCATGTTCATATTCATGTTCATATTCATAATTATATTTATTTTAAATTTATTATAATGAATTTATTATTTATATTATACTTACTAGCAACCATCAACTTCATCGTAGCTGTAACCTCAATGCTCCCACTTTGGGGTGGTAGCACACACTCTATGTTGCCATTCCACTCCTCCTTGATACCCTTTATGTGTGCGCCGCACTCGCCTTTCTGGAATTATTTAATAAATCATCGTTGTCATCATCTTTGAGTATAGAATACATAAGGAGGTGCCATACCGTCTGGATCTGCGTGCCTGGTCTGGCGCAAAATGGCTACCTTTTTGTATGGAATTTCTAATCGTTTGACTTTGACAGGTCATCTACCAAGAAAACTATGAAAAACTTGCGCCAACCTTGGCACGCTGTCATAAACTCATTTGTATATGAAAAAAAAAGGAGCCACTTCAGTCTATATATTCTTTCCTCATTGATCATCATAATCATATAAGGTGACTTTTAATAAGTGAACGATAGAAAAGGATAATTATGCATGTTCTCGTGATAACAAACAACTTTTACTATGGGACAAAGATCGAAATCATTAAAAAAAATTGTTCCCCCGTACTGTTGTTGTTGGTTATCAGCCCATATATGTCCCCACCGAGGGGCACGAGCCTACTCTCATACAGAGAGTGATTAGCGTGCATTTTGTATGGGGAGTTAATTTTTTTAATGACTCATTAATGTGGAAGGGAGTCTCTGTCTACTTTGATGGGAGAGAGACATGACAGATATGTATGTATGTATTTACCTCTAATCCTTCTCCAGTGTACACGACATCGCCCTCCGTGTTTGAAGGTATCAGCCGGTATGAAGTGCCGCCAACTTTCATACTGTAAATATATAAATATATATACATTAGTAACGAACGTACCTCGATCAAATCGGGGCCTTACTCAAGAAAGGCCAAATCAAGAGTACCCTAAACCGACGGGCATGTATGAGGCGACTGATGAGTGTGGATGAAGCGAAAGAGGTGTGTTTGTATCGTAGCAAGTGGAAGGAAGTGGTCTCTGTCTACCCCAATAGGAGAGAGGCGTGACGGATATGTATTGTATTACGACCTTTTTACATCACTTTCTTTTCTTTTTTTGACATAGGTTTTTAGGTACAGATCTGCCAAGTTATCTGTGAACTGAACGGCGGCGCTAGTAGTAATACAAAATTATATTTCTACCAATCGCAGCAGTTCTGTAATTTGACATTTGCGTATTAGTGGCCGTAGTTACAATAACGGCCGGTTCACCGATAACTTGGTAGCACTGTACGTCCATTGTTATAGATACTGTCATGAAAACACACTTACCGACACGAGTCAATCGGGTAAGAGACTCTACACCGCACTTTAAGGTCGTCGCCCACTCGCCGTACAGCCTCCTTAGGTTGAATGTCCACGTACTGGCCTGGTGACAAAAAAATTACAACATTATTACATTGATATAAAGTAAATATTTTACTTAATCACATCATACAAGGTGACTTTAAATTAGTGAACGATAGAAAACGATATGCATGTACTCGTGATAACAAACAACTTTTACTATGGGAACAAGGTCGAAATCCCAAACAAATCTATCAGCTGATGCATTTTGTATGGGGAGGTCAAAATTCTTTTGAACGATTTCGACATTGGTCCCATAGTAAAAGTTGTTTGTTATCACGAGTACATGCATATCCTTTTCTATCGTTCACTAATTTAAAGTTACCCTATATGACTATTAGAGGCTGTCTGGGATTTCGTACGCATTTATCCTCATATCTTGTAAGGAAATCATGATAATAATATAGCCTATGTGTTATTCTGATAAACAAGCTACATTTTTACCAAGTTTCATCAAAATCTGTTCAGTAGTTTTTGCGTGAAACAGTTACAAACATCCATCCGTCCATCGGCACAAACATTGACATTTATAATATTAGTAGGACTAGGACTAGGTTTAATGATTTTGAACTTGGTCCCATACTAAAAGTTGTTTGTTATCACGAGTACATGCAAATCCTTTTCTATTCACTAACTAAAAGGCACCCTGTATATTAGAACGCATCGAACCGGATAAATCCGGTTGAAACCGGATCAAACCGGTACAAAGCGGATAGATTGGTCACTGATAGGGTAATCTCGGGGATGGATAGACTTAGCTTCCATTCAGTACATCTAGATGTCTAGGTATTGAGTTAGGTACTAAATATGTTTGCAGTACATATATACTGGGTGTATCAGAAAGGGGGTATAATGCCGAAACACAACGATAGTCCTCATGAAACTGAACAACTTTCTCCAAAGAACATGGGTCGTAAGTCGAAAAAAAAAACTTCTCCTCCCCGTACATAAGTCCGATCAGCTGATCGAGTAAGTATGGGCGACCCGATTTTTTCGAGTTACGACTAATGTTCCTTGGGGAAAGTTGTTCAGTTTCATGAGGAATATCGCTGTGTTTCGGCTTTATACCCCCTTTCTGTTATACCCTGTAGATTTGTTTATATTTTCTTTCTTAAAAAAAGATACTAGCTAGAGAAAATAAAGATATTAGGAGCCCGCGACTCCGTACGCATTTATCGTCATATCTTGTAAAACTTACACAATATCTTAAAATAATATAGCCTATGTGTTATTCTGATACATAAACTACAATACTGCCAAATTTCATCAAAATCTGTTCAGTAGTTTTTACGTGATGAAGTAACAAACATCCATCCATCCATCGGCACAAAGATTGACATTTATAATATTTATATGGTGAAATTCAACCCGCGGTCAAACCGCAAGTGTAAAAAAGCCCTATTTCCATCACAGACAGTACCAAAACACTTTTTATATCACTTCGTTCCTTATTGCTTACAAGTTGCCACAGTTTTTTTTGTTTGAAACTTTTCTCTTGTTTCTTGTTAAGAATTTTCTTGTTTCTTAAGAAAAGTTGTTTGAGATTCTTCCAGTGACAATGGGGAAGTGGGGGTATACATACAGGGTGGGTTAATAACCCCGTTGGGTAAACGCCCAAAAAAAAAACAATATTTTTGCATCTAATTTATAAACTATCAAATACTAAAGTAGTTATAATGCTTCCTTCATTCAAGATTGATCAATCACATTTATTTGGTTTCATTAGATTGATTGAACTAGCAGCTGCCCGCGACTTCGTATGCTGTCGCCATATCATAGTAGCAATCTTAAAATAATATAGCCTATATGTTATTCTGATGTGTAAGATACAATATTGTAAAGTTTCATTTAAATCTGTTCAGTGGTTTTTGCATAAATCCTCACAGCTATTAGTTGGAACAAACATTGACATTTTATAATATTTACCTAGGGCCCGTTTTCCCACTTACAGATAAAACCTAACTGACAGATAAACCTATGTCTATTTCATAAATCATGACGTTTAAGATAGTGACAGGTATAAAATATCTGTCAGTTTTTTTATCTGTCAGTGATGAATCGGGCTCTAATTTACACTTTTTACCCGACAGCGCCAGAAGGAGGGTTATGTTTTTCGAGAGTATGTATGTAAAATTCTTCGTCACGCTCTACAGCCTAAACGGCTTGAAGGATTTTAGCTTGAGAGGTGTCGTTAGATTCGTATTTACAGTGAGAGTTACACTGGGTACATTAAAATAAAAAATTGCGTTTTTTCGTCGGTTTTTTTAAAATAAAAAGAATGAGGTTATTGTCCTTACTATTTCCTATTTACTCTTTGAGTATAGAATATATAAGGAGGTGCCATACCGTCTGGATCTGCGTACTTGATCTGGCGCAAAATGGCTACCTTTTTGCATGGAATTTCTAATCGTTTGACTTTGACAGGTCATCTACCAAGAAAACTATGAAAAACTTGCGCCAACCTTGGCACGCTGTAATAAACTCATTTGTATCGTTATCAGCCCATATATGTCTCCACCGAGGGGCACGAGCCTACTCTCATACAGGGAGTGATTAGGCCGTAATCACCACGCTGACCAAGTGCAGGTTAGCAGATTTCACATACACCTTCGAATTTCTTCTCTGGTGTATGCAGGTTTCCTTACGATGTTTTCCTTCACCGTTAGCAAGTGGTAATCGAATAAATTGATCCGTACATGAGAAATAAACTCATTTGTATATGAAAAAAAAATGGCAGCCACTCCTTATATTCCTTCCTCCTTGTATTTACTACAATACGCCTCGAACTTTGTCCGCGATGTTCCGTTTCAAGCAAAACTTTACCGATCTGAATGTTTTCAAGTTTGCTGCAACGGAACGCAGATGTTTCACAGTTTTGTACCGACAACTTTTACTATGGGGACGGTTTGAATTAACTACTGGGTCTTATTGTTTAACAGCTGTCTTCTGTTGCTGGATAACTCTTTAAATTTAACTACTGAATGGATTTCGATGAAATTTTGCACAGTGATTGATTACATTCGATTCTTTAAAGGGTGACTTTTAGTTAGTGAACGATAGATAGAAGGATATGCATGTACTCGTGATAACAAACAACTTTTACTATGGGACCAAGGTCGAAATCACAGGAAAAAAAATCTTCCCCCATACTATCAGCTGATGCATTTTGTATGGGGAGTTCAGTTTTTTTGAATGATTTCAACCTTGGTCCCATAGTAAAAGTTGTTTGTTATCACGAGTATATGCATGCATATCCTATTCTAGCGTTCACTAATTTAAAGTCACCTTATATAAACAATTTAACTGCGGATTAACCTTTTTTTATAATCTTATTTTAATATTATAAAATGTCAATGTTTGTGTTCGATGTTTGTTACTCCTTCACGCAAAAACTACTGAACAGATTTTGATGAAACTTGACAATATTGTGGCTCATACAGCAGAATAACACATAGGCTATATTATTTTAAAATAGCATGATATGAGGGCAGCCTCATACTAATAATGTCACGCCTCTCCATCGAGGTATATAGGGTGGCTTTAAATTAGTGAACGATAGAAAAGGATATGCATGTAATCGTGATAACAAACAACTTTTACTATGGGACCAAGGTCGAAATCATTCAAAATTTTTTTCAACTTCTTATACAAAATGCACCAGTTGATAGTATGGGGGAACAATTTTTTTTGTGATTTCGACCTTGGTCCCATAGTAAAAGTTGTTTGATATCACAGGTACATGCATTTCCTTTTCTATCGTTCACTAATTTAAAGTCACCTTGTATAGACAGAGACCTTCCACTTGCTACGATACAAACACACTTCTTTCACTTCATACACATTCATCAGTCTCCTCATACATGCACCACGTCGGTTTTACTCATGACTTATGAACGGTGTAATTCTCCAAAAAACTACAAATGTTGCCAAACCGTAAATAAAATGTAAAAATCCCCAATTTTAAACTACAGTTAATATTATAGTTAGCCAACGACATAATTGGTTTAAAGTTAATCGAGTTGCTGCACCGCGTGATCGTTATTTGGATGGGTGACCGTCCACGTTGTAAATATATTTATTTACTTTAATTATTATGTATGGGAATACGTTATTTTTTGGTTAAAATTTAGCATTGCTTAATTTTTTACGGCAGCCCGCGACTTCGTACGCATTTAACGTCATATCTCAGAAAATTTACTCAATAACGTTAAATAATATAGCCTATGTGTTATTCTGATGTGCAAGCTACAATATTGGCAAGTTTCATC
The DNA here is from genome assembly GCA_947563765.1 of Anarsia innoxiella. Classification (NCBI taxonomy): domain Eukaryota; kingdom Metazoa; phylum Arthropoda; class Insecta; order Lepidoptera; family Gelechiidae; genus Anarsia; species Anarsia innoxiella. The sequence goes on from OX387420.1 coordinate 93,186, forward strand.
AAAATCTGTTCAGTGGTTTTTACGTGAAAGAGTAACAAACATCCATCCTTCTATTGGCACAAACATTGACATTTATAATATTAATAGGATAAACTTAAAAGTGTTGTTTCTTAAGTAAAGTCGTTTGAACCCATCGACTTGAACCGGCTTAAGCCGAAAGCGTTCGCGTGTCGGCTTAAGCCGAGCCGTGTGAAGTGAATATTAAATAGTATATAGGTGAAAGGGCTTGATGGTTTAAGTTAAGTAATATATTAATAGTTAATTGAAATATTAAGTAAGTTTGCGAATAATTTAATCTCCTTGTTTTCATATTATATTCAAAGTAGAGGTTGCTCAAGACTTCGTATGAACTTATCGATCGTCATTTCTTAGAAATTGTCAATGTTTATGCCGATGGCTGGATGTTTATTACTATTTCACGCAAAAACTACTAAATAGATTTTAATGAAAGGCAATAGAATAGGTACAAAAAAAACTAAATTATTTTAAGATATTGTGTCAATTTTCTAAGATTTGGCGATTAATGCAAAGTACCTAATTAATTATAGACAAAGCGTTTATAGTGACTTTAAATTAGTGAACGATAGAAAAGGATATGCATGTACTCGTGATAACAAACAACTTTTACTATAGGACCAATATCAAAATCGTTCAAAAAAATTTGAACTCCCCATACAAATGCATCAGCTGATAGTATGGGGGGACAATTTTTTTTTTGTTATTTCGAACTTGGCTCCACAGTAAAAATTGTTTGTTATCACGAGTAGGTACATGCATATCCTTTTCTATCGTTCAGTAATTTAAAGTCACTTTATATACGGTCAAAAATTTATTTTTTTTTTCATAAAAGCTATTATGTTAATTACTACGTATAGCCCCTAGGGCCCCCCATCCCCCCTACAATATTAAAAATTAGGCTATGGGCTTAATAAAACACAGTAATTAGGATTATATAAAGTTAGAATGTTTAATTCCTAATTATTTTAGCACTGGAAATAAACACGTCCGCGCCCTAGACACACAGCAGAGAAGTAACAACAAATAAAACTAGATGGCGCTTTTACAAAGTATGCAACTTAAACATCGATATTTATAAAATCGATTCTAGATTAATTTTTGGCAATTGAAAGTTAGAAATCAACACGCCCCCTCAAAAATTAATCTTTAACTAATCAGTGAACTATTTACAGTATGTATATGTACACTTTATATAAACATAATAATTGGCTAATTAAGCAGATCGTGATAATTTCCAAGTGCTGTCTGGGAAAATACAAAATAATATGGCCCAACATTTGTTGCATGAGTAAGGAAAAACCCAGTAAAACCTTACTAGACCATTTCACATATTTTTAACAAAAATATAAATTTGATAAACAAAATAAAATTCTACAAAATATGATCAAATCAATAAATTAATCACAATTTATATACAACTATATTCAACATATTATTATTCACTTTAGACCCATTTTTGCTCTAAATTCTTGGAAAGTATTGGCAGGCAACGGTTTCGTCAATACGTCAGCCAGTTGTTGACCTGTGGGAATGTAATTTAATTTTATTACATTTTTCTCAACTTGTTCCCTTGAAAAATGATATTTTATGTCAATATGTTTTGATCGTTTGTGATTTGATGGATTATTCGCAATACTTATGCATCCATTGTTATCTTCAAAGATAACAATAGGTTCATTTATAGGCAAATTAACACTTGAACATAATGATTTGAGCCACAAAGTCTCTCTAACAGCTTCGAATAATGCCATATATTCAGCCTCAGTAGATGAAGCTGCAACTGACATTTGTTTCTTCGTACACCAGGTAATTGTACAGTTATCAAAAAGTTTAAATAAATATCCAGTTGTACTTTTCCTATCTTGTTTATCATTTCCGCCCCAATCTGAATCTACGTACCCACACAGAATATTGTTGTAGCTGCATTTTTCATAACATAATTTCAGATCAATAGTACCTTTTAAATACCTAAGTACTCTTTTAAGACATTGCCATAATTCTTTATTATTTTTGTTTGTATACCTGCTAAGTATATTAACACTTATGCTTAAGTCTGGTCGAGTGCACAACATTATGTACATCAAGCATCCTATAACATTCCTACATGGAGCATTACACTGTTCATCAGAATTTAAGGCTTCATAATTTAATTTACTCTCTAGGGGGGTATTTACAGGGTTACAATCATGCATATTAAATTTTGTCAGAACTGTTTTTATATATGCACTTTGATCCAAAGCTATTTCATCGTCACTACGGCTAACTTTTATACCAAGAAAGAATTTTATATCACTTAAATCTTTCATTTCAAATCTGCTCATTAAATATCTTTTGAAATTCATCATTGCAACATTATCACCACAAACTATAACTAAATCGTCTACGTAAAGAACCACATAGATATTTTTATGAACATCACCTTTATCCAGAACATAAATGCACCGATCAACTGCCGAGTTTTTAAAACCATGTTCTTTCAGGGATCGTTCGAACACCTCAAACCAACACCTAGCTGCCTGTTTTAGTCCGTATAAAGATTTATTCAGTCTACAGACATAATTATCTTTGCCAATCACACCATCAGGAATTTTCATGTATATTTCCTCTTTTAACTCGCCATTAAGAAAAGCGGTTTTAACGTCCATATGATGAACTAGCAAATTGAATTGGTTGGCAAAGGCAATCATTAATCTGAAACTTGCTATCCTAGCTACTGGGGCAAATGTTTCATTGTATTCAGTCAGGTATTCCTGACTAAAACCTCTAGCAACAAGGCGAGCTTTATATCGTAAAGGCTTTCCAAATTCGTTATGTTTTATTGAAAATATCCATTTGTAGTCTACGATATTTTTGTTTTCAGGCCTTGGTACTAAAGTCCATGTATTGTTAGTCGAAAGTGAATTTAACTCGTCTTTAACTGCGATTTCCCACTGAGCTCTGTCGTCTCTAGTTTTTATTTCATCGAATGAACTAGGCACTTTATTTGTTATAGATTGTATACACAATAAATAATCATCTATATCCTCATTGTAAGAAATAAGAGGACGACCTCTTAGCCTATCACTTCTTCTAAGATTTGAATTATTGTTTGTGTTTTCCAAATTATCGTTATTATTTTGAGTATAAGTATTATCAGTGTATTGATCACCTGTTTTATCTAAATTAATCACATCATGGTTCAATTTACGAATTTTATTAGGGTATAAATGTTCATCAGGCTTAGTGGCAACTGATTTAGCGCTATCAGGGTTCCGAGACTTTAACGACACTGATTTCGATTCAATGTTTTTATCAGTTTCATCATGAGGATTTTGTAAATCCCCTTCAGGCTTAAATGCAGGCCTGGACTGAAGAAAATTAGTCTCATCCACAACTACATCCCTGACTACAACATACTTTTCGCAAGCTGGATTCCAAACCTTGTAACCGTTTGGTTCATACCCTACAAGTATACCTTTCCATGATTTATCATCAAATTTTGTTTTACAGGTTTTATTGTGTACATAAACGGTAGATCCGAAAACTTTTAAATACTTTAACAAAGGTTTTTTACCGTGCCACATTTCAAATGGAGTTTTAGATGAATTTAAAGCTATTGTTGGAGTAATATTGATCAAATACACAGCTGTCAAAACTGCCTCACCCCAAAATACTTTATTTAATTTAGCACCGTTTATCATACATCGAGCCTTCTCAGTAATTGTCCTATTCATCCTTTCCGAAACACCATTTAACTGTGGAGTCCTAGGGACTGTCAAGTGGTAAGTAATACCTTTGTTTACACAATATTCTTTCATGTCGGTAGATAAATATTCGCCACCATTATCGCAGTATAAATGGACTAATTTAACATTAAACTTAGCCTCACTTTTGGCAACAAAATCTTTAAAGACAAAGAATACATCCGATTTATACGTTATTAATTAAGTAACACAGTAATGTGTGTACTCATCAATAAATGTAACGAAATAGTTTTTGTTGTCAACAGTTGTTGGAGTGATAGGTCCACAAACATCAGAGTGAACAACATACAATGGTCGTGTAATATGACTTTTATCTTTAGCCGTGTTAAATGGCAGTCGACTCTGTTTACCATTTATGCATGCTTCACATAAGTTTTCATTTGGAACAATTGCAATAATTTGATTTAAATCATCCACTAATTGTTTATTTTTCAATTCCAAAAATTTATTTTTACTTATATGACCTAATCTCTGATGCCATAAATCATAATTTTTGTCATTATTGCATACATGGGACACAGAGTGGCTCACATTTATTGATGCAACAAGGTCAACAGCAATTAAATTGTTTGTTGACTTACCTCGCATAATAGTTTTACCTTCCTTATGTATTTCCGCTCCATTTCGGTCAAAAACAACAGTCAGTCCTGCCCGCTGCATCCTGGACACAGAAATCAAATTATATGGGACATCTGGGCAGTACAGCACGTCTTCCAATACGCCTTGGACGCCCATATTGCTTGTAACGTGAATTGTCCCCTTTTTGGTGGCTGAAATAAATTGACCATTTTTAGCCACAGAAATTTTTAATGGTGGCTGTTAATTTGAATAAGTAATAAAAAGATCTTCCCGGTTAATTATGTGGTCCGAAGCTCCAGAATCCAGTAGGAATGTAATATTATTGTCTTCCTGGTCATCTACTTGGTATTCCCCGGTCATAAACGCAAAGCCTTGATAGTCATTTGACGTCGAAGGCTGGTTTATTTCAACTGTTTGAACAGTTCTGGCCCGATCCGAGTTATTTTGTTGTTGTTGTCGTGATTGTTGTTGTTGTTGCATCCTCTTGTAATAGTAGCAGTCATTCTTAAAATGACCTTTACGTCCACAGTGATGACACTTCATATAATTAGTCTTCTTTCTCATTTTATTGTCCTTGTTGTACTGTCCTTGATTATTTGTAGATTGATTATTTTTATTGCCAGATGATTGATTGTATTTTCTTTTTCCAAAATATGTAGGTTTACGTTCCGCTTGCAACACTTTGGCACTGGTGTCAGGAGATTCGTTCTTTAATTTGACCTCATGGTCTAACAGCCTTGTCTTTACGAATGCCAAGGTCAAGTTGTCCTCCGACAAAGTTTCAATAGCGGTAACAACTCCGTCGTAACTTGAGGGTAGTGTTAAAAATAAATGAGCTACCTTATCAGTCTCCTGTAGGTTAGCTCCAGCAGCCAACAATTCAGTGATAAGATCATCAAAGGTTGAAAAATGTTTTATCAACGGTACATCACCTTGTAGTTTCATAGCCAGTAATTTCTTACGCAATGCCAACTGTGTCGCGATGCTTTTGCGCTCATACAAAGCATCTAAACTATGCAGTATTTCTCTCGCTGTACTATCATCCTTTGCAAAACCAAGGTAGGAATCCGAAAGATACTCGACAATAATACTTTTTGCAATACGATTGTTTTTCTCCCACTCACTGCATCGAATTATTGGATCTTCATCAATCACCCTTAGAACGTCCATTTCGTTCAACAATGCACGTATTCTAAATTTCCACACACTGTATTTTTCACCATTAAATGGATTAATGTTCCGTTTTAACTTCAAATTTTCCATGGTTAACAAGTTGAGCAAAAAAAAAAAATTTGAACGGTTCGAATTTGAAACTGTTCCTATCAATTTTGTTCTACGCAGCCAAATGCATGACTGGGCCCATAACCTATTAAAAATTAGGCTATGGGCTTAATAAAACACAGTAATTAGGATTATATAAAGTTAGAATGTTTAATTCCTAATTATTTTAGCACTGGAAATAAACACGTCCGCGCCCTAGACACACAGCAGAGAAGTAACAACAAATAAAACTAGATGGCGCTTTTACAAAGTATGCAACTTAAACATCGATATTTATAAAATCGATTCTAGATTAATTTTTGGCAATTGAAAGTTAGAAATCAACATACAACGCCCCCACATACCCCCCAAGGGACATAAAATGACAATTACTCTACAAGTGCCCACTTTGGGTACACTAAAGTAATTTGATAATGTGTTAGACGGCCATTTGTAACATTGCGGCCATTTTGTAGTCTTAGGGTTGGTAAATATACGTTGTAGGGAAACTAGTTAGATTTAATGCTTAGTTAAACTATTTTTGATATAGATTTTGTATAAGGCCGTGGCCCCAGTAGGAAAACTGTTAGCGGACGACTGATATGTCATATCTTGAAAAAAAAAAAATGATATCTCAAAATGATATAACTTAAGTGTTATTCTGATGTGTAAGCTACAATATTGCCAAATTTCATCTAAATCTGTTTAGTAGTTTTTGCGTGAAAGAGTAACAAACATCCATCCATCGCCAAAAACATTGACATTTATAATATTTATAGGATATTGCGTTTTACCAAAATACATCGATAAATGCGTACGGAGTCGCGGGCAGCCTCTAGGTTAATATAAAAAAAGCCCTCGTGCCAACCCTGCGTAATAAAATAATAAAAACAAATTGTCCGTCAGTTAGAGTATGAAATATGAAGCGAAGTGCGGGGATGCAACTAGTGATATATTTATCACTTCATAGGGGGGACATTTACACTGATTTTATTAGGAATTATCTTTTCTGATTTATTTACGGATTAAAAAAAAAGAAATTATGTGTTTTCTCATTAAACTAAAAAATTATACCTACCTATAAATTTTGGTAGAATCCTATAAATATTATAAATGTCAATGTTTCTGCCGATTGATGTTTGTTACTCTTTCACGCAAAAACTACTGAATAGATTTTAATGAAATTTGGCAGTATTGTAGCTTATACATCAGAATAACACATAGGCTAACATAGCCCATACTAGTAGCTGCCCGCGACTTCGTACGCGTTTATCGTCATATCTAAGAAAATAATCATGATATCTTAAAATAATATAGCCTATGTGTTATTCTGATGTGTAAGCTACAATATTGCAAAGTTTCATCAAAATCTGTTAAGTGGTTTTTACGTGAGAGAGTAAGAAACATCTATCGGCACAAACATTGACATTTATAATATTATTAGGATTATTTTGAGATATCATTTTTTTTTTAAATATGACGAGAAATGCGTACGAAATCGCGGGCAGCCTCTAGTTTAACATATAAATTAATAATATTTACATACATAAATATCAAAGGAGGCCATTTCATTATAAATTACTAAAGGGATCAGTACATATTTGTAACATTAATATAGAACGAATCTGGGACCCAAGTACCCCACCATCTCCAGATAAAACATCTGACAAGTAAATCTATGTCTACTTCATTAAACATTACGTTTTAGACAGAGACAGGTATAAAATATCTGTCAGATAAATAATATCTGTTGATGTTAAAACGGACCCAAGCTAATTTAAAATAGCCACAGTTGTGTTTCGGTAGTGTCAATGGCATTTTTTGACACATTTGGTATTCTGCTAAACAATGGCTTACATTGCGACCAAATGTGTCAAAAATGACATTGACACTCGGTTGACACACAACTGAGGCTATTTTAAATTAGCAGACTTGGGGGCCAGTTTTTTTTTTAAATCTAGACGCCTAGATTAAAATTTTTAGGCCCCTAACGGAGTTATAAGACGGGGTTCAAATACAGTTTTAGAACTAATTCAAGTCGAAGTGACATGAGCTTAATTCTAGAACCATATTTAAACTGGAATAGTTCTAGAACTAATTTGGGAAAATTTGTCGTGACATTAGTTCTAGAACTATATTGGAAACTTCGTTTTGTAAACACTGTAAAAGGCTATTAGTGTCATCTTGGTGACATCGGTCATGACACCAAAGGCTCGTTTCACTTACAGATAAAATTTATCTGACAGATATGTTATACCTGCCACAATCTAAAACGTCATGTTTTATGGAATAGACATAGGCTTATCTGTCAGTTAAATTTTATCTGTCACTTGTGAAACGTGCCCAAAGTAGAGCTATTGCGTATAAATTGTATTAAGATCGTTATACAGGGTGTAACGCAGCCGGTGGTATACAATATATGTATACAGGGTGTTCGATTAGCAATCAGAGTTGGGTAGGACCATGAATATGTTAGTAGGGGACGGTTTAGGGTTCCGTAATATTAATTGTGAAATGGTAAATACGCATGATGACTAAAAAATATTTTAAAGTCCATCACATAGATTACTTTAAAATATTCGACACGTATTTTTTCTTTTTTCTCTTAAACTAAAAATTACAAAGATACACTGGGTTAAACTTGCTCATGACGTCACGCCTTAGTACGATTTTAACCGAGGAGTGACGTCAATACCCCCAACTCCGTAACTTTGATGCTCTGTATCTTTGTAGGTATTTATTTATGTATTTGATCAGGTAAAAAATGTGTTTTAAATATTTTTTAATAGCCTAAAAGACGGACTAATTATTTTTTGAATTTTTGAATGAAGTCATCATCCCCATTGTATGACGAGGCGTGATGGATATGTATGTATGTATAAATTATATATAGCTATTTATAAGTGAAATGGATGATAGATGAAGTGAAAGAAGTGTGTTTGTATCGTAGCTAGTGGATGGTCTCTGCCTACCTCGATGGGAGAGAGGCGTGACAGATATGTATGTTTGTATATTCTGAGTTTAGTTTCTTTTTATTCGACTGCGCCAGAAAGAAGGTTATGATTTTCGAGAGTATGTATGTATAAATCTTTGTCACGCTCTACAGCCTGAACGGCTTGAAGGATTTTAGCTTGAGAGGTGTCGTTAGATTCGTATTTACAGTGAGAGTGACACTGGTTACATTAAAATTCAAAATTTATCCTTTTTGAAACGCAGTCGGGTTTTTTTAAATAGAAAGGTTAGGTTGTCCCATCTAAACAGAAGTACGGAACCCTATAAATGAAGTAAGGTAGCTACCCCTCGCTGAGCCGCAGCGGGTTGGCGATTACAAAAGGGATAATCACTCAAGTGGTGGCCACTATTTTATTGAGTTTTTTTGTCAATACGGGGGACAAAATTGTATTATAAGAGTAGGTACTAGTAATATTATAAATGTCAATGTTTGTGCCGATGGATGTGAGAATGTTTGTAACTCTATCACGCAACAACCACTGGACAGATTTTGATGAAATTTTACAATAACTTAGCGTGGACATCAGAATAACACATAGGCTATAATAATTTTGAGATATTGCGTTTTCCCAAGATATGACGATAAATGCGTCCGAAGTCGCGGGCAACCACTAGTAGGTACATAATACCTAAATAACCTTACCTTAAAGTTCTATCTACACAGATCCGGGCCGTGCCCGGAACGTGTCCGGGTCGTGGCCCGTCAGGAGGAAAAACAATACGTCGTCATGACAACGTGTGTGAACGAATCCATAGAAAATGTATGGAATGATATATTTTCCCCAATGAGGGAGGAATAGAAGGAGGTGCCACATTTTTTTTCATATACAAATGAGTTTATGACAGCGTGCCAAGGTTGACGCAAGTTTTTCATAGCTTTCTTGGTAGATGACCTGTCATGTCAAACGATAAATACCATACAAAAAGGTAGCCATTTTGCGTCAGACCAGGCACGCAGATCCAGACGGTATGGCACCTCCTTATACAGGGTGTAACAGAAAGGGTATATAAAGCCGAAACACAGCGATAGTCCTCATGAAACTGAACAACTTTCCCCAAGGAACATGGGTCGTAACTCGAAAAACAAATTTCGCCTCCCCATACAAAATGTCCGGTCAGCTGATCGAGTAAGTATGGGCGATCCAAAAAATTTTTTCGAGTTACGACCCATGTTCCTTGGGGAAAGTTGTTCAGTTTCATGAGGACTATCGCTGTGTTTCGGCTTTATATACCCTTTCTGTTACATCCTGTATATTCTAATATACTCAAAGATTTTCCCTGACACGTCCCGGGCACGGCCCAGATCTGTGTAGACAGACCTTAGGTAAACCTTAATACCTATTAAAGTAAATACATTAATTACCTACATCTGTAATATATAAATTAAATGTAAATCCTACATAAACCTCTTTGGGAATGAATTATAATATTCAATAACCAGTTAATTTACTATGATTAATTAATCTAACGCCCCGTTTCATTATCAACAGATAACATTTATCTGACAGATAAACCTATGTCTATTTCATGAAACATGACGTTTGACACAGTGGTAGGCATTTTGTATGGGGAGTTCGAAAATTGAACGATTTCGACCTTGGTCTCATAGTAAAAGTTGTTTGTTATCACCAATTTAAAGTCGCCCTTTATATGCCGCAAGAATTATGATAAAAACCGGATAAAAACAAACAAACAATGAAATGAAATGAAAATCATTTAATCCTGTAGGTTTTGACAACACTTAAGACGGGTCATTTTTAGGGTTCCGTACCTCAAAAGGAAAAAACGGAACCCTTATAGGATCACTTTGTTGTCCGTCTGTCCGTCCGTCCGTCTGTCAAGACCCTTTTTCTCAGGAACGCGTAGAGGTATGAAGCTGAAATTTATATCAATTACTCAGGTCTACTGTCCCTTGAAGCTGTGAAATAATCAAACTTCTAAGCCAACGCAATCAAAAGATACAGCCATTTATGCCGCAAATTTTCGACACTTGCAAGGGAATCAAAACCTACAGGGTGCTTCCCGTGAACTCAGAATCTTGAAATTTAGTACGAAGCAACGTCTTATAGCATAGATAAAGGAAAAATTACGAAAACCATAAATTTTTAGTTACATCACAAAATATATTTTTTTTTAATAATCTTAAACTTACTACCCATTTCCTCATAAACGCGTAGAGGTATTAAATTGAAATTCATACCAAATACTCAGGTCTATAATACCTTTAAGCTGTAGCAAAATCAAACTTCTATGTCAACGCAATCAAAAGAAACAGCAATTTAAGCTGCATATTTTGAAACTCGCAAGTACTTGCAAGGGAATCAAAACCTAAAGGGTACTTCCAGTCGACCTTGAATCTTGAAATTTGGCATGAAGCAACGTTTTATACCACACATAAAGGAAAAATTCCGAAAACCTTAAATTTTTAGTTACATTACAAAATATATATTTTTTAATAAATATAAACTTATTACTTTTTTCCTCATGAACGCGTAGAGCTATCAAGTTGAAATTCATATCAAATACTTAGATCTAATTGCCTTTAACCCGTGAAAAAAAAAAAATATAAGTCAACCCGAAAACGCAATACGCAAAAGTACAACCTTTCAGTCACCATTTACAGGTCTGGTTCAAATTTAATACTTAATTAATATATTTGAACCAGATTTCTAAATAGTGACTAAAAAACTTAGTAAATAAATAACTTTAATAAAAGAACTTTCGCAAGTCTGCTGCAAGGCTAGTATAAGTGTTTCAGTTATATTATAGATAAATGATATGTGTTAATATAAAATAAAGGATTACTTAAACGATAAAGAGATCTTTGTCTTAAATTTATGCTCCTCCATCTTTCCCCATTGTAATGTTATGAATTTCATTTTGCAATAAAAATACCATAGTTATGACTCGATTGTCGTAATGAACGAACTTTGTAAACCTTGCAGGTTTGTACGGAACCCTCGGTGCGCGAGTCCGACTCGCACTTGGCCGGTTTTTTTTAAAGTTAATGCTAGATTCGCAAGAGTGCAGTTTTCCCCAGAGAAGAACCTAGCAAGAAACTCTGTAGGGTTGCTCTTTTTAATTTAAGTTTTACAAATCTCAGGCATAAACACAATTCAGACATTAGTTCAATTTACTAGATTTATTTAAGAGAAAGATGAATTGATGATTGATTGTCGTTATTTGAACAACCTCCGTTCTCAAAAAAAAGAAAGTGATATGTAAATGATATGTGATCTCCCAAATGTCTCTTAGATAAAGTCGTTTGGTAACCACAATTATTGTATCCAGTAGCTATAGGGTAGTACGAATGATATGAATTCATGTAGAGTTAGGAATAGACGGACAGGGAGGATCAAATTATAGAATTGAGATTTTTAATGTATTCCTATCATTTTTTATGGAATAAAAACCTGCATACACTAGAGAAGAAATCCGAAGGTGTATGTGAAATCCGCCAACCCGCACTTGGCCAGCGTGGTGGATTACGACCTAATCACTCTCTGTATGAGAGTAGGCTCGTGCTCCTCGGTGGGGACATATATGGGCTGATAACAACATAGAATATCAACGTGAGTGAGTCCGACTCGCACTTGGCCAGCTTTTTTAAAATTAGGCCAGCTTCCACAATACCTATACAACTGAAGGCAGCACGCGACTTCGTACGATTATCTCAAAATAATATAGCCTATGTGTTATTCTGATGTGCAAGCTACAATATTGGCAAGTTTCATCAAAATCTGTTCAGTGGTTTTTACGTGATGAAGTAACAAACATCTATCGGCACAAACATTGACATTTATAATTATTATATTAGGATCTATACAATTCTAAACTCTATATCAATTCAATCAAGTGCCCTTAACAACGCAGATGTGCATTTTTTTTTAAGTTTTTTTTTTATGGTTGTGACATTTTTTTTATATATTCGAGGGTTTAAATAACAATAGGTAATTGTTATAGCTTTGAAGTGGTTTTGGGGTTCTTTAGTAATATAATTTGAAATGGTTCAATGAGTATCGCAAAAATGTGGATTTTTTTATATACGCATGGTGACATATAATAAGTGAACGATAGAAAAGGATATGCATATACTCGTGATAACAAACAACTTTTACTATGGGACCAAGTTCAAAATCATTAACAAATTTTTGAACTCCCCATACGAAATGCATCAGCTGATAGTATAGGGGAACAATTTTTTTTGAATGATTTCGACTTTGGTCCCATAGTAAAAGTTGTTTGTTATCACGAGTACATGCATATCATTTTCAATCGTTCACTAATTTAAAATCACCCTATATAGCCTATATGGTCTATCTATCTACACAGATCCGGGCCGTGCCCGGGACGTGTCAGGGAAAAAATATCATACCATACATTTTCTATGGATTCGTTCACACACGTTGTCATGACGACGTATTGTTTTCCCTCCTGACGGGCCACGGCCCGGACACGTCCCGGGCACGGCCCGGATCTGTGTAGCCTATGTGTTATTCTGATGTATAAGGCTGATTCCACCGTTTCGTTCAGATTTGCCATCCAGACCAAAAACTCATATGATTTTAACAGTTAGCTAAAATGTTTAAATTGAAAAAGTTCACGTATAAGTAAAGCTAAAAGACGCATCTTTCATTTAATCGCTAAATTAATTAAATAAAAAAAACCCTGAACAAAAACATGTCAAAATCTCATTACACTCCTCATCCAGATACCCACCCTGAGTTTTCTGAGATACTTTAGTACACTTTCCTACGGTAAATGTTCAGGTTTTTTGTACCTGAATATCAAGTTACACTATTACAATTAATAATTAATAAATAAACATTAATAATTCATAGCGCAATATATAAAGAATCGCACTTAAAATTTTGTCAAAGGAAAAACTTCATTCTCTTCCACGAAAATTGCAATCAACATTATAATGTGTTCCCAACCCTCTTTCTACTTTTGCCCACGCCCACGTCTCCCGCGCCCCTCTGTCTGCCTAAACAATTTAACGAGAAAGACCACGCGCAGCCACACTAAAAAATATTTCCGATTTAAGTTCTGAAAATCGCTTTTGTCACAGGCTCGTACACATTACATTCCATTGCATTTCTAAGTAAGCTCATGATCAAATTAATTTTATTTTAGATAAAATTATAGCTTGTATGTGGGTGTTTTCATATTATACCTATTAAGGTCATTGCACTTTTAGTTTGGAAATAAATCGAGAAATTCTTCCTAAATTTCATTCCTTTCCAATTCATTACATTCCATTCCCTCCAATTTTTTGGCGGAGGGGAATGAAAGGTTTTGGAAGTTAATGAAATAGTTTTACGGGTAGTAAAGTAGTAATATAAAACACTAATAAAGATCATGTTTTCGGTATTAACTGACGTTTTTTGTAAAAATAACATTATTAATAAAACGTTACCTACCTTATTGAGTATTGTCGTACCTAAATTTTTATATTAAGCAACTACATACTTTTTCAACTTATATTCAAAAAATACCAACCTAGCTAGGTACCTATTTACTTAACGAAATTCAGATTGAAATGTTAATGGTTGGCCTTATTGTTATTTTTTATACTCTTACAGACCGCAAATTAATATGAAAAAAAATTCTGACAGTACATTTTGCTTAGATTTTGACACGAGTATTTTTTAGAGTTTATGTGTGTGCGGATCTCGAGTACGTGATAGATAAGACAAGTCAGCGAGCGTGAAAATATTCCTGCATCGATATGGTTCCGCTGCATCAGCAATCACGTAGCCTATCACGGCCGCACATATCGCACGACCAGCGTCTTAGTATATAAGCGTAGCTTCAAGTCATTACTATTGTCCAGTTGCTTAAAGTCATATCACTATGTAACCTTAAATATAATTTCTGCAACAACGCTGTGCCATCTTATTGTCACCTATTTTCTGCCGGGCCGCCGCAGTGGTGACCGCCGCCGATTGAACACGCAACTTCGCTACTTTGAAGATGGATCTCAAGACAATGCAAGCACCTCATCGAGGCAATCTAGTTTCTGCTTTCTATCAGCGGGTCTCACCGACTCTGGATCGAGAAGTGATTCACTATGTACGTAGTTTCGGCCAAGTACAATACCAGCATCTGGACCCGGCGCTGCAACAACTAGCTACTTTAACGATTAATTCAACTTTGTTTTTATGATTGACGACGACTCGGAAAAAAAAATTGAGAAATATTGAGATGAATTTTTGCAATTGACACAAGCAGGTTCCTCAGTAAGCAAGAAATACGCACGAAGCAGCACAAATGGACGAACATCGAAACAGGGTCAAGTTTACAATGAATCACGCTACATTGAAATTTTACTACAATTATTGAAATTAAGACTATCACTTGGACAAACTACGCATCGTTATGGCCACGACACGCACCATTTTTGGAGAGAATAATAAAGGAAAAGGCTCGTCGTTAGATTCGCAGTAATTTTTAGTTTTTGGCAGCAAGAAGTCAGAAGTTCCTTGCACTGCCGTATTTGCGGTATTTTGTACCAGACTCTGCATTGCAATAACGTGAAACAATGAAACACATTAAGAACGCTTGGTGCCCATGAGCAGAATTTGATAACCGCCAGTGTATGCAGCCCACGACTGTAAGAGAAACGCTCGAGCGTGGAAGTACTGCTGATGTTTATTGAATTAATATAAATAATTTGAAGATTTTTTTATGATGAGACTGCGCAATGACCACGATGATGTCCGCAACGCAACGCTCTGCAGTTATTGGTTGTGAAGAAATATTGATTAATGGTAAACGCTTTAGTTTCCTTCGATTACTCTGGAAGAATCATGGGTGCAGCTATTCAGCGAAGAAAGGAGCAACAAGCGAGGTTTTAGCGGCATTTAGAAGTCCTGTTTTCATTTTCTTTTCCACGTAGCTTAACACGTCCGCACAAATCATCGCGCGGCCAGCGTCTTGCAGCGTAGCTCCAAGTCATCTCTATGTCCAGTTGCCTAGAGTCATATCACCATGTAACTCCAAATATAAGATGTACAATTTCGCCGCGCCGTTATAATTGTCACCTATTATGCAGGTCGCCACAATGTGAGTTTCTAGTTTAGGTGTTTATACTTTTAGAAATCTATTGAAATGTTTCTAAGACGTAAAAAAAAATTGTGTTCATTTTGACACATACGATTTCCATGAATAAGTACGTTTATGAAGAAAAAGTTTGATTTTTTAATCAATTTTTTAATACTGACTAATATTTTTTCATTACCTTCCAAACAACATCATTACACTCTCACGATATTTCATTACATTCCATTGCCTCATTACACTCCAACGATTTCCTCGAAAACTATAAAAAAAATTAATACGTCCAAACTAGTTTACCACATCTAGACGATATACGCATCTTTTTAGCATGCCGATTTTCGAAACCGATATAAAAAAAAAAATTTCGTGGAATGGTCGAAATTTGCACGAAACGGTGGAATCAGCCATAAGCTACAATACTACCAAGTTTCATCAAAATCTGTTCAGTAGTTTTTGCGTGGTAAAGAAACATCTATTCATAGGCACAAACATTTATAATATTAGTAGTGAATACGAACGAAGTCGCGGACAGCCACTAGTAAGTAAAAAAAAAAAATTCGCCACCAGTAACATAATCCTATATTATTATTATTTATAGACACCCTACAAATCTAACATTAAATAGGGTGACCACAATTTGTCACGCACTTTAAAGTAGGGCGACCACACAGTCAATAATGCGGTGTGCTAAGTAGGGTGTCGTTATTTGTATTGGTTCCCCGGATTAGTGTAGGGGGGATATGATTTAGTGGGAGTTAGGGACTTTTGTGTTAAGTTTTGGGATGTTAAGTTTAAAATTTTTAAGTTTAAAAGTCAATATTATTGTGTACGTAGATATTGTATGTAGAAAAGGAAAAAGGATTTCTGCTTTTGCTTTCTTTTTTAATTTATTAATTCTAAAAAGTTGAATTAAACAGTGAACTTCATATTTAAATGGTTTTTTTTTTTAATTTTATTGCTGAATTTTACAATACAAATTTTTAGGTAGGTAAATCGCAAGGATAAAAAAACAGATTTCAATATTTTACAGGCAACCTTAAATAGACTTTAACACATATTAAAATAAAACAATATTTGATACAGCCCGAATCAAATACAATTTTAACAAAGAAAATATATATTAAAGAAAATAACAATACAGCCAGACTCAAATTCTGTTTTTAACAGACATTTAATCAATTTCAAACAAAGATAATTATTTACTACAAATACTTCTCTCTCTGTGGGGTCTGCAGGAAGAAATTTCTTTTAGAAATATGCTGTACCTTTTGTATAACTTCTCTTTTTTTCTGTATCTATGTACTATCATCTTACAATAAACTGTTAAATAAATATCTCCAAGTAATTACCAATCATGGTCACTCTACCCAGTAGCTCGCGGCACTCGTTATCATGTCCCAAGTAGGGTGCATATATTATATCATTATTGCGTATTATTTGACATAGTTTGATTGACATTTTGTATATTATAGATCTTTCATTTTGATAGTTATTTGACAAGTTACTATACAAGTTTATAGATCATTGCGTTTTATTATTGTAATACAAGAGGCTGCCCGCGACTTCGTACGTATTTATCCCTATATATCTCAAAATAATATGTGTTATTCTGGATGTGTAAGCTACAATATTGTAAAGTTTCATCAAAATCTGTTCAGTAGTTTTCGCGTGAAAGAGAAACAAACATCCATCACATAAAATTAAATAACATCCTACTTGCTACTAATATTATAAATGTCAATGTTTGTGCCGATGGATGGATGGATGTTTGTTACTTCATCACGTAAAAACCACTGAACAGATTTAGATGAAACTTTACAATATTGTAGCTTACACATCAGAGTAACACATAGGCTATATTATTTTAAGATATCATGATTATTTTCTAAGATATGACGGTGAATGCATACCTACCTAAGAAATCGCAGAAAGCTCTAATATTAATTTTAATATATGCAATTGTAATTAGACATTTCAAATGAAATACATCATAAAACGGTAAAGGCGACGACATTTACTATGTCCCCACGCCCCAACCATCCAACCGTGTACAAAATCACTCTTTGAAGAGACATTTATTTCCTCCATACATTTTATTTTGTATGGTTGACAAATATGGGGTCTATTTATTGGCTTCTTAAAAACAAATACTTAGTTATAGATGTGAAGATGCTTGTTACTCTTTCACGCGAAAACCACTGAACAGACTTTGATGAAACTTTACAATACTCCTTTTTTGTGTGTTTCATTAAAGGGCCCAATTCTGCTTATTTAAAATAGTCTTAGTTTTGTGTCGGCAGTGTCAATGATCTTTATTGACAAAGGTAGCAATTAGTATAAGCCATTGTTTAGCAGAATACCAAATGTATCAAAAAATGCCATTGACACTCTGCTGACACACAACTGAGGCTATTTTAAATGACAAACATACTCACAACAGCACAAACATTGACATTTATAATATTAGTTATTTTTAATTCATTTCATTTTATCCAAAAATGTCCAAAGTCGAAGACAACAAGTCCACCACGCTCCGCTGAAGGGGAGTGCACACCCGTGAAATTATCACCCACTACACCAAACTTGATGCGGTGTGAGTAATACGAACTGATATATTTACATACATTTGTGTTCACTGCTTTAGGATAGACTGGGGACAGAAATTTTAATTTAACGGACTTCCTGCTAATATTATAAATGTCAATGTTTGTGCCGATGGATGGAAGTTAAGTTAGTTACTCTTTCACGCAAAAACTACTGAACAGATTTTAATGAAACTCTGTAATATTGTAGCTTATAAATCAGAATAACACATAGGCTATATAATTTTGAGATATCATGTTTTTTTTCCAAGATATGACGGTAAATGCGGACGAAGTCGCGGGCAGCTAATAGAGCCAAAGCTAGAGCTTGTATGAAGAGACTGATGAATGTGTATGAAGTGAAAGAAGTGTGTTTGTATCGTAGCAAGTGGAAGGAAGTCTCTGTCTACCTCGATGGGGGAGAAACAGATATGTATGTATGTAATAATATTGTCCAAACTACAATAAATCATCTAAAAAAGATAAAACTAAAAATAGTAGCATAAAACATGACATATTGGTAATAAAATTCGCATTTAGAGACAACGTGCTGCGGAACCCTGTATGTGGATTATGTTGTGCTACTGGTTTAGGGGTCCGTTGGATGGATGGAAAGAACCATTGTACATGTAAATAGTAAAAAAAGGTGTCATCATCATCTCATTTAAGAGTTAGCGCCAAAACACACGGTGAAACGCATGTGCAACGCAACTAGTTTGAAAAGTTTCGTTTCAGTTGCGTCGTGTGTGATTTTCTAAGGAAGTCTATAGCAGAAACTGCGATGCAACTCAAAAGTATCTAGCAGTTTCAGTTGCGTTGCAGTTGAATTTCACTGTATGTTCTGGGTCTTGGACTCTTGCCGGTGGAGTATTCGCCATTTAGGCCTATCCTCTGCCAGTGCTTTAACTTCTTGATACGACATGAGTTTAACTTTCTCTTTTACTTGAGTAAAGTACGTCGCGGTCTTCCTCTGCCTCTCTTCCCTTAAAAGGTGTAGGTAGTAAAAATAATAGCGAATTCATTTAAAAACATAAAAATTGGTTAGGTACTAGGTGCCTTGTTGAAACCTACTAATATTATAAATGTCAATGTTTGTGCCGATAGATGGATATTTTGTTAAGTGAACTTTCACGTAAAAACCACTGAACAGATTTTAATGAAACTTGACAATAAGCACACTTTAGTGAAACTACGAGTACTTAAAAATCTTCTATTTAAAAAATAAATACCTACCTGCTTTCATTTAAGTTTTTCATTAATATATTTATTTTCTATCACTTATCACTTAATTCCTTCAAAAAAAATCTTTACAAAACTGTTCCATTATTGCTACAGAACCCGCAACATTTTTTGCAACTCACACTTATCAAAAACAGAGCAAGGGTTATAATCTGGCCGCAAAAAGGGGGCCTTATGGCTGACCCATTGTAAAAGGATTAAAAAAAAAGATAGTTACGGTACTAAAGTAGTATTTGAACTGGAAAACTGGATTATGAGCTTTTTTTTTATTTCTTTGTATTGATTTTTTTGTATGAAGAGACTGATGAATGTGTATGAAGTGAAAGAAGTGTGTTTGTATCGTAGCAAGTGGAAGGGAGTCTCTGTCTACCTCGATGGGGAATTTACTTATATACGTAGCTCGGGAAAAACTTCGATACCGCGTTTCAGGTTTTGTATGCGAATCTACTTTGAATGAAGCGATGATGTTTGTATCATCATGAGAAAGCGAGAAAATAGGAATAACCATGTTTCACATTTCAAGCTAGATTTATATTAGAGCTTCAGTCGGCTTGAAAAGCTAGTGAAAAGTGTTCCATATAGAATCACAATAAATAATGGCCGACACCTCTAACAACCTCTCTCGTAATATTTATTACCTCTTTCGGCTGACGCTACATATTTCTGTCTTTTTACATACCTTGGAAAACTTACATAAGCCTATGTGTTATCCTGTATGTGTGAGCTTTAATATTGTAAAGTTTCATTCAAATCAGTTCAGTGGTTTTTGTGTGAAGAGTAACAAGGTCCTCACATCCATCTATAGGCACAAACATTGACGTTAAAATTTATAATATTAATAATATTCGCATTTGTACATAATTGTGTTCGATCCGCATCCGCGGATTTACGTTTGATATGAAACTCCTCGATTTTACATGAAAAACTGCGATAAGTGATTCAGCCGATAGTGCGTAAAGGCCTTATCTTTTAACCTTCAAATACTAAAATAAAAAGTAAAAAAGAACAGTCTTATGGCTAGAAAGCAATTTCTTTTGCCAATCACTCTCTTTAAAACTGTACTGATTCCCTCTCACTCACTCATCCCCCATCTCTTTCTACCACTTTGTCTTCATTCATTCAAATTAAGTAACCCAACATCAAACAACTAGACACCTCATTTGTATGAGTACTCTTTACATCAAAGTTCCAAGTTGAGTAATGCTCGGAGTTTTCATAATATTTTTTACATTTGAGCACATTTTCTTGTCCCTTGATAAAAGTTGTATTATAATTAATTGAGTTTTATTTCTTTTGTGTTTTTTCGAAGTGGGTTTCCATTTTTCTTAATAAAGTTCTTTAGTACATTGATAAAATAGGCTCTTATACACTAGCGGCTGATACGTCATGTCTGGGGCCCAAGTCTGCTAATTTAAAATAGGTTGTCTGTCGGCAGAGTGTCAATGGCATTTAGACACATTTCGTATTCTGCTAAACAATGGCTTACATTGCGACCAAATGTGTCAAAACATGACATTGACACTCTGCCGACACACAGATGAGGCTATTTTAAATTAGAAGACATGAATCCAGATCAAGGGTAACCGCAAATGTGTAAAAGACCAACAAGCCATCATTAGGTTTTAAACCAAACACTAAGTAACACTAAGACCTAAATACCTAACAGAGCTAGAAAGTGCGGATGTGAACATCTTAACGCTACCCTGTTACAGGATGGCGAAGTTAGTAAATACTGGAAACAGGAAATTAACAAGGGGGATGAAGGCCGGTTTGAGAGGGGTTAGGTTTAAGTTTAAGTTAAGTAGGTACTTGATTAAGAAGCTAGTGGCACGAAACCAAGGACCAAGTCTGCTAATTTCTCAGTTGTGTGTCGGCAGAGTGTCAATGTAATTTTTTGACACATTTGGTCGCAATATAAGCCATTGTTTAGCAGAATACCAAATATGTCAAAAAATACCATTGACAGTCTGCCGACACACAACTGAGGCTATTTTAAATTAGTGGACTTGGGTCCAATAATGCTCTTTACCTTTCGTTTAATAATTGTATCCGACATATAAGTGCTTACCCTTAGCGCAAAAACATACGGTGAAACGCAACTGCAACGCAACTGAAACTTGTGAGTTGCATCGAAGTTTCTGCTATAGACTTCCTTAGAAAACAACACACGACGCAACTAGTTTGAAACGTTTCGTTTCAGTTGTCAACTCTAAAGTAACTAGCAGTTTCAGTTGCGTTGCAGTTGCGTTTCACCGTGTGTTCTGGGTCTTACCGTTAGCAGCTAGATATAAATTAGGTTTTGTTTATTACCTGAAAATAAATAAAAGACAAAAATTAGATTTTTATAATAAAAAACATACTACTTAAGCAGACATCCTATAAATATTATAAATGTCAATGTTTGCGCCGATGGATGGATGTTTGTTACTTCATCACGTAAAAACCACTGAACAGATTTTAGTGAAACTTTACAAGAACTTAGCTTGGACATCAGAATAACACATAGGCTGTATTATTTGTAGATATTTCGTGTTTTTTTAAAGATATGACGATTAATGCGTACGAAGTCGCGGGCAGCCTCTAGTTTAAAGTAAATTATTGCAGAAAGCACCATTAAGTTAACTACCTAATACATATTGCCTGCCTATCTAAAACATCACGTTTTATGAAATAAACATAGGTTTATCTGTCAGATAAATTTTATCTGTAAGTAAAACGGGCCCTCCTTTAAGGCCTGTTTCACCAAACAGATAAAATTTATCTGACAGATATTTTATAGCTGTCTCTGTCTAAAACGTTGTGTTTTATGAAATAGACATAGGTTTTATCTGTCAGGCTTATACCTGTAGATAGTACAGGTATAAGCCTGATAGACTTCCTTAGTCATTTTTGTCAAATACCTACTTAAAAAAGTCTATCCACATAGATCCGGGCCGTGCCCGGGACGTGTCCGGGCCGTGGCCCGTCAGGAGTCAAAACAATACGTCGTCATGACAACGTGTGTGAACGAATCCATAGAAAATGTATGGAATGATATTTTTTCCCTGACACGTCCCGGACACGAATCGTTTTCCCTCCTGACAGGCCACGGCCCGGACACGTCCCGGACACGGCCCGGATCTGTGTAGATACACCATTACTTTTTCTCTAAAATATTAGCTACTAAGTACCAAAAGAAATAATACTCCGTGTGCGGCCCCCCTTAGCAATAAATAAGGGTGTCAGCAGACGGTAGCCAATGCCTTCCGCCGGAAGCTATTGCATCCACTTCGATGGACCGGGTTCGATTCCCGGCGTTGTAAATCTCAAATAAAATACTTTTATTTCTTAGGGGAGATGATTTTTATTAGCTTTTCTGTTTTTAAGTATGTTGTTATTGAAAATGTATGTATGTATGTATTTATTTAACAGTTTATTGTAAGATGATAGTACATAGTGACAGAAAAAAGAGAAGTTATACAAAAGGTACAGCATATTATGTATGTAACATTTGTTTGTTTGTGGATATACTAGAGGCTGCCCGCGACTCCGTACGCATTTATCTTCATATCTTAGAAAACTTACACAATATCTTAAAATAATATAGCCTATGTGTTATTCTGATGTGTAAGCTACAATATTGTAAAGTTTCAATGAAATCTGTTCAGTAGTTTTTGCGTGAAAGAGTAACAAACATCCATCTATCGGCGATTTCGCGACTGGTACCTACTTATTATGAATCTCAGTATACAAGGTGACTTTAAATTAGTGAACGATAGAAAAGGATATGCATGTACTCGTGATAACCAACAACTTTTACTATGGCACCAAGGTGGAAATCATTCAAAAATTTTTGCACTTCCCATACAAAATGCACCAGCTAATAGTATGGGGGAAAATTTTTTTTTGTGATGTCGACCTTGGTCCCATAATAAAAGTTGTTTGTTATCACGAGTACATGCACATCCTTTTCTATCGTTCACTAATTTAAAGTCACCTTGTATAACATTGGCAAACAAGAAAAAAAAACAAAATTAGATCTCAAACACTTTCCCATTCCAATAAAAAGAACAACTGAACCGATTATGATGAAACTCTGCAATCAGGTGACGTAACCACAGAATCTCATACAATTGTATGGTAACCTACATCGTACAAAATGTTGCGCATAGATACGTGACTAGGGAAAGCTGTGTGCTTTGTGGACGATGAATGGATGGGTGACCGTGGTGGGGCTCTTACGCACTTGCGGACCATGACCGCTAGTGTGTTAAATCCTTAAGTGCCTATTTTACAAGTTACAGATAAAAATTAACAGATATTTTATGCGTGGTACCCAAATCTGCTTCACATTAATCTCAGTTGTATGTCGGCAGAGTGTCAATGACATTGACACATTTGGTCGCAATCAGTGTAAGCCATTGTTTAGCAGAATACCAAATGTGTCGAATACCATTGACACTCTGCCGACACACAACTGAGGCTATTTTAAATTAGCAGACTTGGGTCCAGGTCTCTTAAACCCCTAAGAACTTCATAACTTATAGATAAAATTTAACTGACAGATAAACATATGTCTATTTCATAAAACATGACATTTTAAACAGTGGCATGTATAAAATATCTGACGGATAAAGTTTATCTGTACGTGGTGATACTGGCCTTTACTGTGTTTGTTTGTCATGTTTTATGGATTAAACATAGGTTTATCTGTCAGTTAAATTTTATCCGTAAGTTGTAAGACGGGCACTAAATATTTTAGAAACTTTTCTTTTTTATGCATTTTAAAAAGAATTTAGGTTAATATGTATTATTTACTTGAAGTGCATCCAACCGGAACCACAAAAATGCAATGAAATGCATAATTAGGTTTATTTCGATGCAAAAAAGTGCAACGAGACAACTTTTACCGAAAACCAGTTTTGGATACTTACTTTCGAGTTGTTTTCAACAACTTTTACTTTGGGATCGTCATGATACTAATATTTTAAATATCGGCAGAGTGTCAATGGCATTCGACACATTTGGTATTCTGCTAAACAATGGCTTATACTGATGGCGAACAAATGTGTCAAAAATGACATTGACACTCTGCCGACACACAACTGAGGCTATTGTGATTTAGCAAACTTGGACCCCTTGTTTGTTACTCTTTCACGCAAAAACTACTGAACAGATTTCAATGAAACTCGGCAATATTGTAGCTTATTCATCAGAACAACACCTAGGCTATATTATTTTAAGATATTATGGCTTTTTCCTTCGAATTTCTTCTCTAGTGTATGCAGGTTTCTTCTTCATGTTTTCCTTCACCGTTAGCGAGTCGTAATCGAATATAGGGATGATGACTACATTCAAAAATTCAAAAAATAATTAGTTCGTCTTTTAGGCTATTAAAAAATATTTGAAACACATTTTTTACCTGATCAAATACATAAATAAATACAAAGATACAGAGTATCAAAGTTACGGAGTGGGAGGTATTAACTGACGTCACTCCTAGGTAAAAATCGTACTGAAGCGTGACGTCACGAGCAACTTCAACCCAGTGTATCTTTGTCATTTTTAGTTTAAAGGCGTGTCTGCTGCTCCGTGTTTAGCTGAACATTTGTTCAAATCGAACGAAATGAATGAAGTTTTTCTCTGTTTTGTTCAGCAAAGTCATTCGATTTGAACACGGTCGTGTTTACCGAAATTTTGGAAAACATCCCCCGCTGTCGCCTGCGCGCGGGGGAATGGTTCAGTTTGAATAATTTTGATGTTTCCTTTTTTTTTAATTCATCCATTCAGGACAGGCATAGATCAGAGACCATACAGCCAAGTATATTTTATTTAATAAATAATGAATAAATATTAAAGAAAATTATGATATTTCCTTCCCAGAGAGGTGTCAACTCACTACGTTGACGTTTCGCTCGGTTATTTGAGGTCAACTTTGAGGTTATGACAAGGTGATGTTGATTATTTCTGGATTTGACAAAAAAAAAACACTTAAGACGAATTTAATAGAATTTTACTATTGAAGACTGCTCTGAAGACAACTTTAACGGATTTTATACTAAATTGATTATATTGAAGAACTAGGCTGTATGCTCTCTGGTCTTTGCCTACCCTGAATAAAAAAATCTTGTTCACTAAACATTTTTGTTCACTGAACATTGCTAAAGTAGCAGCGGACGGAAAATGCTCTTGAACACGTTCATGTTCATGAACAAATGTTCAAGTAAACACTAGCAGCAGACACGCCTTAAGAGAAAAAGTAAAAAATACGTGTCGAATATTTTAAAATAATATATGTGATGGACAAAAATTTTTTTTTAGTTCCTATTCAATCCGTACATGAGAAATAAATCTCAGAGGTACAGGTTAGATCGAAACCACGTCTCCAAGATTGGAGGCGGGCGTTCTACCAACTAAACCACCGCTCACTGCACACAAAACTGCATTTCTGTCAAAAGTTCAAAAGTGCATACATCAATGCAGTTAGTAGTTCCGTTGCTATGGCAACCGGAAATTAAACGCCCCTACGAAACCAGTATTACACACGCAACAGTCTTCTAGACACTAGTAAAGTATGCGTGTTGTTTGAATTTAAGATCCTAGTAAATTCTTGCGAGTCGGTGTCTAACTCCATTATAAACTGGAAATAATTTACTAGACACTCGTAATGTATGCACGCTTGAGTAATTGAAGTGCCTAGTAAATTCTTGCGAGTCGATGTCTAACTCTATTAAAAACTTGCAATAGTCTTCTAGACACTCACAAAGTATGAGCGCTGGTTGAATTAAAGTGCCTAGTTAATTCATGCGAGTCGATGTCTAAGTCCATTAAAAACCGGAAATAGTTTACTAGACACTCACAAAGTATGAGCGCTGGTAAAATTGAAGTGCCTACTTAATTCTTGCAAGTAGATTTCTACTCCATTAAAAACTTGCAATAGTCTACAAGACACTCACAAAGTATGCGCGCTGGTGGAATTATAGTGCCTAGTTAATTCATGCTACTATGTTTTAGGTTACAGTTACATCTGGTTAAAGTTACAGCTCGGTAATGAATTCACGCCCTAACCTGTGAGTTTATGTCCAATTAGGATACTAGCTTTATGTACATGTACTAAGTTAGGTACACCACGCTTCAAAATACGGTATGGTAACTTTAAACTACAGTTAGCGAAGTATTTTGATATAGGATAAGTTCAAAATAGTTTGAAGAGGGGGTGTTTATGAAATACGTTGTGTGGTTCATATAATACGGGTTGAATTGATAGCCTTGTGAAATTAAACTGAGGCCCAAGTCTGCTAATTTAAAATAGCCTCAGTTGTTCAATTATCTGTGAACTGAACGGCGGCGCTAGTAGTAATACAAAATTGTATTTCTACCAATCGCAGCAGTTCTGTAATTTGACATTTCCGTATTAGTGGCCGTAGTTACAATAACGGCCGGTTCATAGATAACTTGTTAGCACTGTAAGCCATTGTTTAGCAGAATAGGTACCAAAAGTGTCAAAAAACGCCATTGACACTCTGCCGACACACAACTGAGGCTATTTTAAATTAGCAGACTTTGGTCCCTGGATTTTGTCCCATCTTCTAACCCATACGTTTTCAAAGCAATCTAGGATGAACGCTACATTAGCTCTCAAATATTCCAATTGCCGCGTCACAGAGTAACAAATGGCTGACTGCATACTCCCATGTTTATTTTCGAGTTTTATTTACTGGAATTTTTTTTGTGGTGTTTGTTTTAGATGGCGACACAAGAGTATCCTAAACCGACGGGCATGTATAGGAGACTGATGAATGTGAATGAAGTGAAAGTGTGTTTGTATCGTAGCAAGTGGATGGTCTCTGCCTACCTCGATGGGGAAGAGGTGTGAAAGATATGTATGATGTTTCGACAAGAAAATACTAGTTCTTAACAAAATCAAAACCGCCAAGTGCGAGTCGGACTCACGCAGGAAGGGTTCCGTACCATTCATTATTGATATCGTGTAAAAAAGGTAAAAAAAATCACGTTTGTTGTACGGAAGACCGCTAAATTATTTTTTTATTAGATTTTTTAGTATTTGTTATTATAGCGGCAACGGTAATACATCATTTGTGAAAATTTCAACGCTCTAGCTATAACGGTTCGTGAGATACAGCCTGGTGACAGACAGACAGCCGAGTCTCAGGTTCCCATTTTCATCCTATGGGTACGGAACCCTAAAAAAAGAAAGTTGTCCCATACTTACATAAATCAAATCATCAAACAAATCTATCGACACGTCAATCTATCGATGTTTCCAGATAATATCGACGGATGACAGCCGTGATTGCATCTTTGTATTGACTTGTATGACACTACATTTATCATGACATTTCAACGGATTTTTTTTTAAATGGCACCCACCATTTAGGACTCTGCCAATGTGAAGTCAAGTAAAGATTGCTACAATTATAGGTATGTATGTATATTGTACTATAATTATATAGTTCTTTAATATATGTTTTTATACTTATAAGAAACTAGCTGTCCCGGCGAACTTTGTTGCGCCTTAGACCCAGAACACACGGTGAAACGCAACTGCAACGCAACTGAAACTGCTAGTTACTTTTGATTTGCATCGAAGTTTTTACTATAGACTTCTTTAGAAAACCTCACACGACGCAACTGATACGAAATGTTTCAAACTAGTTGCATCGTGTGTTGTTTTCTAAGGAAGTCTATAGCAGAAACTGCGATGCAACTTAAAAGTTTCAGTTGCGTTTCACCGTCTGTTTTGGCGCTTAGAGTATAGCAATAAAGTACAAATTGACTACATTTTAGTTAGAAAACATTTCTATGAGAAAAAGAAAAGTGCTGTTATTTTTCGAATTTTTCTCACCGTAAAAACCATCCTTGGAATTCAATGAACATTTAAAAAAAAAGAATTGATAGAATTGGTTCAGACGTTGTTGAGTTATGCGCTTACCAACACATTTTACGATTTATTTTTATACTTATTATAGATTATATTATATTATAGCATTTTTATATAATAATATTCGCGTGAGACAAGTGCTAATTAGAATATTTCTACGGAGCTAATGTCATAATGCGTTGCGTATTTTTTTAAAACAACATAAGCATTTTGAATTTTAACATTTCGCATTGCCTCCTCGTGCTTCCATTCGATATTTGGCATGCTATATACCAAAATCCGCAAACGAAGATTTCATTGTTATGACATTAATATAGAAGTGACTCAGAAGTTTTATATTTTCATTTGACAAGTATTTATTGGTCTCTTAAACACATTTTATTTCATAAGGCTCTAGGGTTCTTAGTTTTCGAGATATTTTAGTTTTTTGTTTACCCGACCCGGATTCATTGCTCTCGAGTTTAGAATGACTAGGTTCTAAAACGACTGAATAGAGTCCCATAGTGGTCGTGAGAATCGCCCACTTACACCAATTGGGGACATTCTTAACTATCAATTACTAACTCCTTAATAGGTCTAATTCGGCGCGGGCGCAATGAAAATAAAACCGGCCAAGTGCGAGTCGGACTCACGCAGTAAGGGTTCCGTACCATTTACTATTGATAAGCAAAATAGGCAAAAAAATCACGTTTGTTGTACGGGAGCCGCCCTTAATTATTATTATATTTTTAGTACATATTTGTTGTTATAGCGGCAACGGTAATACATCATTTGTGAAAATTTCAACGCTCTAGCTATAACGGTTCATGAGATACAGCCTGGTGACAGACGGACTGACAAGTCTCAGTAATAGGGTCCCGTTTTCACCCTTCGTGTACGGAACCCTAAAAACGATACAAAAGTATGACATCATTGTTCTTGAAATGATAAAACTTGCAATTTTATAGTTAGCAACTTTGTCATATCTTTGAAAACTTACGTAATATCTTAAAATAATAAAGCCTATGTGTTATTCAGATGTGTAAGCTACAATATTGCCAAGTTTCATTGAAATCTGTTCAGTGGTTTTTGGGTGATGAAGTATCAAACATCCATCCATCGGCACAAACATTGACATTTATGATATAAGGATTAGGTATTTACGTATTTTTTTGACAAATATTCTATTATTAAAGAAAAAGCTTTTTTTAATTATTTTTTCAATACTTATCTAGCTTTCAATGTCCCACTGCTGGGCAAAGGCCTCTCTCCTCTTTCTCCACGTTATAAAAATAATTTTTAAACTTAAATAAATCTACATTTAATAGCAGAAAAAGACCGCTGTACGGTGTTCAACACAGATACGAGTTGCGGCGAACTTTTCCATTAGAATAGTAGCAAACAATGCGGAGGGGTGTACTTTGAAAGCGTTTCCATGTAAAACTCTGTTATGAAAGTTAATGGCGCACCTTTGTGGTGGACTGTACGGTGTAGGTACGTGCTACTTGTGTGGTACGGTGTATTTGATGCGGAATTTTGAATTTAAATCTGAAGTGAAAGGAAGTGAAAGAAGTGATAAATACCTATCAGCTAAGGATTCCTACTAAAATTATAAATGTTAATGTTTGTGCCGATGGATGGATGTTGGTTGCTCTTTCACGAAAAAACTACTGAACAGATTTCGATGAAACTTTACAATATTGTAGCTTACACATCAGAATAACATATTGACTTTATTATTTTAAGATATTGTGAAGGTTTTCCGAGATATGACGATAAATGCGAACGAAGTCGCGGGCAGCAGTAGGCTTTAATACTTAGAAAAAAAAATCGGAATATATATGAATCTAAAATATTATAAAGAATTATGTTTGAATATACAGGGTGTCTGAAATATATCATTTAGGAATATACAGGTGACTTTAAATTAGTGAACAATAGAAAACGATATTCATGTACTCGTGATAAAAAACAACTTTTACTATGAGACCAATTTCGAAATCATAAAAAAATGGTCCCCACATACTATCAGCTTTATCATTTTGTATAGCGAGTTCAAAAATGTTTAATAAATTTCGACCTTGGTCCCTTATTGAAAGTTGTTTGTTATCACGAGTACATGCATATCCTTTTCTATCGTTCACTAATTTAAAGTTACCTTATAGTTTGTAGTTGTGAACAAGCTAGTAGTAATTGAAAGAAACTGCCTTAAGGTACAGTGCAATTACAGACTGCAACTTTTTACGGACGGACGTGAGAGGTTGTGGAAAGGAAACGGTAGGAAATGTATTAGGAAATGTAAAGTCCTAGGGAAAGGAACCTGGGGGTCAAGTCTGCTAATTACTAAATGCACCAAAAGAATCGCGATAGAAAAGTGAAAGAACATCAGTCGAAAAATTCAACCATTTTGGTATTCTACGAACGGTTTAAGCGACTACAATTCAAATGATAGGGCAATTGATGCGACATGTCGGTTTTAAAAAAAAAAACATCATTGAAGGAAAGGTTGAGGGGAAGAGAGGGAGAGGAAGACCGCGACATACCTACTTCACTCAAGTAAAGAAGAAAGTTAACGTCATGTCGTATCAAGAAGTTAAAGCACTGGCAGAGGATAGGCCTAAATGGCGGATGCTCCACCGACAAGAGTCTAACTCTTAAATTAAATGATTATGAATTCTTATAAACACACAGATACTTAAGTATATATTTAGAATATTTTTAATTTTTAAACACTTTTAATTAACTGTTAATAAACACCCTGTATACTTGACCTATTCCACGAATCCAATAATTTATCACTCTGTATACATATTAACTATTTCTCTTTATAGTCGCATATACCCTAGGGTCATAATTCGTATGCGCGGTTAGTATTCGCAAACGCACATAAAGAATTCTAATGCGCATAATGTGTTTGTATGCTAATTTGTCATCGTTTTAGAATTTGAGGTCTTTGCCTTTCTGAATAAACTTAACTAGGTATTTATACTAGACGCTGCCCGCGACTTCGTACGAATTAATCGTCATATCTAATAAAACTACAATATGTTAAAATAATACTGGGTGTATCAAAAAGGGGGTACAAAGCCAGAACACAGCGATAGGCCTCATGAAACTGAACAACTTTCCCCAAGGAACATCGGTCGTAAGTCGTAACTCGAAAAAAAATTGCCTCTCCATACAAAATGTCCGATCAGCTGATCGAGTAAGTATAGGCGATAATTTTTTTTATATGACCCATGTTCCTCGGGGAAAGTTGTTCAGTTTCATAGGGACTTTCTGTTTGTTTTGGCTTTATACCCCCTTTCTGTTACACTCTGTGTAGCCTATGTGTTATTCTGATGTGTAAGCTACAATATTGCAAAGTTACATTTAAATCTGTTCAGTGGTTTTTGTGTGAAAGAGTAACAAGCATCTTTCGGCACAAACATTGACATTTATAATATTATTAGGATTAATTCAATAACTTAATCTAACTTTTAATTTATAAAACGTGTAACAACAAATAAAAAATACATCGAGACACATTTTTGCCGGCCATTAGTGTCACATGTCATCTGTCAGTTCCGCGTAGCAATAAAAATGACAAGTCATGATATGTCAATGTCGATAATATGACACTTGATGACTGACGAATGCAATTTTTAAGTGCAGTTTTTATGTAGGCTATGTTTGAAGAGACTGATGAATGTGGATGAAGTGAAAGAAGTGTGTTTGTATCGTAGCAAGTGGAAGGAAGTGGTCTCTGCCTATGGGAGAGAGGCGTGACAGATATGTATGTATGTATGTAGTACAACACTTTGAGTATTATACCTAAGGTGAATTTAAATTAGTGAACGATAGAAAAGGATATGCATGTACTCGTGATAACAAACAACTTTTACTATGGGACCGAGGTCGAAATCATAAAAAAGAAATTGTTCCCCCATACTATCAGCTGGTGCATTTTGAATGGGGCGTTCAAATTTTTTTAAATGATTTCGACCTTGGTCCCATAGTTAAAGTTGTTAGTTATCACGAGTACATGCATATCCTTTTCTATCATTAACTAATTAAATGTCACCTTATAGAATATATAAGGTGGTGCCATACAGTCTGGATCTGCGTGCCTGGTCTGACGCAAAATGGCTACCTTTTTGTATGGAATTTCTTATCGTTTGACATGACAGGTCATCTACCAAGAAAACTATGAAAAACTTGCGCCAACCTTGGCACGTTGTCATAAACTCATTTGTATATGAAAAAAAAATGGGGCCACTTCTTATATTCCTTATTTTTGTATGTGTATTTATTGATTATATATGTGTAGGTTTATACTTATATATTTATTGTTTATTGTATGTTAAGTAACTATCCTGCCTTCATGCTATCACTTCACTCTCTGTGGTGTCTGCAGGACGAAATTTCTTTTAGAAATATGCTGTACCTTTTGTATAACTTCTCTTTTTTTTCAGTCTCTATATACTATCATCTTACAATAAACTGTTAAATGAATAAATAAATATTCTATACTCAAAGGTATAACACAACCTATTCAGCAACTAAAAGAAATAATGTCATATTTCTACCATCATAGCAACAAGCCACCCCTAAAGGTGTGTCCGCCCCCCTATCACCCCCTTAAAGGTGTCAACACGCGAACTTCTGCCATAACGTATCTAGGTTAGGTGCGGTTCAGTTAAATATAACTGCTTGGTTAAATATTTGACTGTTACACGACATTTGGTTCATATAAAACAAACATTTATAATATTAATAGAATTACCTAAGTAATTAAAAAAAAAATGACATTGACACTTTTCCGACACACAACCTGAGACTATTGTAAATTACTTGGGCCCTAGTTTCATAAAACAAAATAATAAACGACTATAACTAAGTGACAAAACAGATAACGTCCCACAGTAAAAGGTGTGACTAACCTCCCACTCCCGGTTTACCCCCTTTCAGATGTCACGCGAACTTTTGCAGCCATTAGTTTAAAAATAAAAATAAAGATTGTCTATTTCACAGTTTTGTAGAAGAAAGTTAGACGCTGCCCGCGACTTCGAACGCATTTATCGTCATATCTTAGAAAATTTACATGAAATCTCAAAATAATATAGCCTATGTGTTATTCTGATGTGTAAGCTACAATATTGTAAAGTTTCATCAAAATCTGTTCAGTGGTTTTTGCGTGAAAGAGTAACAAACATCTTCACATGCAACATTGACATGTCAAACGCAATTGACCTAAAAAGTTAAGGTTAACCAATTTTTTTCCATTTAACTGCCATAAAACAATAAACCATCCCCTTGTAATAAGGTTAATAAGTTAACCAACCCCCTTGATGACTACCCTAGTTAACGAATTAGTTAAAATTAACCTAATTATTACCTACTCACGCATTATAATTAATTTTTATAATCTGATACTACTTTAAATAGGTTATGTACAAAACTTTGATGCTCATTTACATAAAAACTACTGAACGGATTTCGATGAAATTTTGCAGGGAGATAGATTTAAGCCTGCTCTATAAACACACGCTAACTGTAGATTGAGATTTTTTTACAAACCTACTAATATTACAAATGTCAATGTTAATGCCGATGGATGGATGTAAAGATGTTTGTTACTCTTTCACGCAAAAACTACTGAACAGATTTTAATGAAACTTTACAATATTGTAGCTTACACATCAGAATAACATATAGGCTATATTATTTTATGATATCGTGTAAGTTTTAAAAGATACGAAGTCGCGGGCAGCCGTTAGTATTCATAACATACACGTATGAGGTTATAAAAAAGTTGTAAAATATACATAAAAGTGTACGAACCATACTTAACCTATATTAGAATATAGTGGCTTAGTTGTTATAGACTTTTGAGGGACGTGGGTTCGATTTCTAGTTACTTACATATTTTTCTTTATTTGTGGTGTTGTTTTTGTAGAAAAAATGGTGATATTTACCTGAAAAATAAAGAAAAAATATATTAGGTTTATGTAAACTAAATATTTTACTTAATACTTATCTTAAAAATATATTATCTTATCTAGCCGTCGCTGTCCCACTGCTGGGCAAAGGCCTCTCTCCTCTTCTTCCATGATTCCCTATCCTAGGCCGCCTCTGCCCAGACAAAAATATAATCAATAAAAAAATACCTAGTACCATTTTCTACTCTACAGTCTTCTTAAACTGTTCCTTCTCCAAAGGTTGTCTGGAAGAGAACACTTTTACAATACAATACAATACAAATATTCTTTATTGCACAAAAAGATATAAGGTACAGACACAAACAAGAATATAAGAAGCAACAGGAGGCCTTATTGCTAGGTAGCAATATCTTCCAGGCAACCTTAGGGTAAGAAATAGCGAGAAATAGGTAATAATGGTTGTGGGTTGTGCAAATAATACAGAATACATACATAACTACATATACATACCAAAACACTTAATACCTATGATAAAAATAAACTAATCACTATTAGTGATATGGCCGCCTTCGCACACAATGTTATAGTCTTAATTTTTTTTTCGTGCAATATAGTAATTCTATCTATCTAGCTAGTACAAAAAAAACTTGAATTAAAAAAGTTTTCTTCATATAAAAACTCTTTTAGTGTATAATAGAATGTGTCGAGAGAGAGAGGACAGTATGAAATAATGCTTTTATATTAAATTACTTTAATTTACTCTCATTACTACGAACTACGCTCTAAGTGCGTTTACACTGGCAAGTTGACTTGCTGTTTTACTTAACTAAGGGCTAGTTTCACTACTTACAGATAAAACTTAACTTGCACTTAGCTGGACACCTTCTTAAACGAAAGGAGGAAACACGAGACAGAAAGTCTTGGCGGATGAGGAGAGGCTCTTGCCCAGCATTGGGACACAAATGGCTAGATTAGATTGGATAAGACAGATAAACCTTTGTCTATTTCGTGAAACATGACGTTTTAGAGACAGGTGTAAAATATCTGTCAGTTAAATTTTATCTGGAAGTCGTGAAAGCCCTTACTCTAATTTAACTAAACTTCTACTTTAATTACGTAAATGTAACTATATCCGACTTTTTATTAATACTAGCCTACTAATATTATAAATGTCAATGTTTGTGCTGATATGAGGATGTTTGTTACTTCATCACGTAAAAACCACTGAACACATTTTAAACGCACTACAACATTGAAACTTACACAATATCTTAAAATAATATAGCCTATTTGTTATTCTAATGTCCAAGCTAAGTTATTGTAAAGTTTCATCAAAATCTGTTCAGTAGTTTTTGCGTGACAGAGTAACAAACATAATCACATTCATCGGCACAAACATTGACATTTATAATATTAGTAGGTTTATTTTATTTGTCAGTTAAGTAAAGTTAAGTAATTACATTAAATTAGGTACTTATGTAGTACCTATATAGGGTGACTTTAAATTAGTGAACGATAGAAAAGGATATGCATGTACTTGTGATAACAAACAGCTTTTACTATGGGAACATGGTCGAAATCATTAAAAAATTTTGAACTCCCCATATAAAACAAAATGCATTAGCTGATAGTATGGGGGAAGAATTTTTTTTTACGATTTCGAATTTGGTCTCATAGTAAAAGTTGTTTGTAATCACGAGTACATGCATATCTTTTTCTATCGTTCACTAATTTAAAGTCACCCTATATGTCGTTATTAAAAGCAAGTCAACTAAACTCAATCTAAACGCTCCATAGAACACCATTAAACTAGGTTAAGTGAATCCACTGTACACCCATCCACTCAGCGCGGTATATAAATCATCATTTACGCTTATTATCCTCATATTCGCTTTGTACCAACTTGCGTGAATCGGTGTACTAATGTATATTATAAATGTAAATGCTTGTGCCGATAGATGGATGTTTGTTACTCTTTCACGCAAAAACTACTGAACAGATTTTGATGAAACTTTACAATATTGTGGCTTACACATCAGAATGACACATAGGCTATATTATTTTGAGATATTATAACTTTTTTTAAAGATATGACGATAAATGCGTACGAAGTCGCGGGCAGCCTCTAAACATAAATTTTATGAAACTTTAACTTTAATAAAGGTTAAATAAACTGTCAGTTAAAACATCATATAATATTTCTCATTTTTTATGCAACAAACATTAACTCGACACCTTATCTGTATAGAATCCCATACATCTGAAGTGTCTACTTAACTGTTGCAGGATGTAATCACGTTGTTTTTTTTTTCATCAACAGCCTGCCACGTCAAGTTGTCAAGAGGTAATATTTCAGACAGCCTTAGTATGAAAAATAACAAAATAAATGTGTTTTTTTAATACTTGGCTTTTTAGGGTTCCGCACCCAAAGGGTGAAAACAGGGAGCTACCCTACCATACAACAAACTTGTTTTTTTTGCCTCTTTTGCTCGATATCAATAGTAAATCGTACGGAACACATCTTGCAACCTATTTAAACTTTCTACCTACTTAAAAATGTCAACCTATTTAAAAAAATGCTTAAGTAGGTAGG
Organism: Anarsia innoxiella; assembly: GCA_947563765.1. Classification (NCBI taxonomy): domain Eukaryota; kingdom Metazoa; phylum Arthropoda; class Insecta; order Lepidoptera; family Gelechiidae; genus Anarsia; species Anarsia innoxiella. The sequence goes on from OX387420.1 coordinate 130,055, forward strand.
TATGCTAGGTAAGTTTGTATAGCTAGACTTAATCCTACTAAAATCATAAATGTCAATGTTTGTGCCGATGGATAGATGTTTGTTACTCTTTCACGCAAAAACTACTGAACAGATTTTAATGAAACTTCACAATATTGTGGCTTACACACCAGAATAACACATAGGCTATATAATTTGGAGATATCATGTTTTTTTTCCAAGATATGACGGTAAATGCGTACGAAGTCGCGGGCAGCCACTAGTAAATTTCATAAAATTTCCCCTACACACATCAGTCCAACAATCTCATTTGCTATGACGTCACGAGGCGCCATCTTGGAATACTAAGTAATTTTCTTTCAGTATATTTCTTTGTAGGTACGAATTGATCATAAGTTAAGTATTGCTTTTATTCGTAGAAGGAAAAAGTAAGGCCCCATCATCATTATAAATTTAAGAGCGTCGCTCTTGTCGGTGGAGTCTGCGCCACTCTTCTCTATTCTCTGCCGTCCGTTTGAGCACCTGATACGACACAACTTCTATTCCCTCCTTTATTTGGTCTATGTAAGTCCTTCGTGGTCTCCCTCTCTTTCGTCTTCCTTCTACCTTTCCTTCCAAGATGTTTTTTATAAAGTCCTCGTGTCGTATCAGGCCCCAAGTCTGCTAATTTAAAATAGCCTCAGTTGTGTGTCAGCAGAGTGTCAATGGCATTTTTTGACACATTTGGTATTCTGCTAAACAATGGCTTACACTGATTGCGACCAAATGTGTCTAAACATGCCACTGACACTCTGCCGACACTCAACTGAGGCTATTTTAAAAAGAGATGACTAAATTCAAAAATTCAAAAAATAATTAGTCCGTCTTTTAGGTTATTAACAATATTTGAAACACATTTTTTACCTGATCAAATAGGTACATAAATAAATACAAAGATACAGAGCATCAAAGTTACGGAGTGGGGGGTATTGACATCACTCCTCGGTTAAAATCGTACTTAGGCATGACGTCATGAGCAACTTAAACCCAGTGTTTGTCATTTTTATTTTAAGAGAAAAAAGAAAAAATACATGTCGAATATTTTAAAATAATCTATGTGATGGACTAAAATATTTTTTAGTCATCATGCCCATTAACAGACTTGGGCTTCAGTAGCTTAGTTAATTTATTTGATGACGAAAATAGTACCAAACATAAAAATAAATTAGCTTCATTTTCCATTAGACCAATAACTATAGTATAGTTATAAGCTTGTAATGTCAAAAACGCGTGTTTGATACGGTGTGCGTGATAGATCCTGGTTTTAGATCACGCAATAGCAAATAATTGGTATAGCTGATGTTGTATCATTGGATGGATTTAGGGGAGGTAGGAAAAATAGGGATTAATTTAAAGTGTTGAACATTTTAAGTTAATCCTACTAATTTATTTGTTTAACAGTTTATTGTAAGATGATAGTACATAGATACAGAAAAAAAGAGAAGTTATACAAAAGGTACAGCATATTTCTAAAAGAAATTTCTTCCTGCAGACTAATATTATAATGTCAATGTTTGTGCCGATGGATGGATGGGGGACGATGTTTGTTACTCACGCAAAAACTACTGAACAGATTTCGATGAAACTTGCCAGAATAACACTTAAGTTTTATTATTTAACTATAGTGCGTAAGTTTTCCAAATCATGATATTGTAAAATAATATAGCCTATGTGTTATTCTGATTTGCAAGTTACAAAATTGCCAAATTTCATCAAAATCTGTTCAGTAGTTTTTGCGTGAGAGAGTAGCAAACATCCATCGGCACAAACATTGACATTTATAATATTATTAGGATAAGTTTAAAAGTATAAGTTTTAAAAGATACGTCTATAAAAATGGCTCACATACAAGCACAAAGTCGCGGACAGCCACTAGTCCACAAATACCGACCATATCTAACAAAACCCATGAAATCTTTAACTTTCACACTACAACACTTTCTAGTGACGGACAGACAGACAAAACTCTGATTGATGTGAGACGGAATGACCTCACGTGACCCCGTGAAAGTTGCCACGGGTTTTATATGGTAGGTATGTATGTAAGGTATAAAAAGTGGCTAAGTTTGAGTCGGACTATAGAGTATAGAAGAGTTTTGTATAAAAATTATAAGGCGAGAGTGGATGGAAATGTTGAGAGGGGAAGTTTAATAATTTGATACGTTATCTCGATCAAATCAAGAAAAATAACGCCAAGTCAAGAGTACCCTAAACCGACGTGCATGTATGAGGTGACTGATGAATATGGATGAAGCGAAAGAAATGTGTTTGTATCGTAGCAAGTGGATGGTCTCTGTCTACATCGATGAGGAATTTACTTATATACGTAGCTCGGGAAAAACTTCGATACCGCGTTTCAGGTTTTGTATGCGAATCTACTTTGAATGAAGCGATGTTGGTATTATAGCAAGTGGAGGGAGTCTCTGTCTATCTCGATAAGAGACGTGATAGATATGTATGTATGTATATATAAATAATAAATGTAAAAATCTTTAGGTCTGCGGCATTTGACTAAACCTTTTACTAGGCGAAACGTGTGACATGTCATGCTTGCTTACGCCACTGCAGTGGTGGCGCTGTGTGTCGGGTCGCTTACTTCCCTAAAATATGTGGAAGGGGTTTATGGCTGGCACATGCGTTGAGACCTGTGTGAAGGTGCTGCTGTGGTGGCTGGTCATGTTATGCGGTTTTTATCAAGCTAAGCTTTTTACTTTTTAAGTGCCTATTAACATCTTTTGGTTTATTTTGGATGCTGCAGAGTTAAAAATTTATGTAAAACAAACTACTCGTACTGTGATATTCATGTAAATTACTGTGATAACAAGTTAAGTCAACATGTAATTGTATATAAGTCTCGATTTAAAAAAAAAAAGATATATTGCACATAACGTAGGGCCCTGTACCGAAGGTTTCTTGCCGTCTTCTTCCTCTCGGCTATACAGGTAGTGAACCGGCAGTAGTTTTAGATTAAAAAAGTAACATCAAAAAAGTGTAATGAATTTTGCCTATTTTTGAATAAAACACTTTTCATTTTCATATAAAAGCCTGTTTTAGTATAAGAATATCTTAAAACAAGCCAGCTGCTATTCTAACTGATCCTCGGAAGGAAGTACATCTTATTTAATGATACATTCGCGTGCGTTCCTCTATTGTCTATAACACTTCACTTACAATTAAACTGTTAGTTTCTTAACTAACTGACGATTAAAGTTAACTATTTGTTAATTATTGTGCTGTGTTTGTGTGCAGTGAGCGGTGGTTTAGTTGGTAGAACGCCCACCTCCAATCTTGGAGACGCGGGTTCGATCTAATCTGTACCTCTCGAGATTTCATACTGCAATGATAATATTATAAGACCCAGAACACAGGATGAAACGCAACAGCAACGCAACTGAAACTTTTGAGTTGCATCGAAGTTTCTGCTATAGACTCCTTTAGAAAACCACACACGATGCAACTGAAACGAAACGTTTCAAACTAGTTGTAACTAGCAGTTTCAGTTGCGTTGCAGTTGCGTTTCACCCTATGTTCTGGGCCTTAGTTAATGTTTGTGTCGATGTAGGAAAGTGAGGATGTTTGTTACTCTTCCACAGAAAAACTACTGAACAGATTTTGATATAACTTTGCAATATTGTAACTTACACATCAGAATAACACATAGGCTATATTATTTAAAGATATTGTGTAAGTTTACCAAGATATGACGATAAATGAATACGAATTCGCTTAAGGCAACTAGTTTAAAATATTGCATAAGTTATAAATTCCACAATATATAATATAATAAATATATTTAAATATAATTATATTATATTCAAACGACTGAAAACCAAACATTTTAACAAGCAAATCCTTGAGATTGTTCAGACGGGACAGGGACGGACTCAGGTTAAAATGGGACCTACGTGGGACCTAAACTTTGTGAACTTTTTTAATTTGGGGAGTGGAACTTTGTACGGGGCATTCATTAAACAGCCTAGTTATTTCGAATTTAAAGCTAGTCCTACTAATATTATAAATGTCAATGTTTGTGCCGACTGATGTTTGTTAGTCTTTCACACAAAAACTACTGAGTGTATTTTGATAAAATTTGGCAGTATTATGGCTTACACATCAAAATAACACAGGCTATAAGGTCTATCTACAAAGATCCGGGCCGTGCCCGGGACGTGTCCAAGCTGTGGCCCGTCAGGAGGGAAAACAATACGTCGTCATGACAACGTGACCGGGCCGTGGCCCGGATCTGTGTAGATAGACCATTATTTTTCCAAGTTATGACGATAAATGTGAACGAAGTCGCGGGCAGCCTCTAGTTATAAGAACTTGCAATAAACGGATATCAACCCAACAATTTTTTTTTCTGGCTAATCTAGCGTTAACTTTGAAAAAGGTTGCATGTTTCAGGACTTTAAAATACAATACAATACAAATATTCTTTATTGCACACAAAGATATAAGGTACAGACACAAACAAGAATATAAGAAGCAACAGGCGGCCAGATTGCTAGGTAGCAATATCTTCCAGGCGACTATAAGAAATAGCGAGAAATAATAATGGTTGCGGGTTGTGCAAACAATACAGAATACAAAAAATACAGAAAATATTTAAATTTAACACTGGGAGCGTATTTTAACCTGAGTCCGTCCCTGTACCAGACGTCCCTACAAGTGAACGTCCCTGAGTACGTTGACTTTTCAATTTAATATACTATCTATTGTTTTATGTATTTACTTGCTGCACAATAAGCTGAGGACAGATTTTGGATGGGTGACCGCGAGACATTTAGGTTGCTAACACACTTGCGGTTTGACGGTTTGATAAAAACGCGAATTGACATTTATAATATTAGTAGGGTGAGCCGTTCCTGCAATGTGTACCCATAGTGTCGGCGCAAACGGGCCACCGACAGTCGCTGTCGTACGCTACCGCCACAATGTCAGAAGCGAGCAAGTTTCGAGCGAGCGTGCGAGTGAGCGAGCGAGCACTACTGTAGCGAGTAGCCGACGTGTGCGACGCCGCCATACAATAGGGATGATAACTACATTCAAAAATTCAAAAAATAATTAGTCCGTCTTTTAGACTAGGTATTAAAAAATATTTATAACATTTTTTACCTGATCAAATACATAAATAAATACAAAGATATAGAGCATCAAAGTTACGGAGTGGGGGGTATTAACGTCACTCCTCGGTTAAAATCGTACTGAGGAGTGACGTCACGAGCAACTTTAACCCAGTGTATCTTTGTAATTTTCAGCTTAAGATAAAAAAGAAAAAATACGTGTCGAATATTTTAAAATAATCTGTGATGGATTAAAAAAATTTTTTTAGTCATCATGCCCATTCATATGAAAAAGCGTGTTAGGTCGCCGTCGCTGGCCACCGGTGGCTGTGGTCGGTGGCTCGTTTGTGCCGAGCCTAAAGTCTAGAGATCCGTTAAAGTTAACCTTAAACTTGTAATTAACCGGTAGTTAGTTAAACTGAGCGAATCGGTTTGTAAACAATCGGGTGCCCGATTTGTCACGAGTTCGATTCCCGACAAGGTAAATGTCATCGATCGATCTTTGTTTATCGATGATGTTTTGAAAGTTTGTGTGCAATAAAAAATATTTGTATTGTATTGTTTTCACCAGGGGTCACGAAAGCAAAAAATATAGAGAAATACTGGAACCCAAGTCAATTAAAAATAGCCTCAGTTGTGTGTCGGCAGAGGGTCAATGGCATTTTTTGATATATTTGGTATTCTGCTAAACAATGGCTTACACTGATTGCGACTAAATGTATCAAAATACATTGACACTCTGCCGACACACAACTGAGAATCTTTTAACCAATGTATCTATACAACTTTATTTGAAATGAGCAACCCAACAGTTTCTTGCTGGATTGATTTACTTACTTACTAGATTCTTTTCTGCGTAAAACTGCCTTGCGAATCTAACGTTAACTTTAAAACAATAAATAACATTGACTTAATTCAAGTAATACGTATGTAGGTACCTATGTATGAGGAGACTGATGAATGTGGATGAAGTGAAAGAGATGTGTTTGTATCGTAACAAGTGGAGGGAAGTCTCTGTCTAACTCGATGGGGAAGAAGCGTGACAGAGATGTATGTATTTATATAAAAACGCTCTTCCGATAAAATCCCGCATCCGATACACAAGAGTAACTAAACCCAGTTTAAACTGAAGTAACTTCACATCTCTCCCTTAAGAGAAGCTTTTAGCGAGCTTTGAGCTTTGAGTAGTTAAAAGCTTGCTTTATAACTACGTATAGATTTAAAAAAAGAAGGTTTAAACCGTTTTCTGGCTCAGTAGAAAGGTTGTATGTCCTACTAATATTATAAATGTCAATGTTTGTGCCGATGTGAAGATGTTTGTTACTTTTTTACGCAAAAACTACTGAACAGATTTTGATAAAACTTTACAATATTGTAACTTGCTTACCAGAATCACGAATAGGCCAAAAGACCTCGCGGCAATGAAAAAGCTGGCGAGGAAATGAAAAATCATTTAATCCTGTAGGTTTTGACAACACTTAGGACGGGTCATTTTTTAAAGTTAATGCTAGATTCGCAAGAGTGCAGTTTCACCAGAGAAGAACCTAGCAAGAAACTCTGTAGGGTTGCTCTTTTCAATTTAAGTTTTACAAATCTCAGGCATAAACACAGAAACATACAATAAAATAAATATTTCAAAAGAGCTATCCATAAATAAATAATAAAAATTTGACCCTGCATGAGATAAGCTGGACAACTTGGAAGTCTGGGTCGAGGCGGCCCAGGATAGGGAATCGTGGAAGAAGAGGAAAGGGGCCTTTGCCCAGCAGTGGGACACCAATATGGCTAGATAAGATGGGATGTATCCAATATTTTTGATCACTCTTAACATATAGACTCAATGTTTATGTCATTTTTAATGCAAAGACTTTAATTATCATAGAGCTGTATAACAGTTGTATTTGAGTTCATTTGTATTCGTTAAGCTGTATATTGGTGCTATATTGCGCATAACGTAGGGCCGTGCCGAAGGTTTCTTGCCGTTTTCTTCCTCTCGGCTATACAGGTAGTGAACCGGCAGTAGTTTTAGATAAAAAAAAGTGACATCAAAAAAGTGTAATGAATTTTGCCTATTTTTGAATAAAACACATTTTTTCATATAAAACAGCTAAATAAGCGCTTATACAGTCCTTATAAGTAAAAAAGGGCCCAAATTTTTAAGTTATAACAGCTGTTTAGAAGCTGCAAAAGCTTTGAAGAAGCTGTATATGAGCTGTTATTAAGTGGAAATGGAAACCATTACTCTCCAAATAATATGTCATAGCGTTCTAACCATTGAAATCAATAAACAAATATTTAGTAGATAGAATCGAACCTAATAACGGAAAGCTATAAATATCGCACACAGCTTATTGCATTGGCTCGACGCCAGCGCACGAGTTAAAGCAGGGGTGTGCGGACACCTTTATGCTTAGTTGTTGCTTAAAGCTTTGAAACTGTCATTTATCAGCCTTTAAATTCAAATAAAGAGATATACAAGGTAAGAGTAGATAGAAATGAGACGTGTCAGGGAAAAAATATCATTCCATACATTTTCTATGGATTCGTTCACACACGTTGTCATGACGACTTCCTTAGAAAACCACACACAACGCAACAAGTTTAAAACGTTTCGTTTTAGTTGCGTCGTGTGTGGTTTTCCAAGGTCTAGTCTTTCTAAGCGTTGCAGTTGCGTTTCACCGTGTTTTTGGCGCTTATGGTACTCTTGACTTGGCCTTTCTTTACATCCACGATTGCATCATACGAGAAGGTCTATCTACACAGATCCGGGTCGTGCCCGGGACGTGTCCGGGTCGTGGCCCGTCAGTAGGGAAAACGATACATCGTAATGACAACGTGTGTGAACGAATCCATAGATAATGTATGGAATGATATTTTTTTCCCTGACACGTCACCCGGACACGTTGTCATGACGACGTATTGTTTGACCTGTCAAACGATAAGAAATTCCATACAAAAAGGCAGCCATTTTGCGCCGGACCAGGCACGTAGATGCAGACGGTACGGCTCCTCCTTATATATTCTATACTCAAAGATAGAAATGCTGGGTCCAGACTAAGTTGCTTAGCTTAACTAAGTTTACTCAATACCTAGGTATTAAGTTAGGTCTTAGATAATTTACCTAGATCAACTCAAAGGCTGGTAGATAACCTAATTTCCAGGCTTTATTAGAATGACTAGAGATTACCCGCAACTTCGTACGCATTTATCGTCATTACTTACAAAACTTAGTCAATATTTTAAAATAATATAGCTTATGTGTTATTCTGATGTGTAAGCTACAATATTGTTAAGTTTTATCAAAATCTGTTTAGTGGTTTTTGCGTGAAAGAGTAACAAACATCTTCACACCGGCAGAAACATTGTCATTTATAATATTAGTAGGTTAAGTACCTACTTGTATAAAATACTTTATGTAATACTTATTTTAATATCAAAAATGTTCAAATAAATACATACAGTATTCAATGGTTCATTATAAAAACATTGTAGACATAGTTAAAATTAATCAGTAAGCCATATTTTTTGGTTGAAAGAGTACCTCCCTCGCCCATCCACTACACAAACATAGGCATTTTTGCTTAGATTAAAGATCCCACTGCTGGACAAAGGCCTCCCCGCGACTTTCCATTTAACACGGTTTCCGGTAGCGTCCCGTCATTCCCGTGAAAATGCATCCTGCTTGCTTAGCATGGCACTCCGTGACAAGACGTTGTCGTGCGTTTGTCACGCTTACGTCTCTGTCTATAGTATTAAATGTGATAAGGACAGCATGCGTGAGATAATTGTCGCAGCGCGCCATGCTAAGCCCCCAGATCATCTCTCCATCTTTTTCGAGGTCTACCTCGACGTCTGTGACTATCTAGTGGCGTCCATTTAGTTGTTAACTTTTATATTAGTTTAATACTTAAACTAGGAATAAACGACTAGTTTTAACATTTCAACAAGGGCCCAAATCTGCTAATTTAAAATAGCCACAGTTGTGTGTCGGCAGAGTGTCAATGGCATTCTTTCACACATTTCGTATTCTGACTGCTAAAAGGCTTACACTGATTGCGACTATGTGTCAAAAAATGTCATTGACACTGTTTGGGCCCCTGCTATATCTCACTGCTGAGCAAAGACTTCTCCCGCATCCTTCCATCCTTTAAATTAAAAAGAGCAACCCTACAGTTTCTTGCTAGGTTCTTCTCTGGGGAAAACTGCACTCTTGCGAATCTAGCATTAACTTTAAAAAATGACCCGTCTTAAGTGTTGTCAAAACCTACAGGATTAAATGATTTTCATTTCATTTCATTTCCTTCCCAATCAATTTCATTTCTTGTTTTAGTATTAAACTAGGAATAAAAGTCTACTTAACATTTCAATAGTGTACATAACCAGCTGATACCTCTACTCTATGTCCCGGCTCCGTACTGCCGGCAGAATATTCATGATGGTATAATATTTCAGCCCGCGCATAATTACACACACCACTTGCTGTTGTCCTTTTACCCGACAGCGCCAGAATGAGGGTTATGTTTTTTCGAGAGTATGTATGTAAAATTCCTTGGCACGCTCTACAGGCAACGGCTTGATGAATTTCAGCTTGAGAGGTGTCGTTAGATTCGTATTTACAGTGAGAGTGACACTGGGTACATCAAAATTTAAAAAATGTATTTTTTAAACGCAGTCGAGGTTTTTTTTTTTAGATTAGGTTATACTTACGTAGCTCGGGAAAAACTTCGATACCGCGTTTCAGGTTTTGTATACGAATCAAAGCAAAACCGGAATTCAAAGAAAAGAAACACATAGTAATTTTATAGAAGTTCCATCCCAACCTTACCATTATCTATTACTTAACCGACTTCTCAAAAAAGGAGGGTAATGATATTCTAACAAAACTAACGAGACTTTAAATAATGTCATATCGTATTTACAACTGTCTATTTGACGAAAAAAGTAATTTTGTCCGAGAAAAAAGTAATTTTACTGAATTGCGGTCTAAAAGTGCGCCGGAAGTGACGTAGATAGCGTAACGGAGGTGTTTCCGGTTATGGTTGGCTGAGTGAACTAAAGCTATAGGGTCTGGTTGGTAGAATCTTTACGCTACTACCTTTTTGGGCTAGTGAGGGTCATGTCAAAGCTATGTAGGACCTAATTCTGTATAAAATAGACTCAGTTGTGTGTCTATAGACTGTCAATGGAATGGTTTGATACATTTGGTATTCTGCTAAACAATGGCTTACACTGATTGCGACCAAATGTATCCAAAATGCCATTGACACTCTGCCGACACACAACTGACAATATTGTAAAAATATAAAAGTTATCAAATATAATAACAATAATTTATAAAATTAGTTTAATAATAAAAAGACAACTTTATAGCAACTTTATAACCGTAATTTAACTCAGCAATAATCATCAATTTGAACATTTTTAAATATACTTTTTAATGCAATAGTCCTTATTTAAACCTACTTACATTTAATAATTTACATAAATCTTCTATCAAGTAAGTATAGAACTATAATGGTATCTACACATCAAAGCCGCCGGCTTTTTTGAAAGCTGCCATTCGTATGACGTAAAGCTGCCGGCCTAGCCCGGCGCAATGCCGGCGGCTTTGGTGTGTAGACAGCATAAAATAATAATTTTACATTTCACACTGCCCCACCTGACACCGTTTAAATTTAACTGCAAGGTGTAACCGGCAGACCGCGACGTTAACTTTTGAGGGGTCAGATAGACAGATAACGGATAAAACTATCAGTTAAAATTTTAACTATTATTTGTGGCTACCGTTTTGGAGGCGGTTATATAATAATTACATATGCAAACGCACATATTTGTCACTTCCCCCATCGAGGTAGATAGACAGAGAATCCCTTCCTCATGAAAATGAAATGAAATGAAAAAACATTTAATCCTGTAGGTTTTGACAACACTTAGGACGTGTAATTTTTTTCAAGTTAATGCTAGATTCGCAAGAGTGCAGTTTTGATATGATACAAACACACTTCCTTCATTTCTTTCACACTTTCATCAGTCTCCTCATACATGCACGTCGGTTAAGGGTAGTCTACACCTTTCCCTGGTTAAGGAAAGACCATTTAGGCAATTTGTCACTTCTCTTTCGAGAAATAAATACCCCTTATTACAAAACGAGTTATATATTTATAGTTCTAGAACTAACTCAGATAAATGACGTTTCGGCTATAGAAAAAACGTCAAAACATGACATTAGTTAGAACTATATTATATTTAAAATGTAATAGATGAAACTCAGTACCTACCTATAGAAAATATAATTTCAAAAATACTATAAAATAATACATCTACATGTTAACAAGATGGCGCCCATCCTCATTAACTGGCAAAGTATTACACACATTCAGCCTCTAATTGCAATCGCCGTAATCTTCCCAAAGCTGACCCTTTCGGTCTATTGACCGAATGAATGGGAACGAATGAACGAATGAGTGAACGATTTAGTAAAGATGGGAAATAGGCTGAAAGTAATATGGGGTAATGTTATGAAATCGCACCTTTTTTTTTTAATAGTGCGTTATTGGACTAAGTCTGGCTCTTTTCCACTAGGTACTTCCCAAAATGTGTGGAGAGAGTGATGAATGTGTATGAAGTGAAAGAGTATGTTTGTATCGTAGCAAGTGGAGGGAAGTCTCTGTCTACCTCGATGGGGAATTTACTTATATACGTAGCTCGGGAAAAACTTCGATACCGCGTTTCAGGTTTTGTATGCGAATCTACTTTGCATGAAGCGATGATGTTTGTATCGTAGCAAGTAGAAGGGAGTCTCTGTCTACCTCGATGGGGAATTTACTTATATACGTAGCTCGGGAAAAACTTCGATACCGCGTTTCAGGTTTTGTATGCGAATCTACTTTGAATGAAGCGATGATGTTTGTATCGTAGCAAGTGGAGGGAAGTCTCTGTCTACCTCGATGGGGAATTTACTTATATACGTAGCTCGGGAAAAACTTCGATACCGCGTTTCAGGTTTTGTATGCGAATCTACTTTGAATGAAGCGATGATGTTTGTATCGTAGCAAGTGGAAGGGAGTCTCTGTCTACCTCGATGGGGAATTTACTTATATACGTAGCTCGGGAAAAACTTCGATACCGCGTTTCAGGTTTTGTATGCGAATCTACTTTGAATGAAGCGATGATGTTTGTATCGTAGCAAGTGGAGGGAAGTCTCTGTCTACCTCGATGGGGAAGAGACGAGACATATATTATACGTATGTATGTTAAGTAGGTTGACAAAAGGCCTAAACACACCGGATGCGTTTGCGTAGACGTACCTCTGAGTTGTAATGTATGGAACTGTGACCGCCTGCGTAACGTAGACGTACACGTCGACGTGACGCGTAGCCCGGTGTCACATCGGGTTAGACCGTAACTACGCGCGTGGCTACGCCGCCGTGCTTACGTCTACGTTACGCATACGCATCCGGTGTGTTTCAGCCTTTAATCTATCATTATAAAAACTTTTATGAACTTTTCTTAATTTCTTTTACCCTTTACGAGCAAAGGAATATTAAAAAATAAATCCACATTTAAATTAAGAACGCCTGACAGATTATCTCAGTAAACACATTTTAAAACTTAAAACGCCCGCCATATTTTATTTAAAGTTAAAACTTTTTACTCATTTATTTGAAGTGAGGCTGCGCTTGTAATTTCCTTTGCACGGAATTTTCTAGAAAAATCTCTTCCTCATACGGGGTGTAATTTTGTTATTTTAAAGTGCAGTGGCTTTACGGTGTTTTCTTTGTTGTTTTTAACCGACTGCGCCATAAGGAGGGTTATGTTTTTTGGAGAGTATGTATGTATAATTATTTAGCACGCTCTACAGTTTAGGCTTGATGGATTTTAGCTTGAGAGGTGTCGTTAGATTCGTATTTACAGTGACAGTGACACTGGGTACATCAAAAAAAGGCTTTTTTAAATGCAGTCGAGTTTTTTCAAAGTAAAACGGTTAGGTTCTTACTAATTAGATTAAACTGACTGAAAACTTTCCACCCTGTATCAGAATTCATAAAATATAACCTCAAAATCTCAAGTGACAAACTTAACGAAACGCAAGAATAACATTGAGACCGCAGTTCTATTAATTCTCGTACGGAACGGGTCTCAAGTTTGGTGTTATAGGTTATTACTTTCAAAACTTCATGCAGTTACCAATTCTGTTCTATGATGCTAGCGTAAATAAATGCTGCTTTGTGCCAATGGATGTTTGTTACTCTTTCACGCAAAAACCACTGAACAGATTTTAATGAAACTTTACAATATTGTAGCTTATACATCAGAATAACGAATAGGCTATATTCTTTTGAGATATAATGATATTTTTCCAAGATATGAAGCTAAATGCGTGCGAAGTCGCGGGCAACCTCTAGTCTACATTAACAGACTGTAGAATCCATTTCACGAAAGAAGTCCCCTAGCCGTGGCGCTGTATAGCATGTCATAATTGATAATGTTGCCATTTATGAGTACAAAATTTACCTATATTATGTATATTTCATTTGTAATTTATTAAATAATACTATTTCCTGCATATTTCGATTAACTGGTAATTCCATAAGTAAGTTAGTATACATTTTGTCAAAAATATCTATTTAAGTACCTATATTTCTGTTAGGTAAAAAGTATATTTTTATTAAGTTTTCTACCTACTATCACGGAAAAGATCAGAAAATAGACCTGTCAAATTTAGTTCCAAAAATATCCGGGGTACTTCTTTCGAAATAAAATAAAAAGTGTTTATTCAAAAATAGGCAAAATTCATTACACGTTTTTGATGTCACTTTTTTTATCTAAAACTACTGCCGGTACACTACCTGTATAGCCGAGAGGAATAAAACGGCAAGAAACCTTCGGCACAGGGCCCTACGTTATGTCCAATATATCTTTTTTTTTTTTTTAATGAACAGACTTATACAGTTACATGTTGGTACTTAACTTGTTATCACAGTTTCGTGAAACGCACTCTACCAGAATCACTCCCCAGCTGTCACTTATAAAACTTTTCGCGCGCTTTCCCGCAACCTAGATGGCGGCCTGTCAACGTAGCAAAGGATTATTTGTAATCTATGAATATTAAGTTAGGATTCGAATATATTCGCGCGTTTTCAGTTTTGGTTATGACAGCTATTGGTTTTGGTAAATATTTGAATTTTAAAGATATTATTTGATTTTTTGTTAGTATTTTGTGGAAATACGTTCTTTTGATTTAGGGCCGGTTTTTTAATATCCAGTTAAACAAACAGACAGTGTTTATTCGGTGTATCACAAAACTGTTATAAAGCTGAAACACAGCGATAGTCCTCATAAAACTGAACAACTGTCCCTAAGGAACATAGGTCGTAACCAGAAAAAAATCGCCTTCCCATATAACATTTCCGATCAGCTGATCGAGTAAGTATGGGCGATCCAAAAAAAATTTTCAAGTAACGTTACGACCCATGTTCCTTGGGGAAAGTGGTTCAGTTTCATGAGGACTATCGCTGTGTTTCGGCATTATACCCCCTTTCTATTACACCCTGTTTTCCCTAATAGCTTTTTGAATGAAAAGAATCAGTAATATAATAAATTAGACATTAAAGCTGTAGGTACAGAACATTTTTTAAATAAAAATAATTATGAATAATTGATCTAAAATCTACATAAACACACAATATAGCACCTACTTAGCATAAATGCATCTCAGAATTGCATATTGCATCGTTGCATTCTGCATACTGACATCGCGTGTGACATATTGCTATGTCATGATTATATCTGGCACATGACATACTTTTTTAATCATACTTATATTATAAATGTCAATGTTTGTGCCGATTGTTTGTTCACACGCAAAACTATTAATAACCTAACTTTAAAAAAAAACCCCGAATGCGTTTAAAAAAACCCATTTTTTAATTTTGATGTACCTAGTGTCACTTTCACTGTAAATACGACTTTAGCAATTAAATGAACCATAAAATACATTAGACCGGGGCCCAAGTCTGCTAATTTAAAATAGACTCAGTTGTGTGTCGGCAGAGTGTCAATGGTATTTTTAGACACATTTTGGTATTCAGCTAAACAATGGCTTACACTGATTGCAAATAAATGTGTCAAAAAATTACCTTGACACTGTCGACGCACAACTGAAGATATTATAAATAAATGAGCAGACTTGCGCAGTTCACTTAGGCCCTGTTTAACCACCTAGGTACAGATAAAGTTTATCTGTCAGATATTTCATACCTGTTTCTGTCTAAAACGTGTTTTATGAAATAGACATAGGTTTATCTGACAGATAAATTTTATCTAAAGATGATAAATTAAACACTTAGTGCTGTTTCACCACGTACAGATAATATTTATCTGCCAGATAAACCTATGTCTATTTCATAAAACATGACGTTTTGGACAGAGACAGGTATAAAATATCTGTAAGATAAATTTTATCTGTAAGTGTTGAAATAAGCACTTAGTATTTTAATTAACATCCGCTCTAACACTTCCGTAATGCTAAAAATATTTTTGCATTATAAAAATAAGCAGCGAAGTGAAAGTTGTATTAAAAAGGTTACATTACTTTAAAAAAAGAAAGCTGATTAAAGTTCAAAATGCTTTTATCTTTTTATTTAAATAACATTTTTAAAGGTTAGTTTCTCGTTGTATAAAAGCGCGTTAAAGTTATCTATCTATTAATTTAAGTAATTGTTAAATTTGACAGTGACAGCGACAGCTATGTGGAGCGTTAATTGATCGTTCTAGCGACATATACTGGGTGTAACAGAAAGGGGGTATAATGCCGAAACACAGCGATAGTCCTCATGAAACTGAACAACTTTCCCCAAGGAACATAGGTCGTAAATCGAAAAAAAAAATTCGTCTACCCATACAAAATGTCCGATCAGCTGATCAAGTAAGTATGGGCGACCTAAAATTTTTTTTCGAGTTACGAGCCATTTTCCTTGGGGAAAGTTGTTCAGTATCATTGGGACTATCGCTTTGTTCCGGCTTTATACCCCCTTTCTGTTACACCCTGTATAAGGAGGTGCCACATTTTTTTCATATTCAAATGAGTTTATGACAGCGTGCCAAGGTTGGCGCAAGTTTTTCATAGTTTTCTTGGTAGATGACCTGTCATGTCAAACGATAAGAAATTCCATACAAAAAGGTAGCCAGCCATTTTGCGCCAGACCAGGCACGCAGATCCAGACGGTATGGCACCTCCTTATACTCAAAACCAGCGATAAGTTGAATCAGCTATGAATTTATTAATAGGTAGTTTAAAAAACTAAAACACGCTTTAGCTCGCACTAAACATGCTCCATCATCAGATCAGTCCGAAAGTACCATATTATTGTATTGTCATCAGAACTCAGACCGTGTGCTTTCATCCTATTCGAAGACCGGGAAGTCAAATTAAGATTCCAAGATTTGTTTACATACATAGTTACTTACAAGTGAAGCTAATATAAAGCGTGTAAAAAAAGAATATATGAAACTAAATAAGATTAATTAACATTCAATAATTACTTGAAAAAATCATAACAGTTTTTTAATACTGACATTTTGACGTTAAATGACGTACCCGTTTTAACTCAACGTCAAATAGGCATGATGACAAAAAAATTTTTTTAGTCCATCACATAGATTATTTTAAAATATTGGACACGTATTCAAAAAATTACAAAGATACACTGGGTTAGCTGCTCGTGACGTCACGTCTCAGTACGATTTTTACCTAGGAGTGACGTCAATACCCTCCACTCTGTAACTTTGATGCTCTGTATCTTTGTATTTATTTATGTATTTGATGATCTGTCGAGGCTTTACCGGATGATCGGTCTTCGCAGCGTTGCTGGGATGACGTCCTTTCGAGGGTGTTGTTGCGTGGTTTGCACGAGGGGGCGTCTTGCAGAGACCTTGCTCGTCTAAAGGCAGCTTCTTGTCCCGAGTCGGGGGCGTGGTTGCATGCATTGCCGTCACCTCAGCTTGGTACTTTGTTGGATGACAACACGTTGAGGGTGGCTTCTGCGTTGCGTCTGGGGTGCGATATTTGTGTGCCGCATCTTTGTGTTTATGGTGCTTCCGTGGACGCTAGTGGTGTGCATGGGCTGAGCTGCGTTAGATCTGCAGGTCGTTTGTCGAGGCATATTGCGCTGAACGGCATTATCTATCGTGCTCTGGTTTCGGCAAATGTGCCTTGTTCTTTGGAACCTCCGGGTTTGAGTAGGTCGGATGGTAAGCGACCCGATGGCCTGACATTAATTCCGTGGGAGAAGGGGCGCTCTTTGTTATGGGATGCAACTTGTTGTTGCACTTTTGCTCCCAGCCATTTGTCTGGCAGTGTACAGTGCGCAGGTTCTGCGGCGGAGGCGTCGGCCAAGTTGAAGCATGCCAAGTATGCGGCCCTGAAGTCTTCGTATCTGTTTGTCCCGGTGGTAGTGGAGACGGCAGGTGCGTGGGGTTCGGAGGCGAAGAAGTTTATTTTGGAGATTGGCCGGCGCCTCCGGGATAGGGGCTTGGACCGTCGCTCCGGGTCGTTTCTTGCCCAGAGGTTGTCGTTGGCTATTCAGCGCGGCAATGCCGCCAGTGTAATGGGTACCTTTGGGCGGGGGGCGATCCGTGGTGGTCTTTTCGACTAGTGGTTTGACGATGCTTGTTGCTGATACTTTCCTTGTTATTAGCTATATTTTTGACGAAGCCTGTTGCTGATTTATTTTGTTGTTGCTTAGGTTTATTTTGACGAAGCCTGTTGCGGATTGTCGATTCTGTAAGTACTTTTATTTATTTTTTATTTTTTGAATGGAATTAATATTTTATGAAAATAATTTACTTGGTTCTTAAATGTAGGCTCGTTATCACCTGTTTATTAAACTTTACAATCAAGCACTCTTTTGTATTTAATCAGGTAAAAAATGTGTTTCAAATATTTTTAATAGCCTAAAAGACGGACTAATTGTTTTTTGAATTTTTGAATGTAGTCATCATCCCTATTAACGTAAACCAAAACACCAACTACAGTAGCGGCCTCTACACGCTTGAAGAAATATCTCAATACTAGAGAGGTACGTACCCTCCGGCACTTCCAAAGAGGAACTCTCGGTCCTCAGTTCGGAGTTAGCTATTACTTCATCCTATTGGCTATGCTCAAAGCCCGCCTGCTGAGTTTAGGGGTGGGATGAGTCGATGAAAATGTCGATAGATGGTGAAAATGTGGATTTTTAAGTGTTTTTGTTACTTTGAGGTTTTATTCCAACACTTAACAAATAAAATTCTTTTGAATTTTTAGTCTGAACTAAAAAAAAAGAGTAACTAAAGGAGTTAGCTTTATTTTCTCTTATAGGTCATCTGGAAGATATGCCTTAAGCAATAAGGCTGCATGTTGATATCATTGTTATTTTCAAAATGGGTCTTTCTTGCAATTATGAAATATCAAAGCTTTAAAAAAAATAAAAAAATCTCTTTTGTACACATAATTTCCTTTTTTTATACACATTTAAATAAAAAAAACAATAAGGTCCTTAAAAATCATAGGAAATGTAGTTTTTTTTGCATTTCGACCAAAAAGTTTACGTCAAATAGAAGAATTAAATCACGCCTTTTCGCTCTAATAACAAACAAACATTTTAATATTTCAAGTCTTTCATCATCAAATATCTATCGATATCTCCAAAACATCGACACTTTCCCCTCCCTAAAGCATTTGAACTCGATTGAGCGCTTTCTCTGAATACTATTATATTATTATCGACTATTCACTCGGAGCTCTTAGCTACGTCAGACCTATTACACAGAAACACACCGCAACTACGTGCTCTATAGAAGTTTCGGTACAATTTTGCTTCAAGTCTAATATTATAAATGTCAATGTTTGTGCCGATGGATGTTTGTGACTCTCACGCGAAAACCACTGAACAGATTTTGGTAAAACTTTGCAGTATTGTAGCTTACACATCAGAATAACACATAGGCTATATTATTTTAAGATATTGTGTAAGTTTTACAAGATATGACGATAAATGTCTACGAAGTTGTATTCGGAAAGAATTTTTATGTTTAACTTTATTATTTTTATCCGACCACGACAAATTCAAAAAGAAAGGTTATGTTGTAACCCGACTGCGCCAGAAGGGTTCTGTTTTTCGCGAGTGTGTATGTATGTGCTTATAGGTAATTCTTTGTCACGCTATACAGCGTAAACGGCTTGATGGATTTTAGCTTGAGAGGTGTCGTTAGATTCGTATTTACAGTGAGAGTGACACTGAGTACAGCAAATAAATAAAAAATGCGGTTTTAAAATGCAGTCTACTTTTTAAACAAATTTTAAAACTAAAACCCATTTTTAGTTTACATCAACCTTATACGAAAGTCGAATAAACAATGAGATAAGAAAATCCGAGGCAAAATAGATGTGCCTCGTTCTAGGCAAATGATATGTCACGTCGAGGAGTCTCTGGTTATGTCACATTGATTTCACAGTACAGTGCAGCGATTTATTTTTAAAGACTTTAAAATAAGTCTTACTATAGGTAGCAAGTGGAAGGGAGTCTCTGTCTACCTCGATGGGGAATTTACTTATATACGTAGCTCGGGAAAAACTTCGATACCGCGTTTCAGGTTTTGTATGCGAATCTACTTTGAATGAAGCGATGATGTTTGTATCGTAGCAAGTGGAAGGGATCTCTCTGTCTACCTCGATGGGGAATTTACTTATATACGTAGCTCGGGAAAAACTTCGATACCGCGTTTCAGGTTTTGTATGCGAATCTACTTTGAATGAAGCGATGATGTTTGTATCGTAGCAAGTGGAAGGGATCTCTCTGTCTACCTCGATGGGGAATTTACTTATATACGTAGCTCGGGAAAAACTTCGATACCGCGTTTCAGGTTTTGTATGCGAATCTACTTTGAATGAAGCGATGATGTTTGTATCGTAGCAAGTGGAAGGGAGTCTCTGTCTACCTCGATGGGGAATTTACTTATATACGTAGCTCGGGAAAAACTTCGATACCGCGTTTCAGGTTTTGTATGCGAATCTACTTTGAATGAAGCGATGATGTTTGTATCGTAGCAAGTGCAAGGGAGTCTCTGTCTACCTCGATGGGGAAGAGACGTGACAGATATGTATGTAAATATGAAAAAAATACCCCGTGCCCAACTCACACTTGGCTACTTTAACAAAAGAAAGGTTATATTCCAATTTCGAATAAACCGTTACAATATTTCACTTAAGAAGAGACATTTTCCCGCCATTTACGTTCACTAATGTCTTTTAAACGACTTTACCTACTGCACACTTGAAATTATTCTTTTTTAAAGTTAACTCCCGCCCGCGACTTTGTCCACGTGGGTAAAACTTAACATACTAACCTAGAAAACGTAATATTTGTAATTTTGTCAGTTGTCACGCTTTATTCCCCATCGAGGTAGACAGAGACAATCCACTTGCTACGATACAAACACTTCTTTCACTTCATCCACATTCATCAGTCTCCTCATACATGTACGTTGGTTTAGGGTACTCTTGACTTCTGAATAGTCGTTACCTTTGTTTTTTTTCTTTTTATGAAACTAAAGGCGCTGACTCAATATCGAACTGTAACCGTACCCATTGCATGCTCTGTAACCTAAAAACATAGTGTGTAGGTCGCGAACCTGTTACGAGCGTACACACAAGTGCGAGTAGTTCTCGCGCAAAAAGGGTTCCGTACCAAAAAAAGGCAAGAAAATCACGATTGTTGTATGAGAGCCGCTTTTAATGATTATTATTATATTTTTAGTTTTTGTTGTTAATCGGAGACTTGCTCAAGAAAGGCCAAATCAAGACTACCCTAAACCGACGTGCTTGTGTGAGGCGACTGATGAATGGGGATGGAGTGAAAGAAGAGTGTTTGAATAGTAGCAAGTGGAAGGAAGTGGTCTCTGCCTACTCCAATGGGAGAGAGGCGTGACGGATATGTATGTATGTTGATATAGCGGCAACGGTAATACATCATTTGTGAAAATTTCAACGCTCTAGCTGTAACGGTTGATGAGATACAGCCTGGTGACATACGGACAGGAACAAAACTACAGTCTTGGGTAGAGGTACGACGTATTTTGTAGCCCAAGGGCTAAAACTCCATTATAGTACTGAGATAAAACTGGATGTCACATAAATGTACAGACTACAGAACCAAGTTATCTGTGAAGTGAACGGCGGCGTAGTACCGGCGGCGGGTAGTAATACAAAATTGTATTTCTACCAATCGCAGCAGTTCTGGAATTTGACATTTCCGTATTAGTGGCCGTAGTTACAATAACGGCCGGTTCACTGATAACTTGGTAGATTTTATATTTTTACTTGTTTCTTACTCTTTATTCCAATATTAAAAGATGACCATAGTAGGTTCAGTGCGGCAATGTGATGAAATACCATAGACTTGACGTAAAATGTTACTACAGAGCTACAAGGATCTTTTGGAACGTGGCAGAAATCGGAACTAACGATATCATCTTGTAAATTGTCGTTATTTTGAGTTATTTATTCACCACCCACGCCCTCCTGACAATGTCACTCAAGTGCCAATAGATCCTTGTAGCACTGTATAGTTCTATCAAGGTAGACAGAGACTTCCTTATATTTCCTACGATACAAACACACCTCTTTCACTTCATACACATTCATGAGTCTCTTCATAAATAATATGCACTTAAAAAACAAAGATCTATGCTTTTTAGGGTTGCGTACCTAAAGGCAAAAACGGACAACTATTCAGCAACGGTTAAAAAAAACTAATTCATAGAATACATTTAGTACTCAAGCATATTTCTAAGAACGCCACAGAGTAACTCGATCCTGTATATCCTTAGTTTGTTTACTGCTCGTTCCCAGAGATTTGCTTACGAGAGTTTTTTGCTCTGTGATAACATTCTAAAAACTTTAATATTATTAATGTCAATGTTTGTGTCGATGTGAGGATCTTTGTTATTCTTTCAAGTAGAAACTACTAAACAGATTTTAATGAAACTTTGCAACATTGTAGTTTACATATTAGAATAACACATAGGCTATATTTTGTACTAGAGCCTGCCCGCGACTTCGTACGCATTTATCATCATATCTCGTAGAGAAGTCATACATACATACATATCAGTCACGCCTCTCTCCCACTGAGGTAGGCAGAGACCACTTCCTTCCACTTGCTACGATTCAAACACACTTCTTTCGCTCCATCCACACTCGTCAGTCGCCTCATACATGCACGTCGGTTTAGAAAAGTCATGATATCTCAAAATAATACAGCCTATGCGTTATTCTGATACATAAGCTACAATATTGCTAAATTTCATCAAAACAGTAGTTTTTGTGACATTAAAAACAAACATCCATCCTATCGGCACAAAAATTGACATTTATAACATCTGTACTAAAACAGTGATGACCCCATAGTAGAAGTCGTTTATAAAACAATACTAACGGTGTTACGTCGATCTATGTCAATGGACGATCAGTTACCATGACGACGCCATTGTTTCATACTGTAAGCACACTATAGTACCTAGTACCATCATGCTATGGTGAATGAAACATTTAAATTACATTTTGTAGGTTTCAGAGCCAGTTTCAACACGAAGCGCCAAAATACACGGTGAAACGCAACTGCAACGCAACTGAAACTTTTGAGTTGCATCGAAGTTTCTGCTATAGACTTCCTTAGAAAACCACACACGACGCAACTAGTTTGAAACGAGACGTTTCAAACTAGTTTTCTAAGGAAGTCTATACCTAGCAGAAACTTCGATGCAACTCAAAAGTAACTAGCGGTTTCAGTTGCGTTGCAGTTGCGTCATGTGTGGTTTTCTAAAGGAGTCTATAGCAGAAACTTCGATGCAACTCAAAAGTAACTAGCAGTTTCAGTTGCGTTGCAGTTGCGTCATGTGTGGTTTTCTAAAGGAGTCTATAGCAGAAACTTCGATGCAACTCAAAAGTAACTAGCAGTTTCAGTTGCGTTGCAGTTGCGTCGTGTGTGGTTTTCTAAAGGAGTCTATAGCAGAAACTTCGATGCAACTCAAAAGTAACTAGCAGTTTCAGTTGCGTTGCAGTTGCGTTTAACCGTGTGTTCTGGGTCTTACAGATAAAATTTAGCTGACAGATATTTTATTCTTTAAAACGTCATATTTTATGAACGTCAATAAAAACATTAAAAACGTAATAATAAAAATATCCTAATCATATCAATATTATAAATGTCAATGTTTGTGCCGATAGATGTTTGTTACTTCATCACGTAAAAACCACTGAACAGATTTTAATGAAACTTTACAATAACTTAGCTTGGACATCAGAATAACACATAGGCTGAATAATTTGTAGATATTTCGTGTTTTTTCAAAGATATGACGATAAATGCCTACGAAGTCGCGGGCAGCCTCTAGTATAAAAATAAAAACGTCGTGTTTTATGAAATAGACATAGGTTTATCTGTCAGTTAGATTTTATCTGTAAGTGGTAAAACGGGCACTAAACATGTAACATGATTCGTAAAAAAAAACTTATTTCATTTTGAACAATAATTTTAATATTTTGTATAAAAACTTACAGGCGAAAGAGGGGTTGTAATAATTCCGGTATGAAGCGAGGGGGGACACACAAAAACGAGACAAAAACACAGTACGTGAGGAAGGAAAGCAAATTCCAAAGTGTTTGTGTCCATTGTCACACGACACGAGATAGCAACTGCCAAACGGCGTCGCGGCAGACCACGCAAAAGGTGGCGGGACGAGCTGGACACCTTAAATACCTGGGCGGAGGTAGCTTGAGACAGAAAGTCGTGTCAGAGAAGAGAGGTATTTGCCCAGCAGTGGGACATAAATGACTAGATTAGATTTAAATACGATACGGGAATGAAAGAGTGCTCGCCACTTCGTACACATTTATTTCACGCAAAAACCATTCAACAGATTTTGATAAAACTTAAAATTATTGTACCTACACAGAATAACACATTCTGATGGGTAAGGTACAATATATTATTTTAAGATATGGTGTTACTTTTCCAAAAAAATGCAGTAAATGCATACGAAGTCGCGAGTCGCTAGTTCTACAACATTTATATGTATAATTACATCTTATCTTATTTAGCCACTCGTGTCCCACTGCTGGGCAAAGGCCTCACTCCTCATCCGCCATGACTTTCTGTCTCGAGCTTTCTCCACCCAGGTACTAAGGTGTCCAGCTCGTCCCGCCATCTTTTCCGTCGTTTGGCAGTTGGTAGCCATTGGGTAGCTGTTTTAGCCCATAAGTCTTCTATACCAGAATTACATACAGAAAAACATATTTTAACAATAAATATGATAATATTCTAAAATATGTATCCGTCAATACCATCAAACAATGGAAACAAACCCTAAAACGTGTCCGTCAGAGTTACCAGGTCAAATAATTCGCGACAATTCCGTAGACATTCCTATTACACACTCCATTGCGTTCAGTGTTGCCAGATCATGTTTAACTGTTTCGCCGAATGCGCGACGTTTAATTGAATTTAAGAAAGACTTTAAAAATAGTAAAATGAAACAGCTGTTACTTTTTTTTTCTAAAATGGTAACGGTCTTTTTGCATTCTACCAATGTCAAGTGAAATGTTTTAATCATTATTTGTAACTACTACTACGGCTGCCCGCGACTTCAGTCGCAATTTTCAGCATATTTAGGAAAAAAATACGCAATATCCTAAAATAATAAATCCTATGTGTTATTCTGATGCATAAGCTACAATATTGTTAAATTTCATTTAAATCTGTTCAGTGGTTTTCGCGTACGTAACATCCATCCATCGCCACAAACATTGACATTTAAGTATAATATTAATAGGATATTATACTTAAATGTCAATGTAGATAAAATACAGATAAAATTTATCTAACAGATATTTTAAACCTGCCACAGTCTCAAACGTCATGTTTTATGAAATAGAGGTTTATCTGTCAGTTAAATTTTATCTGAAAGTGGTAAAACAGGCACTAAGTATGTTAGTATAAATACTTATTATAAATGTCAATGTTTGTGCCGATGGATGGATGTTTGATACTTCATCACGTAAAAACCACTGAACAGATTTTAATGAAACTTTACAATTACTTAGTTTGGACATCAGAATAACACATAGGCTATATTATTTTACGATATCATGATTTTTTTCCAAGATATGACGATTAATGCATACGAAGTCGCGGGCAGCCGTTAGTAATTTATAATGCTACTTAGCAATCCGTTAATTAAAATCTAGCCTAATTAGCAATTTCGAATGTCTAGATTTTAAGTATCCATATCTAGGTGACCTAGTGCTGCTACATTTTGATTTCCTTTGTGACTCACTGAGTGACCTCAGTTTAGAATTGAATCATCTAAATGAGTCATATATGTGCAATCACTATTGCATTCTATTGACGACTTTGTGGCAATGGGCACCATGGTAGACTGCCACTCAATGATATTCAGATATTTAAAGGCGAAGACAAGAGTGCCCTAAACCGACGTGCATGTATGAGGCGACTGATGAATGTGTATGAAGTGAAAGAGATGTGTTTGTATCGTAGCAAGTGGAGGGAAGTCTCTGTCTACCTCGATGGGAGAGAGACGTGACGGACATGTATGTATGTCTAATGATTAAAGCGAAGCCGCGGGCAGCCTTTAGTAAAAAAAACCGTCCAAGTACGTGTCGGACTCGCCCGCGACGGGCTTCGTACGAAAATAGGCATAAATGTCGCCTGTGATATTGTAACCCCCTTAATTATTATAAAATTTTTAGTATTTGTTGTTATAGAGGCAACGGTAATACATCATGTGTGAAAATTTCAACGCTCTAGCTATAACGGTTCATGAGATACAGCCTTTTGACAGACAGACAGACAAGTCTCAGTAATAGAGTCCCGTTTTCACCCTTTGGTTACGGAACCCTAAAAACTTAACAGAAAACACCAAAAATCATCTTCATTCTCTCTCTAAAACGCTAAAATATTTTGGGCGTGAAATTTCCGACGTTACAACGAAAGGAATTCCAATAAAATATGACATTTTAATAAACAGACGCGACAAGACGAAAAAATTTCAACAACGACAAGGTTTTTGTCGTTAAAAGATTCTTTTTTAAAACATTTTTAAGGAAGATGTTCTTTCTAATTATAATTTAAGGTTTTATTATATCAAAATAAGTGCCTAGCCTATCAAAACAAGCGGTGGTAGCCCAATTGGTAGAACGCTTGCCTCGACCTCTGAGGGCGCGGTTTCGAATCCTGGTGCGGGCACGTACCTCTGAGGTTATTTCTCATGTACGGATCAATTTATTCGATTACCACTTGCTAACAGTGAAGGAAAACATCGTGAGGAAACCTGCACACACTAGATAAGAAATTCGAAGGTTTATGTGAAATCCGCCAACCCGCACTTGGCCAGCGTGGTGGATTACGGCCTAATCACTCTCTGTATGAGAGTAGGCTCGTGCCCCTCGGTGGGACATATATGAGCTGATAACAACCAAGTGCCTAGAGGTTTCGTTAGTGTTCATGTTTGTTTATGTTTTGGTCTATGGAAATAAGAGAATAAATTCAGTCTGTCCTGTCACTGCATCCAAGTTGGTTTTGTTTTATTTTTTTATATCGGTTTTAACACTTCATTATTTTTCTTTGTGTGTAATAAAGTATTTCTATCTATCTATCTAACACTATCAAAACCATTCAACTGAGGCCTAAGTCTGCTAATTTAAAATAGCCTCAGTTGTGTGTCGGCAGTGTCAATGTCATTTTTGACACATTTGGTATTCTGCTAAACAATGGCTTACACTGATTGCGACCGAATGTGTCAAAAATACCATTGACACTCTGCCGACACACAACTGAGGCTTTTTTAAATTAGCAGACTTGTGTAACCCTTTATTTTGCTGCAAAAACTGCCATAAATATTTAAAAAAAAACTAATACTTATAATTCTTGTTTTAGTACCTAGTTATTAGATGTGTAATTTTATTTCCCATAACTCCGCAGTCAATTACGTCACTACGGTAATCTTAGTGCACCTAAGTATAAACCTTAGTCATCTAGGTATTATAATAAGTACTAATACTAACAAATGACCTTTGAGTAATGAATGACAAACCGCAAGAAATATTATGACATAATCATTCCTTTCTAAACCGACGGGCATGTATGAGGCGACTGATAAGTGTGGATGAAGCGAAAGAGGTGTGTTTGTATCGTAGCAAGTGGAGGGAAGTGGTCTCTGCCTACCCCAATGGGAGAGAGGCGTGACGGATATGTATGTATGTATTAATTTCTGCATATAAAAGTCGTGTTAGTTACATTTTATAACTCAAAAATGGCTGAACCGATTTGGCTGAAAATTGGTAGGATTATAGCTTAAAACCAGGCCCCCAAGTCTGCTAATGTAAAATAAAATATCATCAGTTGTGTGTCGGCAGAGTGTCAATGACATTTTTTGACACATTTGGTCGCAATCAGAATAAGACATTGTTTAGCAGAATACCAAATGTGTCAAAAAATGCCATTGACACTGCCGACACACAACTGAGGCTATTTCAAATTAGCAGGCTTGGACCCCAGTTTGGGCCATCCACGACTGTTTCACACTAGCAGCTCAACCGAAACTGCGTTAAAGCCCTAAATTTTTGTATATATTATAGGTACTTATACAGGGTGTCAGATGTTACCATCTTGGTTCTATCATCGAAAATTGAATTAGACATAATAAACAATAGCTTCCTGTATTTGAAGGGGTAGGGTTCCGTAGGTTTAGTGGTTAGAACCATTTTGAAGACACAGTAAAAGATGTTTCTTTAAATAATCACATATTTTGTGGTATTTATTTATAAACATTTTTCTTATTTAAATATCGCTAAGTAAATGTTTTTTCAATGCAAATAATTTAACTCTACAATATATTTTTTTTAAAAGACCATTAATTTCTTTTATTTAAGTACTAGAGTCTGCCCGCGACTTCGTACGCATTTATCGTCATATCTTTGAAAACACACAAAATATCTGTAAATAATATATTATTATACATTAAATAACACATAGGCTATAACTTATCCAAGCTAAGTTATTGTGAAATTTCATTAAAATCTGTTCAGTTTCCCTTTCATAATCACATGCCCAAGATTCATTCTCAAAGGTTATTAACAGCTTGTACATAATTATTAAAAAATAGAATATATGTATTTTTTATTTTTATTTATTTATAATATATTTTATAATTATAATATATTTATAATATATTTATAATATATAAGTATGAATTTGTAATGTTTTGGACATTTTTTTGGCCATTTGTCATTTTATATAATAACTAAACTATAACCAATTTATTTATTTTGTTTTGGTAATAAAAAACATATATTTTTTTAATTTTTATTTATTTCTTTTTAATTTCTTTTTTTTTGTAAAAAAAAAACAATTCTTTATTTATTTAAATACTTGAGTAAAGCTTTATTTTACAAAAACGTAGTTAAATAACAAAAAACACCTACGGAACCCCATCTAAAACCCGAATCTATAAATAATCTAATATTTTTGTTCCACGGTAGACATCTTACTCGCGTCCATACAAATATTTACCTTACATACATACAGGGTGTAGTCTTTGTTTATATACAGTATGGATCAGTTAGTTTTTGAGATTTTTACCTAATATAGGGATATTTATCGTGTTATTTTTTTTTTATATTTATAAAACACACACAACAGATTATAGAGCGATACAATTTTCTTAATTGACTTATTCTAACTAAGGAAATAACTTATACAAAAACACTATGACAAAAAATGGTCATATTTTACAGGACCTGATTTTAGATAAAATTAAAATTGTCAATTATGTAGACAGCAACAATTAATTGAAATTTGTTAGGTTAGTCTTGTCAAAATGCTTCTTATATTGTCAGAAATCGATATTGAACACATCACGTTTGACGGTATATTAAGGGTGTTTTCGTTTCTTAGTGGTTTTCCTTAAAAAAAAATACAGAAATAGGTTCTTCTGTGTTAGGTAGGTACTTCTTTTTTTGCGTTGTTTTTTTTTTTTTTTAATTTAATACAAAAATATATGTAGGCAAGTAAAAAAGTAGAAGGTTCAATATTTTTTTTTTAGTAGCATAACTTTTTTATAAGTAAGTAGTTATAAATTAATTCTTAACATTATGTACATATGAATCATAAATATATCATGTTTGATAAAAAAAAAAAATACTGTGTACGAAAATAATAATCAAGTAAATACTTGCAAACCAACAGACTAGGAACGTAAAAACAATTTAAAAAAATATATATGTCATACACGTAGATTAACTACCAAAACTTTACTAATTACCAAAAATTAATAACCACCCAAAACTCCCCACCCTGTATACAAGTTAGAACCACATGGCTGCCGTCATATGTTCTAAACTCCAGTTAAATTTAACTTAAAGTTTAACTACACCTTCGCATTGAGGTAGGTCGGGGTTAGGTTACTGTTTTACGTGATAACTGATATTTTTAAACTTTGGTCCCGTTTCAATATTTCCAGATAAAACTTAACTGACAGATAAATCTATGTCTATTTCATAAAATAGTGACGTTTTAGACAGTGACAGGTATAAAATATCAGAGTGAAATGGAACGGGCCCTAAAGATTTCATATTTTCAGCATATTTATTTCTTAGATCATTATTTTATATTAAACATAAACAAAAATCCAATAATTACTAATTTTTACACCAATAGCATAATAAAACAATTCCACAGCCAGCAAAAAATTAAAAAAAAAACTCACCTGTCACGACAGCCGCCAAAAACAATCCGAAAATGGCGCGAAACATTTTGAATTACTTTTTAACACTGAACCAATCACAGCACAGATCGTAGCATCACTAGAAAACAGTTCCAAATTCAAAGAGCACTTTTTTACTTTTTTATTCTTTATCCTTCAAACCAGTTTTGAATACGGTCGCGTTGCTATGTCGCTGTCTTGTTCACTCTTATAGGTTTGTTGTTGCTGTCTCGCTCAGGCTGTAACAAAAAAGATTGGGTTTAGAAAGGTGGTATATCATTTTGAACTGTTTTGAACTAGGAGTCTTAAGAGTCGATGACCTAAATATTACTGAGTAAGTTGAGTGGAAAAGTTGCTCCTATTATTGACTAGAGGCTACCCGCGAGTTCGAACGCATTTATCGTCGAACTTTGAAAGAAAAACATGATACCTGCAAATAATATAGCCTATGTGTTATTCTGATGTCCAAGCTAGGTTATTGTTAAATTTCATTAAAATCTGTTCAGTGGTTTTTACGTGAATCAACAAACATCTATCCGTCCATCGGCACAAACATTGACATTTATAATATTAATAATTAGAAGGAAGTGGAATTATAAATGTCAATTTTTTTGCCGATGGATGTAGTGAGGATGTTTGTTCTCTTTCACGCAAAAACGACTGAACAGATTTTGATGAAACTAAACAGTATTGTAGCTTGCACATCAGAATATCACATAGGCTGTTATTTTAAGATAGCACGTTTTCTTCTTCAAGTTATGACGATAAATGCGTACGAACTCGCGGGCAATCTCTAGTATAATAATTAGCATAGGTAGGTAACATTACGCCATCGTAACTATATTGTAAAACAGACTTTATGCAACTCATAACAAGACCCTTGTTACGTTATCACATAAAAAAAGATTATTCCAAGAATTCCAAACCTCATTTTCAATTTAAACAAAGAATCATTTTGAAATCTTTATACAGAAAAACCGTTATTTTAACGAGCAAGTTTTTTTGAGACCTCGTTTATATGAGGACCCATAGTTTCAAAGTACCAAGTTATCGATTGCCATTGTTTTAACGAGCAAGACTTATTTTGACACCTCGCTTATATGAACGTCCATACTGTCGAAGTACCAAGTCAACTATTGCCGTTGTTTTTAATATGTAAGAGTTATTTCGGAACCTAGTTTGTATGAAGAGCTATATTGTTCAAGTGTCAGGTTATCTATTGAGTGAAGAGCTTATGTCAGAGTTCAAGAAGCGATTATTTTATAAATGGGGATATTGTTTTTGTATAATAAAATGGCAGATAAGATAGAATTGAATCATTTAAACAGTTTATTTTATATTATTCCGCATTTCTTGAGAATGAGTCAATGTTTTATTTGATCAGAAACTTTTCGTAACTACTCATATTATAAAATGTCAATGTTTATGCCGATGTTTGTTACTTCATCACGTAAAAACTACTGAACAGATTTTAATGAAACTTTACAATAAGTTAGATTAGACATCAGAATGACACATAGGCTATATTATTTAAAGATATCATGATTATTTTCCAAGATATGACGATGAATGCGGACGAAGTCGCGGGCAGCGTCTAGTCTTCAATAAATATATATATTTGAAGTACCTATGTATGTAGGTATGTATGTATTCTATAATATATTTTGTTTCTCATATGTAGTTTCTATTAAAAAAAACATATACACTTATTCTTTACTTAAGACTATTGTCGGAACATCCGACATTTAATGAGACTACAATATTTAAAAAAAAACATTCACACATAGGTTCACAAAGGTAAACATCGTGAACACCTGCATACATCAGAGAAGAAATCCGAAGGTGTATGTGAAATCCGCCAACCCGCACTTGGCCAGCGTGGTGGATTACGGCCTAATTACTCTCTGTATGAGAGTAGGCTCGTACCCTCGGTGGGGACATATATGGGCTGATAAAGAAGAAAGAAAATTCACATAGAATAACTTTTTATTTAAAAAAATAAAATAAATAATATAATATATTTTAATAGACCTCAGTTCGCACGTAAGGCACTGCGCATGCGCGTTCCCACGGCAAAGTTTTTAACTCCTAAGAAAAACATAAAATTAATTTAAACATTTGTATTTAAATTTGGAATTAAGTGTTTTTGGCGGTTAACAGGTTTAGGGCCCGTTTAGTTCAGACTAAATGGGAATGATGACTACATTCGAAAATTCAAAAAATAATTAGTCCGTCTTTTGACCTATTAAAAAATATTTGAAACACATTTTTTACCTGATCAAATACATAAATAAATACAAAGGTACAGAGCATCAAAGTTACGGAGTGGGGGGTATTGACGTCACTCCTACGTAAAAATCGTTTTAAGGTGTGACGTCATGAGCAACTTTAACCCAATGTATCTTTGTCATTTTTAGTTTAAGAGAAAAAAGAAAAAATACGTGTCGAATATTTTAAAATAATCTATGTGATGGACTAAAAAAAATTTTAGTCATCATGCCTATTACAGTATACCTATGTTGGGTATACACATAGAAAAACATTCAGCTTTCCGAACGTGAGGAAGGCTCTCAGGCTCTTGGGCTAGGGGGCTTAGCACGGCGTGCCGCAACAATTATCGCACGTCATGCTGTCCTTATCACATTTTAAACTATGGACAGAGACGTAAGCGTGACAAACGCACGACAACGTCTTGTCACGGAGTTCATGCTAAGCTAGTAGCTGTCAAAACGCGAACGCGACTACATCTGCAATGTCTCTAATGGAGAGTTGGCTTAATGGACATTTCCTACAACTGACTGAATCAGAATTATTTTGAATTTATCAATAATATAAACATATAATTGTATGTATGTATGTATATTATAAAACATTGAGTGAGTCAGTGTGTCTGTCCCCGTTCACACGAGAGGAATGTACGGACAGCAAAACAAGGGATTATTGATAAATATACGCGAGCGATGCGTGTGCGCATCCCATGAGCGTCAGCAAAAACATTTTATTATGTTTATAAAGCAGAAATTACTAATTTTTATGAACGTCATTTATTCTCTCTGATTTTGTAAGCTTTATCTTAGGCCGGGGCCCCAGTAGGCAAACTGTTAGCGGCTGACTAGTTTGCGGCGTTTCGATTTAGTACGCCCTTCCATATATTTGAAATGGAGTGTCCACAGTCAGCTAGATTTCGCTCACTGTACGCAGTTTGCAGCGTTAAGGTGCGTCCAGATAGAGCGAATTGGCTCGCGCGGCAGCCTCGCGAGCCAGATGCTCGGTCAGTGTGGACGTGTTCAGGGCCGTTCGGGCGTACGAATGTTCACCCAAATGGCCGAGCGGCCGAGGCAAATGGCCGAGCGGCCGAGCCATCATGCGCCCGAACGGTGCTCAGGGCTGAGGCGTGCGCTGTCAGATGAGTCCGGCACGCAAACGCGCATGCGCGGCTACCTCGCGAGGCAAATGCTCGGTCAGTGTGGACGTGCTTCGAGGCATTCGGGCGCATAATGGCTCGGCTGCACGGCGCTCGGGGTCGAACAGTGTGTTCTGGCACGGTCTTCGCAACCACACGCGCATGCGCGGCTGCCTCGCGAGGCAAATGCTCGGTCAGTGTGGACATGTTCAGAGCCATTCGGGCGCATGATGGCTCGGCCGAGCGGCGCTTAGGGTCGAGCCGTGAATGGACGCGCTCAGGGTGCCTCAGCATGCGCTGTTCGGGCAGTGTGGACGGTGCTGTCGTGTTCGCGAGTGCGTTTGGACACATCGTGTCGCTTGATACTTTGAGTACTTGATCAACGTTTGAGCAAAGTTTATTCATTTACATAAGTAGGTACATACAATGTTTCTTTTATATATTCATCCATTCAGGACAAGCAAGGATCAAAAATCATAGAGCCAAACTTTATTAAATTATTTTGAAGTAACTTCCATAAAATAGTCTATAAAAGTAAAATGCAATAAAATTCGTCTTTAATTATTTTTCTGTAACAATATCTCATATTTTCTAACAATAAAATTTTAAAAACGACATCATCGTCCATCTTAGTTACGAAATATGCCTGACAGGTTGGAACAATATTATTATGTTCAAATGTGTTTTAAAAAGCATAGAAAATGTGTGTGCTAAAACATAAATTCACGACACAACGCGACGCGACACGACGCGACGCGACACGACGCGACGCGACACGACGCGACGTGACACGACGAGACGCGACGCGACACGACGCGACGCGACACGACGTGACACGATGCGACGCGACACGACGTCGTGGATTGCATCAAGGAGATTGCTGCAAAAGTTTCTAAATTCTAACGTCACGACCACAGACATCGCAGATGAAAGTAAGGTACAGTGAGCGATTAAGGCCCACCGTTTTGCAAAGCCGCCCAAGCTAAAGCTAATAATAATATAGCCTACGTATTGATCTGATGCATAAGCTACAATATCGTCAAGTTTCATCCAAATCTGTTCAGAGGTTTTTACGTGATGAAGTAACAAACATCCATCCATCGGCACAAACATTGACATTTATAATATTAATACGATTAGTATTAAGGCACATTGGGCGAATAAGGCCCGCCGTTTTGCAAGGCCGCCCAAGCTAAAAAAAAACAATTAAAATATGTTCAATCCGCACTGACTTCCTGGCACTCGTAAAATGGACCACTAGGAACGCAGGAGCCGACCTATATCAATAACTCATCTTAATATAAAAGTAAATCAAAGAAAAAATATTTTAACATTCTGATATTTTTTACAAGGCCTTGCAACACGCAATAGAGGTACCTTATATACCAAATATGTGTAATAAGCCCCAATGTATGAAAGACTTAACTTTAAAATCAATGTCATTACATATTTAATTCTGGCTTGAATACTAATATATTTACTCAAAATAGTAGGTAATAATATATGGATTCTCAAATTTCCTAGGGGCTTAGCACGGCGTGCCGCGACAATTATCTCACGCATGCTGTCCTTATCACATAAATTTAATACTATAGACAGAGATGTAAGCGTGACAAACGCATGACAACGTCTTGTCACGGAGTGCCATGCTAAGCTAGCTGAGGTAAATTAAAGATTTTATTTCAATTTGCAACTAGGTGGGCCTTGTTGGCCCACTGTACCTTAATTGTCTAGATTGTCTATTCTTAGGCAGACATCGAGGAATATGCCTGACAAATTCTGACCGAAGAGTCTTTCTTGGTCTACTCTTGGTAAAAGGAATATAAAGAAAACCTTTGGATAGGTAGTATAACACGACTTAAGAAAGAATTGGTTGCTTTTGGGTTGTTGTGATTGCCCGGAGATCGTTCAGCATAGTTAGTAAATGTGCATATATAATAGGTTGGTATATAATTGGCCTTTAGAACAAACACGGATGCCTTCTAGAATTTTATCTACAAATACTAAGTGCGCTGGGCCATAGTGTACTAGCGTTCAACCACGTTGGTGACCATCGCTGATGACCAGCGCTGGCCCAGCGCTGGGCAATAGTGTACTAGAGGCATAACACATATTGCATCCCTAAAATTAGTGTTAGGCTTCATAACCTTTTCCACCAGCGACGAGCACAAATGATGAAATTCAGTCACTAACAAACGTGTGAAATTATTAGTTATCAAACACAATATCATTCCATAAAGTCGTATCTTGGTCTTTTCATTTGCATTAATATCTTTTTTTTCTTACTGAATAAGCAAGCAAAATCATTGTTGCACTCGAAATGTAGCTGTCCATTTTGAATGCGCAAGGAATTCTGATGGCTCGGTCTGCCTCGCGAGCATTGCCTCAGTGTTTGGTTGCCTCAACGTTTTGGCTCGCGCGCGCCGCTCGCGAGGCAAAACGTTGAGGCTGCCGCGCGAGCCAATTCGCTCTATCTGGACGCACCTTTACGCGCGCTGACTATCTCAGACAGCGGCCGACTCCCACCAAAACCGGTGATTTCATTGATTTGAGTTTGCAGCTAACTCATTCAGTTCGCCACTTTGCGGCTCACTCAGTCGGCTGCTAACAGTTTGCCTACTGGGGACACGGCCTTACTTGACATTAGCAAAATACACAAAAGTAGTTGCCATTTTTTTTTAAGTTTTAAACCCGAATGTATAAAATCTCTTATACTTAGCTTAGGGCTCGTTTCACACTTACAGATAAAAATTAACTGACAGGTACTTTATACCTGTCTCTGTCTAAAACGTCATGCTTTATGAATTCACATATGTTTATCTGTCAGTTAAATTTTATCCGTAGTTAACGGGGTTTTCGTTATAGAATAGTCCGTTTGAAGAATTTATCTTTTAAAATATTTTCTTATTTTAAACAAAGAACCGCCTAATTTTGACAAATCTTTAGAATTAATAAACCATTATTATTAACCACCATTTCTGCAACAGACATCAAAATATAAAATTTAAAAAACTAGGAATGCACTTAAAATTAAACAACGTGTAAAACTATAATTTAATTTAGCTGTATGCAGTGAAAAACAAAAACCGTAATTAAACAAATCTTTTGTTTGTTTTGTTGACGCTACCGTCGCAGGCGCATCGCATCCGGCGACCGAAATAACTTCGCTTTGTCGCCTCTAAACTAAAACATTTATAAATACTAAATAATATAAATATACGGAGGTAATTTGACTGTGGGGACTCTGGGCAGTTGGGAGTGGTGTAGGGCTTTTGTGAAGGAGTTAAGAGTCTATCTACACAGATCCGGGCCGGGCCCGGGACGTGTCAGGGAAAAAAATATCATTCCATACATTTTCTATGGATTCGTTCACACACGTTGTCATGACGACGTATTGTTTTCCCTCCTGAGGGCTTAGCACGGCGTGCCGCGACAATTATCTCACGCATGCTATCCTTATCACATTTAAAACTATAGACAGAGACGTAAGCGTGACAAACGCATGACAACGTCTTGTCACGGAGTGCCATGCTAAGCTAGCTGACGGGCCACGGCACGGACACGTCCCGGGCACGGCTCGGATCTGTGTAGATGAACCTTGACAATATTGTAGCGTACACATTGGAATTTTAGAATAACACATAGGTTATATTATTTGAGATATCATGTTTTTCTTCCAAGATATGGCGATAATTGCGCACGAAGTCGCGGGCGGCATCTAGTTAAAAATAAAGCTTCTGAGTGTCAATGGCATTTTTTGACAAATTTAGTCGCAATCAGTGTAAGCCATTGTTTAGCAGAATACCAAATGTGTCACAAAATGCCATTGACACTCTGCCGACACACAACTGAGGCTATTTTAAATTAGCAAACTTGGGGCCTTTCTTTATGAAATTTATAAATTTAATGAATCTTTAGTTTTAAATACCATTTATGCAACAAGGTATAATATAGGTCTTATCAAAGTCTAAGTTAGGGCGTAATCAATAAAAAGTAGGTTACAGCGATAATGGCTAACAATGGAGGCAGGCGAAACGACTAGTTTTATAGTTGTACCGTAACATGGGCAGTTATTGATATGCCAAGTTATGTTACAGGTCGATTACACGGTTGTAACAACAAGAGTTTACTCGGCACTTGAAATGTATGGGCGCGCGTATACTTCAAGATCCAAGTTAATTATTGCAGCGGTTATACTTACAAGAGTCTTTTTGGTACTTAAGATGTATGAGTTCTAGTATAGTTCGGGTGTCAAGTTAAGTATTGTGTGATTTTTTTCTATTGAAAAGCTGTTATTTTTTATGTGTCGTGGGAAAGTTTTTTTTTTGTTGCTTCACTAAAATTGGTGAAACTAACTATAGCTTTATTTACAACTTAAATGCATTGAACAAGATCAAGAACTTGTTTTATTTATAGTTCTAGAACTAACTCAGATATATGACGTTTTGGCTATAGTCAAAACGTCAAAAAATTTCATTATTCCGAGAACTAAATATATTTAAAACTCGTTTTATTATAACGGGGAATATGTGTAGAAATAATCTTACTTAATGTTAGTTTGTGCCGATGTATGTATGTGAGGATGTCGGTTAAGCCACGCAAAAACTACTGAACAGATTTTAATGAAACTTTACTATAACTTTAGACATCTGAATAACACATAGGCTATAATTATTTGTGGATATATCGTTTTTTTTCGTTATAGCGCTTTATGAAAAACAGCCTGGTGACAGACAGACAGACGGACAGCTGAGTCCCAGTAATAGGGTCCCGTTTTCACCCTTCGGGTACGGAACACTAAAAACTACAGAAATAAGTTAAAGAGCACTATCTTTCCCTATCATAGAGAAAACCATATATATTTATAATATTTATGTAGGTTTATACTTATATATTTATTGTTTATTGTAGGTTAAGTAACTATCCTGCCTTCATGCTATCACTTCTCTCTCTGTGGGGTCTGCAGGAAGAAATTTCTTTTAGAAATATGCTGTACCTTTTGTATAACTCCTCTTTTTTCTGGCTCTATATACTATCTTCTTACAATAAACTGTTAAATAAATAAATAAATATATAAAAAGAAAGACACTTCGATTCACTTCAAGCTACAAAACAACGCTTTCCCCAACAAGGGGTGTATATCGATCTAGAAATGCTTAGCAACCAAAACGACAACATGGCACTGTACTATTATACAGGGGCTCTAATCTGCTAGTTTAAAATAGCTAGTGTACTTATTAATAATACCTAATAGTTGCTTATTGCAATATACAGGTTGGCTCGTCGATTGACGTCCAAAAGGAAAATTTGGATTCCTCGTGTCGTAGGGTACCCAATCACCCCCATGTATGTTCCGCGATTTTTTACGGTTTCCGAGTTATTACATACACGAGGAATCCAAATGTTCTTTTTGGACGTCAATCGACGGGCCACCCTGTAAGTCAAATTGCTGGCAGAAAAAAGGGAAAGATGGCGTTTATTCCATCGACGAGAGCCTGGCTCTTAAATATCTACTAATAGTTCTAAGATAAAGTTTTTAAGTAACTGGCAACTACTTGCCCTCTTGTTTGCTGTGCCCTTGCAGGGCGTCACATGTAGGTACAATACAAAGTGACTTTAAATTAGTGAACGATAGAAAAGGATATGCATGTACACGTGATAACAAACAACTTTTACTATGGGGTCCAAGTCGAAATCCGAAAAAAAAAATTGTTCCCCCCATACTATCAGCTGGTGCATTTTGTATGGGGAGTTCAAAAATTTTTGAATGATTTCTACCTTGGTCCCATTGTAAAAGTTGTTTGTTGTTACGAGTACATTCATATCCTTTTCTATCGTTTACTAATTTGAAGTCACCCTATACAGGGTGTAACAAAAAGGGTATATAAAGCCGAAACACAGCGATAGTCCTCATGAAACTGAACAACTTTCCCCAAGGAACATGTGTCGTAACTCGAAAAAAAAATTTCGCCTCCCCATACAAAATGCCCGATCAGCTGATCGAGTAAGTATGGGCGATCCAAAATTTTTTTTCGAGTTACGACCCATGTTCCTTGGGGAAAGTTGTTCAGTTTCATGAGGACTATCGCTGTGTTTCGGCTTTATATACCCTTTCTGTTACACCCTGTATATGTCTTTGTAACACCTTCCTTACCCAACTTGTGACTTGCAATAAACAAATTCTAATTATAATTACAGACAAATGAAAGAATGCAATATCCTGCTAATTTAAATGTCAATGTTTGTGCCGATGGATGTTTGTTACTTCATCACGTAAAAACCACTGAAAAGATTGTAATGAAATTTTACAATTACTTAGCTTGGACATCAGAATAACGCATAGGCTGTATTATTTTGAGATATCTTGTTTTTTTCCCAAGATATGACGAAAAATGCTTACGAAGTCGCGGGCAGGCTCTAGTATTAATATTAAATTAAACTTATTAAGTACTTAACCTTAGCTACCCTTACCAAACCCAAAGTTTAACTTCACTTGTCATTAATTGGCAGAATGCACAATATTAGTTGACATTTAAAAAAAACAAAAAAAAAACGTCTATGGTAAAACCCCAGGTGTTATAAAAGTACAATAATAAGCTTGTGACCTAATTTAATAGGCATTTATACTCTTATAAGAAAGTAAACAGAACATAATGAAATTATTTGTACAAATGGTTAAAAGTAGGTAATAATATGCCATAGTTTTATAAGCTACTAACAGCCGCACGCGACTTCGTACGAATTTATCGTCATATCTTGGAAAACTTGGGACTAAAAAAAAAAAAAAAAAACAGTGACAATCCCATCTCCTTGATGACACGACGCGTGTCGCGTTTCGTCGCGTCGTATCGTTTTACGACGCACGACGTCGTGTCGCGCCGTGTCGTAAATTTAGGTTTTAGCCCTTACATGATATCTCAAAATAATTATAGCCTATGTGTTATTCTGATATGTAAGATACAATATATTTTTGTTTTTATTTCTTAACAACCTTTTTTTTATTACACATAGACCTACCTATGATTTTACGGCTGATTCCACCGTTTCGTGCAAATTTCGACCATTCCACGAAATATTTTTTTTTATATCGGTTTCGAAAATCGGTATGCTAAAAAGATGCGTATATCGTCTAGATGTAGTAAACTAGTTTGGACGTATTAAATTTTTTTATAGTTTTCGAGGAAATCGTTGGAGTGTAATGAGGCAATGGAATGTAATGAAATATCGTGAGAGTGTAATGATGTTGTTTGGAAGGTAATGAAAAAATATTAGTCAGTATTATAAAATTTATTAAAATATCAAACTTTTTCTTCATAAACGTACTTATTCATGGAAATCGTATGTGTCAAAATGAACACAATTTTTTTTACGTCTTAGGAACATTTCAATAGACTTCTAAAAGTATAAACACCTAAACTAGAAACTCACATTGTGGCGACCTGCATAATAGGTGACAATTATAACGGCGCGGCGAAATTGTACATCTTATATTTGGAGTTACATGGTGATATGACTCTAGGCAACTGGACATAGTGATGACTTGGAGCTACGCTGCAAGACGCTGGCCGCGCGATGATTTGTGCGGACGTGTTAAGCTACGTGATTGCTGATGCAGCGGAACCATATCGATGCAGGAATATTTTCACGCTCGCTGACTTGTCTTATCTATCACGTACTCGAGGACCGCACAGTACTCCCCCCTTTGGAAAAGAAAATGAAAACAGGACTTCTAAATGCCGCTAAAACCTCGCTTGTTGCTCTTTTCTTCGCTGAATAGCTGCACCCATGATTCTTCCAGAGTAATCGAAGGAAACTAAAGCGTTTACCATTAATCGATATTTCTTCACAACCAATAACTGCAGAGCGTTGCGTTGTGGACATCATCGTGGTCATTGCGCAGTCTCATCATAAAAAAATCTTCAAATTCTTTATATTAATTCAATAAACATCAGCAGTACTTCCACGCTCGAGCGTTTCTCTTACAGTCGTGGGCTGCATACACTGGCGGTTATCAAATCCTGCTCATGGGCACCAAGCGTTGTTAATGTGTTTCATTGTTTCACGTTATTGCAATGCAGAGTCTGGTACAAAATACCGCAAATACGGCAGTGCAAGGAACTTCTGACTTCTTGCTGCCAAAAACTAAAAATTACTGCGAATCTAACGACGAGCCTTTTCCTTTGTTATTCTCTCCAAAAATGGTGCGTGTCGTGGCCATAACGATGCGAAGTTTGTCCAAGTGATAGTCTTAATTTCAATAATTGTAGTAAAATTTCAATGTAAAATGATTCATTGTAAACTTGACCCTGTTTCGATGTTCGTCCATTTGTGCTGCTTCGTGCGTATTTCTTGCTTACTGAGGAACCTGCTTGTGTCAATTGCAAAAATTCATCTCAATATTTCTCAAATTTTTTTTCGGAGTCGTCGTCAATCATAAAAAAAAGTTGAATTAATCGTTAAAGTAGCTAGTTGTTGCAGCGCCGGGTCCAGATGCTGGTATTGTACTTGGCCGAAACTACGTACATAGTGAATCACTTCTTGATCCAGAGTCGGTGAGACCCGCTGATGGAAAGCAGAAACTAGATTGCCTCGATGAGGTGCTTGCATTGTCTTGAGATCCATCTTCAAAGTAGCGAAGTTGCGTGTTCAATCGGCGGCGGTCACCACTGCGGCGGCCCGTCAGAAAATAGTTGACAATAAGATGGCACAGCGTTGTTGCAGAAATTATATTTAAGGTTACATAGTGATATGACTCTAGGCAACTGGACAATAGTAATGACTTGAAGCTACGCTTATATACTAAGACGCTGGTGATTGCTGATGCAGCGGAACCATATCGATGCAGGAATATTTTCACGCTCGCTGACTTGTCTTATCTATCACGTACTCGAGATCCGCACACACATAAACCCTAAAAAATACTCGTGTCAAAATCTAAGCAAAATGTACTTACTGTCAGAAATTTTTTTCATATTAATTTGCGGTCTGTAAGACTATAAAAAATAACAATAAGGCCAACCATTAACATTTCAATCTGAATTTCGTTAAGTAAATAGGTACCTAGATAGGTTGGTATTTTTTGAATAACATAAGTTGAAAAAGTTATGTAAGTAGTTGCTTAATATAAAAATTTAAATTCAAATTGAAATTCTTTATTTTGCACACCATAGGTTTTACAAGATGTTATTACATTATTTGACAGTACCTTTTATGGACCCTGACGACAATACTCATTAATGTAGGTAACGTTTTATTATTAATGTTATTTTTACAAAAAACGTCAGTTAATACCGAAAACATGATCTTTATTAGTGTTTTATATTACTACTTTACTACCCGTAAAACTATTTCATTAACTTCCAAAACCTTTCATTCCCCTCCGCCAAAAAATTGGAGGGAATGGAATGTAATGAATTGGAAAGGAATGAAATTTAGGAAGAATTTCTCGATTTATTTCGAAACTACAAGTGCAATGACCTTAATAGGTATAATATAAAAACACCCACATACAAGCTATAATTTTATCTAAAATAAAATTAATTTGATCATGAGCTTACTTAGAAATGCAATGGAATGTAATGTGTACGAACCTGTGACAAAAGCGATTTTCAGAACTTAAATCGGAAATATTTTTTAGTGTGGCTGCGCGTGGTCTTTCTCGGTAAATTGTTTAGGCAGACAGAGGGGCGCGGGAGACGTGGGCGTGGGCAAAAGAAGAAAGAGGGTTGGGAACACATTATAATGTTGATTGCAATTTTCGTGGAAGAGAATGAAGTTTTTCGTTTGACAAAATTTTAAGTGCGATTCTTTATATATTGCGCTATGAATTATTAATGTTTATTTATTAATTATTAATTGTAATAGTGTAACTTGATATTCAGGTACAAAAAACCTGAACATTTACCGTAGGAAAGTGTACTAAAGTATCTCAGAAAACTCAGGGTGGGTATCTGGATGAGGAGTGTAATGAGATTTTGACATGTTTTTGTTCAGGGTTTTTTTTATTTAATTAATTTAGCGATTAAATGAAAGATGCGTCTTTTAGCTTTACTTATACGTGAACTTTTTCAATTTAAACATTTTAGCTAACTGTTAAAATCATATGAGTTTTTGGTCTGGATGGCAAATCTGAACGAAACGGTGGAATCAGCCTTACATAAGAATATTTTATTACTATTTTGGACATATTTTTTATTACCTATCACTCACTTCAAACAATAAAAAGC
This sequence comes from Anarsia innoxiella, assembly GCA_947563765.1. NCBI lineage: Eukaryota > Metazoa > Arthropoda > Insecta > Lepidoptera > Gelechiidae > Anarsia > Anarsia innoxiella. The sequence continues at coordinate 173,584 of OX387420.1, forward strand.
AAAACTAATAAAAAACCAACCAAAAATCCTGATAGTAATCAAAGATCTATAGATCTAAATGTAGAGTGCGCTTACGCATCTCTAAACCGCATCGGTCATTGACCTGCCGTGTGTTTTTGTATGCCGATTGTAAAGATAGAAATAGTTTTAAATGTAAGCATTGAATGAATAGGGATGATGACTACATTCGAAAATTCAAAAAATAATTAGTCCGTCTTTTAGGTTATTAAAAAATATTTAAAACACATTCTTTACCTGATCAAATACATAAATAAATACAAAGATACAGAGCATCAAAGTTACGGAGTAAGGGGTATTGACGTCACTCCTAGGTTAAAATCTTACTAAGGTGTGACGTCACGAGCAACTTTAACCCAGTGTATCTTTGTCATTTCTAGTTTAAGAGAAGAAAGAAAAAATACGTGTCGAATATTTTAAAATAATCCATGTGATGGACTAAAAAAAAATTTTTAGTCATGCCCATTTTTTGAAATAAAACAATAGTAGGTAGGTACCGAAATACTTCAACCCAGTAATTCACAATGCACTGAATATCGCGTCATATTAATTAAAATGCATCCGGAATGCAACAATGCAATTAACGCATTATTGGATGCATTCGATGTTTTAAAATGAATGCAGCTTTTTATGGATTCTGGGACAAATATGTTAAACTCTTTAGGTAAAATCTGCTTTTGGAATTATATTGCAATGACTGTTATTTGTTAAGCGAAGTTACATATATAGGTACATACGTATAACTGTCACGTCTCTCTCCCATCGAGTTAGACAGAGACTTCCTTCCACTTGCTACGATACAAACACACTTCTTTTCACTTCACACACATTCATCAGTCTCCTCATACATACACGTCGGTTTAGGATACTCTTAATTTGGCCTTTCTTTACATCCCCGATTTGATCGAGACATAAAACCTTTTCTCGAGTTCTCGAGTGGCGACCACGCACCGGACGACGCAGTGTGGGAAGGGCTCCAACAAGGTGGACTGACGACTAAAAGTCGCTGGAAACCGTTGGATGTGGGCAGCACAAGACCACGTTCGGTATCCTACTAATTACAAATTGATAGTGTCGATGGACATGAGGATGTTTGTTACTTTCACACAAAAACCACTAAACAGATTTCAATGTTTTACACATCTAAATACCACACAGACTATAATATTTTAAGATATTGTGTAAGTTTTCCAAGATATGAAGACAAGATACCAAAGTGATGACTACATTTATAGTGTGTAATACTAATTGACTATGCGCAGCTCTGTCTGCGCACGCGCAAGTACCGTAACATAACCGTGTAGTCCGGTGACATACTTTCTTTGCTTTGAGTTCACATATTCGCATCGTTTCTTGGTCTACATAGTGTAGTTATAGTCACCATAACAATCCTAATAAGCAAGGAATGAAAGGAGTGGCCCCATTTTTTTTTTCATATAAGTCGGAGAACATCTGAGATTGCGTTCATGAAGGCTATCTTGGAACCATTTGCAAACTCTTTACTGCTAAAATGCCAGAATTGGCTTGTTTCTGACTGGTTGTCAGTTTGGCGCTTTCATATTTGAGATGCTGTCATGTATGATGGATTCTGTTTGATAAATTGATTTGATATAGGTCAAGAAGAGACATCGGAAGACATCACGTATATCTTGTTATTTTCTAACGTGATTTGGAAACCACGCAATAAATCCAGTTTGTTCAGTACACGCCCACTGCCTTATTTTAACGAAACTCCTTGTTATGGACGAGCATCAAGCTTCATAAACGCCCCTTCTGATGACTCGTCGTCATATACAAATGAGTTTATGACAGCTTGCCAAGGCTGCGCCAAGTTTTCTCATAGTTTTCTTGGTAGATGTCCTGTAAAACGATATGAAAAGTAGCCATTTTGCGCCAGATAGAGGCACGCTGATCCAGACGGTATTTTATATCCGTAAGTTTGAGATATCAGTAAATAATGCTACTAATATTATAAATGTTAATGTTTGTGCCGATGGATGGATGTGAGAATGTTTGTTACTCTTTCACGCGAAAACCACTGAACAGATTTTAATGAAACTTTACAATATTGTAGCTTACACATCAGAATAACATATAGGCTATATTATTTTGAGATATCATGTAAATTTTCTAAGATATGACGATAAATGCGAACGAAGTCGAGCGTTAGTATTTATATATATACATAGCTACAGAGTCATTGAAAGTGGCGTGTTATTTGATAGTTCCAATGTAGGGGGGTGAAGTGTGGAGTGGGAGGGGGGTGGCACTTCGATAATAGATACCTTTTATCACCCTTACATACATACAGATAAACTGAAAAACAATATTTTCTAGCTAAAGGCTATATGTGACTTCGTAATCCTTAATACACAAATGAAATGAAAAATCATTTAATCCTGTAGGTTTTGACAACACTTAGGACGGGTCATTTTTTAAAGTTAACGCTAGATTCGCAAGAGTGCAGTTTTCCCCAGAGAAGAACCTAGCAAGAAACTCTGTAGGGTTGCTCTTTTCAATTTAAGTTTTACAAATCTCAGGCATAAACACAGAAACATAAAATATAATTAATATTTCAAAAGAGCTATATCCGTAAATAAATAATAAAAATTTGACCCCGCATTTACCGCATTACATTCTCTTAAAATAGGATAGCCTTTGTTTAATTGTGATAGGTAAACTATAATATCGTAAAGTTTAATTCAAATCTGTTCAGTGGTTTTAGACAGAAAGTGTAACAATCATTTTGTTAGAACTCCCTTGAGGTTTTTGATAATATTATGAAAGACTTGATTATTCTGTGATTATTAGTTTTTAAATTATGTATTTTATCATAGTTTTTGTTGTAGGTACTTACCTATAAATATTTCAAAACGACAGAATGGAATATAGATCAACCAATGTAAAATGAAAGTACCTCGATCAAATCGGGGACTTGCTCAAGAAAGGCCAAATCAAGAGTACCCTAAACCGACGTGCATGTACGAGGAGACTGATGAATGTGTATGAAGTGAAAGAGGTGTGTTTGGATCGAAGCAAGTGGAGGGAAGTGGTCTCTGCCTACCCCAATGGGAGGGAGGCGTGACAGATATGTAAGTATGTATATATGTATGTAGAATACATAATTTATTTATCTTAAATAATTTAACCGAAACCGTTTTTCTTCAGTTTTCAAAGTTATCCACTCTTCAAGACAGTGTGTATCACATAAATGATATCATTTCACCTTTCAATCGACTCCAACGTGAATTGATAACTTAACTTTAAGTTATTCTAAGTTAACTCTATTATTTTCTTTAATCTATGTTAGTTAAAAGTTTTTCAATGAAGATTATTATAAGTTATCCTATTAATCCTATCCTATCTTACCTTTATTATTAACTAGTGGCTGCCTGCGACTTCGTATGCATTTATCTTCATATCTTTTAAAACTTAGGTAGGTTAGGTACCTACTCAATATCTTAAAATAATATAGCCTATGTGTTATTATGATGTGCAATCTACAATATTGCCAAGTTTCATCAAAATATGTTCATTAGTTTTTGCGTGATGAAGTAACAAACATTGACATTTATATTATTAGTAGGATTAGGATGTCAATGTTTGTGCCGATAGATGAATGTTACTCTTTCACGCAAAAACCGCTGAACAAATATTGAAACTTTACAATATTGTGGCTTACACATCAGAATAACACATAGGTTATATTATTTATTTTAAGATATTACGTAATTACGTACTAAGACGTCGAGGTCGATAGAAAGTACCTAAGTATTTCATATTTTTAAACATCGAAATATGGGAACAAAGTCGCGGGTATGTGCTAGTATTTCTACATATCCCATCCTCCCATCGAGGTAGACAGAGACTTCCTTCCACTTGCTACGATACAAACACACCTCTTTCACTTTATCCACATTCATCAGTCGCCTTTCTACACAACTGAATTTAATAAGTACCTATTTATATTTTTAGCGATGATTCACATAAGGGTGGTAATACCAAATTGCCGCTTAAATTACAGCTACAGCTATTCAAAATGGCCGACGTTCCGCGAAAAATTTATATCTAAACACGCGATTGGTTATTATTGTCGTATTTCATTAATTCTAGGAATTTGGGGGTTCAAAAAGCATTAAGGGAATATACTGGGTGTAAAAGAAAGCCGAAACACAGTAATAGTCATAATGAAACTGAACAACTTTCCCCAAGGAACATGGGTAGTAACAAGAAAAAAAATTTTGGATCGCCCATTCTTAATTAGCTGATCGGACATTTTGTATGGGGAGGCGAATCTTTTTTTCGAGTTACGACACTTACGACCCATGTTCCTTGGGGAAAGTTGTTCAGTTTCATGAGGACTATCGCTGTGTTTCGGCTATATACCCCCTTTCTGTTACACCCTGTATACACTGGCGTTTAAGTCGTTGACGCGGTTTTATGTTTTAATACCGAAATACAAAAGGGTTTGAATTTGTAGAACCTACTGAAAAGATTTAATTTTACTAATAATATAATATGCTTAAACATTGACATAATAATATAATATGTCAATGTTTAAGCCGATAGATGGATGATATGAGAATATTTGTGACTCTTTCACGCAAAAATCACTCCCATCGAGGTAGACAGAGACCACTCCCTTCCACTTGCTACAATCCAAACACACTTCTTTCGCTTCATGCACATTCATCAGTCGCCTCACACATTCCCGTCGGTTCAGGCCAAATCAAAAATCACTGAACAGATTTAAATGAAACTTTGCAATATTGTAGCTTGCATACTGAAATAACATAACCATATCTAGGCTATATTATTTAAACACATCGCGTAAATTTTCAAAGGTACAATATTGATAAAGGTGTATCTACACAGATCCGGGCCGGTTGTCATGACGACGTATTGTTTTCCCTCCTGACAGGTGACGGCCCGGACACGTCCCGGGCACGGCCCTGATCTGTGTAAATAGACCATTATTGTGTAGGTACAAAGTCGCGGGCACCGACTAGTCTAGTATACGTATAATACTGAACATGTATTGAAAAAATACCTTTAGAATATAATGACTTCTAACGCCGCACACCCATCACATTTCCGGACGCACAAAAAGCGGCTTTACCTAGAAAATATACTAAACACCTTATCTGGTAAGGTGTGAAATATACTTACACACCGCAACACTTAACTTGGCACTCGAGCTGTACACGGTTTAATATAAATGGAGTATCTAGAATACTGTTGCCTACGAAAATACATTATGATGACACACCGCAAGACTTAACTTGGCACTTGAGCTGCACACGGTTTAATATAAATGGAGTATCTAGAATACTGTTACGAGAATATATTAAGAAGAGGATGCAAGGGTCATTAAGAAAGCATAAATAATACTGAATCGATATTTTTAAATGATTTATTTACATTCATCGGTAAAACTACTGAACAGATTTTGGTGAAACTTTACAATAATAATAGACATATTATAATCTAATAAATTGATTGATGTACATGGAAATTAAACTTCGTTTGTATTCGGAAATACGATGATTGCCGATGTGCATTCTTTATCACCCTTTATTGTAAATTCTTACAAAAATACCTTTTTCTCATCAGTTCTGCAAGTAATTAAACCGTAAATCTACACAGATCCGGGCCGTGCCCGGGACGTGTCCGGGCCGTGGCCTGTCAGGAGGGAAAACAATACGTCGTCATGACAAGTGTCCGTGACGTGTCAGGGAAAAAATATCATTCCATATAATATATTTTCTATGGATTCGTTCACACACGTTGTCATGACGGCGTATTGTTTTCCTTCCTGACGGGCCACGGCCCGGACACGTCCCGGATCTGTGTAGATAGACCTGAATCCACCACGCTAGCCCAATGCGGGGTAGCGGATTTCACATACACCAAACACAATTAAATTTAATCTTCGACCTTGTCCCAAAAGTTTCGCAATAAAAGATTAGCATTTTCTTTATTTTAACTTATTCTTTAACTGTTAGTTAGTAATGAAGTTCAACCAACCGTATAGTTAAGAAATGCTTAAAGTAATGGGGTTTCGTTTTAAATTCTTTTATTTTTATTACAAAGTGAAAACAATATAGATAATAAGCAAGGTTAGGTGAAGTAACTAGTAAAGATTTTTTATATTTTAACTTATGAAAAGCTGCCGGCGACTTCGGACGCATTTATCGTCATATCTTTAAAAACTAATACAATATCTTAAAATAATAAAGCCTATGTGTTATTCTGATGTGTAAGCTACAATATTGTAAAGTTTCATCGAAATCTGTTCAGTGGTTTTTGCGTGAAAGAGTGCCAAACCTCACATCGGCAATCATTGACATTTATTTACACTTACTTAACCGTCTGTCACATCTCTCCCCCATCGAGGTAGACAGAGACTCCCTTCCACTTGCTACGATACAAACATCATCGCTTCATTCAAAGTAGATTCGCATACAAAACCTGAAACGCGGTATCGAAGTTTTTCCCGAGCTACGTATATAAGTAAATTCCCCATCGAGGTAGACAGAGACTCCCTTCCACTTGCTACGATACAAACATCATCGCTTCATTCAAAGTAGATTCGCATACAAAACCTGAAACGCGGTATCGAAGTTTTTCCCGAGCTACGTATATAAGTAAATTCCCCATCGAGGTAGACAGAGACTCCCTTCCACTTGCTACGATACAAACATCATCGCTTCATTCAAAGTAGATTCGCATACAAAACCTGAAACGCGGTATCGAAGTTTTTCCCGAGCTACGTATATAAGTAAATTCCCCATCGAGGTAGACAGAGACTCCCTTCCACTTGCTACGATACAAACATCATCGCTTCATTCAAAGTAGATTCGCATACAAAACCTGAAACGCGGTATCGAAGTTTTTCCCGAGCTACGTATATAAGTAAATTCCCCATCGAGGTAGACAGAGACTCCCTTCCACTTGCTACGATACAAACATCATCGCTTCATTCAAAGTAGATTCGCATACAAAACCTGAAACGCGGTATCGAAGTTTTTTCCGAGCTACGTATATAAGTAAATTCCCCATCGAGGTAGACAGAGACTCCCTTCCACTTGCTACGATACAAACATCATCGCTTCATTCAAAGTAGATTCGCATACAAAACCTGAAACGCGGTATCGAAGTTTTTCCCGAGCTACGTATATAAGTAAATTCCCCATCGAGGTAGACAGAGACTCCCTTCCACTTGCTACGATACAAACATCATCGCTTCATTCAAAGTAGATTCGCATACAAAACCTGAAACGCGGTATCGAAGTTTTTCCCGAGCTACGTATATAAGTAAATTCCCCATCGAGGTAGACAGAGACTCCCTTCCACTTGCTACGATACAAACATCATCGCTTCATTCAAAGTAGATTCGCATACAAAACCTGAAACGCGGTATCGAAGTTTTTCCCGAGCTACGTATATAAGTAAATCCCCCATCGAGGTAGACAGAGACTCCCTTCCACTTGCTACGATACAAACATCATCGCTTCATTCAAAGTAGATTCGCATACAAAACCTGAAACGCGGTATCGAAGTTTTTCCCGAGCTACGTATATAAGTAAATCCCCCATCGAGGTAGACAGAGACTCCCTTCCACTTGCTACGATACAAACATCATCGCTTCATTCAAAGTAGATTCGCATACAAAACCTGAAACGCGGTATCGAAGTTTTTCCCGAGCTACGTATATAAGTAAATTCCCCATCGAGGTAGACAGAGACTCCCTTCCACTTGCTACGATACAAACATCATCGCTTCATTCAAAGTAGATTCGCATACAAAACCTGAAACGCGGTATCGAAGTTTTTCCCGAGCTACGTATATAAGTAAATCCCCCATCGAGGTAGACAGAGACTCCCTTCCACTTGCTACGATACAAACATCATCGCTTCATTCAAAGTAGATTCGCATACAAAACCTGAAACGCGGTATCGAAGTTTTTCCCGAGCTACGTATATAAGTAAATTCCCCATCGAGGTAGACAGAGACTCCCTTCCACTTGCTACGATACAAACATCATCGCTTCATTCAAAGTAGATTCGCATACAAAACCTGAAACGCGGTATCGAAGTTTTTCCCGAGCTACGTATATAAGTAAATTCCCCATCGAGGTAGACAGAGACTCCCTTCCACTTGCTACGATACAAACATCATCGCTTCATTCAAAGTAGATTCGCATACAAAACCTGAAACGCGGTATCGAAGTTTTTCCCGAGCTACGTATATAAGTAAATTCCCCATCGAGGTAGACAGAGACTCCCTTCCACTTGCTACGATACAAACATCATCGCTTCATTCAAAGTAGATTCGCATACAAAACCTGAAACGCGGTATCGAAGTTTTTCCCGAGCTACGTATATAAGTAAATTCCCCATCGAGGTAGACAGAGACTCCCTTCCACTTGCTACGATACAAACATCATCGCTTCATTCAAAGTAGATTCGCATACAAAACCTGAAACGCGGTATCGAAGTTTTTCCCGAGCTACGTATATAAGTAAATTCCCCATCGAGGTAGACAGAGACTCCCTTCCACTTGCTACGATACAAACATCATCGCTTCATTCAAAGTAGATTCGCATACAAAACCTGAAACGCGGTATCGAAGTTTTTCCCGAGCTACGTATATAAGTAAATTCCCCATCGAGGTAGACAGAGACTCCCTTCCACTTGCTACGATACAAACATCATCGCTTCATTCAAAGTAGATTCGCATACAAAACCTGAAACGCGGTATCGAAGTTTTTCCCGAGCTACGTATATAAGTAAATTCCCCATCGAGGTAGACAGAGACTCCCTTCCACTTGCTACGATACAAACATCATCGCTTCATTCAAAGTAGATTCGCATACAAAACCTGAAACGCGGTATCGAAGTTTTTCCCGAGCTACGTATATAAGTAAATTCCCCATCGAGGTAGACAGAGACTCCCTTCCACTTGCTACGATACAAACATCATCGCTTCATTCAAAGTAGATTCGCATACAAAACCTGAAACGCGGTATCGAAGTTTTTCCCGAGCTACGTATATAAGTAAATTCCCCATCGAGGTAGACAGAGACTCCCTTCCACTTGCTACGATACAAACATCATCGCTTCATTCAAAGTAGATTCGCATACAAAACCTGAAACGCGGTATCGAAGTTTTTCCCGAGCTACGTATATAAGTAAATTCCCCATCGAGGTAGACAGAGACTCCCTTCCACTTGCTACGATACAAACATCATCGCTTCATTCAAAGTAGATTCGCATACAAAACCTGAAACGCGGTATCGAAGTTTTTCCCGAGCTACGTATATAAGTAAATTCCCCATCGAGGTAGACAGAGACTCCCTTCCACTTGCTACGATACAAACATCATCGCTTCATTCAAAGTAGATTCGCATACAAAACCTGAAACGCGGTATCGAAGTTTTTCCCGAGCTACGTATATAAGTAAATTCCTCATCGAGGTAGACAGACTCCCTTCCACTTGCTACGATACAAACACACTTCTTTCGCTTCATCCACATTCATCAGTGGCCTCATAATAACTTTCCACGTCTGCCGTAACACTTTGCTTATCAATTTAAATCTCAAGTAGAAATATTTCTCAATGTGTACCAAAGCGTTAAATTACCACAATGTGCAGTGTTGCCAACACAAAGAGCATTGATTCTACCACACGATGAAATTGGGTCAGTTGGGTTTTTTTTTTTTTCTGTTAGAACGTCATTTGTTTGGTTGGCTTTGAGTGGCAATTGTTTTTTTTTAATAATAACGGCTTATCTAATATTTAAATTCGGAATTACAATAGGACACTTTGAACGAAGACAAACCTATGTCTATTTCATAAAACGTGACGTTTTAAATAGACAGGTATAAAATATCTGTCAGATAAAAGTTATCTGTGAGTGGTGAAACTGCCCCTTAGTGTGTTCACGTGAAAATTGACTGACGATAAAAATATGGGCAACACTCGTCAAATCTTAATAATTTAATGGAAAAAGTAATTGAAAAAGCATTTAATATTTAATTATAGTTAAAAAAGGATTATAAAGATAAAAATAATCCCCAAAAATTGTATGATTTCTTCTGTATTCTAAATTCAAAAAAACTTTTTAAAAAGTGAAACATAATACCAATAAAACTTTACCAAAGTTTGAAACTGCTTTGTTACCCGATTAAAGTCATTAATTCTCGATTAGGGGTAGCTTTAGACCCCTATCTACCCCCTTTTTGTAGGGGGGTGACTACATAGTGTTGCCAATTTATTTATTGTTAGAATATCGATGATAAGCCATAAAAATTGCAAAATTCTTAATTACCTTAACTAATTTAAAAATGTCCTATATCGGTTAATATTTGTGACTTTTTCAGACAAAAATCACTGAACAGATTTTGACGAAACTTTACAATATTGTAGCTTACATATCCGAATAATACATAGGCTTATTAGTTTATAGATATTGTATGTATAACCCTAAAACAACGTATAGTATGAGGCGATTGATGAATGTGGATGAAACGAAAGAGGTGTGTTTGTATCGTAGCAAGTGGAGGGAAGTCTCTGTCTACCTCGATGGGGAATTTACTTATATACGTAGCTCGGGAAAAACTTCAATACCGCGTTTCAGGTTTTGTATGCGAATCTACTTTGAATGAAGCGATGATGTTTGTATCGTAGCAAGTGGAGGGAAGTCTCTGTCTACCTCGATGGGGAATTTACTTATATACGTAGCTCGGGAAAAACTTCAATACCGCGTTTCAGGTTTTGTATGCGAATCTACTTTGAATGAAGCGATGATGTTTGTATCGTAGCAAGTGGAGGGAAGTCTCTGTCTACCTCGATGGGAGAGAGGCGTAAGGGTTAAAACATAAATTCACGACACGACGCGACACGACACGACGTTATCGCATCATAAAATCCACGACGTCGTGTCGCGTCGCGTCGCGTCGTGAATTTATGTTTTGGCCGCGACGGATATGTATGTATGTATTATAAAATTATGAGGTTAAACGTGTCCAAAATCGCGGTAGTTAAATAATCACAACTAAGTTTCAAAGTATTATATCCCTTCGGGTGTAAAACATTAAATTGCTTAACTTAAATGAAGGCTTCAGGAACGACATAGTAAGAGCAATAATCTGCCAAGAAGTTGGTAGACTAGTTGGGCAGATTGTTTGACAACTTGTTGGGTGTTGTCGTTTGATTTGTAATAGTACTTGTAAATGCTATATTATATTGCAAACATAGGAAAATCCTTATCTACAAGAAAATAAATAATTTATATGTTATAAAATAATAAACTCTAATAAATAAAATATAACCACTTAACTAAACTAAACTTAACCTTAACTAACACTAATCCGGAATATTCATATCCCACCAAAAACATAAATGTGAAAAAGGGTGGCCAATTCAATATGAAAATTATGTTGAGAGATTTGCCGTAAAAAGTATGGAGATCTAAATGAGTGCCAATTCATAGGTATGCAAAATAGAAATATGTATTTTTATAGGAAAAAAATAATGCCTATTATGCACAAGTATTAATAAACTCTATTTCTTTGCTTTGTTGGATAACTTAAAACAATTGCTGTTATTAAAAAAATATAAGATCTTAAAGGAGGTTAGTTTTATTTGGCCAGTTTTCATTAAATCAGTCATTTTATTTATAAACTTATTCAATATTTTAATTCTGATGAAAACTGGCCAAATAAAACTAACCTCCTTTAAGATCTTATATTTTTTTAATAACAGCAATTGTTTTAAGTTATCCAACAAAGCAAAGAAATAGAGTTTATTAATACTTGTGCATAATAGGCATTATTTTTTTCCTATAAAAATACATATTTCTATTTTGCATACCTATGAATTGGCACTCATTTAGATCTCCATACTTTTTACGGCAAATCTCTCAACATAATTTTCATATTGAATTGGCCACCCTTTTTCACATTTATGTTTTTGGTGGGATATCATTACTTTTTGCACAGAGAACTAGGCAAGTAGTAAGATTTAGTTCTTTTTTTTGCTTTTCCGCTGCGTCGTAGAGTGCGTGCGTTTCATAAATATTCTTAAAAACGCACTATACAAGTACAACGTAAGTTTGCTGCTAATGACGTCAGTGTAGCGTTTTCTCACTGGAACTAGGACTGAGTGAGTGAGACAACAGCGGCAAACTTATAGTGAACGGGTTGTATAAATACCTAAAGTAAGCAAATGTTTTTTTCCTTTGCTTACTCGTAATTACCGAGCTGGATTCCAAAGGAGTTTGAATATAATGTCCTACCTAAACATGTGTATGGTAACTTTTTCCACAAAAATGGCGGCAGTCTAAGAAACCTGCATTAATCGATAGTTCAAGTCAATACAAATCGAAAATATATATAGATGAAAAAAAATTGATAAAGCGTCACGTTTCCGAGATATAGTGTGCTTTTCCACCAGAGATGTGCTATGCTACGTTGCTACGAATGCGTTTGAAATCCACCAATCATATTCATTGTTTTGTGGAAATGGATTCAGCTAAGCTATGTTTTTCACATAGAAGGATGCGTGCTATGGATGTGTGCTATGGATGCGTGCTATAGATGTGTGCTATGGATTCGTGCTATAGATGCGGGCTATGGATGCGTGCTTTCGAGCAAAGCTATGTTTTTTTTATATTATCGAGATACGTAGCATAGCTCGAGATGCGCATCTTCCTCGCACAGCCACGTCCCGCCCTTCAGTACTCCATTTAGCGCGTATGCAGAGCAGTGCAGTAACAAAATAAACGGTAAGGAGTATTTGAGGGGGCCATGCTTTTGGGAGTTGGTTGACATAGGTTGCTTCAAAAACTCTTGTTTTTCAACCACTATAAATTCCCACCATATTTATACCTAAAATAATAAAAATTATAAGAAGTCTGAGCATCTTGGTGGGAGGGAGGGGCGTTGCTAAAATAAGCCAGGATACTTTATTTGACTGCTAGTATCAACTTCCAATACAATATGTGCCATTTAATAACACCAAAATACAGTTTTCATGTTGCAATAGTTACTGGCGCCACTAGTCTATCTTTTACAGCCTATATCTCGGAAACGTGTCGCTTTATCATTTTCTTTTTTCATCTATTTTTTATATTTGTTTTGACCCGAACTATAGATTAGTGAAGGTTTCATTGACTGCCTCCACTTTCGGAAAATTAAAAAAAAAGACCTCTGGCACTCGGGGACTGCCGCGGTAAAGCTATTGCATAGCATTTTGTATCAACTTATGCAATTATAATTATTTATTTATTTTATTTATGCAGTATTTCTTTTTCTTTGATATTAATTCAAGTTACCTACACTTTTTGAGCGTGGTGACCGATAAGAAAACAAATTTTTCTTTTATTAAATAAATAAAAAGTTAATATTGTTTAAAATATTATCGTTTTAATTCTTAGTATGAATGTTAAAAAATAAAACATATCCGAAATTTTAATATAATAGTAAATACGTCTAATCGCACGCACACAACGCTGCCGTGTCGAAGACTGCCGAACTGAAACGACGTTAGACGATGCACGGCCTTCAAGCCACACCTCCGTGCCCGTCGGAGTGGGGAGCGTGAGGTTTTTTCGTTATGGAATTTCTGGATTCGGTCACCGCGCTCAAGGCCCGCGATAGAAGCTATGCAATAGCTTAAAAAAGTTGTAGAACACTCTCCACACTAAAATCTTCAAACCCTTTCATCCTTCTAGGTCATTTCGAAGTAGGTTAAGATTAGCTACTTTAAATAGTCAGTCAATCAATACTAACTAGTTCTAAATTTCAACTCCTTGGTGTTAGCTGGCCTAATGGTAAGCGTCATGGTTAAATGTTTCTTTCGATATTTTTAGGTCCGTGGTTCGATCCCACATGAACGAATTTAATTTTTTAACTTTTTTTCTTTTTTGTTAAATATAAATTGTGTCTCGATAACTGTTAATTTAATGAGTTTTAATTTTTTATTACTTTTCTGATACATTTACCACTATAAATCACTACCACGTAACGCCATCTATAAAATTTAAATCCGTACCAGTCTACGTTTCTGCGATAATATGTGGCGATATGTTACATTACATACATACAATGAATATACATACACTTAACGTTTATAATTTAGATCAGAGTATCAAATAAGCAGATTTAAATTTCGTAATACTATCAACAGTTATGGTTGGCGCAATAGTTAAGCGCCAAGTAAGAAGATACCTGAGGTCTTCGGGTCGGTGGTTCGATCCTACGTGGATACATTTTACTTCTTATTTTTATTTTATTTTTGTTCATTATAATCTATCTTCAAATAAATCTAATGAAAGACGCAGCATAAAACGCAATCTAATAGGCGAGTTTTTTCTAGACAACCGAAAAACCATAACGTAACCAACCATAACGAAACGAAAAAACCACTTAACGAAAAAATAAAATAAAGAGCATACTTTGGTTCGTTCGCATTTTAAATCGTATATCGCTTGTTTTTTGTTTGATTGGCTGGAGTGACAGATTAGATACTTTGAATAAGCAGATCTAAATTTCGTAGTACTTTCAACAGTTATGGTTGGCGCAGTAGTTATGCAGTAAGTAAGAGGTCTTCGGGTCGGAGGTTCGATCCTACGTGAATACATTTTATTTCTTATTTTTATTTTTTTTTATTTTTTTTTGTTCAATATAATCTATCTTTATGTATCAAGTCATGTCCTTGTTATTAAATTAAATCTAAAAGAATTGTATAATTTTTTATACCACTTTTAGTGTGTATTGCAAGTTTTTTGTATGGGGATGTTTAATTCCATAACGAATTATCAATAAATAAAAAACTTCAATGGTTTTGAATCTTTGAACTGTATTAATAATAATGAAAAACAAACAACAACTTGACAATTTGAACTTAAAGAAAATAAGAAATCACAAAAGAGTTTATAAACAAAAATATAGAAAAGAGTTTGAACATGCCGCCCGCCATGGACTAAGTCCATAAAAAAAAAACAAATAGATAATAATTAAAAAAAAAATTCTAACCTTAAAGCACAAAATAAAAACAAAACAAGTCTTCTGTCCAATTAACAATAAAAAATAATGAAAAATAAAACACATCTTTATTATAATGTAAACTAAGGTTAAAAAACTAAAAGCCATTTGTATTTTATTACTTTATTAAACACAGATCTATTTGGGCAATAAGATTAATTTTGAAATAGAACGCTTTATGACACGATCTTTGCATTTGAGGCTAACTACACGAGTTAACCCGTCTGCTCCGGGATGTTTGGTTTCAATGATACCAAGCAACCATCGTGCTGGCGGCAACCCGTCTTCCTTGACGAGTACAACATCCCCTATCTGAGGTTCAGGTGTGATGTTAGACCATTTGTACCTATGTTGTAATTGTGTAAGGTATTCTTGCGACCATCTACGCCAAAAGTCTTGGGTCATTTTTTGTATAAGATGCCATCGCTTCAAACTTGTTACATTTGATGTTTCGTAATTTTGATCAGGTACAAGTATCACAGGTTCACCTACCAGAAAATGTCCTGGAGTTAAAGGACCTACGTCGTTTGGTTCATTCGACAACTGTGATAACGGTCTCGAATTAAGAACAGCTTCAATTTGAGCAAGTGTCGTAGTCATTTCTTCAAAAGTTAAAGTACTTGATCCAATGACTCTCATGAGGTGAAACTTTGTGGATTTGACCGCGGCTTCCCACAATCCTCCGAAATTCGGTGAATAAGGTGGAATAAAATGCCACTCGGTTCCGTTAGATGTTAGCCATCCCTTTATTTCCTCGGAAATGTTGGATCTTTCTGCGTTGAATAATGTTACAAGTTGACGCGCAGCTCCCACAAAAGTGGTGCCATTATCGCTCCAGATTTCCGCTACATGGCCTCGCCTGGCAACAAAGCGTTTAAAAGCAGCTAAAAATGCTTCTGCAGTCAGGTCGCTTACCAATTCAATATGCACAGCCTTTGTTGCCATGCAGACAAATAGACAGATATACCCTTTAGTAGCACGATAACCTCTGCCCTTTGCAATTCTTATGCTGATTGGTCCTGCATAGTCTACTCCAGTTTTAAGAAAAGGACGATGTTGTGTGACTCGTGCTACTGGTAATTGCCCCATCATCTGTTGATTGACTTGGCTTGAATAACGCACACAAATAGCACATTTATGAACAAACTGACGGACTAAACCTTTAGCTCGAATCACCCAATATTTTGATCGCAGGTAATTTAACATTAACTGAGGTCCTCCGTGCAATGTGCGCTGATGAGCTTCATCTACTAATAAATAAGTGAAATGGGAATTGTGAGGAATTATGATTGGATGCTTGATGTCTTCTTTAATAAAAGCGTTATGTAAACGTCCACCAACCCTAAGAACCTTATTTTCGTCGAGGTACGGTTTCAACGTGGCAAGCTTACTTTTTTTATTAATTGTTCCATTTGTCTCAAGTTCTTTAATTTCTTCTTGAAATTTATTCCTTTGGCATATCTTTACGCATGAAAGTAGAGACTCCTTTATTTCTTTTACTGTTAATTGTTTCCCTAATCTAGTACGACTCGATTCTTCAGATTTTTTCCAGAGTAATACACGACGGCAGAAAGAAACAACATGAGTAAGTTTTCGCATAGAAGAATAGCGCGAAAAAAACCTTTCACCTTCACTAGATTCATCATCAACAACAACATGACAAAATGGTCTAGCTTTCTTTTCTTCTAAATGAGTGTCCCCTGTATTAGCCTTAACATATTCAATTTTTAAATTATGTAACCATTGAGGTCCGTATTTCCATAAATTATTTTTGACACATTCTTCTGGGAGTAGTCCTCGAGACGCACAATCAGCTGGATTGTCCGCACTTACAACATGCGACCATTGATTACTATCAGTGATAGTAAGAATAGTAGAAACACGGTTACCGACAAACGTATTCCATCTGCTCGGGTGACTACTCAACCAAGCAAGTACTATGGTGGAATCTGACCAGGCGTGAATGTTTCGTTTCGGTACATTCAATACATGAGCTACTTCAGTTAAAAGTTTCGCCAGTAAAGTAGCGCCACAAAGTTCTAAGCGCGGAATAGATACCTGTTTTATAGGTGCCACTCGTGTTTTAGAAGTTATCAGATGAACAAACACTTTCTTATCACTATCTACAACGCGACCATAAACAACAGCAGCGTACGCAAGATTAGATGCATCACAAAATCCGTGTAACTCCAAACCATCTAAACAATTCATCCAACGAGGAATAACAAACGATTCTAACTTTGGTAATTCACTTCTAAAACCTACCCACTCTGCAAGCAACTCAGGTGGAAGTTGACTATCCCAACCAATACCGGACAACCAAAGTTTTTGTATAAAAATCTTAGCCTTTACTATTGATGGAGCTAACCAACCTAGTGGGTCATAGAGCTTAGCTATGTCCGATATTACCTGTCGTTTAGTCACCAAATTTTCAGATAACGATGGCAGTTTCACTTTAACATGAAACTCGTCTGATTCACGTCTCCATGTTAAACCTAAAATTTTTATCACATCGTCAGTTTTTATGTCCAAACCTTGACTAAAACCCTTTGAATTAATTATCTCAAGTAACTCCTTATTACTACTCGTCCACTTCTGTAGTGGAAAGCCTGTTTTTCTCAACATCTCTGTTATTGTTTCATATAAATCTACACCCTCCGCCACCGAATGACAACCTGTCATTAAATCATCTACATAAAAATCGGAAAGCACTCTCTGTGCTGCTTCGGGAAACTGCGCGCCTTCGTCACGTGCGGTTTGCTGTAGAGCTCTAACAGCAAGGTATGGAGCAGCCGCGGTTCCAAAAGTTACACGCAACAATCTATATTCCTGTAAAGGATCAGTCGCTTTTTCCCGCCAAAATATGCGCTGATAATTTACATCTTCCTCAGCTACTTTCACTTGGCGATACATTTTCACTATATCTGCAACCAAGGGAATTGGATAACAACGCCATCTCATTACCAGATGTCGTAATTCAGATTGAAGTCTAGGACCAATCATTAAATCACTATTTAAAGATGCTCCATTTGTGCCCTTGCATGAAGCGTCAAACACGACCCGCACTTTGGTAGTATCTCTATCCTCCCGTACTACTGCGTGATGAGGTAAATACACAGCATCATTATTATTCTGGTCAGAACATACTTCCATATGCCCCATATCCAGGTACTCATTTATAACTTTGGAGTATTCTGCCTTCAGAATAGGGTTTTTTAAAAAACGTTTTTCAAGCATAAAAAACCTTTTGCGAGCAATATTGTAAGATCCTGACTGCTTTGAAGCAGGATTTTCAGTTTTGAAAGGAAGTTTTACAATATATCTTCCAGATTCATCTCTGGTGGTGGTGGCAGCAAATAACTCTTCACATGCCTTTTCCTCTTGACTTAAAATGTTTTGAAATAACGATGGTTCCGATTCCAGTTCCCAAAACCTTTTTAGTAGCATGTCATCATCACATTCATCGACTACAACCTTATGACAAAAAACAGTCATAGCACTTGCTTCATTGGGATGATTGGAATGCTGACCATGATTGGGATGTTGAATTCGACCAGATAAAACCCAACCAAACCTTGTTTTTTGTGCAATGAACTGACTATCTTCACCTTGCAATAAACCCTCAGCCATTTTGCCAACAAGGGAACAAGAAGAACTTAACTTTCAAAAATCCACACGCTGATGAGCCCGCTGGTCATCTAATGTGGTTGAAGAAGGCACGACGTCTGCTGGACGAGTCAACGAGACCCTTCTCCTGCCCGCAGCAGCACGTGTGATGGTCTTTCCTCTTCGGTGCCTGCAAGGGCGTAGCCCCCGCACTGGCTACCCGGGCTGCCTTCTGGCAGCAGAACTAACTAGTACGCACTGGTGATGTTTTTTCATGCCAAAGCCGGCTCCGATAAAGGACCATTGTTTAATTCCATAACGAATTATCAATAAATAAAAAACTTCAATGGTTTTGAATCTTTGAACTGTATTAATAATAATGAAAAACAAACAACAACTTGACAATTTGAACTTAAAGAAAATAAGAAATCACAAAAGAGTTTATAAACAAAAATATAGAAAAGAGTTTGAACAGGGGATAACAAAAAAAAATTGACTTTTTTAAAGTTTTGGATTTTTTCCTACGGTCAAATGTTATTATAGAGCTGAATTCCAAATCTCAACCTTCTAGGTCATCTGGAAGTAGGTTAGGTTTTGCTACTTTAATCAGTCAGTCAATACCCTATTTTGCGATTTTTGGACCTTCATATCTTCATAACCGTTTGAGCTATCTTCATGAAATTTGGGCTTCTTCGTGTCGTTATGGATAAGATTGAACATGCGTAGTTTTATGTCTTTACGTTAAAGAACTTTTGAGTTATGGGAGGGTGAAAAGTAGTACCAAGTGGTTCGTGTAAAGATACACTGTGGCGCTTTGTCTTTGAATTGGCCTGACACGCTGCCGGCGTGTCTCGATCACATTCATCAGTCGCCTCATACATGCCCGTCGGTTTAGGGTACTCTTGACTTGGCCTTTCTTGAGCAAGTCCCCGATTTGATCGAGGTATGTTCTTGGCCTTCCCCTCTCATTTCCATCCACTCTTGCCTTGTATATCTCTTTTGTTACTCTCCTTTCGTTCATACTTTCTACATACCCAAACCATCTAAGCGTCCCTTATTATACCTACTTGTATATTCGCGGGACGCTACCGGAGACCGTGTTAAATGGAAAGTCGCGGGGAGGCCTTTGCCCAGCAGTGGGATCTTGACGACTAACAAAAAAAACCATTCATTTCATTTACTTTCTTATGCCTATACTTTTATCATCCAAAACATTGACAAACATTCCATAAATGCAAAACTGCGATTTTCATACTCGCCATAAACAATAGAACGCTTTAGAATTTGAATTTGGAAGCAAGGCCGCGCGCCGCCATGTTGGATTGTAACGGCCACCGTTACGGGTTAACAACCTGAGTTACTACCGGCGACAAACTCATTCTTACCTCACTTAATTCTCCTTTGTTTCTCACTCTTGACAAAGAGACTTTGGTGTTTTAATGGCGTTATAAACATGTAATTATTATGTAATAAAATAATGACATAAAGATATTTATCAGAAAGATTCTTTATCTCAGTAAAAAAAAACCTATTGTTTATAAAAAAAAAAAAGTTTCAGCAATCGCGATTCTACTTACACGTTTTAGCATCTAGTTGAAAAGTGAAATTTTCTTTGAAATAAATTTAGGCAAGTACAGTCAGCATCAGATATATGGTAGCGGTCAAGGTATTCAAATATTTCGGAGCAGCATTAAATTTCGATATGTTCGTTACGATAGATGCGGCCTATAATATCGGGACATATAAAACGTCACAAATTTAGGATCAGAGACTGTTTAATAAGTTCGTTACATACAATCAGGTAATGATATCGGAACGAAAATAATCGTCAATGGTATCTAAGCAGTCAAGATGATCATAAATATCGGAACATTTATGGAAAATGTACTTTAAGTCTGTGCTACAAAGTACACATTTGAACTCGGTACTACCTATATTGACTTGTCAACGTCAAGAATATAGAAAACATGAAGAACACAAATATAACTACACGCGTTAAAAGAGTTCGGACGTGAAAGATAATTACCAAGTAGGTTCTAGTACTTGATCAACAATTCAATCGTGATAGATACTTAGGTATACTAATAAAATAATTTTAAGTACCAACAACAACATGTTTGCTATTTTATTATTTACTTACTTACTTATTGTAATATTTATTCTTTGTAATTTTCTTTTGTTGTAGAACAATAACTACTACTACACTGTTTATACCTACCAAGTGTAAAAGGACTTTTACCATTTACTTTACCATTGTTCCGTGAAAGGAAAGACATACAAAATAATAATGCTATTTTCATCCATAAAAAGTAGAAAAAAAATAACGCACTCTCATCAGATTTGAACCCACGACTATGTGCTTTAATAGTCAAAGGACTATCAACTACGCCATTAAGTATCTGACATCGTTTTATCGAAATTAAGCTAATCATTCTACGCCCTTCAATTTTGACATTGCGTCAAAAGAACTTTTATAATATAGGCATTTAGTTTGGTAAGAATATTTGTTGTATTTGAAAGAGACAGTCACAATGACACTCTTTTCGGTGAATGTCACTACAAATTATTGATAACTTCGTGGGTCCAATCTCAAGCATTTTAAATTGTATTACACAGACTTAAAGTACATTTTACATAAATGTTCCGATATTTGTGACGATTTATATGTTCCGATATTTGTGACGATTTATATGTTCCGATATTATAGGCCGCATCTATTGTAACGAACATATTGAAATTTAATGCTGCTCCGAAATATTTGAGTACCTTGACCGCTACCATATATCTGATGGCGACTGTACCTACTTAATCACTAATAGAAACTTCAATTTTAATTTGCTACTTTTTTTTTAACCTATCTTTTTCACTTAATGTTATACATGCCTATCACTTAACGTACACAAGAAATTAAAAAAAAAACTGTCAGAAACAGCGCCATTAAAAAAAAACCAATAAAATGCAAAGCGTAACCATAGTAACAAGTCAAACTAGGTCCTTTGGTCAAACTAGGTCCTTTGAATCACAAAACCAACTCTTCTATCACAAACAATAAAGTCTATTTTCGAATACAATTTAAAACAGATAATTTTTTGCCGCGAAATCATAAGCTAGACTAAGCGGTTTATTTTTTTTTATCGTGAGAAGTATTTAAACCTTTTTTGTTGCAAATCCTAAGAGAGTTAAATTAGCTGTTAATGTTTTTTTGGTCTGGCCACACCGTTTGTAACGTCATTGCATTTTTTTTTTCGATTTTTAAACTAGGTTATACAGGGTGTAACAGAAAGGGGGTATAAAGCCGAAACAAAGCGATAGTCCTCATGAAACTGAACAACTTTCCCTAAGGAATATGGGTCGTACGTTACTTGAAAAAAAAAAATCACCTCCCTATATAAAATGTCCGATTAGCTGATTGAGTAAGTATGGGCGATCCAAATTTTTTTTTCGAGTTACGACCCATGTTCCTTGGGGATAGTTGTTCAGTTTCATGAGGACTATCGCTGTGTTTCGGCATTATACCCCCTTTCTGTTACATCCTGTATAGTGTTATTGCTTGGCGTATTCGGATTCGGTTATTATCGGAAAATAATACTTTAGTTTGCTTTTATAATAAACTAGAGGCTGCCATCGACTTCGTACGCATTTATACTTTAAAAAAACATGCTATCTTAAAATAATACAGCATATGTGTTATTCTGAAGTGTAAGCTACAATATTGCCAAGTTTCATCAATATCTGTTCAGTAGTTTTTGCGTGAAAGAGTAATAAACATGCATCCATCCATCGGCACAAACATTGACATTTATAATATTAGTAGGATTTACTTCACTTGATATTGGCAGAAGTCACAATTTTTTTAATAGCCTTAGGCTCACTTGCGCAGTCCAATAAACCCGGAGTTAGCTGCTAACAGAGGGTTAAATAAATAATTTGTATTGATGAATCTTGATTTAACCCTGTATTAACCGCTAACTCCGGGTTTATTGCGTTAACTCTGGGCTGCGCAAGTGGGCCTTAATGGTCAATTCTGCAACAATTTAACTTTAACGAAGGCCGAATTAATTATATAAACTGTAATTAATTGTAGTCCCTCATCACTTCTTTAATTAGTCCTCTCAAACATTTGAAGCTTTTCATTTTGTCCCGACTTACAGCCGTTCCCAATATTCAAAGACAGATAGCTACCCGAGATCGGCAGCAAAGAGGAAGGAATATAAGGAGTGGCCCTATTTTTTTTTCTAAACAAATGAGTTTATGACAGCGTGCCAAGGTTGGCGCAAGTTTTTCATAGTTTTCTTGGTAGATGACCTGTCAAAGTCAAACGATATGAAATTCCATACAAAAAGGTAGACATTTTCCGCCAGACCAGACACGCAGATCCAGACGGTGCGCGGTGTGGCACCTCCTTATATATTCTATAGGTACTTAAAGATCGGCAGCACTTACTGTCACGTAGCTGTCACTTTTGATTTATCCTTCAGAAGAATCCCATAATTTTTTTGACAGCGGTAGGTTTATAGGGATGAAAAATTCTAAGATAGATAAATAAATATTTCCATCTCCAGTAGGGCAAAACCATAGATAGATAGAATAGGGAACGGCCGTAAGACATTCGCAATTAAGGGAAATTAATTTTGCAACGCTGACAACCCTTTTTTGGTGACTTTTACGAACGTCTATTTTTTAATTTTATTGGCACAACCCTTTCTTTGACGACATCCTAGAATTTATTTTTTAATTTTAATGGCAGACAAACAGACAGACGGACAGCCAAGTCTCAGTAATAGTCCCGTTTTCACCCTTTGGGTACGGAACCATAAAAATTAAAAACAGGACAGAAAAATCTATAATTTACATTGTACTTCAAATTACATTCTTTACTGCATCAAAGTTAGTCATAAAAACTATAAGAACAACTAAATTAACATTATTTAAATCCAAAGTAGTAATATTGCATCCATCAACCTAGCAACACCTAATAACTGGCATAATAAATCTTAATCCCTTTGCTTCGTTAGATCCCCATGAAAAACCTATAAACGTCAAAATGTCTACTTGATGAAATAAGTTTTTATTCTGTGGATATTGTGTCCGTTTCATAATCAACAGATAAAATTTAACTGACAGATAAACCTATGTCTATTTCATAAAACATGAAGTTTTAGATAGTGACAGGTGTAAAATATCTGATCTGTAGGTGGTGGAACTGCCCTAAAGCACTAGTTTTTTAGGCTCGTAACTTCCTTATTAGTTTTAGTAAATACATACATACATATCCGTCACACCTCTTCCCCATCGAGGTATACAGATACTTCCCTCCACTTGCTACGATACAGACACACTTCTTTCACTTCATCCACATTCATCAGTCTCTTCATACATGTCGGTTTAGGATACTCTTGAATCGGCCTTCTTTTCCAAGTCTTCGAGTTTAGGTAGTTTAAAAATAATTCAAAATAAGTACCAATTGCAAACTGCAAAATCCCATCATAAATAATTCAACAAACATACCACAATGGTCTTTGACCGAATGACGCAACATCCTTTGCCTTAAAAAATAAAATTTAAAAAGAATAAACTTCACACATTGCATTCTTTGCCCTATTCAGTGACGTCAAGCGTTCGAAAAAAAAGAAAAAAGCATTTCCCGCGCTGACAGATACAAAATGGCGGATGGGAATTGTTATAAAAATACCCAATATGTACAGTAAAGGGCGATAAAGAACGCACATCGGCAATCATCGTATTTCCGAATAAAAACGAATGCTAATTTCCATGTACATCAAATAAAGATTAATCGTTCATCAGAATTTGAATTTAGAATTTACTTTATTGTAGCACTCTCTCGCATTTGAACCGCGACTGACAAAACAAACGTCATGGTATGTGCGACACAGATATCGCTATACGAAGTCGGAATTAGACGATTGCTTTACAAAGATCGATGTGTATTCCTTATTGTAATTTTCAAAGCGAGTTTTCAGCCACTAAAGTCTACTAATCTTATAAATGTCAATGTTTGTGCCGATAGATCGATGTTTGTTACTACATCACGTAAAAACTACGGAACAGATTTTGATGAAACTTTACAATATTGTGGCTTATTTATCAGAATAAAACGTAGGCTGTATCATTTTGAGATATATTTTTTTTCTTGCAAGATATGACGGCGTACGAAGTCTAATAAATAAATAAGCACAAAATGGCCGCGCAATATCTTATTTATTCCCTTATTCCACAAAAGAGGTTTCATTCAAAAGATTGACTAAATTCTTTTCGTTTCCTTCCGACTTGTTCCTTTAGCGACAGATTGTAGGAATTCTTTGTGATTTTTCGTTCAATTGAATGAGACGTTACAATTTCAAAGATTTTGCTGAAAATGTTTTTCAGAAGGCATTTTTATATCTCCTACTTTGGTTATTATTAGTAGGGAAATACTTAAACGATACGACTTAACAATATGACAACCTATTAATATTATAAATGTGAATGTTTGTGCCGATGGATGGATGGATGTTTGTTACTTCATCACCTAAAAACCACTGAACAGTTTTTAATGAAATTTTACAATAATTTAGCTTGGACATCAGAATAACACATAGGCTATATTATTTAAAGATATCCTGATTACATTCCAAGTTATGACGATAAATGCGTACGAAATCGCGGGCAGCCTCTAGTTTTTTTTCATAAAGTATAAGTAGTTTTAATTTTTAACCGACTACGGCAAAGCCAAAAGGAAGAGTAAATATTATTTTTTTAATGATCAGTATAAGGAGATACGTACATTATGCTTCAGAAAAAAATTTAGTTTCAATAATACTCATGAATTTTTATAAATTCTAACCAACTTAGCGAATCGGTGTCTTCTTAGTTTTAGAGAAAAAAATAACGTTCAAAAAGTTTAAATATCAATGTTCCAATTTTAAATTCAAATCTTTTCTTTTTCAGAGCATCAACATAACCTCTTTACAATATTGACCTATAACTTAGTATTAATATAGGGCGACTTTAAATTAGTGAACGATAGTAAAGGATATGCATTTACTCATGATAACAAAAAACTTTTACTATGGGACCTAGTTCGAAATCATTCAAAAAAAATTGTTCCCCTATACTATTAGCTGGTGCATTTTGTATGGAGAGTTCAAAATTTTTTGAATGATTTCGACCTTGACCCCATAGTAAAAGTTGTTTGTTATCACGAGTACATGCATATCGTTTTCTATCGTTCACTAATTTAAAGTCACTCTAAATACAATACAAACAAGTCTCACAATAATCGTATCAGTTTAAACGTATTTTATCTAATCTTATATTTACTTACGTCTTAAAACGATTGTATGGGTGTTTGACCCAGTTTTTTTAAGAATGACTGTTTTGTGGCTTTACCTGTAACAATAGAAGAAAAAACATTTTAAAGTAAGCATTTACAAAAAAGAAGGATTTTAACTTGAGAGGTGTCGTTAGATTCGTATTTACAGTGAGAGTGACACTGAGTACATCAAAACAAAAAAATGCATTTTCTAAACGCAGTCGGGTTTTTTTTTAAATACAAAGGTAAGGTTATTATGTCTGTAAATATGATAATGAGTACGTACGAAGTCACGGGCGGGCGCTAGTTAACGAATACCTATTAAAAGTCTAACAAAGATATACTTTCTCTACCTTTCTTCATACATACACTAAATGCATTAACTAATGATAATAAGTATAAGACGAAGCTTTGTTTTACATTGTGTATGAACTTAGAGGGCATTGTATGAAGGTATTTGAAATAATTGAACTGTTTTTGTATTTGTTCAACAATGTTTGTAAGGAACCGACGTGCATGTATGAGGAGACTGATGACTGTATGAAGTGTGTTTGTATCGTAGCAAGTGGAAGGGAGTCTCTGTCTACCTCGATGGGGAATTTACTTATATACGTAGCTCGGGAAAAACTTCGATACCGCGTTTCAGGTTTTGTATGCGAATCTACTTTGAATGAAGCGATGATGTTTGTATCGTAGCAAGTGGAAGGGAGTCTCTGTCTACCTCGATGGGGAATTTACTTATATACGTAGCTCGGGAAAAACTTCGATACAGCGTTTCAGGTTTTGTATGCGAATCTACTTTGAATGAAGCGATGATGTTTGTATCGTAGCAAGTGGAAGGGAGTCTCTGTCTACCTCGATGGGGAATTTACTTATATACGTAGCTCGGGAAAAACTTCGATACCGCGTTTCAGGTTTTGTATGCGAATCTACTTTGAATGAAGCGATGATGTTTGTATCGTAGCAAGTGGAAGGGAGTCTCGTCTACCTCGATGGGGAATTTACTTATATACGTAGCTCGGGAAAAACTTCGATAAAGCGTTTCAGGTTTTGTATGCGAATCTACTTTGAATGAAGCGATGATGTTTGTATCGTAGCAAGTGGAAGGGAGTCTCTGTCTACCTCGATGGGGAATTTACTTATATACGTAGCTCGGGAAAAACTTCGATACCGCGTTTCAGGTTTTGTATGCGAATCTACTTTGAATGAAGCGATGATGTTTGTATCGTAGCAAGTGGAAGGGAGTCTCTATATACCTCGATGGGGAATTTACTTATATACGTAGCTCGGGAAAAACTTCGATACCGCGTTTCAGGTTTTGTATGCGAATCTACCTTGAATGTAGCGATGATGTTTGTATCGTAGCAAGTGGAAGGGAGTCTGGTATAACTACATTTCGAAAATCAAATTATTTCGAATTTTATTGAAATCCGTACGGAATTGGGAATAGCAAGGATTGCATTCTGTAACTGTCAATCAAAACGTCAATTCAGTGCTTAGCGTCAGCTGTCAATGTCACTTTGACAGTTCCCCGATGGGAATTTTTTGGCGGGAATCCGAAAGATGCTAGACTGGATGGTATAACCAAATATTTTTAACCAATTTTGATGTTTTTTAACCTCTCACATCCCACTGACCCATTATAAACCCAGACACAATAGATTTCTATCGTTCTTTTTTTTTGGGATGTGAAAGATTAATCTTAATATAGAAATTGTCCTAAAGTAGGCCAATTTCTTCTATCAATTTGTACATTGGACATACTAATATTATAAATGTCAATGTTTAAGCCGATGGATAGATGTTTGTTACTCTTTCACGCAAAAACTACTAAATGACGGGCAATATTGTAGCTTACACATCAGAATACCACATAGGCTATATTATTTTAATATCTAATTCGAGATATGACGATTAATGCGTAGGTACGAAGTCGCGGACAGCATTTAGTATTTCATAAGACCCAGAACACACGGTGAAACACAAATGCAATGCAACTGAAACGAAACGTTTCAAACTAGTTGCATCGTGTGTGGTTTTCTAAGGAAGTCTATAGCAGAAAGTGCGATGCAACTCAAAAGTAACTAGCAGTTTCAATTGCGTTTCACCGTGTGTTTTGAAGCTAAGTGTACCTAATACCACCTACGCTAGACCTATGACTAGGTAGGTATTACGTTTTAAAATTCATGTTTTACACCCGAAATGTGGTAAAAAGCAATTAGTTATTATAATAAACCGAGTGTGGGTTGGCGGGAAGAAAGATGGCGTCAGTCAAACTGTAATTATCGGGCTATGGACTAACATCCATTCTGCCTTTGGTAGGGTTGCCAGTTTTTTGGAAATGCAATTTCAATAACTAAAGCAAAAAGACCCGAAAACAACTAATTTTATGAATTTAAAGTTTGTGCCTTGCCGATGGATGTGATGCTGTTGAAGAGTTACAAAACTCTTCCACGCAAAAACCACTGAACAGATTTTGTTGAAACTTTACAAGATTGTAGTTAAAACATCAGAATAACACATAGGCTACATTATTTTAAGATATTGTGTAAGTTTTCTAAGATATGACGATAAACGCGTACGAAGTCGCGGGCTGCCTCTAGTTGAATACCTATTACTTTTCTTTAAAGAAACAATGAGTCATTAACTAATTAGACAATGAATAAAAGGTATATAAAAAGTAATTAATTTGTAATTCAGTTAATTAAGAGTTTAAAATGCATTTTTGATAAAGAACAGGTTTTTGTAAGCTAATTAGACGCGTGTTGAATTACTTTGTTTTTATATCAAATAAAGAGTTCAATATAACTTCACTTTAAAAAGGTAGGGTAGCGACTTTAAAAACTTATCTGATTCAATATATTGCTACGTTATGCTGTCTACATACCAAAACCGCCGGCTTTTTTGACAGCTGCCATTCGTATGACGTAAAGCCGCCGACCTAGCCCGGTGGCATGCCGCATGCCGGTGGCTTTGGTGTGTAGATACCATTACACCTGAGCTGTCTGTCACTATCATTGTCAAACGTCAGATAAATACAGCACGATGTTTAATGGATAATTAAAGTTAAGAGTCTTTTGTGAAACTAGAAAAAAATTTATACGTGTTCAAATTATGATAATCATTTTACGTAGGTATGTATAAACATGTGTTGAAGTCTTAGATACTATTTGTTTTAACTATTTCTGCTTTTTTATGCATTAGCTTAATTTCCTTTTCTAACTTAACTAAAAGCAACAATTTTTTTAAAAATTTCATCTGCACAAATTTCCCTAAAAACTGGCAAATAATTTAAAAACTGGCAACCCTGAACGCAGCGAAGTGTCCATGATAGATGAGGGTAGACGAAAATAAATAATTACCTCAACTTTACCTCCCGTACGTACCCAACGTTACTTTTATTTAACTTTCTTCGTTTCCGATATTGCGTTTAAGTATAAGAGAAAAGAAATTTTAATAATCACTAGTGGCTAGCCGCGGTTTCGTACGCATTTATCGTCATATCTTTTAAAAAACATACAATAGGTAATATAGCCTATGTGTTATTCTGATGTATAAGCAACAATATTGCCAAGTTTCATCAAAATCTGTCCAGTGGTTTTAGCGTGAAAGAGTAGCAAACATCCGTCCATTCATCGGCACAAACATTGACATTTATAATATTAGTAGGAATTAGAATTTTGAATCTAATTTGTGACTTTTTCAAGGCTCTTACGCACTTGCAGTTGCAGTTTGAAGTTTCCTATAAAACTTGATGCAGTGAAATCAAAATCTCTAATGTTAAGTGCTTATATTTATACAAAGTCTAAATAATAACATAGCTACCTACTCCAAACACAGTATAAAATGAATATAAAACGACCCAACGCCCACAGCCATTCGTCATAGGCATAATGCGGAACAGCCTTTGTCTGCCGGAAAAAAAAACGGCAACGCAACAAGTGAGGTCTGAATGGCGCGAAAAGAGGGGTTATGTTAACAAAATGGCGGGTGCGGGAATAATTGCGTAAAGTTTTTAGGTTATATTTTCTTTTTGTTGAGTTTTTAATGTTTTTTGAGTTCAAATGTGTTTTGTTAGAATGTTGTGTGATTGTAGTTATTATTATAAAACTATTTTTTTTAAAATCAGCTATTTGCATAAATGAGTCATACACAGAATTAGGATCAAAATTGTCTTTCCTGTTCCTGATGATTAAGGATATTGGAGCAGCCAATCCTCAAAATGTTTATACAGGCCAAAACTACATCGGGCACAGATTATGCGGATATGCATTAAGTTGAGAGATTAGCTCCCAGTGTCCTTAACTTTCGGGAACAGGAGACACATTTTTTGTTTTTTTTCTGTCTGTATGACCCAAGTAGTTTAATTAAAAATCTTTAGCGAACTAGTAAGAAGGTATTAAGTACGCTAACTATTTTAACCTAAAATTATTATAAATGTCAATGTTTGTATGATGAATTTCGATTCGATGAATGGATAGGAGGATGTTTGTTGCTCTTTCACGCAACAACCACTGCACAGATTATAATGAAACTTTACAATATTGTAGCTTGCACGTCAGAATAACACATAGCCTACTATTTCAAAATATTGTGTAATTTTTCTAGATATGACGATAAATACTTACAGTGGAGATCTAGCTACCTGGAGTAGGTACCAAGTTAAAAACGTACAAAATACATACATACATATCCGTCACGCCTCTCTCCCACTGGGGTAGGCAGAGACCACTTCCTTAGATAGATAAATCATTAATTCACTGTACAGTACTTAAATAACAGTTAACAGTAAATTCAATTGATTACAAGCACACTTAATGATAAAAATAATAAGGTGAACATAGTTACAAAATTGTGATGTGTGATTGCCTTCCACTTGCTTCGATCAAGACACACCTCTTTCACTTCATCCACACTCGTCAGTCGCCTCATACATGCACGTCGGTTTAGGGTACTTTTGATTTGGCCTTTCTATAATAAGTCCCCAAATTCCCCGATTAAAAACTACTTTTTTCGCGTAACAATCCAACCTAACCTAAAAAAAACGCTCCACCGTGAAGATAAGAATCTCTTACGGCATAATTACATAAAAATATTACCTAAACAATAAACACACACAGACAATCACTTTCCTTTCATTTATGTTCAAATTCCCGCGCTTGTGGGAATTCTTTATTTATTGTTGGCAACACTGATGAAAATGGCGACTTTTTGCAGTTTCTAATTTATTCATTGATTGTTTATTTTGTAATTATCGTTGTGAGGTTGTATTGCTGTCGTTTGAAAGAATATTGTACTTAATCGTAGGTAAGTACTGTTATAATGGGGATGATGACTACATTCAAAAATTCAAAAAATAATTAGTCCGTCTATTAGGCTATAAAAAAATATTTGAAACACGTTTCTTACCCGATCAAATACATAAATAAATACAAAGATACAGATCATCAAAGTTACGGAGTGGGGGGTATTGACGTCACTCCTCGGTAAAAATCGTACTAAGGCGTGACGTCATGAGCAACTTTAACCCAGTGTATCTGTCATTTAAGAGAAAAAAGAAAAAATACGTGTCGAATATTTTCAAATAATCTATGTGATGGACTAAAAAAATGTTTTTGTCATCATGCATTTAATTTCTTTTATTTAAAAGACATTTGATGATACTTTTCCGTACCTACTTCAAATTTTCGTCATCTTGAAATATTTACACAAATCTTCTAATATTAAAGCTTTTAAGTTATTCTGACGTGAAAGACTTAACAAACAACCTCACATCGGCACAAACATTGACATTTATAACATTAGAGAAGGATTTTTACGAAATCATCCGGGTGAAAGAGGATGTAGTGACAAGAATTGAGAAAGGGATGCTTAGATGGTTTGGGCATGTAGAAAGAATGAGCCAAAGGAGATTAACAAAAGAGATATACAAGGCAAGAACGGATGGAAATGAGAGGGGAAGGCCAAGAACATACCTCGATCAAATCGGGGACTTACTCAAGAAAGGCCAAATCAAGAGTACACTAAACCGACGGGCATTTATGAGGTGACTGATGAGTGTGGATGAAGCGAAAGAGGTGTGTTTGTATCGTAGCAAGTGGAAGGAAGTGGTCTCTGTCTACCCCAATGGGAGTGAGGCTTGACGGATATGTATGTATGTATGTTTAACAAAATTACAACACAACTTTGCATCAAGAAAGCATTGTTTTGCTTATTTCATTAGCTGCTTATCGACTGTTAGGGTACTATTTATATGTAACCAATCAATTTAATTCGCACGATAACTTTATAAGGGCTACCATATTTTATTCTTTCATAATTACTTAAGCGGTGAAGGAAAACATCGTGAGGAAACCTTACTTAAGCGGTGAAGGAAAACATCGTGAGGAAACCTGCATAAACCAGAGAAGAAATTCGAACGTGTATGTGAAATCCGTCAACCCGCACTTGGCCAGCGTGGTGGATTACGACCTAATCACTCTCTGTATGAGACTAGGCTGGTGCCCCTCGGTGGGGACATATATGGGCTGATGACGAATTACATAAGCTGGCGGGAAAAGCTGGGCCCAAGTTGCTAATTTAAAATAGCCTCAGTTGTGTGTCGGCAGTGTCAATGTCATTTTTTGACACATTTCTCCGCAATCAGTGTAAGCCATTGTTTAGCAGAATACCAAATGTGTCAAAAATGCAATTGACACTACAGCCGAGTCGGCAGAGTCGGCAGTGCCGACACACAATTGAAAATAATGTAAATTACTAGACTTGGACCCCTGATCTTCGCGCCATCTCCTCTTAGGCTGACCTCTACCTCTGTTGCCATAAGGTAGGAACTAAACATTGAATAAAAAAAAAATAATGTATGTTTGACACACAAAAACTCATAACCAGTCAACTGGTTATAACCAGTTAAAAGTGGTAATAAATGATTTTTGACTGTAAGCTATGTATGTACTTTTTTTAACACGCCAGACTTAAAACTCCACTTCAAACTTAACTTTAAAAATCTCCCAAACACTCGTCAATCAATTCCAAGCGAGTTAACATAACATAACCACTCATTTGGTATCTGAACTCTTAAAGTAAGAAAATAAAAATAAATTACATAACTAGCGGGTAGCCGTAGTATCCTAGGAAAGTGGGATACTTCGACGGGACTACTTCGATTAGTAGCTTTTAGGGTACATTTCACAAACAACAGATAAAATGGCATCGAACATATTTGTATAGAGCCTGGTACAGAAAAAAAACGGTATCAATTACACTCAACATTTGTCCAAAATACTATCGTTTTATAATTTTCTCTATCGATTGATGTTAGTTTCATCAGTGGCCGCCAATTTTTTTTTCTCCATACTAGCTCGAATAGTGTAAGTTGGTGTAATTGATACCGAAAATGTTTACAATACCAATTAGGTCGGATGCTCTTTATCTGATAGATATATAACTGACATATTTTATACCTGTCACTGTCTCAAACGTTATGTAAAATAGATAAGTTTATCTGTCAGTTAATATTTTATCTGTAAATGGTGGAACGGGACCTGGCACTCCTAATTAAAAACTCAAAAAATTTTAAGTCAGGCAAAAAATTAAAAAGTAACACTTTAGCATCGTCTCATTACAAATTAAGAAAAACGGGACGACATTGCAGTGTTCACTTTTAAATTTTTGAAACTACTTACTTTGCTACCCACTTTTTCTGTCTGTTTTTATTTTTTACTAGCTGTCCCGGCGAACTTTGTCCCGCCTTAGAATGAACTTTATTGTGTAGGAATAAAGTTCAAATTGACTCTACATTTTAGTAAGAAAACATTGTATGGGAAAAAGAAAAGGTCTGTTGTAGGGCTTTCCCGGCAATTATTCGAATTTTTCTTACAGTTTAGACCTACCCTGGACTACGACAAACATTTTAAAACCAAAATCAGCTCAATCGGCCCAGCCGTTCTCGAGTTTTAATCAGACTAACGAACAACAATTCATTTTTATTTATATAGAATAGATAGAAGATAGTCCAAGCTTTTATTTAGTATAATTTTTGCTGAGCTATCCTTGTCTCTATCCTACATGGTCCACCCGAAGCCACTCATAGAAAGCTAGCAACAAAAATAGACAACTCGAAACCGGTTAGATCCAGTCCAAACCGGACCAGACCGGACCGACACTTTCATGTAAGTAACCAGTTTAAGTAAATCTCTATTTATTATCACTTTTCTTTAGTTTTATTGAAGATAGATTTAATACCAGTTTTACTATTAACAGATAAAATTTAACTAGCAGATAAACCTACCTATGTCTATTTTATAAAACATGACGTTCTAGATAGGTGAGAAATATCTGTCAGATAAATTTTGTCTGTAATTCACCATTTACAGGCCATAAATGTTTATACATACATACATACATATCCGTCAAGCCTCTCCACCATCGAGGTAGACAGAGACTCCCTTCCACTTGCTACGATACAAACACACTTCTTTCGCATCATACACATTATTATGAATGGAAGAAGTTCTAAGTAGAAGTTGTTTTTTAGTATTTAACAGCTTTTTTAATGTCCCATTATGAGTGACAGAGCCTTCATTCGAAAATTGACATTAAAACTTTTTTTAAATGTTGGCAGAATATTTTACTTTCGTTGTCACATAAAAAAGTTAAAATTTCACAGAACTAATCAACACTTATTTTCTATAAAAAGGCACATTAATAAAAAGGAAATTTTTAGATTTTTTTCCGTGTCAAAATCGACACATAAAAACAAAATATATAATATTTTATTCAACCCGCCATTATTTTAACCATTTAAAATATTATTTGTCTCATATCTTTCGAACGCAACCCCATAAAAGAAAAA
Organism: Anarsia innoxiella; assembly: GCA_947563765.1. Classification (NCBI taxonomy): domain Eukaryota; kingdom Metazoa; phylum Arthropoda; class Insecta; order Lepidoptera; family Gelechiidae; genus Anarsia; species Anarsia innoxiella. The sequence goes on from OX387420.1 coordinate 208,421, forward strand.
TATAGCCTTAAAGCCGTGTTTTCTTTCTTTCTAACGCGTTCAGATTGTATAAAGCTATCCCTTTTTGTCGTAAGTATAAGACAGATGCGTTATTCTTATTGGATACCTTATGTTGCGACAGGTGGCATAATTTTGGGGGGTTTTAGGGGTCTGAGGGCTGATAAAGAAGCCGTTTGATTGAAATCTTTTAAATAGCCTCAGTTTTGTGTCGACAAAGTGTAAATGACATTTATATGACACATTTGGTATTCTGCTAAACAATGGCTTACACTGATTGCGACCAAATGTGTCAAAAAATACATATCTGTCACGCCTCTTTCCCATCGAGGTAGACAGAGACTCCCTTCCATTAGCTACGATACAAACACACTTCTTTCACTTCATACACATTCATCAATCGCCTCAAGCTAGTAAACATCTATATATATAAAAATGAAACCCGTTTTCCGTTGTCACGGCATCACGCCTGAACGGCTGGACCGATTTCGCTAATTCTTTTTTTTAAATGTTCATTGAAGTCCAAGGATGGTTCTTACGGTGAGAAAAATTCGAATAATTGCCGGGAAAGCCCTACAACAGACCTTTTCTTTTTCCCATACAATGTTTTCTTACTAAAATGTAGAGTCAATTTGAACTTTATTCCTACACAATAAAGTTCATTCTAAGGCGGGACGAAGTTCGCCGGGACAGCTAGTTTTTAAATAATTATGGTATATTAGGCATTGTCTGACATGACCTTTGATTTTGCAAATCATTTTCTTTCTTTGTATCACCTACAAAATGTTGCACAAAGGACCTTTATCATGATGTCCTTCAAATTTAATGCCTTTGTAGACTTGCGCGGGTAAAAATAGCATCATATTGGTTTTAGGTACCTACTTACTTTTGTTCAAGGGCCTACAAATTACCATCAAGAATTAACTTGAGACTTAGTGCATATGTAAGCTTATTATACTCGCGTCCCGAGATAAATCTTGCAGCTTATTACTTTTGTTTTTCATTTGGAACAAAAGAACTAAATTCAAACTTCGAATTCTGTTGCTGACGTTTTGGAGTGTTGCCAATATAAACCCATTTACCCCATTTTTGAGGTAATAAATCGATGCCGGTATTTCCACGGCTGAATGGACGAATTGCCTTTTTTCAACTGTATCGTTTTTTTGTAGTTTTTTTCCTTTTTTAAACGCGGTATGTGTGGTTTATTACAAACTAGTGCCCGCGACTTCGTAGTTTCGTACGCATTTATCGTCATATCTTGGAAAACTTACACAATATCTTAAAAAAATATAGCCTATGTGTTATTCTGATGTGTAAGCTACAATAATGAAAAGTTTCAATGGAATCTATTCAGTAATTTTTGCGTGAAAGTGTAACTAACATCTTTACATCCATCCATATGCATCGTCACAAATATTGACATTTATAAATATGAGAAGGAAAGTAACACTATACAAGCTAGAATACAGAAAAGGCCGTAAAAGTTTTAAAGCTTTGATATGCAAACTTTTTTAAAAGCTTTAAAAACTCAATTTTATTTGGTCTATGGTAAAGAGCGACCGCAACCACAGACCATCAAAGAACGCAATGGAATATGGAAGCGTTTTAAGTACCGTTTATTTTTATTATTCGGTTTGATATAAAAAAATTTTGAACTGTTCGAAAAACGTTACGTAAGAATGTTCTTATTATGAATCCGAATTTGTGAACGAAAAATAGGGCTGTTAGCCTGTTAAGCATAATGACGATGAGAATTATTTTTGTCATTGTTCTCATAAAGGAGATTGTCAGTCAATAAAATGCTAATATCCGAGTAAAATTCATAGAATTCAATCGAGTTACCGAGAAAGGAATCTGTGAATCGATACGGCCGGCGATTCGTTTAAAACAGGTTTTATCTCCTTCCGTCGAGATTTGGCTGTCATTATTTAAAATAGATTTCGATTAAGTAATAGGTAGTATGTTGTTTTTAAGTTATTTTTTAATTTTAATAAAATCTAGATTGGTTTTTTAATTTTTTAATTTTAATAAAATCTAGATTAATAACTAGACTGGTTAGGCTGCATGGTTTTTGATCCTTCTTGCATAAATGAACGAATTTTTTTTTTCTTTGCCTATTTCGTCCCACTGCTGGGCAAAAGCCCCTCCCATGCCTCCCCAAACACTTCTGTTATTAGCTGCATCCCACCAATCTTCCCTGAATGAACGAATAGTAAAAGAAAAACAGATTTCGATTAGGTTCTTTTAAATGTTATTTTTGAAACTTACGATTCAATTTTGTAGTGGCTATGCTGTATATTTTTTGATCCTTGCCTGTTTTACGCCCGTTATTAATAACCTATCCTGATCCGTTTTTTACCAAATCGAGATTGAAAAAACAAAACACAATTGTGTTCTTGACATGTTTTTGGTACACAAGTGACAATTGTGTTTTGTTTTTTCAATCTAGATTTGGTAAAAACGGATCAGGATAGGTTATTAATAACGGGCGTTAGACGAACAACAGAAAAAAATAGGATTTTAGTGCTTTAAAAGGAGTTTCGTCAATGTTTGTGTCGATGGACGCGAGGTTCATTGCTCTTTCACGCTAAAACTACCGAACGGATTTGAATGAAACTTCATAATTATACAAAGGCAAAGGCTAGGTACTTATAGACTCGTATTTAATAATTTTTACGTATTATAAGATATCTCGATAAGCAAAAAAGGCATTCGAATTATAGTTTCATGTTATTTTATGATATGCTTGACTACCTACAATCCTACAGCATGTCATGATATTCCCACAAGTAATGAACCGATCAATAGGTACCTTTAAGGTCTATCTACACAGATCCGGGCCGTGCCCGGGACGTGGCCCGTCAGGAGGGAAAACAATACGTCGTCATGACAACGTGTGTGAAAGAATCAATAGAAAATGTATGGAATGATATTTTTTCCCTGACACGTCCCGCACACGTAGTCATGACGACGACGTATTGTTTTCCCTCCTGACAGGCCACGGCGTGGACACGACCCGGGCACGGCCCGGATCTGTGTAGATAGACCCTTAAAAGTACATACTTACCTAATTATTGTTTAGTTTTGCCATCTATGTACTTTTTTAAGGGCAGTACCTTATTTACCTCATTTTAATTGTTAAAATAGAATTAAAGTTCACACAATGTTAAATAAGTTGTGTGGTATTGGTATCCGTGATTGGCGAAGACATTATTACTTTATTGTTATGTTACCTTATTTATGGATAAGCTGTGGATATCCTTAAATAAATAAATGAAACCGCAAACAAAAATATACCTCATATTTGTTACAAATAAGTACAAAATCTCCACGTCAAACACAGAATACCTATTTAGTAGCATCAAGTTAAGCTACGCATACTACCTTCTTCAGTATTTCCCTTCTTTGGCCTTCAAACCAAGCTATCGTATAATCTAACGGACTCATGGCCGGTTGCAAGAAAGCGCTTCAGCCTTAAATGCCTGATTAGTCACGTTAACTTTAGTTCTGTCAGGATTTGACGCTAGGAGAATTTATTTGAAATGATAATTTTGTCTTGTTAAAATCAGGCGCGGTCGTTGCCTGAAATTTTGGAGGGGGTCACTCACTACACTAATAAAAAATAGGTATCTGGAATAAAAAAAACATTATTGCACGACACAATTTTGCAAAAAAAAATTAGGCTCGACTAAACATCTAAATCTGTAGATTGCTGAACATCACTATTGTAGCTGGTCACCCTTTTTGGTATAATTGACAGTTGCACTTGTCAATTTGTGACTCGGATTAAGGATCAGACTATAAACTAGATGTCATTTCCAAGTTCTTTTGGCCATCGTACGTAGTTCATAAAAATACCACTAGATATCAGCAAATTATAAATCTATCGCTGTTAGGGGATAGCTAGAAATTTCCTTTTATTTATTTTTTTATTATTGTTGAGATTTTTCAATTTGACGTTAGATTTTGGGGGGGGTCATGTCCCCTGTGACCCCCCCTTTAGGACCGCGCCTGGTTAAAATGTAAAGACATAAATCCATCAAGAAATTGAATTATCTGTACCTGGGCCCCAAGTCTGCTAATTTACAATAAATCCTCGGTTGTGTGTCGGCAGTGTCAATGGCATTTTTTGACAGATTTGGTCGCAATCAGTGTAAGCTAATGTTTAGCAGAATACCATGTGTCGAAAATGCCATTGACACTCTGCCGACACACAACTGAAGCTGTTTTAAATTAGCAGACTTGGGTCCCTGTAGGTAATGCATATTTTTGACAGAGGACCTACCTACCTACCTAGTTATCTAAGAAGTTTAGAAAAAAAATAGATACTACCCGCGGAAGCGCAGGTAGGTAACAAAAATAGAACTTTCATTTAGGTATTTTTTTAACTACAAATTGTAACTAACTACCTATTGTTATTTTAACCTCTATAAAAGCAAATAATCACTCGCTTAACAGCCTAGTCTATAAAAAAGATTGTTAAATAGTATTTCATTTCAAAGCCCGATATTTTATCGTAAAATCTAACAGACTAGCTACCTATCTAGAAAACGTTGCAAGCGTTTTAGAAAGTAAGCACTTACTTGTGATCTTAAACATGGAAACCTACTTACTTTAACTCGTCTAAAGAGATTTTATACGAAACTTTATGAATAAAATACTAGGTATATGGAGCCCTTTGCGTAGATTTTCCATTTTGCCGAGTCCCGGTGAAAAGGGCGGGAATGGAAAAACCCCGATGTAAGTAGCAAGGAACAATGTAGTTTGAAAAATTTTGCATCACAAAGATTTTTAAATAACAATCACTCGATTGTATGTTCTTAGAACGCGATAACACCCATCGTGTAAGAATTTCTAAGAAAAAACTTACAGGTAGGTAAGCGGCCGACATCTTTTTGTTTCTTTTTTTTTTCTATTCACCTTCACCCTACTTTTTTTTTGTCAACCTGCTCTGGCATTGCAACAAAATCAATCTGCCTTTCAGTCAGATAAAATAAAACTTCGATTGAGATAACACAAAACGATATCGAAAACACTCGAAATTAAAATAACTTGGTAAATTATAAATACATACCTTAGTCCGATAGCCGCGCGATCCAAAAATGACTCACACACTATAACTTTCCAAAAAGTTATAACATCAAGGAGTTTGATTAAAGAAAAGGGTGTTTTTTAGTACAAAGAAGCCACAACGGACACCCACGCCACACCTCACTTCGAAACCGGTTTAATCTCAAAGGTTGTACGTAAAAGTAGTTTCGTTTGAAATCCGAACACACAAACGTACCTCCCAACTCGAGCGAATGCGACGAACTGGCTTGAAAGAAAAAAAAATGGACGGTGTTGCCAGTGAAGGGAGCGTAGTTTGTGCAGATTTATTCGTATAGATTTTTTTTATGGAATACAATATGATGAATGATTATTTAGATTTTTCTTATTTAAAAGTTCTTACGTATACATACAAGAACTGTAAAAGTAGCATGTACAAGGAAAAAAAAGTCAACGTTTCATTTTAATGTTTATTTTTCATCATTTTAGCCTTAAAATAAATAATTTCGAAATATTATGATCTAAGTTTATAGATATAACCTATTTATTTACCTACTATTTGTAGATAGGCACGCTTACTTATGACTTATGTGAACCTATTTTAGTTCAATACGTAAGTTTTCCTCTTTTTTCATTAGGAAGTCACAGTATAGTATATTAGTGACTTCAAAACTTTTTCGCAACAGTAAATATTAATGAAAGTACTTACTTTTTTCTCTCATACATACAACTGATTAAAGAGGTAGATAAACTATGCCGTTAATAATGATAAAGAGGCAAAAAGTTATACGAGAGCCTGTACTTTTATTTTATTTTATAATAGGCTATTTGACAACATTTGGAAAATAATTTTAAATGAATGTTTATATGATAATAATTACCCTACATTGATATTTCCGAAATATTTAATGTTTTAATGATGAAAAATCAATGTTGTAATTCAAATTTAATAAAACCCGCGAATAACACTGTTTCTGTAATGGCGCTGGTCACATGTCACGCGTGACGTCACATGCAAGTAAACAAACACGAAAAACACTAACGAAGCGCACTATTATGACAGCTGTTTACTTGCGTGTGACGTCACCAGAATGTCAACAAATAACAGGCCGTTCGTGTTCCAGATAAAAATTTAAAAAATATTACAAATTGTTTATTTTATTTTGTTAAAAATAAACATGTTTTACATCAAAATAAAGTGAAATATATTTCTTTATAATATAATCTTTTAGGATGGCCACATTTTGTTGTATATTTTGAATATAGTCAAATACCCTATTAACATATTCATTATTTTTAATTTACTTATTTAAACATAGAAAAAAATAGTCACCCAAACCGTACCCGTCAAATTGTTACTCAATTCGGCGTAATTTAAAAACAGGCAACCCCAACTTACAACTTTCATCATAGCTTCGGGTAACATCGGCCGTCATCGGCTAAGTTCGGCTCCCGTCGCGGTTCACGACTTTTTACAAAAACCCGACCGTTGAAAACAAAAGTACAACCTGCAAGAGTTTATTTCGGACCTGAGTTTTAAACGCCATAATATAAATAAAGGTTCAAGTTAACTCGGTTGGTATAGATACACGCTTTTATTACTTTTTTTGAAGTTTGGTTAATGTGATAGTTATTTAAGTTTTCCGGGTTTTAGGCGTTTTTTTTAAGTATATCTATTATAAAACAAGAAAATGAATTAAAATTACGTGTACTAAGTCCTTAGCTAAAGATATGCGGTTATTATAAAAAGAAGGCATTTGTTTTACCTTCTCGGTGTTAAATGAAAATGAAAAGTGTTTATTCAAAAATAGACAAAACGCATTACCTACACTTTTTTGATGTCACTTTTTTGATCTAAAACTACTGCCGATTCACTACCTGTATAGCCGAGAGGAAGAAAACGGCAAGAAACCTTCGGCACAGGGCCCTACGTTATGTCCAATATATCTTTTATTGTTTTAAATGGTAGGTAGGTACGGTCATTAAAAAGTTTAGGTATTTTACACAAACATCACAATAAATATAGATTTATTAATCTTACCTACTTAACTGAATTATAGGTACTTACATAGGTATTTATTTACGTAGGTAGCTATTAAACGATACCTACTTATTATTTTAAGTAGGTACATATTAACCGCGTTGAAAACATTGACACGCGACGAATCCGAAGATATTCTTTATGAAGATAAGTTTTCTGATGTGGTCATCATCATAATATTTAAGAGCCAGGCTCTATTCGGTGGAGTAATCGCCATCTTTGTCTCTCTTCTGCCAACAATTTGACTTCCAGATACGACACGACGTTAATTTTTTTCTTTCACTCGAGCGAAGTAAGTACGTCTTGGTCTTCCTCTTCCTCTCTTTCCCTCAATCTAATTAATATGTATGTAGGTACTAGATACCTACTGAAATACCGCTGTAATGTTTAATTAAGATCTGTTCAGTGGTTTAAATCACATCTATCGGCAAAAACATTGACATTTATAATATTATCAGGATCTTGGCTGATACCTCAGGCTGAAACCATGATAAAATATGTCTGCAACATTTTTCCTTCACTTGTAACCTAGCTTAGCATACACTCCGTAACAAGACGTTGTCATGGGTTTGTCACGCTTACGTCTCTGTCCATAGTTTTAAATGTGATAAGTATAGCATGACGTGAGATAATAGGCTATTTGACAACATTTGGAAAATAATTTTAAATTAATGTTTATATGATAATAATTACCCTACATTGATATTTCCGAAATATTTAATGTTTTAATGATGAAAAATCAATGTTGAAATTCAAATTTAATAAAACCCGCGAATAACACTGTTTCTGTAATGGCGCTGGTCACATCACATGTCACGCGTGACGTCACATGCGAGTAAACAAACACGAAAAACACTAACGAAGCGCACTATTATGACAGCTGTTTACTCGCGTGTGACGTCACCAGAATGTCAACCAATAACAGACCGTTCGTGTTCCAGATAAAAATTTAAAAAATATTACAATTTGTTTTTGATAAAAATAAACTTGTTTTACATCAAAATAAAGTGAAATATATTTCTTTATAATATAATCTTTTAGGATGGCCACATTTTGTTGTATATTTTGAATATAGTCAAATACCCTATTGTCGCGGCACGTATGCTAAGCCTGAAGATCGCGGATGTAATATAAAATCATCAATCTCTTTATTGTACAGCCCTTTACGTTCGAACACTTTCTAAAATCATTATGATTCACGTCAAAATAACCTCAAGCTGACGTAATAGGTGAAATTAATGAAAAATTCGTGAGAAATAACCGTTAACCCTGACTAACATCACTCTGTGCGTTGCTGGAAAGGTTATAAAAGTTAATTGTCCATTAATAATCACTTCAAAGTTAAATGTAGTTTGGGAAGTAAACGTTCTATGAAGAGCTTAGCTGAATAGGAATTATAGGTAAAGAAAAAGGTCCTAATACCTACTTAGGTAAGTACTTAACGTAGCCAACTTTAGATTCGTAAAGTAGCAGTTTTCCCCATAGAAGAACCTAGCAAGAAATTCTGATGGGTTGCTGTTTTCTAATAAAAAATAATTCTATAAATACTTAGGTAGGTAGATATAAAGAACAATTGTTAGATATACTTAAATAAACTTCGATTTTCGATACTAAGAAGTACCTTCTTAAATTAAAAATAACTTTATGACTTTTAATAAACGATAGTTAGAGTGCGTTTCACGAAAGAAGTCCCCCGGATATTTTTGGAACTAAATTTGACAGGTCTATTTTCCCTATTTTCTGACCTTTTCCCTGATTGTAGGTAGAAAACCTTTTACTTTTCTTAATAAAATATATTTTTTGTATAACAGAAATATAGGTAAATAGATATTTTTAATCAAAAGGTATAGCAACTTACTTATGGAATGACCAAGACACTCGAAGTAGACAGGAAATAGTATTATTTGATAAATTGCAAATGAAATACACATAATATAGGTAAATTTGTATTCTTAAATGGCAACATTATCAATTTTGACATACTATACAGCGTCGCGGCTAGGGGACTTCTTTCGTGAAATGGACTCTAATAAATATACTCACTACCTACGATAAATTAAAAAATATATTTACCCAACTTTTCATAATATTACGCACCTTTTACAAAATTATCCGGGTATTCGCTAAATGGACACACACTATAAAAAAAACCGCTTATTTCTTTTATAAATGCTGGTATTAGAAAATATCATTACTTCTAACTACCTATTCATTAAACCTATATCTTTCCATTTCTTTTTTCAAACATAAAAATAAGACGGCAAGATTTTTAAAAGATACTACTTTAACGGTCTATCCAATAATTACTGATGAAAAGAGATTTTATTAAAAGAGATTGTATGAATTTTTACTTAATTTACAGGTATTGTGCTGATCAATGCCCAATTTATGACGATTTTATATAGATTTGATTGGTAAAAAGTTTCTAATTTTATAGTATCAAGTTTTTCTACTGTTAACTATAATAATAAACTTTTTTTAATACGAAAGTACAACCTACTAATATTATAAATGTCAATGTTTGTGTCGATGGATAGATGTAAGGATGTTTGTTACTCTTTTACGCAAAAACTATTGAACAGATTTTAATGAAACTTTACAATATTGTCAGAATAACACATCCTAATGGTTGGGCTGGAAGCCGTTGGATGTGGGCAGCGCAAGACCGGTCGTTGTGGAGATCCTTGGGGGAGGCTTTTGTCCAGCAGTGGTCGTCTATAAGCTGACATGATGAACACATCCTATCTAGGTACTAATATTATAAAATATCAATATTTGTGCCATGGATGGATGTGAAAATGAGAATGTTTATTACTCTTTCACGCCAAAACTACTGAACAGATTTTCATCAAAGTAGCTTTTACATCAGAATAACACATAGGCTATATTATTTTAAGATATCATGTAAGTTTTCTAAAATACGACGATAAATGGTTAAGCTAAGCTTCTCTAATTCATTAAAGGTACATTTAATAATAAAAGAGGTATGCTTGCTTGTCCGTCTGCATGGTGTTGTATTCATCTCGACAAACAACTTTCTTTTTGGGCGTGGAGCGTTTTATGAGAGACCAGCGGTCTCTGGGCCCAAGTCTGCTAATTTACATATTTACATAATTAATTTATAATTAATAATTAATTTATAATTAATAATTAATTTATAATTAATAATTAATTTATAATTAATTTGCTAATTTACATATTCGCAGTTGTGTTTCGGCTGAGTGTCAATGTAATTTTTTGACACATTCGATCGCAATCAGTGTAAGCCAATGAGGAAGGAATATAAAGAGTGGCCCCATTTTGTTTTTCATATACAAATGAGTTTATGATGACAGCTTGCCAAGGTTGCGCCAAGTTTTTCATAGTTTTTTTGGTAGATGACCTGTCATGTCAATCGATATCTCAAAATGTAACTTAAGTGTTATTGTGATGTATAAGCTACAATATTGTAAAGTTTCATTTAAATCTGTTCAGTAGTTTTTGCGTGAAAGAGTAACAAACATCCATTAATCCATTGGCACAAAACTATAAGTACCTACCTAGGTATGAGAATTTACCTAAAATAAGTAATAGCAATTCGGTCGTAACTTAAACCACATCACCAATATCTTAACAACGACTAAACTATAAATGATAGAGTTAAACCAGTTATTCGACTACAAAGATTAATTGCTGTATCATCATCTAACACTATTTTTTATTAATTACGTTTCTATAAAACTCAGAAAGGAAATTAATACCTACTTTTTAAACTTAGGTAACTTTCGCCCGTTATAATAAATCAGTCTGTAAGTTAATCTGATGTCTAATTGAAGTTACGGTAAAGTTTCATTCAAATCGGTTCAGTGGTTTTTGCGTGAAAGAATAAACAAATACACATCCATCATTCAGCGGCACTGACACAAACTACATACCTAGGTATATAGAATAGGAAGAAGACAAGTTTGATTTTGCTTATCATAATTAATTATATAGTTTAAGTAGACCCAGAACACACGGTGAAACGCAAATGCAACGCAACTGAAACTGCTAGTTACTTTTGAGTTGCATCGAACTTTCTGCTATAACTAAACTAAAAAAAAGTAACTAGCAGTTGCAGTTGCGTTTCCCCGTGTTTTCTAGGCCGTAGGTACTATAGCACTATATATGTACTTATGTAGGTAAATAGAGACATAGAAACACCCAGACTTAAATATGATTGATAAGAGTTATTTATTTTCACGAAGATGTATTACTATGGCGATTCTGTGTACAATAATAAAATATTTTTTCAAAAAACGCGTGCGCATAACAAGATGACATTTTTTTCGAAAAGCATAAGTGTAATGATTGAGAATAATTTTTGTCATTGTTCTCATCTGGAGATAACCAGACTTTAAAAAAAAACAAGGCTCTGGATCTTTACCTCCCTCTCTTAAATCGGATGTCATATTTACATGCACAAAACATAATAACCTGAAATAAAAGTCGAGAGCGATAATAAAACAACAAGATGGCATTCAAAATATTATTGTTATTGAAAAATAAGTTTGCAAAACAATATTTCCAATGGTTCGCGTTTTTTTTAATGGCAACTACTTATCTACATAATAATATCTACCATAGTGGATTCTGTCAAAGTTAAGTCAAGAAAAAGCTTTTTTTTCTTAACTATTAAGAAGTCAAAGCACTGGCAGAAGATAGGCCTAAATGGCGAATGCTCCACTGTCAAGAGTCTAACTCTTAAATAAAATTCCCATGCTGGACAACAATGTCTTACACTGATTGCGACCAAATGTGTCAAAAAATGCCATTGCATTCTGTCGAAACACAACTGAGAATTTTGTAAATTAGAAAACTTGGGCCCAAGCTAACCTATGTAATAACATTCATATTAGGTAGGTACCTATATTGTAAGTAAGTAGGTAGTAATACATAATTAAGATTTGCTATAGTACCTGTTCAAGTATTTCCTTACAAACAACGCTATAGTCAATAACAACAATTAAATAGTTTACTATTTGCTGAATCATTTTGAATATAATTATATTTTGTCCTAGATGAAAATACTAATTATAGTAGGTATTGTGAATAAACATTGATAATACGTATTTAATACCTACCCACGTAATTTAACCACATCCTGAGTTATATTATATGTTGGTACCTCGGTAATTTTGTTTTTATTGATCATTGACTGATTCATAATTTATCATTCTTGTATAAATAACTGAATGAGGTAGCATGTGGGTGTATGACTAGTGTGTGACACATTTGAGCTTGTAGATAAGTAGGTACCTAGTTAGGTAGTAAGTTAAGTACCCATTTAAGGGACTTCATTTAAGTACCTACACCTACCTACCAAATAGGTTGGAGCGAAAAAGAACCTAGGTTAAGTACCTACGTCAACAAGACAGTTCAAAGGCAGTAAAGTAAGTAGAAATTAAGTTAAGTAACAACTAGTGTTGCCGCTCGATAGGCCAATATCGATAGCCTATCGATAGCCTATCGATAGGTCGAAAAACATGTACCCTATCGATAGCACAGATAGTATCGATTGTGCTTTCGCTGCAATAGTATCGGTTAACAGCAATACTATCGATAGTTCATTGATCGGCAGCGATCGAAACTATCGATAGTTTTGCACAATCGATAGTGATCATTTTTTTCATCATCAATTTCATCAATTTAGATTCGAAATTGCTGGCCAACTGACTTATCATACTTACTTTATATTCGTCCGTCATACACTTATATGTGATCATGTCATATATTCTACCACCCATTATGCCTGCTTACTGAATGCAGTACTATCGAAAAAATGATCACTATCGATTGTGCAAAACTATCGATACTATCGATAGTATCGATTGTGCTATCGATAGGGTACCTACATGTTTTTGACGTTTAACAATCGATTGTAAAACTATCGATTTTTCGGCAACGCTAGTAACAACTAAGTAGCTGTTGTATGTAGCTAGGTACTTACTTACTTGAGTCACACTTAAGTAGGTACTTAGATGTCTTTAACACTAGGTCTAGAGGTTTTCTTATTCTTTTATCGAATTCCTTCATCAGATCAGTAATTTAGTAGGTATTTCGAATGAAGAAGCAGTAAAGTTTTATAAAATAATCAAATTGTATGGATCACATATTCATTTCAAGCAAAGAATTAAAATCTTTTATAAGCCGTAAAAGCTAGAGGTAGACGGATAAAAAACCGAAAGACTCAGTTGCCAGGCCACTAACATAAAAAAAAACTATCGAACTGACAGCTGACGTTGACAGTTTCATCGTTCCTTTACACGCTGTATCTAATGCAATATTATTTGAGGAATAATTTCGAACGATAAGTAATACACAAAATTATTATGCTTGTGATCATTTTGGTGTAAAATCAATATAATCTTGGAAGTTTTAATTACCAAAACCTACTCATTATTATCATATCAATTTTGTAACATTCATTAAAAAGTTGCGCAGTTAAATCATTTGGATGGAACGGACCGTAGTCCCGTAAAGATGGCCTCTCTGCTAAATGTTTTGTTGCGAAAATCCGCAAATTTGAGCTCTTCTAAAGCTCTATTAGCTAATTTACCAGCAGTTTACAATGCTAAGTGAGTGTTCTTTGTTTTACTTTTACATTTCAGTGCGCCAAAGTCAAGATTTTCACGTTCAAAAATTATGTAACTTCAGAGGTTATTTTTCGTATTTTTATCTGATATTTTTATTATATTTTGTGTTATTTCCCCAAAAATTTTTCATGGACTACTGAAAAACCCCACTAAATCCCCCAAACCTTCATTATTTTTGATATAAACAAGCTTTTACCTACGTCAAAGTTTTATCAACTTACAACTTGTACGAAATATTTGATTGTTATCCTAATTCTTAGCTCCCAGCGTTATGCCAGCCGCTGGATGCCCGATGCGGACTATGTCAAGCAATTTGAAGGTGCTGTTATGTACCCTGATGAAATTACCAGCCTCATCAAGCATCCACCTTATAAAGGTTAGTGTCAACTTTTGTATTGATAAAATAATTTGTGATAGTGAGATATGTGAAATACAAGGTGAAAATGAAAATTGAAATGTATAATGAACTTATTTTTAAATATTTGTTAAATTTAATGAAAACTTTTTGCCATACAAGCAATTTTTAATTTTTCCTGTTTTTATTTCTGCTAACTTGTATCCATCGTTTCCTTTATTTAATTAAAACCAGCTTTACAGTCCACATTATTTTTCTTTCATCAGTTTTTAAGATTTTTCTTAAATAACTACTTGTAAAGTGAAATAGGTTCCAGCTTTATTCTGTAAACAATACTATCCTATGAAATGAAATGAAAATGAAGTGTTTTATTCAAAAACAGGCAAAATTCATTACACTTTTTTGATGTCACTTTTTTAATCTAAAACTACGGCTGGTTCACTAACTGTATAGCCGAGAGGAAGAAGACGGCAAGAAACCTTCGGCACAGTGCCTTATGTTATATTAAGAAAAATGTTAACATTTGTTTTTAATAAGGTAGACAGACTTCCCTCCACTTGCTACGATACAAACACACCTCTTTCACTTCATACAAATCTATCAATGGTTTTGGGTACTTTTTTAATTGACTTTTAATATTGCAAATAATTTAAAAAACGCAGAAATAAAATTGTATTAAATATAATCAAATAAACAAACATCAGTATACCTCACTCAAAAATACCATTCAGTATTATAGATGCTTTAGTATACCTAATTAAAATACTAACCATTCATGTCTTCAGGCCAGATCGCTCCAGCAGAGAAGCAGGTCCGCAACATGATCCTGAATTTCGGTCCTCAACATCCAGCTGCTCACGGGGTGCTGCGACTTGTGCTTGAGTTGGATGGAGAGGTTTGTCATCATGTATTAAGATTTGGAAGAATATAAACAGCTAATAATTAGTGATGTGCCAAATATCAAACTGCCTAAAATTTGTAATAAAAATACGGTTTTGGGTCATAACGTTTCCCAACCCCTAAACCTACATGAAATTAGATAATTTTGGTATCATTTGATTTGGAAAATCTTAATCTAGGTCCGTACGTTCTTATATTTTTGAAATTATGTTAAGTTTATTCTAAAAATCATTAAATACGAAAGGAAGTTTTTAAGTCAAAACTGTTGATCTTTGGACGCTCATAACTTTTAAGATACTCAATATATTTAAAAAATGAAAACATACAGATTTAGTTCCTTATTAAATCCGTATAATTTCCAAAAAACATGACAATAGGACTATGTTTAAGGGAGGAAAAATGTTACAGCTTTTTGTATGAAGAAATACATGCTTCACAATTGTCTTGAAGTTGACCCATAAGCTACCTAGATCGATAGAAATACTTTTTTGCACACAAATAGATACCAACAAAACATAAAACTAAACATTACACATACATTTAATCATTAAAGCAAAGTAAGTAATTATGCTAATAGATAAATGTAATTATTTATGTATTACTAGAGGCCGCCCGCGACTTCGTACGCATTTATCGTCATATCTTAAAAGAAAAAGATGATATCTCAAAATAATATAGCCTATATGTTATTCTGATGTAAAACCTACAATATTGCCAAATTTAACGAAAATCTATTCAGCGGTTTTTACGTGATGAAGTAACAAACATCCATCCATCGGCACAAACATTGACATTTATAATATTATAATAGGATTTTTTATTTATTTATCTTCCAGACGGTCCGCGCCGCCGACCCCCACATCGGCTTGCTCCACCGCGGTACAGAGAAGCTGATTGAATATAAGACATACACACAAGCGCTACCTTACTTCGACAGATTGGATTACGTGTCCATGATGTGTAATGAGCAATGTTTCAGTTTGGCTGTTGAAAAACTATTGAATATTGATATACCTATAAGAGCTAAGTATATTAGAAGTAAGTATGTATTTATTTAACAGTTTATTGTAAGATGATAGTACATAGAGACAGAAAAAAAAGAGAAGCTACACAAAAGGTACAGCATGTTTCTAAAAGAAATTTCTTCCTGCAGACCCCACAGAGAGAGAAGCGATAGCATAAAGGCAGGATAGTCACTTAACCTACAATAAACAATAAATATATAAGTATAAAATAAACCGACACATATATATTCATTCATTTTTATTGAAGTTTTCTAAAAAATTACAATTGAAAAGTATTGATTATCAAGTTAAATGCCGTTTAAATAATAGGCAACGAAGACGTCACTTAAAAGAATTTATGCAAAAAAGAAAAAAGTATTGTTTTTTAGGGTCACGTACACAAGGGTGAAAACGGGACCCTATTACTATGACTCGGCTGTCTCTCTGTCCGTCCGTCTGTCACCAGGCTGTATCTCATGAACCGTTATAGCTAGAGCGTTGAAATTTTCACAAATGCTGTATTACCATTGCCGCTATAACAACAAATACTAAAAATAGAATAATAATCATTAAGGAGGGCTCCCATACGACAAACGTGATTTTTTTGTCTTTTTTGCTGTATATCAATTGTGAATGGTACGGAACCCTTCCTTCGAGTCCGACTCGCACTTGGCCGGTTTTTTAATACCTACTGTGTAATTTCTTGCTGTTTGTTTCCTAAAAAGAAAAAATAAAAAATAAAATTCCCCTCCACAGCCTTATTCGCCGAAATAACCCGCCTACTAAACCATATAATGGCAGTGGGCACTCATGCCTTAGACGTGGGCGCTCTTACCCCCTTCTTCTGGCTGTTCGAAGAAAGAGAGAAGATGATGGAGTTTTACGAAAGAGTGAGCGGTGCGAGAATGCACGCCGCTTATATTCGACCGGGGGGCGTGTCTTTGGTAAGTTAATTAAGGCCCAGTTTTTCAATTGTCAAATAAAAAATTTACTGACTGATAAACCTATATCTATTTCATAAAACACGACGTTTTCGATAGTGACTGGTATAAAATATCTGTCGGATAAATTTTATCTGTAAGTGGAAAAACGGGTCTTAAGTGTGGCTCATTATCACATTTAATAGTTAGACTCTGGTCGGTGTAGCATCCGCCATTTAGGCCCATCCTCTGCCAGTACTGTGACTTCTTGATACGACATGACGTTAACTTTCTCTTTCACTTGAGTGAAGTAGGTACGTCGCGGTCTTCCTCTGTCTCTCTTCCCCTCAACCTTTCCTTCAATTATGTTTCTCAAGAAACCGTCATGTCGCATTAAGTGCCCTATCCTATCATCTTCCCTCTTCTATTTTTCTAAGTGTGGCTATGTGGTGTAAATGTGTCCATGATGGATAAATTTGCCTATTATATTGTTATGTTTATGTCAGTTAAATGTAACGAATGAGGTTAAATGTGGCCATTTAGCATATTTATGGGTACCGACGTGCAATGTGCATGTATGACGAATGTTTATGAAGTGAAAGAAGTGTGCTTGTAAGATATGTATGTACCTATGTATCTGACTGGTAAACAATGAATCTTTCATTCCAGGACATGCCAATCGGCCTGATGGATGATATCTATGAATTCGCCAGCAAGTTCTCTGAGCGTCTCGACGAAGTTGAGGATGTGCTGACCACCAACAGGATCTGGGTGCAGAGGACCAAAGATATTGGGGTGGTAACAGCTGCGGATGCGCTTAATTATGGATTCAGGTGGGTTTGGGTACTGTAAACAAAGTAAAGGGCGATAAAGAATGCACATCGGCAATCATCGCATTTCCGAATACAACCGAATGCTAATTTCCATGTACGTAAATAAGCATGACGATTAAAAAAAAATTTAGTCCATATTATAAATTATTTTAAAATATTCGACACGTATTTTTTCTGTTTTCTCTTAAACTATAAATGAAAAAGATACACTGGGTTAAAGTTGCTCGTGACGTCACGCCTAAGTAACATTTTTACGTAGGAGTGACGTCAATACCCCCCACTCCATAACTTTGATGCTCTGTATCTTTGTATTTATTTATGTATTTGATCATGTAAAAAATGTGTTTCAAATATTTTTTAATAGCCTAAAAGACGGACTAATTAGTTTTTGAATTTTTTAATGTAGTCATCATCCCTATTATTAGATTAACCTTTCATCGGAATTTGAATTTAGAATTTACTTTGTTGTTGCACTCTCTCATGACGTTTTTGGACGTGACAAAGTCTAATGAAATAACTCGATACTACGTGCTGCATGTACAAAAGAGATGACGTCATTGTCCTCATTCGCGTTCTGCAAGCGAGAGCGCGGCACGAACGAAGGAGAGGCATGAACGGCTCGAATGACTTTCTTTGTATTATGCAATGTTTGACGCTGGCACATCAAACTACAGAGCTAACAAGTTATCTGTGAACCGGCCGTTATTGTAACTACGGCCACTAATACGGAAATGTCAAATTCCAGAACCGCTGCGATTGGTAGAAATACAATTTTGTATTACTACTAGCGCCGCCGCATTACACAGATAACTTGGTAGCACTGTGCCGTCCGGAAACCGACTTTGCAGACAGCCGATTCTTTTCAGGTACTTATGTATGTTAATAATATAAGATGATATTTCTTTCAGTGGAGTAATGCTCCGAGGCTCCGGTATCCGTTGGGACCTACGTAAGTCTCAGCCGTACGACGCCTACCACCTCGTCGATTTTGATGTACCTATTGGTACTAATGGGGACTGTTATGATAGGTGAGAAGTTTTGCTATTTTATTTACTATGTGATAAGGTAGTTAACGTATGGTTTAGATTCCGATCATTATTATTTTTAGGGTTACGTACCCAAATGGTGAAAACGGGACACTGTTACTGAGACTTGGCTGCCCGTCTGTCATCAGGCTGTATCTCATGAACCGTTATAGCTAGTGCGTTGAAATTTTCACAGATGATTTATTTTCGTTGCCGCTATAACAATAAATACTAAAAATAGAATAATAATAATAATAATTAAGGGGGGCTCCCATACAACACGTCATTTTTTTTGCTTTTTTGCTCTATACCAATAGTGAAAGGTTCGGGACCCTTCCTGCGCGAGTCCGACTCGCACTTGGCCGGTTTTTTTTAATATTTAACATGGCTGTCTGCACCTTCGTTAGTATTTATCATTTTATCTTGGAAAAAGACAATTTATATTAATAAATTCAGTACATAAGCTATATCTTTATTCCCGAAGTCGATTTTATTGACTCCATATAATAAAATGTGTCTGTCTAGTTCTATGCTCTGGTATATGTTTCATTTCTGGGCAGTGAGTTCTTTTTTAGGGCCCAATAAGTTGCAACGTCCTGTGCTAAGATATGTCACTAGCAGCCTCTTAGTTGGTAAATATAAAATCCTATATTGTCTTGTTTTTTTGGATACAGTTTTAAAAGAAACTTAATTTCCACCTTTAGTGTCATCATAATCATCAGTATTGCAGTCCACTGTTGGACATTGGCCTACAAGCCACTGCGATGTAACTTCGGCTGCTCGCATCCACCCTATAGTGTACATAACAGCTAATATACCTTTTTAATCATTACAGATACTTATGCCGCGTAGAAGAAATGCGTCAGTCCCTCCGAATCATAGACCAATGCTTGAATCAAATGCCGGCGGGTGAGATCAAGACCGACGACGCGAAACTCTGCTCGCCTTCTAGGGAGGAAATGAAGGTAATGTGATTATACTTGGAAATATGGCCATGTTGGGTAATATGGCCATGTTGGCTAAAAATGCCCACTGCCCAGCTGTGTGCGCTCTCTAGGGAGGAAATGAAGGTATTGTGAACATGTTATAGCTACGGCTAATGGTTCAAATTATGGCAATGTTGGATGAACTTAAAAAAGAGAAAGATCGGGTAAATATGCCCATTTGTAGGACATATTTGTCTTGGATGGGGATAATTATGCTGGTTAAATATGCCCAATAATGTCCATGTTTGTCAGATATGCCCATGTTGTTATCAGCCCATATATGTCCCCACCGAGGGGCACGAGCCTACTCTCATACAGAGAGTGATTAGGCCGTAATCCACCACGCTGGCCAAGTGCGGGTTGGCGGATTTCACATACACCTTCGAATTTCTTCTCTGGTGTATGCAGGTTTCCTCACGTTTTCCTTCACCGTTAGCAAGTGGTAATCGAATAAATTGATCCGTACATGAGAAAGAAACTCAGAGGTACGTGCCCGCGCCAGGATGTGAGCTGATGATGATGTGCTTCTTTAAAATCAATGTCTTCTTCCCCACAGACCTCAATGGAAGCTCTGATCCATCATTTCAAACTCTTCACGCAAGGATACCAGGTACCTCCAGGATCTACTTACACAGCCGTGGAGGCGCCTAAAGGAGAGTTCGGGATCTATCTCGTATCTGATGGCGGGTCCAAACCTTATAGGTGAGTTGTGAGGTATAGCCTTATCTAGTGTCCCACTGCTGGGCAAAGGCCTCTCTTCTTTCTCCACGATTTTCTATCCTGAGCCGCCTCTGCCCAGTCATTCATGAAGGTACCCAGTTCATCTCGCCACCTTTTCCGTGGTCTGCCACGAGGTCTTTTGGCGGTTGGTTGCTGTGATTGCCCAGAAACCGTTCGGCATGCGGCAATTTATTATTAATATATTTTTTTCATCTACTAATATCATTTTTTTTATTCAGATGCAAAATCAAGGCGCCCGGCTTCGCTCACTTGGCTGCTCTCGAGAAAATCGGCAGAAACTCGATGTTGGCCGACATAGTAGCTATAATCGGTACACTCGACGTCGTGTTCGGAGAGATCGACCGATAAATCCGGTGATAAATCTATAAACGGTTACTTATTAGTGTTGGGGAAATATCTGTAGGGATTGTCGATGAAATGATACTATAAAAACATCGATTTTTACTGTAGAAGCGTCGATTGTTACTACAAAATAATCTTGTCGATGAATTGGTTTTATAAATCATCGATTGTTACTATAAAAACATCGATTTTTACTATTTAATCATCGATTGTTACTGTATTATCAAACATTGATTGTTATGTTACGATAAAAACATCGATTGCTACTATAGAAGCGTCGATTGGTACTATTATAATTTTGTCGATGAATTGGTTTTGTAAAACCATCGATTGTTACTATGAAACATTGATTTTTACTGTAAAATCGTCGATTGTTACCATAAAAACATTGATTGTTACTATAAACCATCGATTGTTACTATAAAAACATTGATTGTTACAATAAAAACATCGATTGTTACTATCATTAATCAAATCATCGATTGTTAGATAGATTTGTTATCGAGTTCGTAATTGAAATAATCCGCCATCTTGTAGTCAGCAATTTCTTGAATATTTTCTAGAGCTACAATATTTTCAACAGCTATAATTACAAGATTTGTTACATTAACTTTTTTAAACCTTTTTCTTTATTATCATGTCATTATATAATTTTCGGATATGAATTATTCATTCCCATTTTTATCGATATCTGTCCCAGCCCAACACTAGTTATCGATAAGTAATCGATTAGTGAATCAAAGTAGATATTGTACATTTTATTTGTAAGTTAAGCAATAAATTATTAAAAATTGATTTAGTTTTATTTATTTTCTGCATTGCCTGGATAACATGTGGTTAAATTAGTTAGTCTAGGCCATCGCATGCCATCATTCAATGAAATGGCTATACTGAGTGTAACAGAAAGGGGGTATCGAGCCGAAACACAGCGATAGTCCTCATGAAACTAAACAACTTTCCCCAAGGAACATGATTGTAACTCGAAAAAAAATTCGCCTCCCCATACAAAATGTCCGATCACCTGATCGAGTAAGTATGGACGATTCAAAAAAATTTCGAGTTACGACACTTACGACCCATGTTCCTTGGGGAAAGTTGTTCAGTTTCATGACTACTATCGCTGTGTTTCGGCTTTATACCCTCTTTCTGTTTGACACTGTAGTACAACTCTTAGATACAACTAGGCAAGTCGTTTAACGTGACGTTTAACTAGTTGCCTGAACGCCAATCAGTCTTTTAGTAAAATAAGATTTTGTTTTTTATATTTGTTAAGGCTTATACTCTGTGCCCGCGCGCGCATCTCGTCGTTCGGCTGGCGGCCGGCCCGCTTTGCCTCCGCGGCCGTTCTGGATTTGACACTCCGTACGATATCTTGTTGTGCTCAATATATTACAACCTATGTAATTAAGTGTTGAACATTAAAAAAAATATGTGCATTCACAAAGCGCCTCATTATTTTCATCCAACCTTGTCCAATATTATTTTACTTAAGTACACGCATAACCAAGAAAGGGCACAATAAAACACAAAATTAAATAAAAACTTAATTATTATTTCATTCATCAAAATTAAAATAGCCTTACACACTATCATTTTCTTCAATTTCAGGTAGGTCTCTATCTGTTTCTTGATCGAAGTAGTTTTCTGGTATGACGTAGTTATCTGGAGGTCGCATTGGACCAAACACTCTTTTATCTGACGCACTATTTATCGTATCTGACGCAGTATTTATACTATCTGACGAAGTATTTATACTATCTGACGCACTACTTTTGAAAGATGACGCACTATTTTTAGTATTTGACGCACTATTTATAGTGTCTTTAGTACTACTTTTAGTAGTCTTACTATTATCTTGGCTACTATTGTCAGTATCCATCTGATTACCCTTATTACTATTAATAGTAGTATCTTCTTCATCAGAATCCATTTCTTCTACAAACTCAGTTTCCTCTTGTTGCGTTACTTGTTGTACTTTTTTATGTCTTGGCGTGTCTTGTTTTAGTTTTAATCTGTGGACAAATGTGATCATTAATCCTACTTACTTATATTATAAATGTCAATGTTTGTGCCGATGGATGGATGGATGGATGAATGGATGTTTATTACTTCATCACGTAAAAACCACTGAATAGATTTTGATTAAATTTGGCAATATTGTAGCTTGCACATCAGAATGACACATAGGCTATATTATTTTACGATATAATTTTTTTGTCCAATGTTAATAAATGCGTACGAAGTCGCGGGCAGCCTCTAGTATAAATTAAAAAAATAAACACTGCCAAAATAAAAATGTCTATGAAAAAAAGTCATTTTAGGGCCTGTTCAGTTCAACCATTTACAGATACCTATTTTTTTTTCTGACAAACATCTAATATGTCTATTTCATAAAACATGACGTTCTAGATAGACAAATATAAAATATCCGTCAGATAAATTTTATCAGCAAGTGGTGAAATGGGGTTAATTTTTTTGACATAACTTATTCCTATGCAAATGGCCATTAAAATTATTATACGTACATACAGTGCTACAAGGATCTATTAGTGATCTATTAGCACTTGAGTGACATTGTCAGGAGGACGTGGGTGGTGAATAAATAACTCAAAATAATGACAATTTATAAGATGATATCGTTAGTTCCGATTTCTGCCACGTGACAAAAGATCCTTGTAGCACTGTACAATAATATTATTAAATGTCAATGTTTGTGCCGATCGATGGATGAATGTATGGAAGTTTGTTACTTCATCACGTAAAAACCACTGAACAGATTTTAATGAAACTTTACAATAACTTAGCTTGGTCATCAGAATAACACATAGGCTATATTATTTGTAAATATTTTGTGTTTTTTCAAAGATATGACCATAAATGAGTACGAAGTCGTAGGCAACCTGTAGTACAATCATATTCTCACCTTTTCCCATAAACAACAGAGTTTAGTCCGACTTTAAGCGCCATCTTGTTGTCATCTTTCTTTATTAACGGCGGTAAATGAGCCGGCCGCGCCAAATCCGCCAACCGCCGCGTTTTTGTCAACTCCGTTTTAAGTTTCTGGATGTTTGACTGTGGGGGAAAGAATGGTTTTATGAAAAATAAAAAATAATGATTTGTATTTTTACCTATAAATAAATATATGTAGGCATACTGGTAGTATTCAGGGTGTAACAGAAAGGGGGTATAAAGCCGAAACACAGCGATAGTCCTCATGAAACTGAACAACTTTCCCCAAGGAACATGGGCGTAATACGAAAAAAATTTTAAGACTGTCGTTGTGTTTCGGCATCATACCCCCTTTTTTTGGTGTAAGACGTGTATATAAGACGACGATGACTAAGTATACAAGACAACGATGACCAAGTAAAAAAAAAACAAAATAAGCGAACATTTTCAAAGTTCTATATTTCTGAAAGTATATCACTTTCGACATTTATCCAAAATACTATCGTTTTATAATATTTTTCTCTATCGATTGACGTTAGTGTCATCAGTAGCCGCCAACTTTTTTTTTCATACTAGCTCGAATAGGGGATGTTGAGTGTAATTTTGATATCGAAAATTTTTACTATACCAGTCTCCATACAAATATGTTCGATGCCATTTGCCAATACTTAAATATAGATTAAATAATCGATATTTTAAACCTACCTTAGTCTTAGAAATCTCAGCTTTCTCCGCCATGCTTTGTTTCTGCGCTCCTAGTGACGTCATATACTCGTCTAGGGCATCTAAATCGCTCTCCTCTTTAGGTTCAGACTTGTTCAAAGACCTAAGTCTGTCTAGATTTTTCTCTTCGATTGATATTTGGGATTCGATTTCTCTTATTTGCGTTAGCTGAAATAAAAAATATTATATTATTGTATTAGAAGTCGGATATTTATATTACTAGAGCCTGCCCGCGACTTCGTACGCAATTCTCATAATATCTTAGTAAAAAATAATGTTATTTCAAAATCGTATAGCCTATGTGTTAATCTGATATATAAGCTACAATATTTCCAAGTTTTATCAAAATCTGTTTAGTAGTTTTTGCATGAAAGAGTGAAAAACATCTACACATCCATAGTACTATACAAGTAGAAATATACTCTCGAAAAAAATTAACGCTCCTTCTAGCGCAGTCGGGTAAAAACTTCAATACCGCGTTTCAGAACTCACCAAATCGTCATAGGTGAGCGTCTTCGGCGTCTCTTTCTCTCCTCCATGGGTGCGCATACGTTTGTCCCGCTTCGACTCGACACTGCCTGTCCGGTCTAGGAACGTATCGTCATCCGAGTCATAATAGTCATCCGCAGACCAATCGCGTTGCTTTCTTCGGCGGGATTCTGGAAATAATAATAATAATTAATTCGCCATCTTGTAATGTCGGCCATTTTGAGTTTTAAATGATATGTTAAGTGTGCGGACCTCGAGTACGTGATAGATAAGACAAGTCAGCGAGCATGAAGATATTCCTGCATTGATATGGTTCCGCTGCATCAGCAATCACGTAGCCTATCACGTCCGCACATATCATCGTGCGGCCAGCATCTTAGTATATTAGCGTAGCTCCAAGTCATTACTATTGTCCAGACGGTTCTGTTATCATATCACCATGTAACTCCAAATATAAGTTCTCACAACAACGCCGCTGCGCCATCTTATTGTCAACCTTTTTATCCTGGCCGGAACATAAAGCTATTGATAGAGGTGCTCTAAGTGTATTTCTAGTGCCCTAACTGTACTTCTAATGCCCTAACTGTAACTCTAATGCAAAATGAAAAGTGTTTTATTCAAAAATAGGCAAAATTCATTACACTTTTTTGATCTAAAACTACTGCCGGTTCACTAGCTGTATAGCCGAGAGGAAGAAAACGGTAAGAAACCTTCGGCACAGGGCCCTACGTTATGTCGAATGCCATTATTGTATTTCTAGTGCCCTAAACGTATTTCTAGTGCCTTAATTACACTTCTAGCGCCCAAACTGTATTTCTAGTGCCATATGTGTACTTCTATGGTGCCTTTACTGAACTACGCGTACTCCAACTGTATTTCTAGTGCGCAAATTGTATTTCTAGTGCCTTAACTACACTTCTAGCGCTCTAACTGCTTTTACTTTCTACTTTTAGTGCCTTTACTGTACTTTTAGTGCCCTTACTGTATTACGCGTACTCCAATCCAACTGTATTTGTAGTGCCTTAACTGTATTTCTAGTGCGTTAACAGTATTTCTAGTGCCAAAATTATACCCACCATGTTTAGCCTGCCTCAGCAACCCAGCCCTATCCAATATCCTGCAAGCCTCCATCGCGCACGCAATCACTGCCTCTTTTTTCTTGCCTCGATGTATGACCTCGGCGATGATTGGTCTGCCTCGAGCATCGTCCATGGGTAGTTCCACTCTGTAAAGGTTTGAATAGAAATGTAAATAATAAATATTAGGGGATATTTCACACACGGTCACCTGACCCCAAACTAGGCAAATCCTGTACTATGGGTATCAGGGACTGATAAACATACATAGATAAATATATAACACCCAGACACGGAACAAACATTTATGCTCATCACACAAATGTTTGTTAACCGGCGGGGATCGAACCCGCGACCCGTGCGTATGAGGCAGACTCACTGCCGACTACGCTAACTGGCCTGTCATATAATGAATAAATAGTATAATTAAAATCGACAGAACAATAACTTAAGGCCTAATTCACTACTTACAGATAACATTTATCTGTCAGATATTCTATACCTGTCTCTGTCTAAAACGTCGTTATTTAAGAAATAGACATAGGTTTATCTGTCAGATAAATATTATCTGTAAGTGGTGAAACCGCGCCCTTAGTCCACTGTACCCCCGATCCACTGTACCTTACCTGCACAAAAACTGCCCAGGTCCTCTCTCCTCGCAATCATAAGACAGTTCGTGGCCCTCCCTCTCGCAATACCCTCGGAGTGTCTTCTTAGGGTCCTCCAGATATAATTCCTCGTTGCCAGTAGACGCGTAGGGGTTCTCTGATAGGTCTGGCTCCTCTTCCGCGTCTTCGCCTGATGATGTAAGGGAAATATTATAATTTACCTTATTTTGTGTAGAATTGTTCAACTAATTAAGCAATCGATCGATTGCCGGTCGACGTCAATCGTAGTCGATCGACTATAGTAACTTTAATAGATCGACAAAATCATATTGATCGACTAAGCAATTGTTAGGTACATGTTCCGATTTTTGATAATAATAGACTCAACTACAGGTTAATCGAACATACATACATACCTATCTTACTAAATCATAACATTATCATACATACTAGGAATGATGACTACATTCAAAAATTCAAAAAATAATTAGTCCGTCTTTTAGGCTATTAAAAAATATTTGAAACTCATTTTTCCTGATCAAATACATAAATAAATACAAAGATACAGAGCATCAAAGTTACGAAGTGGGGGGTATTGACGTCACTCCTCGGTTAAAATCGTACTGAGGCGTGACGTCATGAGCAACTTTAACCCAGTGTATCTGTGTCACTTTTTGTTTAAGAGCAAAATAGAAAAAATACGCGTCGAATATTTTTTTAGTCATTATGCCTATTACATTTTCTTAGTGTAGTCTCATAAAACTTTAACATTTTCTATAAATAGATGCTATCTCTCACTCACCCATTCCCCAATCAATCCCTTGCTCTTCCCGTCTCTTTTCCTCATCTAATTTATCCTTCTCCCTCTGTTCTATGGCTTCCTTGATCATCCTATCCCGTTCTAACTTCATTTCTTGAGCTTTCTGCTTTATTTCTGTTATAGTAAGGTCTGATTCACCTTCGCAGTCGAAATCTGGACCCTATAGGATAGATAAATAGATAGTTTATGTGCTGCAAAGTATACAGGGTGAATTTGAATTCAATCGACAAAAATTAAGGCAAGGTTATTATTATGAAAAAAATAAAATTATGCGAAATTAAAAAAAAAAGTTTTATAAAAGAAAAAATACAAATTTTGAGTGACTTTTGGTTTGGTTGACATTTATTATCACTTTTCTGACATATACAGGGTGTAACAGAATGGGTAGATAAAGCCGAAACACAGCGATAGTCCTCATGAAACTGAACAACTTTCCCCAAGGAACATGGGTCGTAACTCGAAAAAAAATTTTGGATCGCCCATACTTACTCGATCAGCTGATCGGGCATTTTGTATGGGGAGGCGAAATTTTTTTTTCGAGTTACGACCCGTGTTCCTTGGAGAAAGTTGTTCAGTTTCATGAGGACTATCGCTGTGTTTGGGCTTTATATACCCTTTCTGTTACACCCTGTATAATAAAAAAAAAAATTGTTAGCTGTTAACACAGGGTTAAAGAAGTAATTTATCTTGCTTTAACTCTGAGTTAGCAATTAACTCCGGGTTTATTGCGTTAACTCTGGGCTGCGCAAGTGGGAGATGTAGGTTTTTGTGTCAGTAATTATTTTGTATTTCTTTTTTTTTTACTCTAAGTATAGGATACCTTCTTAAGTACCTGGGCGGAGGAAGCTCCAGACAGAAAGTCATGGCGGATGAGGAGAGAGGCCTTTGCCCAGCAGTGGGACACGAGTGGCTAAATTAGATTAGGATACTTACCAAAACAATATACGTCCTAGTACTGGTCCCAAATTTGATCTGATGATGAACCCGCACCCTGACGTAGTGATGAGGTTTCAGCCGTTCCTTGTTGAGGAAGGTACCATGTGTACTGCCCAGATCTTGGATGTACCAGCCTGGAGGTGGCTCACCTTCAGAAGCGAAGGCTTTGTATTGGAGGACTGCGTGGTGACTGTGAAGAATATCTTAGGTTATAACATTTTATGTTATCAGCCCATATATGTCCCCACCGAGGGGCACGAGCCTACTCTCATACAGAGAGTGATTAGGCCATAATCCACCATGCTGGCTTGCGGGTTGGCGGATTTCACATACACCTTCGAATTTCTTCTCTAGTGTATGCAGGTTTCCTCACGATGTTTTCCTTCACCGTTAGCAAGTGGTAATTGAATAAATTGATCCGTACATGAGAAATAAACTCAGAGGTACATGCCCGCGCCACGATTCGTGCCCGCGCCAGGATTCGAACCCGCGCCCTCGGAGTTCGAGGCAAGCATTTTACCAACTGGGCCACGTAACATTTAACATAACAATCTGAATACACATGGCTTCACGCGACTTCGTACGCATTTATCGTCATATCTCGGAAAAAATCATAATATCTCAAAAATAATATAGCCTATATATTATTCTGATGTGCAAGCTACAATATTGTAAAGTTTCATCAAAATCTATTTAGTAGTTTTTGCATGATGAAGTAACAAACATCGGCACAAACATTGACATTTATAATATAGGAAATAGGATAGGATAGGTAGCATATTTTTTAATTTTATTATTAAAATTCTTACCGTGAAATGGTAGGATGTGCCATAACAACGTCGCAGTTAGCAAGTCTCCCAAATATATAATACGGTTTTGTAGTAAGATCTACTTTCTCCATGATCACACCTGACTTTAGGACTTCTAAACCGTAGTCTGAACCTGGAATTAAAAAAATAAACTTATATTATTAATGTTTTTTTAATGATTGGATAAGAAGAAGAGCTGGACACCTTCTTGAGTAGCTGGGCGGAGGAAGCTCGAAACAGAAAGTCATGATGGATGAGGAGAGTCCTTTGCCCAGCAATGGGACACAGATGGCTAGATTAGATTAGATTGGATAAATGCTACTGAATACTAGGCTGTATGGTCTTCTAACTTTGCCTGTGCTAAATGGACGAATAACAAAAAAATATTACTCTTATTTTTTTTTAATGGCAAATACTATTATGGTTTCTTTACTATTTATTATAATAATGGTATTTTATACTTAGCAAACTCAATGATATTACACAAAATATTCGCCAACACTTATATCTCAAAGATGAAGCTTGGCTGACACAAATACTCACCATCGGGACAAAGTCCAGACCATTTAGGTTCCTTATAAGGTATAGGAGTGCTTAATTCCTTCAGCAAAACGGCGGGAGGAAGTGAATTCTTGGATTGAGATGAGCTTTGATTGTCTAAACTTCTTTCATCAGATTTTGGTTTCTCGCTTGTATTTTGTTCTGCTGCGTCAGGTTTAGCTTTTTTAGGAAGCTTTCCTATACGTCCTATGAGGACTGGCTTCTTAAATTCCGCCTTTTCTTCAGTTTTTGTACTTGTTTCAGTTTCGTTGTTGTCGTCCATATTTTGAGGTTATGAGTTAAAAACCTTTTAATTTTATTATTGTAGTGTTTAATTACACGTTAAAAGTTTGTTTTAGATATGTAACAAAGGCTTTTATCTAAAATTAAGTAGATTTTTTACAAATTATACAGAATAATGCAAACAACAATCTATGGCAAACAACCAGCAAATCAATCAACAACTTGACGTGTTAAAATTGTGTTCTTGTAGTAAGCTTGACTTGAAAGCAAGGAAAGACAAAAAGAGACAATTGTAAAAACTCATAAGCCGAATAGAGACAAACAATAAATCTGCACCATTCCGATACTATGTAGAATACAAGCTAGAGTTGCTTTTTCGATTAAAGTTCCGATTAAAATCGATAGCGATTTGGCGGTAGTACCGGTTTTCGTTCAGAAATATTTAAAAAGTAAACTGTCATGTCCATTTCTAAACGAAAGTGACGTAACAAATCGTTCGTTCCACGAATGAATGGAGAGCAGAACGCGACCGACTTTTGTACAAAATCAATCAATCAAATCAGTCATATCAATTCAAAGAATTTGTCGAATGCTAAAGTGCCAACGGATCACCGCGGATTATTTACGCATACGTTTTAATAACAGTGGAAATAATTAACATTTCTGTTTTTAGTGTAAAAAAGTGTTGTTTTCCATTCATCCGTGTAAACGTTGTGTCGTACACAGTGCAAATAGTCCATATTGTTTGATATTGTGTGTGGACAAAGATTTGCATTTATCCCTATTATTGAGCGTTTTTATCATAATTACGAATGTTATTTGTGCTTTTAAACCATCTTCGGCTGTGGCAACAGTTTTTTTAATACCAAGTAAGTGATTTTCTTTCAATATTTGTTTTAAAAATGTAAGTAAGGTGTTGTGAATTTTTTGCATAATCTCAATGTAGGTGGTGCAGTTTCGATTAAAATCTGCAAGGTGAAAGTTTGAAACCCATTATTGGGTATTGTTTTTTCGTTTTTGCATCTCAAAGCTATTATTTCGTGAATATAATTCTCTTTATGATGAAACAGTGCAAAAAATATTCACTAAATGGGAAGGCTTACCTTCAATTACATTTATTATTAGTGGGCGTAAATAAGGATAAAATTTTGAATTAATCTTTATTAGAATTAGAATTTGTTTATTGCAAGTCATAAGTTGGGTAAGGTGTTACAAAGTCATATGTACATGTGATGCCCTGCAAGGGCACAGCAAACAAGAGGGCAAGTAGTTGCCAGTTACTTTAAAACTTTATCTTAAAACTATTTGTAGATATTATAATTAACCTTACCCTACAGTTTACCCAATTGATCCCATTTCATAATATTACATGAATGTCAATGTTCATTTCTATGGATGGATAGATATGAGAATGTTTGTTACTCTTTCACACGAAAACCATTGAACAGATTTTAATGACACTTTACTATATTGTAGCTTACACATCAGAATTAATATGCAGGTTATCGTTTAAGATATTGTTTAAGTATTCTAAGATATGAAATCACTGTCAACTTAAGTTATGAGAAGTACTTACAGCTGGCTTTTAGTTTTTTTCTTTACTCACATACATATCTGTCATTCTTCCCCATCAAGGTAGACAGAGAGACTCCCTTCCACATGCTACGATACAAACACACTTCTAAAGCAACCAGAATGTAATATTAAAAGATAATACCCTTGCAGAAGGAACACCAGAAGATAGGCCTAAATTGTAGATGCTCCACCGAAAAGAGTCTAACTCATAAATATAATTAATTAAGCTAGGGGCGGAATAATTTTATAGGCTATGGGCGGAAAACCCGCCCATTGGCATTGCTAGTTTTGAAGAAGGCTAAAACCTTCATCGAGATTTTATATTTAAAGATTTTATTTAAACAAACAACGAAACTATAAGATAAATAATGTTACATTTTATGAAGGTTGAAAAAGTGTTTTTGTATCGTAGCAAGTGGATGGTCTCTGTCTACCTCGATGGGGAATTTACTTATATACGTAGCTCGGGAAAAACTTCGATACCGCGTTTCAGGTTTTGTATGCGAATCTACTTCGAATGAAGAGATGGGAGAGAGGCGTGACAGATATGTATGTATGTAAAACCTAGATAGGTAGCTACAGATACATCATTTGGACAATAATGTGTAAGGCAATAGTTATTTGACGGCGCCACCGTCGATTATAACCAGCGAGTTCGATTTCTAAACGAGTGGGGAGACAGCTCCACCGCTCTGACGTTAACGCCGAATACTGGTTTTGCGAGTAACCGCCAACCGGGACAAAAGGACGGACAAAGAAGAAAAGGGCAGGGCACTTTTGCTTCGGCAGGCGGCTCGTCACCACGTATCAGGCGGAACGTCTTTAACTGTGTACCTTGCTGGGTGTTCCTATGCTTTTTGGTAGTGATAGTGTTAAGTTCAGTTTAGACTATTGATTGTACTCGATTAGATTTTTTATTGATTAGAATTATAGCAGTGTTAAGAAGTGTATTCCGTTTAGTTATTCAATCATTATAGGGAGGTAGATCTGATAAAGTTAATTAAAGTGCTTTATGGTAATATTAATTGTTTCTGTTCGGTTCCTCCACCCATAACCTCACGCCCGTAGTATGAATCAAGAAGAACCTTTCCTAGTAATATTGGACGATGCTTCTGATGATGGTCTCGACCCTGCAGTCGAGCCGACATCAGAAGTGGGATCCGTTGGGCAAATTAATGGAGGAGTCGAACAAGGAGAATGTAGTAGGTCGGTCGAGATTAATCCTCCTAGTACGAATAATATCGAGGCCCTTCTTTTGCGTTTACTCGAATCTCGAAATACTCCTACTGCAGCTGTGGATACACGTTTTGTCAAGTTTGATCCGGATGATTCTGACTCTGACGTGGAGGGATGGTGCAACGTCACTGAAATTATAGTCAATAGTAAGAAATTAGAAGGTACTGATCTTTTACTTGCCCTCACTCACTCCTTAAAAGGGAGGGCCGCTAAATGTTTGACAAAGCTACAATCTACACAGCTTACATGGCCGTACGTCAAAGAAATTTTGTTGGCTAGGTTTGGAAAACCAATGTTAATTCAGGATCACTTTGATAATATCGTTAAATTTCAAATCGAGCAGAAAGAAACGGCTGCAGAGGCGGGTATGAGATTGTGGAACCTCATTGAGCGCGTACCTAAATTGCAAATGGTAGAAGAAGTTATAACGGGGTTTGTAGTATCAGTTCTATGCTTAAGAGATTCGCTAGTACGTAGGGAACTCAATTCGCACGTAGTCACGACTCGAGCTCAGCTTTTTAGGATTCTTAATGGCATCTCACTCAAGAGACGGCAAGATGACAAGGATGACCGCGATAGTGAGCCTCAACCCAAAAAAAATCGTAGATCGGAGTCCGATTTTGGAGGCGCTTGCCATTTCTGTGGATTTCACGGACATAAAATTGCCGATTGCCGAAAAAGACGAGCCAGCCTTGCCAAAAGCAAACCACAGGGAGCACCAGAGCAGTCAGTAACCTGCTTCACTTGTGGAAAGCAAGGTCACATCGCCCCGAACTGTCCTGAGAAGAATAAAAGCAATGCGCAGCTCGCCCGCAGAGAAGTTAACGTCTGCGAGCGCAAGGATTTGAAAGGTACTTTATTGACTTCAGCTGGAGAATCATTTTCGTTCCTTTTTGATAGCGGTTCTAATTGTTCGCTTATTAAAAATTGCATGATTTCGAAATTTCCTGGTACTGCGTTTCATAAAGTTGTTTATTTATCTGGAATAGGCGGCAACGATATTAAGTGCACGACTCAGGTTGAAAGTAATGTGCAGATTGATGGCATTCCGATTCTAATAACATTCCATATAGTCCCTGACGATACGATTACGGTGGATATCATAATAGGTCGTGAAATATTACAGCAAAACCTTCATGTTGAATTGAATTCAAACATTGTTAAGTTTTCTTATCGAACTGAGGTAAATTCTTGTACTGTATCTGACGCCAGTGATTTTAACATAATTGATACCGATCTTGAGGGTTCTGATAGGGAAGCACTTATAAAAATCTTAACGAAATACAAAGATAGTTTTGTAGAGGGTGTACCAACACGGCGAGTAAGCACAGGTGTCTTAAATATTAGTCTTATTGATCCCCACAAAATTGTTCAACGGCGCCCTTATAGATTGTCCCCTGTAGAGAAAGATATTGTTAGGGAGAAAGTCCAATCTCTCATCGATGCAGGTGTGATACGCGAAAGTTCATCTCCTTTTGCAAGCCCCATCCTGTTGGTTAAAAAGAAAGACGGAACCGACAGGATGTGTGTGGACTATAGGGAGTTGAACGCAAACACTCGTTCCGAACACTATCCTCTACCCAGGATCGATGAGCAGGTGGATCGACTCAACGGGGCGTGTTATTTCTCGAGCTTAGATATGACAGCCGGATACCACCAAATACCAATAGAACCCGAATCTATCGAACGAACTGCCTTTGTAACACCAGAGGGCCAGTATGAATACTTGGCTATGCCTTTCGGGTTACGAAACGCAGCGTCCGTCTACCAGCGTTGCATAAACAAGGCGTTAAAATCTCTAAAAGATTCAGTAGCACTAGCCTACATGGACGACGTCTTGTGTTTTTCCCGCGAAATTGCAGATGGTCTTCAGCACTTAGACGCGGTTTTAAATGCTTTGGCCGAAGCAGGATTCTCGATCAATTTACAAAAGTGCAAATTCCTTAAAAAAGAAGTTGATTATTTAGGGTATGTTATTCGAGAAGGGGAAGTCCGGCCTAATCCCCGAAAGATTCAAGCGTTGGTAGATATACCATCCCCAAAAACGGCGACACAAGTCCGCCAGTTTCTAGGACTTGCCTCCTATTTCAGACGCTTTATTAAAGGATTCGCAACACTTGCTGGTCCTTTGTATCCCTTGACAAAACTCAAAGGTCCTATTGTATGGACACCAACTCACGAAGAAATCCACAAAAAAATTGTTCGTACCCTGACATCCGAACCGGTGCTAACCATATTTAACCCTGACCTCCCGATAGAACTTCATACCGATGCCAGTTCCGATGGGTATGGTGCCATTCTCATCCAAAGGCATAATGATGCACCTCATGTCGTGGCCTATTTTAGCCGCCACACCACTGCAGCAGAGTCTCGATATCATTCCTACGAGCTCGAGACTCTTGCAGTGGTTCGCGCGGTGGAAAACTTTCGCCATTACTTATACGGGCAACATTTCACAGTCTACACTGACTGCAATTCCCTGAAAGCCTCCAAAGCTAAAATAGATTTGTCACCCCGAGTTCATCGTTGGTGGGCTTTTCTCCAGGCCTATGACTTCGACATCATTTACAAGGCGGGAAATACCATGGCTCATGCAGATTTCTTATCCAGAAACCCACTAACCAAGCCAGATGATAGTCCTAAACCGATAAAAACTGAACAGTCCTATTCGCGTAAAATAGTTAATTTCGCCGAACTGCATGACAAGTGGTTGCAAGTAGAACAACAACGAGACCCGGAAATTTTAGACTTGATAAGTAAGCACCGAAACCAGTCACTACCTGAAGCAATTGCGCATACGTATGATGTGCGAAGTGGTGTGCTGTATAGAAAAGTAGAGCGTAACAAAATCAGCACATGGTTGCCAATCGTTCCGCGTTCCCTGATTTGGTCTCTCATTAACCACGTGCATAGTGAACTCAAGCACTTAGGACCTGATAAGACCCTTGACAAAATATACGAACAATATTGGTTCCCCAATATGGCTAAAAATGTTCGCATATTCACTAACTCTTGCATCGTTTGCAAAGCGTCACGAGGGCCATCAGGTGCCCAACCGATTAGATTGCATCCTATTCCAAAAGTCGCCGAGCCGTGGCATACAATCCATATAGATCTGACAGGTAAACTTAGCGGAAAAAGCGATCGAAAGGAATATGTTTCTGTTATAATTGACGCATTCACCAAGTACACTCTTTTAGACTACACCCAATCGTTAGATGCAGCATGCGCAGTAAAAGCGTTGAAAAAGGCGGTGTGTCTATTTGGTGCTCCTAAGAGAATTATAGCAGACCAGGGCAGATGCTATATAAGTAGTGAATTTAAGCAATTCTGCTCCGATCATGGCATCGATCTTCACTTGATTGCCACTGGATCCGCACGGGCTAACGGTCAAGTAGAAAGGGTAATGCGTACCCTAAAGTGTTTATTGACCATTGTTGAGAATGACACGACCAAAGTTTGGCGTGACGAATTAGATGAAATCCAACTAGCACTCAATTCTTCTAGATCAAGAGTTACAGGCTATTCTCCCACTGAACTTATGTTTGGTATTCGAGCTCAGTCCCTTGGTTTAGCTCAGATCGCACCCAAAACAATAGAATCCCCTCAATCAAACTTAGAGTTCATAAGAGATGACGCTTCAAAAAATATTTCAAAGACAGCAGAAGCAGAAATCAAACGCTTCAACCGCGGTCGTGCAACCGTCAAACCATATTCCCAAGGTGACTTCGTATTTATCAGGTGCTGTGAAAGAAACCAAACGAAGCTGGCTAGGAAGTTCAAAGGCCCTTTTGTTATTCAACGTGTCCTTGATAACGACCGCTACGAACTAAGAAACATAAACGGTTCTAATCGAGTATACAAATATTCGCACGAGAACTTACGCGCGGTACCTAGGGGTCTAGAAGGTCTTGTCGAAGTTGCAACTAATGTATGCAACGGTGATGATGTCGTTGAGGAGGCCGAGACGGCGATCATTGGGGAACAAATGTTTGAGAGCCAGCTTGATGTTAATAATGATACCACTTCTATGCGTAGCGAAGGCACTTTAATGCCGAGTGAAACCGCATCTATTATCTCTGATGCGACCATGTCTGCTAATTCTGATAATCCAACAGATTCTGATTCCGATTCTCCTGATTATGAGCCAGTTACCCATGCAGCGCAGGTTCACAGTGAGTATTTCATATTCGTAACTAGTTGAAAGGACATAAGCATCTGCTACGTTATTTGTTATCTTATCACGGGTAACACTATGACTAGTAGAAAGATCTTATGCGTCCGAGCTATGTTACAGTGCTTTGTGAGTAATTGCTTGACAGGTTGAAAGGACATAAGCGTCCGGGCCATGTTATGTACAAATGTTGTAACTGGTTGAAGGGACTTATGCGTCCGGGCCTTGTCTCTGAAATGTAATAGTGCATACATGCTTAGACACGAACGTCTGAACCATGTTGCAAGTTTACCAGAACATGTGACTGGTCGAAGAGACTCGTGTATTGCTTCCTCACATCTTGCAGCTTCATTGTTGGCAAGATCGTGTTTGTTGACTCTAACTGTATCAGAATAGCCGAGCTTATGTGTAATACTTGATTTTTATTTCCAGATTAGACTCGCGCGAGGACGCACGAGAGTCAGGGTGGCCGTGACGGCGCCACCGTCGATTATAACCAGCGAGTTCGATTTCTAAACGAGTGGGGAGACAGCTCCACCGCTCTGACGTTAACGCCGAATACTGGTTTTGCGAGTAACCGCCAACCGGGACAAAAGGACGGACAAAGAAGAAAAGGGCAGGGCACTTTTGCTTCGGCAGGCGGCTCGTCACCACGTATCAGGCGGAACGTCTTTAACTGTGTACCTTGCTGGGTGTTCCTATGCTTTTTGGTAGTGATAGTGTTAAGTTCAGTTTAGACTATTGATTGTACTCGATTAGATTTTTTATTGATTAGAATTATAGCAGTGTTAAGAAGTGTATTCCGTTTAGTTATTCAATCATTATAGGGAGGTAGATCTGATAAAGTTAATTAAAGTGCTTTATGGTAATATTAATTGTTTCTGTTCGGTTCCTCCACCCATAACCTCACGCCCGTAGTATGAATCAAGAAGAACCTTTCCTAGTAATATTGGACGATGCTTCTGATGATGGTCTCGACCCTGCAGTCGAGCCGACATATTTAATAAAATGTTATGATTATTTATTACCTCCTACTGATTAGGATAAATATAAGATTATACCAATAAATATCTATTAGGTTTTATATTCATACTAGCTACCTCACATGGCTTAGTACACAGTCATCTTAGAAAACTTGCACAAATGTTATGTTATTGTTGTTATCAGCCCATATATGTCCCCACCGAGGGGCACGAGGCTACTCTCATACAGAGAGTGATTAGGCCGTAATCCACCACGCTGGCCAAGTGCGGGTTGGCGGATTTCACATACACCTTCGAATTTCTTCTCTGGTGTATACATGCAGGTTTCCTCACGATGTTTTTCCTTCACCGTTAGCAAGTGGTAATCGAATAAATTGATCCGTACATGAGAAATAAACTCAGAGCTACGTGCCCGTGCTAGGATTCGAACTCACACATAGGTATCTTAAAATAATAATATTGCCTAGATATGTTATTCTGATGCAAAAGCTACAATATTGTGAAGATTCATTTAAATCTGTTCAGTAGTTTTTGTGTGAAAGAGTAACCAGAAACAGCCAACAGCACAAACATTGACTTTTTTAATAGTAGGATTGTTTGGTGTTATAATAGTTAACTTCAGAACTGAATAGTATGAGAACTTGTTTAAATAAAGTTTCTAGTTTATTCTTATCATTTTATATGACTCGTTCGTTATCTATCTAATATACTAGAAACTAGGCTCTATGCAAATGAATAAACATACGCAATATCTGCCTTTGACAGATAAGCGATAGATAATTCAATTATCTTGAAGATAAGGTACATTTTAGTGTAACGGTGTGACGTCCCTTATCTTGTTTTGTTATTTACTATTATGTGTTTACATTTGTAACGCATGCTAATTATTTTACCTTGGATGAGACGTTTGGCATTGAGTATTATGTTAAATAACTGATATACCTCCCTACATATCTGTCACACTTCCCCATCGAGGCAGACAGAGACTCCCTTCCACTTGCTACGACACAAACATCATCGCTTCATTCAAAGTAGATTCGCATACAAAACCTGAAACGCGGTATCGAAGTTTTTCCCGAGCTACGTATATAAGTAAATTCCCCATCGAGGTAGACAGAGACTCCCTTCCACTTGCTACGACACAAACATCATCGCTTCATTCAAAGTAGATTCGCATACAAAACCTGAAACGCGGTATCGAAGTTTTTCCCGAGCTACGTATATAAGTAAATTCACCATCGAGGTAGACAGAGACTCCCTTCCACTTGCTACGACACAAACATCATCGCTTCATTCAAAGTAGATTCGCATACAAAACCTGAAACGCGGTATCGAAGTTTTTCCCGAGCTACGTATATAAGTAAATTCACCATCGAGGTAGACAGAGACTCCCTTCCACTTGCTACGATACAAACACACTTCTTTCGCTCCACCTACATCCATCAGTTGCCTACATGTATGTCGGTTTAGGGTGGCTTATATAACACTATATTAAGCGCTTTAATCAGCTATAAGTTCTTTTAAGGTTTCTGTTTACGCTGTTATAGTTAATTAAGTGCCAAGGACATCTTGTATAACTCTAATAAATAATTTATGGATTTGTGTGTGTGTAAATATATATAGATTTACAAATACTAAGTTTCTCGGTCGATTAGCAAAGTAAAGCGACGAATGTGCGGTCGATAAATACATCGCAATTTATGACACCAGGGGCCCAAGTTTAAAATAGCCTCAGTTGTGTGTCGCGGCAGAGTTTCAATGGCATGTTTTGACACATTTTAGTCGCAATCAGTGTAAGCCATTGTTTAGCAGAATACCAAATGTGTAAAAAAATGCCATTGACACTCTGCCGACACACAACTAAGGCTATTTTATTATTACACGCTTTATATTAGCTTCACTTGTAAGTAACTATGTATGTAAACAAATCTTGGAATCTTAATTTGACTCACATCCAGGTCTTCGGATAGGATGAAATTTTGCACACGCTCTGAGTTCTGATGACAATACAATAATATGGTACTTTCGAACTGATAAATGATAGAGCATCTTTAGTGCGAGCTAAAGCGTGTTTTCGTTTTTTAAATGACCTTTTTTTAAAAAATTAGCAGACTTGGCCCCTGTACGCCGGTTTCTTACAAATGGAGATTTAAGTTATTTCTTATGGATTACATACAGTTTGATGAACACAATCGATCAAAGAGTCGTCGTACTGTCACATAGTTCCCACGTTAGGTTTGTAGGCGACAGTATGTCAGGTAAATACTGTACTTTCATTTTATGAGGCTGCCCGCTACTTCGTACGCCTTTATCGTCATAACTTGGAAAAGAGCATCCAACCTAATCGGTACCTATAGTAAAATTTTCGATATTAATTACACTCAACATCCCATAATCGAGCTAGTATGGAGAAAAAAAGTTGGCGGCCGCTGACATTTCAAAGTTCTATATCTCCGAAAGTATATCACTTTCGACATTTGTCCAAAGTACTATCGTTTTGTAATATTTTTCTCTATCGATTGACGTAAGTTTCATCAGTGGCCGCCCACTTTTTTTCTCTAGGCTCCATACCAACATGTTCGATGCCATTTACACAGTATCTTTAAATAATATAGCCTATGTGTTATTCTAATGTGTAAGCTACAATATTGTAAAGTTTCGTTGAAATCTGTTTAGTGGTTTTGCGTGAAAGAGTAACATCCATCTATCGTCACAAACATTGACATTTATAATATTAGTAGGTTGCTAGAAGGATGTTTGACACTTTTATACATAAAAAGTACTAGGTTAAATGCGTACGATGCCGCGGTAGATGACTAGTATTTTCTAAATGCCACAACAGCATTGTTTACAACAAGATCTTGTAAATAGAATCACAATTGCTATTGTTTTGAAAATAATTAGGGCATTCTTAGCTGCTTTTTGTAAACACTCAATTTTTTAAAATTGTGTATGTCTATAATTTTGATTGTAATTAAAATAAAAGAAGAATAACAAATTCTATGTATGTATAATTCAGTGCAAGCTACTATATATTGCAACACATACATACATATCCGTCACGTCTCTCTCCCGTGCATGTATGAGGCGACTGATGAATGTGGATGAAGCGAAAGAAGTGTGTTTGGATCGTAGCAAGTGGAGGGAAGTCTCTGCCTACCTCGATGGGAGAGAGGCGTGACAGATATGTTTTTGTTGTTGTATCCTATCCTATCTTCTTCTTATAAATAAAAATGAATCGCAAAATGTGTTGGTAAGCGCATAACTCAACAACGCCTGGACCAATTTGGCCAATTCTTTTTTTTAAATGTGCGTTGAAGTCCAAGGATGGTTCTTACGGCGAGAAAAAATCGAATAATTGCCGGGAAAGCCCTAAAACAGACTTTTCTTTTTCCCATACAAATGTTTTCTTACTAAAATGTAGAGTCAATTTGAACTTTATTCATACACAATAAAGTTCATTCTAAGGCGGGACAAAGTTCGCCGGGACAGCTAGTAATATTATAAATGTCAATGTTTGTGCTGATGGATGTTTGTTACTTCATCACGTAAAAACCACTGCACAAATTTTAATGAAATTTTTCAGTAACTTAGTGTACATCAGACTAAGCTTGCACATCAGAATAACACATAGGCTATATTATTAAACGATATCATGATTATTTTCCAAGTTATGACGATAAATTCGTACGAAGTCGCTGGCAGCCTCTAGTCTCTTTTAAAAGTGAGGAAACAAGTGGGAAGTAGCCACCTGGTAAACTAACTGACAGATAATTATAAAAGCAAATGAATGTATGCAAAAACTGACGACATGCTAATCTCATACGAAATGTGTTAACTATTGTTGAGGTGGGAAGTGATGGAGCGAGGATAGGATTAGCCTACCATTTATGAGTACCTACTAATATTATAAATGTCAATGTTTGTGCCAATGGATGTGAGGGTGTTTGTTACTCTATCACGCAAAAACTACTGAACAGATTTTGATAAAACTTAGCGATATTGTAGTTTAAACATCAGAATAACATAAAAGCTATATTATTTTGGGATAAGATGTTTTTTTTCTAAGATATGACGATAAATACGTACGAAGTCGCGGGCAGCCTCTAGTTTAAATATAACCTATGTGTTATTCTGATGTGTAAGCTACAATATTGTAAAGTTTCATCGAAATCTGTTCAGTAGTTTTTGCGTGAAAGAGTAACAAACATCCATCCATCGGCACAAACATTGACATTTATAATATTACTAGCTGTCCCGGCGAACTTTGTCCCGCCTTAGAATGAACTTTATTGAATGGGAATAAAGTTCAAATTGACTCTACATTTTAGTAAGAAAACATTTGTATGGGAAAAAGAAAAGGTCTGTTTTAGGGCTTTCCCGGCAATTATTCGAATTTTTCTCACCGTAAGAACCATCCTTGGACTTCAATGAACATTTTAAAAAAAGAATTAGCGAAATCGGTCCAGCCGTTCAGGCGTGATGCCGTGACAACGGAAAACGGGTTTCATTTTTATATATATAGATAGATTAGGATATATAAACCTATCTCCCATAACATTCTTCCCTCTACATATCCACACGTAACTCAGTCCGTCTGTCGACAATGCATAGCGTAACTGAATTGTGTAAGTAATTCTAATTAACATACAGGCAGAACCGGGTTGAATGCTTGTTTAGCTGAGATGTTGCAAACTAATTGAGGTTTAAAAGTGACAAATAATCCTAATAATATTATAAATGTCAATGTTTGTGCCGATGGATGTGATTATGTTTGTTACTCTTTCACGCAAAAACTACTGAACAGATTTCGATGAAACTTTACAATATTGTAGCTTACACATCAGAATAACACATAGGCTTTATTATTTTAAGGTATCATTATTATTTTTTTGACGCGATTGATGAATGTCGATGAAGCGAAAGTATGTTTGGGTGGAAAGTGGAAGGAAGTGGTCTCTGCCTACCCCAATGGGAGAGAGGTGACAGATAATGTACCTATGTATGTATCATGTTTTTTTTTCTTCCAAATATGACGATAAATGCCTATGAATGAATATGAATTTTGTCATTGTTGCGCTAAAGGACAGAAACCTAAAGCCACAAGGCCCTACATTTTATGTACACTCAAAACATGCAACTACTTACTAGTTAACAGAGCATTAAATTTAACTACGCGTTCTGCAACAGATTAAAACCCTCCTTTGTCTTCCCAAGTAATTAGTATATTTATATTTGTTTAAAGTCAATGCCCTAACTTAGTCATTGAATCAAAATAGCACAGACTTTCAGGTTTGAAACAAGGAGCGTTTTTAGGTCATTGTACTTTGATGACCTAGGTATTAAAGATGGCTAGCTAGGAGTTCATCCCTAGAAAGAAAGAAAAAACCCGGCCAAGTGCGAGTTGGATTTGCGCGTGAAGAGTTCCGTAAACAGAATATTGACGATCCGTTTCACGTTTCACCACTTATAGATAGGGCACAAGTCTGCTAATTTAAAAATCTTGGGTTGGTCCGGTTGTGCCACTCCCTTTTTTGATATAATTTGATGCTGATATGTTACAGAGTATTAAGGGACAACATTTTGGAGTTTTTATGTAGGCAAAAGTGCAAATTAAGAAATAAGTTACTTTTTTCCACTCTAACTAATATATTAGCAAAATTATTGGCGATCAAACAAAAATTGGCACGACTGTACCCAGTCTATCCTACTCCTTGCATTGAGATGGGCTAGACGTCTATGCCACAGCAAGGCAGTCTCTTTGCTAGTAGTGTGAAAAGCATGCGGACTATTTACATCTAGCTTATACATGCCTTTATGGTTTGAACCAGTGGCTATGACAGGGCTTGTCACTTGACATTGACCGCTTTCAATCCATAGCACGAGCTTATTTATTTTTTTAAAGCCCATAACCTACTATTACTGAAGAATATAAATAATAAAGCTTTTGCTTCTTTAGCCAAATATATTTTTAATTAGATCGTATGTAAATATTGTTATTTACAGAGTGTCATCAAAATAGATAGTGACAAGAGAGTTGTCAAATAGAATAT
This sequence comes from Anarsia innoxiella, assembly GCA_947563765.1. NCBI lineage: Eukaryota > Metazoa > Arthropoda > Insecta > Lepidoptera > Gelechiidae > Anarsia > Anarsia innoxiella. The sequence continues at coordinate 252,442 of OX387420.1, forward strand.
CATTCATATTTAAATAAAGAGTGGCGGCCAGGAAATTATCAGTGATTAGAGAACAGAGTAGTTTTAACAACTATCACGTCAAGATGTCGAACACAAATTTTGCCATGTCAGTCTCAGGACTGTCGAAAGACCAGTTAAAAGAGATAATCATTGCTTTAGGCGTGGTTGAAGAAGATATGACCATGAAGTTCTCATGGAGCAACAATAAGGTAATCCGTGATGCTGATGCTTGCGTTGGATTCAACTGTCGGAAGATAGTTGAGCAGTTTATGAAGAAAGCCAATGAAAACAAGAGATCTCCTACTGATGAACCAATCACATATGGAGGCTTCTCCATTTATGAGAAGAATGATGCCAGGACAGATCTCATGTTCTTTCTCAATGTTTTCTTAAAGAGAGGCAACAATCTGCAGAAGGCCTTGTTGAGATGTGATGGAGCTGCTGCCTACATTCTTAGGAGGAAAGCAGCTGCTTATGGCATATCTCTAGAGAAAGACAGAAACAAGACCATCTTGGGATCAAAACAACTGACCTTACCTAGAATTGCTCAAGCATTTGCACGCTGCACAGCAACCTTAATTCTGAAGCACAATATAAAGAGCAAATTGTCTTCCAAAATGTTCCCAGGTTGCCCCATACTTATGTGCCATACAATATTCCCAGCCTTCATTCCCACTGGGATCATCCAATCTGAAGACTTAAAGACTATGGCTCTAATTTTGAATGTGGAGTGGTCAATGATGCTAGCAGACCCCAAACAAAAGTGCCGCATGGCCAGAAATAGTCTGGAAGAGCTCATTAAGAGAACAGAGAAATACGTCCAGGCTGCAATGAATGGTAGCGTGATCCCAGAGAGCGCTCGCGCAGCTATCATGAGAAAAGCAGGTATACTGGATGAGAAAGGAGCTGTCTGGGAGATGTCAGATGCAATGGTTCCACAGGTTCAGAGACTACAGAAGATAAAGAGCCTTCAGTCTCAAACCATTACTTCCATCCTATATCAGCTAACAAACTAGAGGACCCGGGATGGATGAGTGTGGTGAGACATGGAGGAAAGGGTCTTATGTCCCCCGTTTCAATTGAACCAACATACTCATCCATCTCGGGTGCAATACTAGACACTAATGACATCAAGTCCTAATCAGGAAGAAAGGGATATTATATCAATAAAATCTTCATGTTTAGGGATGGGTGTTGAGTCTAACGCAGAATATCTAGATTGGGTGAGGCAGTTTCTCTCGCCTTGTATATTTATTTATTTTCGCTCATTCTTTTATTTCTGAAAAACATAACACGTTACTTAATAAATAATTAATTTTGAAAATGAAAATGAAAAGTGTTTTATTCAAAAATAGGCAAAATTTATTACACTTTTTAGATGTCACATTTTTGATGTAAAACTACTGCCGGTTCACTACCTGTATAGCTGAGAGGAAGAAAACGACAAGAAACCTTCGGCACAGGGCCCTACGTTATGTTTAATATATCTTCTTCTCTCTTATGCTATCACTTCTCTCTCTGTGGGGTCTGCAGGAAGAAATTTCTTTTAAAAATATGCTGTACTTTTTGTATAACTTCTCTTTTTTTCTCTATGTACTATCATCTTACAATAAACTGTTAAATGAATGAATCCTTATTTCTAGTATTTTAAAAGATTATTTTAATACATTTTCAAGGCCGCAACAAAAGTTAAGTATACTAAACTGTGACATTTTTAATACGAAAATATAAAAACTAGACCAAACCATTCGAATAAAAGCGATGCTAATCGATGAAGCGAATCGATTCGTCGCGAATCGATCCCGTGAATCGATTACCAACAATCGAATACAGTTTTAATTGCGTTTTTGTACTACATTTCACGTTGAATCGATATCGATCGATATGTTATCTTTAGAAAATCTTTGCTAATGATAAGGTTTAAGGCCGTGGCCCCAGTAGGCAAACTGTTAGCGGCCGACTGAGTGAGCCGCATTTGTGGCGAACTGAAAGAGTTAGCTGCAAACTCAAATCAATGAAATCACCGGTTTTGGTGGGTGTCGGCCGCTGTCTGAGATAGTCAGCGCGCGTAACGCTGCAAACTGCGTACAGTGAGCGAAAACTAGCTGACTGTGGACACTCCATTTCAAATATATGGAAGGGCGTACTAAATCGATACGCCGCTAACTAGTCAGCCGCTAACAGTTTGCCTACTACTACTAGTACAGTTTGCCTACTGGGGCCACAAGGTTTAAGTTGGGTTAGTTAAGGTTTAAGTTGTTGCAGAAAGGGATTTTAAAGGAATATTTAACTGGTCATTAAAATGTTTAGTTTTTTTCTTATTGTTTCGACTACGCATTTATCGTCATACATACATACATACATATCCGTCACGCCTCTCTCCCATTGGGGTAGGCAGAGACCACTTCCCTCCACTTGCTGCGATACAAACTTACTTCTTTCACTGCATCCACACTCATCAGTCGCTTCATACATGCCTGTCGGTTTAGGGTACTCTTGATTTGGCCTTTCTTTTTTTTTTCGTCGTCTTATCTAGGAAAAAATCGTGATATCGTAAAATAATATAGTCTTTGTGTTATTCCGATACATAAGCTACAATATTGTAAAGTTTCATTAAAATCTGTTCAGTAGTTTTCGCGTGAAAGAGTAACAAAAATCCATCTATCCTTCCATCGGCACTATTCGGCACAAACATTGACATTTTATAATATTAGTAGGTTAGCTAATATTTTTTATAATAACATTAATAACTTGACCCAATATCAACCAAGGTTGTTTGACTAATTTAAAACAAGTTAATTAGTTTAATATAGAGAATTTAAAATTAAATTATCGTCATTATGTTTATTGAAAAGAAACCTGTATTTAATATAAACATCTCCCGTTGCACAAAACACCGTTAAAAGTTAATGAAACATTAAACATCGCGCCGTCTTATTAAAATTTTTACCCGACTGTGCCAGAAGGAAGGTTATGTTTTTCGAGAGTATGTTCGTTCATTATCAGCCCATATATGTCCCCACCGAGGGGCACGAGGCTACTCTCATACAGAGAGTGATTAGGCCGTAATCCACCACGCTGGCCAAGTGCGGGTTTCACATACACCTTCGAATTTCTTCTCTGGTGTATGCAGGTTTCCTCACGATGTATTCTTTTACCGTTAGCAAGTGGTAATCGAATAAATTGATGTATGTATGTTTGTATGTATAATTCTTTAGCACGCTCTACAGCCTAAACGAATTGATGGATTTTAGCTTGAGAGGTGTCGTTAGATTCGTATTTACAGTGAGAGTGACACTGGGTACAACATAATTTAAAAAAATGTGTTTTTTAAACGCAGTCGGGTTATTGATATTATCATAAATGCGTACGAAGTCGAAGTCCCCACTACAGGGACACAAGCCTACTCTCATGCGAGAGTGGTTAAGCACCACGCTGGCTCAATGCGTGTTGGTTGATTTCACTTTTGAATTTCTTCTCTAGTGTATTACAGGTTTTTACGCTATGTAATTAATTTATACAAAATAATATTAATAAGTTAGTTAAAATTCTAGATTTTTAATAGATACTTTCGAATTGCTTGTCGCATTTCTTTTGCATAATAAATATATAAGATACTAATATATTAGAGTAAAAAAAAACTTTAAAAAATACTAGGTAACACAAAACCTGTTAATTTCACGTCACTAGTCCACAAAAAAAGTTGTTTGGTCAATTTGTATTAATGATCTTTTTTCTCTTTCGCAGGTACGCGGTTAAAGCGAGACAGATTCATCACAGTTTGTCATAGCAACCGTTGCCATAGCAACGCTTTTAAATGTGATATTTGAAAATGGAATTCCGTAATTTTAAATAAAATAAAAAAAAAACCAAGTGCTGTGCTTGCCATTCCGTTCCAAATTAGTGCTCAATTAAAAAAAAATAGTGCTCAGTTTAAAAAAAAGCAGTTCCTAAATCGCGAATTGACTGTGTTCATGATAGATAAAAAAAAGTGCTTCTAAACATGTCAAATTAAATTCTTAAAATCTACCTCATAATTAAATTAAACAGCCGCCATTTTGTTTAGTGTCTTCACTTTACATAAAAAATAATAATATTAGCATTTTTCGTCTAAACATAGAATTAATTCATCGATGAATCGTACATCATTTTAGCTACATACAGCGCCACCTATTATCAAACGTTCGAACTTTTAACGTTTTAGTATCAAACCATGTCAGTGTAAACATCAAAACAAAAAAGTGTAGAAGCGCCATCTAGTGTCGAGTGTATAGAACTACGATGAGTGCTTAAGCTTCAGAAACGCAAAAAAAAAAGTGTAACAACGCCATCTAGTGCCGAGCGTATAGAACTACGATGAGTGCTTAAGCTTCAGAAACGCAAAAAAAGTGTAACAACGCCATCTAGTGTCGAGTGCATAGAACTACGATGAGATAATGCAGGCTGGGTTCATACCGGCGGGCGCCGCTGGCGTGGTACAGGGGCAGCCGCCGGCGGCTGTGGTGGCGCCACCTGCGACCGTGATTCGAGCGCCCGGGCTGAAGCGGGGGAAGATGGAGGAAGCTATTTCTGATCGGGTAAGTTTAGTTTTTTTTTTTTTTGTGTTTTGGCAGGTTACAGAAAAACGAACTAAGAGTACCCTAAACCGATACATACACGAAGAGACTGATGATTGTATATGAAGTGAAAGAAGTGTGTTTGTAACGTAGCAAGTGGAGGACATATCTCTCACAACTCTTCCCCATCGAGGTAGACACAGACTCCCCTCCACTTGCTACGATACAAACATCATCGCTTCATTCAAAGTAGATTCGCATACAAAACCTGAAACGCGGTATCGAAGTTTTTCCCGAGCTACGTATATAAGTAAATTCCCCATCGAGGTAGACAGAGACTCCCTTCCACTTGCTATGATACAAACATCATCGCTTCGTTCAAAGTAGATTCGCATACAAAACCTGAAACGCGGTGTCGAAGTTTTCCCCGAGCTACGTATATAAGTAAATTCCCCATCGAGGTAGACAGAGACTCCCTTCCACTTGCTACGATACAAACATCATCGCTTCATTCAAAGTAGATTCGCATACAAAACCTGAAACGCGGTATCGAAGTTTTCCCCGAGCTACGTATATAAGTAAATTCCCCATCGAGGTAGACAGAGACTCCCTTCCACTTGCTACGATACAAACATCATCGCTTCATTCAAAGTAGATTCGCATACAAAACCTGAAACGCGGTATCGAAGTTTTCCCCGAGCTACGTATATAAGTAAATTCCCCATCGAGGTAGACAGAGACTTCCTTCCACTTGCTACGATCTACACTTTCTCACTTCATCCACATTCATCAGTCTCCTCATACATGTACGTCGGTTTAGGGTACTTTTAAAAAGTATTCCAAATGCATAAAAACTACTTTTCAAACAGTAAAATAACTAACACCATATAAGCGACACCGAAATGACCAATTAGTTCACCTTAACTGGCCACACTTGATTTATCTGCTGTTTTTAAACGGTCAGTGTTGCTAATTAATGCTCTAATCGGCCTATATTTGAATGGCGGAATTTCCTTTGAAATCTGCGTTTAGCTATTTAAATAACTATTCAAGAATGACTAATTATTTTAATTGTCGTTTTTTTTCGAACAAGCCTTGCTTAGTTGCAGAATATTTTGTTAAATTAAAACTCGATTAAGTTGAATAAGTTGATTGAAATAGCTAAGTAGGTAGCCCGCCTCCAATCTTGGAGACGCGGTTTCGATCTAACCTGTACCTTTGAGATTTATTTCTCATGTACGGATTGAATATTCGGTTACCCCTCGCTAACGGTGAAGGAAAACAGGAAGAAACCTGCATACACTAGAGAAGAAATTCGAAGGTGTATTTGAAATCAGCAAACCCGCGGCCAGCGTGGTGGATTACGGTGTAATCACTCTCGTTTGAGAGTAGGCTCGTCTGTCTGTAATGGGGACGTTAACAGGACTAATAAGGAAGCTATGCGGAGAGTACCTTACGTTTCATATAACAAAACCAGGAGAGTAGCCAGCTTTGGGCTCAGGGTGGGGCAGCAGTCAACCTATCCCCCGGGGGAGGGCGGGGGCCCACCGATATTTTGTACCTTGAGCCGTTAATCTCAAACTTGTTAATCTCTCAATTTGAGAGGTTTATATTTTCAGGTACAGAAAATAAACATTCACACACAGGACAGATTTTATAGTTTTATTTATGAGAGCCTGGGCCCAGGGTGGGGCAAGTGCCCCAGCTTGCCCCAGTGTGGCTACGCCCATGAACAAAACATCAACTTTTCAAAATACCTACAAGTTGACCCAGTCGGCGCAATTTCCGCGGCAAACATTCTTTTTAACCCCCGACGCCAAAAGAGGGGTGTTATAAGTTTGACGTCGATGTCTGTGTGTCTGTCTGTGTGTCTGTCTGTGTGTCTGTCTGTGGCACTATAGCTCCTAAACGCGTGGACGGATTTGGATGCGGTTTCTTTTAATTTAAAGCTGGTTTTTCTGGGAGTGTTCTTAGATATATAACATGGAAATCGGTTCAGCCATTTCAAAGTTATCAGCTCTTTTGTCGGCTGCGGTAGGGTTGTAGATCCGATTTAACAGCAGATATGTCGTGTTTGGATTCGTTTTAATCAGTGTTTAATTCTTAATATAATTCAATGGTGACAACAGGTGAGGAGCTGATGATGGAGTCAGAATTTCCAGCACTCCATCCATTCTTGAAAATTTTAACAGCTGATATATCGTGTTTGGAGTCGTTTTGATCAGTGTTTAATTCTTAATATAATGCAATGTTGACAACAGGAGGAGCTTATAATAATTATATAATAAAAGTTTAAAAACTTCGAAATAAAAATTAAATTAAAAATTTAAAAAACCCCCGACTATATAAAAAGTAACAAATAGAATAAGTAGTCTTTTGTCAACTGAACATCGCTTAATATTTCATACAAATTGACAACTTTCATACAAACTTCATTTTGTCGGGGGACCGCTAAGTAGCTAGGTACTAGGTACGCAACGCAAACGATACCTATCACAAATAATCATAATGTGATGTCAAAATTTAAAATATTCCTGTGAAATGTTTTAATTGAATTGATAAGTATAATTTAAAATATTCATAAGGAAAATAGAATGCGGTCCCCCGACGAAATGAAGTTTGTATGAAAGTTGTCAATTTGTATGAAATATTAAGCGATGTTCAGTTGACAAAAGACTACTTATTCTATTTGTTACTTTTTATATAGTCGGGGGTTTTTTAAATTTTTAATTTAATTTTTACCGAATAAAATAAATACCAAGAAACGTGATTTTAAATTCATTTTCATAATAACAACTGGCCATTTAAGGTATTGCCGGAAATTCCGATTTGTCCGCGACATTTTCAAGTAAATTCATACCGTCCAGTCAAACGTGCATGTATGAGGAGACTGATGAATGTGGATGAAGTGAAAGAAGTGTGTTTGTATCGTAGCAAGTGGAAGGGAGTCTCTGTCTACCTCGATGGGGAATTTACTTATATACGTAGCTCGGGAAAAACTTCGATACCGCGTTTCAGGTTTTGTATGCGAATCTACTTTGAATGAAGCGATGATGTTTGTATCGTAGCAAGTGGAAGGGAGTCTCTGTCTACCTCGATGGGGAATTTACTTATATACGTAGCTCGGGAAAAACTTCGATACCGCGTTTCAGGTTTTGTATGCGAATCTACTTTGAATGAAGCGATGATGTTTGTATCGTAGCAAGTGGAAGGGAGTCTCTGTCTACCTCGATGGGGAATTTACTTATATACGTAGCTCGGGAAAAACTTCGATACCGCGTTTCAGGTTTTGTATGCGAATCTACTTTGAATGAAGCGATGATGTTTGTATCGTAGCAAGTGGAAGGGAGTCTCTGTCTACCTCGATGGGGAATTTACTTATATACGTAGCTCGGGAAAAACTTCGATACCGCGTTTCAGGTTTTGTATGCGAATCTACTTTGAATGAAGCGATGATGTTTGTATCGTAGCAAGTGGAAGGGAGTCTCTGTCTACCTCGATGGGGAATTTACTTATATACGTAGCTCGGGAAAAACTTCGATACCGCGTTTCAGGTTTTGTATGCGAATCTACTTTGAATGAAGCGATGATGTTTGTATCGTAGCAAGTGGAAGGGAGTTTCTGTCTACCTCGATGGGGAATTTACTTATATACGTAGCTCGGGAAAAACTTCGATACCGCGTTTCAGGTTTTGTATGCGAATCTACTTTGAATGAAGCGATGATGTTTGTATCGTAGCAAGTGGAAGGGAGTCTCTGTCTACCTCGATGGGGAATTTACTTATATACGTAGCTCGGGAAAAACTTCGATACCGCGTTTCAGGTTTTGTATGCGAATCTACTTTGAATGAAGCGATGATGTTTGTATCGTAGCAAGTGGAAGGGAGTTTCTGTCTACCTCGATGGGGAATTTACTTATATACGTAGCTCGGGAAAAACTTCGATACCGCGTTTCAGGTTTTGTATGCGAATCTACTTTGAATGAAGCGATGATGTTTGTATCGTAGCAAGTGGAAGGAGTCTCTGTCTACCTCGATGGGTTAGAGGCTTGTCAGATATGTATGGATCTATGTATACTTTTAAACATCTTCAGATATTAATATCTTAAATTTGTTACTCTTCCTTGAAAAGAAAAAAAAAACATTAGATTTTGAGAAATCTACAATATTATACTTTACACATCAGAATAACATATATGTTAAATTAAGATATTGTGTAAGTTTTTCAAAGATATGACGATAAATGCGGACGAAGTCGCAGGCAGCCTCTAAAAAAAACTATAGCTATCTAATATGGTTCACAAATTCACATACTTCCTAACAGAGCCTCGAAATGTCAATGAGATTGAGGAAGGCTCGTACACTCGGCTATGTGTAAATTGATCGTTGGCACTACGCTAACCTAGTACCAAGGTTGTTAGGTCGGGTTACATAAGTGAGACTGTATTACGAATTTGGTTTTAGTATTATTTGTTTTATGTGTCAGTGTTTACTAATTTTATTGGCTGGTTAATAAAAGATGATGGATATACCTATAGTATGCTTAAACTAACAATTTGGATGATGACTACATTTAAAAAATGGCATCATTATATTTAGTCCGTCTTGTAGGCTATTTAAAAATATTTGAAACACATTTTTTACCTGATCAAATACATAAATAAATACAAAGATAAAGAGCATCAAAGTTACGGAGTGGGGGTTTTGACGTCACTTCTAAGTAAAAATAAATAGCCGTGACGTCCAGTGTATCGTTGTCATTTTTAGTTTAAGAGAGAGAAGAAAAAATCCGCATCCAATATTTTAAAATAATCTAACTGAAGGACTAAAAAAAATTAGTCATCATCCCTATAACATACATACATACATACATATCCGTCACGCCTCTTTCCCATTGGGGTAGGCAGATACCACTTCCATCCACTTGCCACGATACAAACACACTTCTTTCGCTTCATCAACATTCATCAGTCGTCTTATACATACACGTCGGCTTAGGGTACTCTTGATTTGGCCTTTCTTGAGTAAGTCCCAGAGTTCTTGAGTTTCTTGACTCATTTTTAGTTCTAGGGAAAAAGAAAAAATCCGTGTCTTCCTTAAAAAGAAGAGGGAAGATGATAGGGCACTTGATGCGACATGACGGTGTCTTGAGAAACATCATTGAAGGAAAGGTTGAGGGGAAGAGAGGCAGAGGAAGACCGCGACGTACTTCACTCAAGTGAAAGAGAAAGTTAACGTCATGTAGTATCAAGAAGTCAAGGCACTGGCAGAGGATAGGACTAAATGGCGGATACCCCACCGACAAGAGTCTAACTCTTAAATATGATGATGATGGACTTAAAACTTTTGGTCATCATGCCTATTATAAGATATGATGTTTTTGTTTCCAAGATATGACGATTAATGCGTACGAATTCGCGGGCAGCCTCTAGTAATTAATAAAATGACGTTATCCAAACGATACAACTGCACACACAAGCCTTTCTTTTAAACTAATCAATCGCGACCACTCCCTACTTAACATCACATTTGGTTAAACGTTGTCATCCGTTGAACGTGTCGTGTACCATTCTATTATAGTGCGGTCGCTGTAGGATATACAACTGGAGAGTTATCAGTTATAAGTCAATAGGGGATTATCTAAGTATTAATTTAATGTCTGATTTTGGTTGATGGTTGATGGTTGGTAAGAATGAGAAGGTAGAAAAAATATTGTAGGTATTGATAAAAATAGGCCATAATAAATAAATTCATTGCTTTTCATTGGTTAATAAAATACTTGTAAGAATAATTTAGTCGAGATATGTTTTTTTATTTATTTAGTCACAATATATTTAAAAAAAAGATGCCTAATATATTTCTACTAGAGGCTGCCCTTGACTTCGTACTCCTTTATTTCATAAGTTGGACAATTTACATGATATCTGAAAAAAGTACTTATAATCCTATGTGTTATTCTGATATCACCTAAATAATAAAATGGTAAAGTTTCATTAAGATCTGTTTAGTAGTTTTCGCGTGAAAGAGTAACAAAATATCCACGCATCCATCCACCACCACTAACTTTGACATTTATAATTATTATAGGTACTTATTAGGATTATAAACACTTTGTTCATCCATTAAAGTTGGCCATAAAAGTGAGCTATTAAAAAAACCTAGCTATTATAACATAATTTAAATAAAATAATTAATATTCAAGTCCTATAGCGTCCAAAGTACAAAATGCACTGCCACTCTCCCACCAATCCAAACACACTAGTATCGCATAACACGCGAACCGAAGCGGTCGCGTGTTAACGGAAACACCCGAACGCAACCCGAATGAAAATCGAATTTCGAACTAATTAACAAAACAGGGAACGTTGTGAAATTCCCGAAACGACGCGAGTGTTCGAGACATAAAGTGACAGTTGTGACAGTTTTTTGTTTTTTAATTTTGTTGTTTTTTTTTTTAAATAAGCTAATGCGTAGTGTCTATTCTGCCTAGCTATGTGGAGGTGTTAAGGTGTGTGTCGTGTACTTGTTTAGGTATAACAAGGTTATAGGATTGCTAACGGTTGAACCGATTTTGATGGGATTTTGCATTCGTGTTACTTTGGATTGATGGAGGTAAAGAAAAATACAGTTATTTTTTTTAAATAAATAATCAGAATGATGTTTAAAAAAATAGAAAATACCATTTTGGATTCCGCCAATGTCAAGAGAAGTAAAACTTACTTACTATACATACTTAACATACATACATACATATCCGTCACGCCTCTCTCCCATCGGGGTACGCAGAGACCACTTCCTTCCACTTGCTACGATACAAACACACCTCTTTCGCTTTGCTCTTCTCTTCTTTTTTCGCTTACTATAAATATAACTATACATACCTATTACAACATACAAACACCTAGACTTAAGAAAAACAATAAAATAAAGATTACTTAAGGTCTTAGGTCAATTAGCAAAGGTTAAATTAAAGATAAGTATATTAAAGATAAGGTATATAGGGTGACTTTAAATTAGTGAACGAGGGAAAAGAATATGCATGTACTCGTGATAACAAACAACTTTTACTATGGGACCAAGGTTGAAATCATTCAAAAAATTTTGAACTCCACATACAGAATGTACCAGCTGATAGTATGGGGGAACAATTATTTTTTTGTTGTTTCTACCTTGACCCAATAGTAAAAGTTGTTTGTTATCACGAGTACATGCATATCCTTTTATATCGTTCACTAATTTAAAGTCACCTTATATATAAATGGCGAACACTCCACCGACAAGAGTCTAATTCTTAAGTTAAATGATGATGATACTAGATTCCGCTATTTCGTACAAATTTATCATATCTTGGAAAACTTGCACAATATCTTTAGGTAAATAATAAAATAATAATATTATAAATGTCAATGTTTGTGCCGATGGTTGGATGGATGTTAGTTACTCTTTCACGCAAAAACTACTGAACAGATTCTAATGTAACTTTACAGTAGATTAGACATCAGAATAACACATAGGCTTTATTATTTTTGTAGATATTTTGTGTATTTTCGAAGATATGGTCTCTGGTATAACTATATTTTAACAAAAAATAGCAAAATATGTATATTTTTAAACCAAACCGTCTTCGTGCCATACGGCCATAAAAAAAACCTTTAAAATTATAACATTATATGAAATTCGCTATGCTTTCTTTACGTGTTTACTATGAAATCAATCTGATAAACTCTTGCGCACCTTTTACTATGACTTCATTTAAGAAAAGAAAAAGCCGCAAACGTTTATTTATCAATTAGACGTAAGGATGTTTGTTAGGTACTCTTTCACGCAAACCACTGAACAGATTTTGATGAAACTTTATAATATTGTAGCTTACACATCAGACTAACACATAGGCTATATTATTTTAAGATATTGTGTAAGTTTTCCGAGATATGACGATAAATGCGTACGAAATCGCGTATTGCCGTAAGTCACTCATAAAATTTAAGTTTTGAAGCATTATTTTTACGAGTACTAAAATACTAAAATAAATACAATACCTGAATAAACTTTTATTGCTATTGTAGTAAATAAACAAATACGTATTGTTGTTGTTTTCAGCCCATATATGTCCCCACCGAGGGGCACGAGCCTACTCTCATACAGAGAGTTATTAGGCCGTAATCCACCACGCTGGCCAAGTGCGGGTTGGAGGATTTCACATACACCTTTGAATTTCTTCTCTAGTTTACGCAGGTTTCCTCACGATGTTTTCCTTCACCGTTAGCAAGTGGTAATCGAATACTTATGGCGGAAAATTTTATGTTACTATACATACACATACATACTTACAACCTTGAATTTTATGGTATAATAGAATAAGTAAATAAATACTTATGGTTCTTTTAAGAAACTATAGTTATTTATATCTGTACTAGAGACTCCCCGCAACTTCGTACGCATTTATCGTTATATCTTGGAGAAAAATCATGATATCTCAAAATAATATAGCCTATATGTTATTCTGATGTGTAAGCTACAATATTGCAAAGTTTCATTAAAATCTGTTCAGTGGTTTTTGCGTGAAAGAGCGACAAACATGTCTTGGTAAAATATTTGACATTTATTAATATTATGAGTTAGGATTTAATATTTCGATACTTCAGTTGTTGTGGAAACTGTTGTTGTTGACAAACTGTTGTGGAACAGACAGTTTTCTTAGGGATTACAATCGACCAGAAGTTACAATGGGGTCCCCATATTGGATCGCTATCAGGGAGGCTGAGCTCTGCAGCGTACGCCGTCAAAAAAATAAAAGAACTGACGGACATACCTACCGCAAGACTTGTTTACTTCAGCTATTTCCACAGTCTTATGTCCTACGGCCTGCTGCTGTGGGGTCGTGCCGCCGATATTGGTTCAGTATTTGTTTTACAAAAAAGAGCTATAAGATCAATCTACGGACTCCGCTGTCGTGAATCACTAAGGGAACTGTTCAAAACAATTAATATTATGACTTTGCCATGTCAATATATTTACGCAAACATTATGTATGTCAGACAGAATCTACATCTATTTCAAACAAATAGTCAGCTGCATAACTTTAATACTAGGAATAGGAACAAATTAGTGTCAAATTGTTTTAGACTTGCAAAAATTAATAAATCATTTATGGGGCTCTGCGTGCAATACTATAATAAAATTCCCCAAGAAATTCTAGCATACTCCGAAAATAAATTTAAGTCTTACATTAAGAACTGTCTTTGCAAAAAGGCCTATTACAGATTAGACGAATATTTAAACGACCACCTTGCATGGAGTGTGGGGCGTGCTGACCAGCTCAACAGGAACAGCTAATAAATGCTAGAATTTGCTTGATGGTCGATGTTGCTAGGTTTTACTGTTGTTTAAATGTTTTGTTTGTGTATTGTTAAGTGTTGTTTGTATTGTTTTGTTATTATTGTTAAATGTTGTTGATTTGTTAAATGTTGTTAATATTTTTGATACTGCAGCGTTTAATTAAGCTAGTCATCGGGTTCAATAGTGTAACATGTCATGCTCGCTTGTGCCGCTGCAGCGGTGGCGCTGTGTGTCGGGTCTCCTACTTCCCTAAAATATGTGGAAGGGGTTGATGGCTGGCACATGCGTTGAGGCCTGTGTGAAGGTGCTGCTGTGGCGGCTGGTCATGTTATGCTGTCTCAACCTATCTTTACTTTTTAGCTATTTACACCTTGTGGTTTCTTTGAATGCTGCAGGATCAAAATTAATTTTTAGGGATAATAATTATAATATAGAAAATATGTACCTTTATACATGTGTAACTGTTTATAAGAATTGTAAAACTTTATTTGAAAAGAGCAACCTCACAGAGTTTCTTGCTAGGTTCTTCTCTGGGGGAAACTGCACCTTGCGAATCTAGCGCTAGCTTTAAAAAAAATTACCTTTATAATAATGTAACGGTTTCAAGAGCATTTTTTGTGCCTATGAAATAAATATATTTTTGACTTTGACTTTGACTTCCATGGTTCTTTTTGGTTAATTTTTTACACGCTTTATATTAGCTTCACTTGTAAGTAACTATGTATGTAAACAAATCTTGGAATCTTAATTTGACTTCCCGGTCTTCGAATAGGATGAAAGCACACGCTCTGAGTTCTGATGACAATACAATAAAATGGTACTTTCGAACTGATATAATGATGGAGCATGTTTAGCGCGAGCTAAAGCGTGTTTTAGTTTTTTAAACTACAATACAATACAATACAAATATTCTTTATTGCACAAAAGATATAATGTACAGACACAAACAAGAATATAAGAAGCAACAGGCGGCCTTAACTACCTATTTTTTAATGGACTAATGAGATTGAGAAGTGTGTTTGTATCGTAGCAAGTGGAGGGAAGTGGTCTCCACCTTCCCCGATGGGTCAAAAGCGTGACAGACATGTATGTAAGTATGTATGAAATTACGACCCTGTGCTTTCGTGAGGAAGTAAATAAATATATACTTTCATAGTCGTATAAATATATGAAGAAAGAGTTCATGGCAATATGTGACTCAATTTGTAGGCAGCAAGGTCGGAACAGCTGATTCTAACCTACGCACTTACTACCTTTTTAGATGTTACTTCGTAGAAGTTTGCACATTTTTATTATTGTTAATTGAGGGGCCTTTGCCCAGCAGTGGGACATTGTTGGTTAGATAAGATAAGAATTGCCGTGCCCTAGTCAGGGTACCATGCGGTGGTAGCCCAGTTGGTAGAACGCTTGCCTCGAGTTTCGAGGGCGCGGGTTCGAATCCCGGCGCGGGCACGTACCTTTGAGTTTATTCCTCATGTACGGATTGAATATTCGATTACCACTCGCTAACAGTGAAGGAAAACATGAAGAAACCTGCGTACACTAGAGAAGAAATTCGAAGGTGTAGGTATATGAAATCCGCTAACCAATGGACCAGCGTGGTGGATTACGGCCTAATCACTTTCGTATGAGAGTAGGCTCGTGTGTCTGTAGTGGGGACGTTAAAGGGGCCGATATGTAAGAGTTTTACGCCAGGAAGCTAGCAAAACCCAGTAAATATAATAAAGTGATGTTATCATGCGAATAAACTAAAGAAATATAGTTTGCATAAGTTAGCGCAGACAAGTGACTACAAAATTTGCTCAAGATAGCGTATCTTAGGCCTTGGCCCCAGTAGGCAAACTGTTAGCGGCCGACTGAGTGAGCTGCAAATTTGTGGCGAACTGAAAGAGTTAGCTGCAAACTCAAATCAATGAAATCACCGGTTTTGGTGGGAGTCGGCCGCTGTCTAAGATAGTCAGCGCGCGTAACGCTGCAAACTGCGTACAGTGAGCGAAAACTAGCTGACTGTGGACACTCCATTTCAAATATATGGAAGGGCGTACTAAATCGATACGCCGCAAACTAGTCAGCCGCTAACAGTTTGCCTACTGGGGCCACGGCTTAAGTTAGCTCAGTCAGACAAGTGACTACAAAATTTGCTCAAGGTAGCGTATCTTAGTCATCTTAACCTAACCTATATTATAATGCTTATCTTTATAATATACTAAGTTCGAACTCCAAGGGCGCGGGTTCGAATCCTGGTGCGGGCACGTACCTCTGAGTTTATTTCTCATGTACGGATCAATTTATTCGATTACCACTTGCTAACGGTGAAGGAAAACATCGTGAGGAAACCTGCATACACTAGAGAAGAAATTCGAAGGTGTATGTGAAATCCGCCAACCCGCACTTGGCCAGCGTGGTGGATTACGGCCTAATC
This sequence comes from Anarsia innoxiella, assembly GCA_947563765.1. Classification (NCBI taxonomy): domain Eukaryota; kingdom Metazoa; phylum Arthropoda; class Insecta; order Lepidoptera; family Gelechiidae; genus Anarsia; species Anarsia innoxiella. Next base: position 268,757 of record OX387420.1, read on the forward strand.
ACTCTCTGTATGAGAGTAGGCTCGTGCCCCTCGGTGGGGACATATATGGGCTAATAACAAATATACTAAGTTACTAGTTAGTTAGTTTACTTTCTACTAGTTAACGTCATGTCGTATCAAGAAGTTAAATCACTGGCAGAGGATAGGCCTAAATGGCGAATACTCCACCGACAAGAGTCTAACTCTTAAATTAAATGATGATCATGAACTTGCGACTTTGTATTGTACGTATTTATAATCATAACTTGGAAGAAAATCATGATATCTCAAAATAATATAGCCTATGTGTTATTCTGATGTCCAAGCTAAATTGTTGTAAAATTTCATTAAAATCTGTTTAGTAGTTTTTGCTTGAAAGAGTAACAAACATCCATCCATCAGCACAAACATTGACATTTATAATACTAATAAGACTAGCGGTAACTTGCGACTTTTTACAAATTTATCGTTACATCTTTAAAAATTTAAACAATAGGCTAAGTCAAGAGTACCCTAAACCGACGTGCATGTATGAGGAGACTGATGAATGTGTATGAAGTGAAAGAGGTGTGTTTGTATCGTAGCAAGTGGAGGGAAGTCTGTCTACCTCGATTGGAAAGAAGCGTGTCAGATGTTAACATAGCCTACGTGTTAGACTCAGAACACATGGTGAAACGCAACTGAAACTGCTAGTTACTTTTGAGTTGCATCTAAGTTTCTGCTATAGACACCTATAGAAAACCACACATGACGCAACTCAAAAGTAACTACCAGTTGCAGTTTCGTTGCAGTTGCGTTTCTCCGTGTTTTCTGGGCCTTTGATGTGTAAGCTACAATATTGCCAAGTTTCATCAAAATCTGTTCAGTAGTTTTTATTTATTTATGTAGGTCACCAACAAATTGTACATTAGCACATTATGGGCAGGATCATAAGCTTAAAAAATACACGGTGAATGCCAATTGCCAATTTAATTACAGGCGACGACGACATGCACAGAAAAAAAACATTCTTGGCGGTTGATTTAAACTAGTCAGCAATTTGCACAAAAAAAACTCGTGAAAGAGTTCCAAACATCCTCTTCTTTATCAGCCCATATATGTCCCCACCGAGGGGCACGAGCCTACTCTCATACAGAGAGTGATTAGGCCGTAATCCACCACGCTGGCCAAGTGCGGGTTGGTGGATTTCACATACACCTTCGAATTTCTTCTCTGGTGTATGCAGGTTTCCTCACGATGTTTTCCTTCACCGTTAGCAAGTGGTAATCGAATAAATTGATCCGTACATGAGAAATAAACTCAGAGGTACGTGCCCGCGCCAGGATTCGAACTCGCGCCCTCAGAATTCGAGGCAAGCGTTTACCAACTGGGCTACCACCGCTTTAAAAAACAAACATCCTCACATCGGCACAAACATTGACATTTATAATATTAGTAGGATTAGTTAGTATTTACATAACCAGTATTACGTACTTAACCAATAAAGCCATCTGAATGTACCTAATACGGTAACCTATGTAACATATGCGAGGCATTCCTTCCTCTAACCTTATACAGAGTAGCTCCTTGTGTTGTTTTATACTGCATCATTCATTGCATACTGATTGATTTGGTACGTGAAGTACTCAAACTTTTTTATACTGTGACCCTCTTGACCTGAAACGCGGTATCGAAGTTTTTCCCGAGCTAAGTATATAAGTAAATTCCCCATCGAGGTAGACAGAGACTCCCTTCCACTTGCTACGATACAAACATCATCGCTTCATTCAAAGTAGATTCGCATACAAAACCTGAAACGCGGTATCGAAGTTATTCCCGAGCTACGTATATAAGTAAATTTCCCATCGAGGTAGACAGAGACTCCCTTCCACTTGCTACGATACAAACACACTTCTTTCACTTCGTCCACATTCATCTTCGTCTCTTTGACACTCCCTAATCCGTGTAATTGTATGAAAACCTGGGGCCCAAGTCTTCTAATTTAAAATAGCCTAAGTTGTGTGTCGACTGAGAGTCAATGGCAGTTTTTGACACATTTCGTATTCTGCTAAACAATGCCTTACACTGATTGCGACCAAATGTTTCAAAAAATGCTATTGACATTCTGCCGGCACGCAACTGAGGCTATTTTAAATTAGCAGATTTGGGCCCCTGCCGGTGTGACCTCCATACACCCTTAACAACTGGAGGTTTAACTTATGTGCCGCGACAATTATTTCACGTCATGCAGTCCATATCACATTTAAAACTATGGACAGAGACGTAAGCGTGGCAAACCCATGACAACGTCTTGTCACGGAGTGTATGCTAAGCTAGCTGGTTTAAAGTTTGAGAGCCGTTGCTTTCGAGTCTTTCCGTATGTAAAACTGTGAGATAACGGTGTGTGTGGCGTTTGTCTCGATGAATACATTACTGTTTGTATTAGAATTGTGTTTAATAGATATCTAGATATTAGGTTTTTTTTCAAACCAAAATGTAGGTACGAAGAATAAAGGTCATTTAAGATTTCGTACATTATTTATTTATTGGAAAACCAAAAGTTTCAATATACAAAATAGAGAATTGTAAATTAACCAACGAGCCAATTACAGGTTTTCACAAATAGAAACATAATTAAAAGATATTGACAATAGCACTTTTTATACATTATTACCGTCATAGGTAAGAAAATTAACAAAATTCTTTATATGTTCCATAGTCAAAGTTGTTTGTAGTCATGAGAATGAGACGAATCACCTATTTAAACTCATCATAATATTTAATAGCGTCACTCTTGTCGGTGTAGTCAACACCACTCTGCTCTATTCTCTGTCCGTTTGAGCACCTGATACGACACAACTTCTATTCCCTCTTTTATTTGGTCTATGTAAGTCCTTATACGTGTATGTATGTATTATATCATGCATAAAAATATATTTATGAATGATGTCTAACATTAAAAAAACATGATCATAATACTCGCAAATTGCTATCACCCACACAATGATTTAAGTTTACAGTATGATTATGATCTGAGCTGCGCATGCGCGGCGTTACAGCGATTTAGTATATTAGTGCTGATGTCATTGCCTGAATTGGGAGCTCTAGGTTAGTCTAGATTTATTTTTAGATTGTAGTGCCTATTTATTCGATTACCACTTGCTAACGGTAAAGGAAAACATCGTGAGGAAACCTGCATACACCAAAGAAGAAATTCTAAGGTGTATGTGAAATCCGCCAACTCGCACTTGGCCAGCGTGGTGGATAACGGCCTAATCACTCTCTGTATGAGAGTAGGCTCGTGCCCCTCGGTGGGGACATATATGGGCTGATAACACCAAGTGCCTTTGAGGTCTTCGCTCCCATATGGGAGTCGGCTCGAGCCCCTGTAGTGAGGACGTGACTGACTGACTCTTAGTTAAAACATAAGAGTACAGGATCCGTCAACTTACAAGAAACTGTTAGGTTTCACCACCGACAGATAAAATTAAATTGACAGATAAACTTGTGTTTTAGATAAAACATGACGTTTAAGACAGAGACAGGTATAAAATATCTGTCAGTTATTTTTTATCTGTAAGTGGGAAAACGGGCCCCTTAACTAAAAAGAAGGAGGTTATCTAACCCGGCCAAGTTCATGTTACGCTAATATTTATATTTACATGACGACGCGAGCTCTCGACGGAGACCTGTTATGATGAAATACCTCTAACATTGTGGTTTAGGTAAAGAAACACGTTTTACATCATATGGTACCTACAGTAAAGGACGATAAAGAATGCACATCGGCAATCATCGCATTTCCGAATACAAACGAATGCTAATTTCCATGTACATCAATAGGGATGATGACTACATTTAAAAATTCAAAATATAATTAGTCCGTCTTTTACGCTATTAAAAAATATTTGAAACACATTTTTTACGTGATCAAATACATAAATAAATTCAAAGATACAGAGCATCAAAGTTACGGAGTGGGGGGTATTGACGTCACTCTTAGGTAAAAATCGTAACTAGGCGTGAAGTCACAAGCAACTTTAACCCAATGTATCTTTGTCATTTTTAGTTTAAGAGTAAAAAGAAAAAATACGTGTCGAAATTTTAAAATAATCTAAGTGATGGACTAAAAAATTTTTTTTAGTCATCATGCCCATTATTAGATTAATCGTTCATCAGAATTTGAATTTAGAATTTACTTTATTGTAGCACTCTCTCGCATTTGAACCGCGACTGACAAAACAAACGTCATGGTGTGTGCGACACAGATATCGCTATACGAAGTCGGAATTAGCTGATTGCTTTACAAAGATCGATGTGCATTCTTATCTTCCTTTCTATAAATACATATGAATACATGTTCTCTACAATTCTACACAGTCTCCTCATACATACACGTCGGTTTAGGATACTCTTGGCTTTTCTTTTGGCCCGATTCGATTGAGATACGTTCTTAGCCTTCCCCTCCCAACATTTCCATCCACTCTTGCCTTGTATATCTCTTAATCTTTATTCTGATGTAACACTTATTTGTGCAAATTCGTTAGCAGCTGAATTCAAATATGCTGCACTGAGCAGTTAGGTTAAGAGGCCACTGGTTCACTAGTGTGGTTATGTAATAGTGTGTTTTTAGCATTAGGTGGTTAAGACTGGCCTAGGACTGATGAATGTGGATGAAGTGAAAAAGTGTGTTTGTATCGTAGCAAGTGGATGGAAGTCTCTGTCTACCTCTATGGGGAATTTACTTATATACGTAGCTCGGGAAAAACTTCGATACCGCGTTTCAGGTTTTGTATGCGAATCTACTTTGAATGAAGCGATGATGTTTGTATCGTAGCAAGTGGAAGGGAGTCTCTGTCTACCTCGATGGGGAATTTACTTATATACGTAGCTCGGGAAAAACTTCGATACCGCGTTTCAGGTTTTGTATGCGAATCTACTTTGAATGAAGCGATGATGTTTGTATCGTAGCAAGTGGAAGGGAGTTTCTGTCTACCTCGATGGGGAAGAGATATGATAGATTATGTAAGTATGAAGTGCAATACCCTATATGTTTATAATAATAGCATGACAAAAAGAGAAGTCACTATAATGATATATTAGGTACTAATACAGAATTAAAAAACTCATACATCAAACACACGCCATATTGCGTGTCAATATCTTACATAATAATAGATTATTTAGATGTAATAACTTCATTTACTTATATCAAGACTGCTGAGTATCATTTTATCGTCATATCTTGGAAGAATTACACAATATCTTAAAATAATATAGCCTATGTGTTATTCTGATGTGTAAGCTACAATATTGTGAAGTTTCATTGAAATCTGTTCTGTGGTTTTTGCGTGAAAAAGTTAACAAACATTTTCCAGCTGATAATTGTCTTGCCATCAAAATAAAAATAAAAAAACCGTTTTTTTCGTATCTTGTAGGTACTATTTCGTATATCACTTTCCCATCTTTTTACCCGACTACGACAAAGCTAAAAGGAAGGGTAATGTTTTTAACAACATAAATTGCATAGTAATATATATGTTAAGATTAAAACAATTACACACATACATACATATAATTAGATGAGTTTTTTCACACCTACACCGTATGAATTCAATTATAATTTCAAATATTGAGTCATTAAGACGCCTTATTAATTTTTATGAGAGTTTTTTTAATCTTACTTGAAGGCCGTTGTATCTTCACTTTAGTAATGCTTTGCGCTTAATTGTAGTGCAATTTTAAGTATATTATGTATAGTTATTTGGATATTATAGTTATCCTAGTTATACTATAAATGTCAATGTTTGTGCTGATAGATGGATGAATAGATGTTTGTCACTCTTTCACGCAAAAACCACTGCACAGATGTTAATGAAACTTTACAATATTGTAGCTTGCACATCAGATATTATGCCATTCAAAATTAGTCCAAAAAAAGTTCTGTGAAAATATTATTCTGACATAGAAAATTATGCGAAATGTATGTATTGATAACAAAATTATGCGAAAAGAAGTTCGGCGATATGATACGTCTGCCAAAAGTTGTTATGCAATACCAAAATCGGACAATTACTTTTATGCAACATATTAGTAACTCCAGAATAACACATAAGCTACTAGTATTTTATTTTAAGATATTGCTGGTATAAGTGTTTCGTTGAGGCAATTGATGGATGTGGATGAAGTGAAAGAAGTATGTATGTTTTGTATCGTAGTAGAGAGACGTGGTCTCTGTCTACCCCTATGTATGTATGTATGTATGTATGTATGTATGTATAAAATGAAATTCATATATAATCCTGTAGGTTTTGACAACACTTAGGACGGGTCATTTTTTAAAGTTAATGCTAGATTCGCAAGAGTGCAGTTTCCCCTAGAGAAGAACCTAGCAAGAAACTCTGTAGGGTTGCTCTTTTCAAATTTAAGTTTCACGAATGTATGTGAAAGTTTTCCAAGATATGACGAGAAATGTCTATGAAGTCGCGACCGCTAGTAGAATTTATGAAACTGACTATTATACAAGGTTCAATTTCTTAAAAGCACTCATATCCTTATTAAAGTCAAGTGTTGGGTCGTCCACGCCCACGCCCAATGTTGGCCAACGATGAATCAATCTAGAACACCTTTCTTTATATCAGCCTTAGGGTATTTTGTAATCTTAGCATGTTTTCTAGATGATAATACATTTTCATCCATACTTAATGAAATACTAGAAGCTGCCCGCGACTTCGTCCGCATTTATCGTCATATCTCGGAAAACTTACACAATATCTTAAAATAATATTGCCTATGTGTTATTCTGATGTGTAAGCTATAATATTGTAAAGTTTCATCAAAATCAGTTCAGTAGTTTTTGCGTGAAAGAGTAACAAACATCTTCACATTTAAATGCGTACGAAATCGCGGGTACCTATTCTTTAATTTTGTATAATTCTAAGGGCCAGCGCACATCTGACGGAGCGAAGCGCAGAGCATTATTGATTGCCATTATTATCGACATTGTTCTCATTAGAATAATATTCAAAATCAGTTAACACAACATTCGCTTGTAGTCGCTTTGATGCTCCGATGCTTATTTGTTGTGTTAATTGATTTTGCATATTATTCTAATGAGAACAATGTCGTTAATAATATGACAATCAAAAACGCTCTGCGCTGCGCTCCGTCCGATCTGCGCCGGCCCCCATTCTGTATAACTACGGATGATTGTTACTCTTTCACGCAGAAACTACTGAACGAATTTTAACGAAACTTTACAATATTATAACTTATATATCAGAACAACACATGAGCTATCTCATTTTTAACCCCCGACGCCAAAAGAGGGGTGTTATAAGTTTGACGTCGATGTCTGTCTGTGTGTGTGTCTGTGGCACTGTAGCTCCTAAACGCGGGGACGGATTTGGATGCGGTTTTTTTTAAATTAAAGCTGGTATTCCTGGGAGTGTTCTTAGACATATAATATGCAAATCGGTTTAGCCGTTTCAAGGTTATCAGCTCTTTTATCCGCTGTGGTAGGGTTGTAGATCCAATATAACAGCAGATATATCGTGTTTGGATTCGTTTTGATCAGTGTTTAATTCGTAATATAATGCAATAGTGACAACAGATGGAGCTGATGCTGGAGCCAGGATTTCCAGCACTCCAACCATTCTTCAAAAAAGTAACAGCAGATATGTCGTGTTTGGATTCGTTTTGATCAGTGTTTAATTCTTAATGTAACGCAATGGTAGCAACAGGAGGAGCTGATGCTGGAGCCAGGATTTCCAGCAGTCCATCCATTCTTCAAAAAAGTAACAGCAGATATGTCGTGTTTGGATTCGTTTTGATCAGTGTTTAATTCGTAATATAATGCAATGTCGACAACAGGAGGAGCTTATAATAATTATTATAATAAAGGTTTAAAAACTTTGAAATAAAAATTTAAAAAAAAGAATTAGCGAAATTGGTCCAGCTGTTCAGGCGTGATGCCGTGACAACGGAAAACGGGTTTCATTTTTATATATATAGATAGATAAATGCGGACGAAGTCGCGAGCAGCCTCTATCTATCCTAAAGTTAAAACGCCCGTCACCACACATCACATATTGAGTCACATATGACACCTACTTGCGTACAATTTAGGATGGCATTGTTTAAAACATCTATTGTGTGTTACGTACGATTGAGTAATGAGGAAGGTTAAGGCACAGGGGGCTTAGCACGGCGTGCCGCGACAATTATCTCACGTCATGCTGTCCTTATCACATTTAATACTATAGACAGAGACGTAAGCGTGACAAACGCATGACAACGTCTTGTCACGGAGTGCCATGCTAAGCTAGCTGAACACACGGTGAAACGCAACTGCAACGCAACTGCAACGCAACTGAAACTGCTAGTTACTTTTGTGTTACATCGAAGTTTCTGCTATAGACTTCAATACAATACAATACAAATATTCTTTATTGCACAAAACATATAAGGTACAGACACAAACAAGAATATAAGAAGCAACAGGTGGCCTTATTGCTAGGTAGCAATATCTTCCGGGCAACCTTAGGGTAAGAAATAGCGAGAAATAGGTAATAATGGTTGCGGGTTGTGCAAATAATACAGAATACTTACATAACATAGATACACATACCAAAACACCTTATACCTATAATAAAAATAAACTAATAGATATCCAATAGATAATATAAATACTAGATACAGACTAGATATAGACTTCCTTAGAAAACCACACACGACTGAAACGAAACGTTTATTAGACAAACAAGTTGCGTCGTGTGTGGATTTCTAAAGGAAGTCTATAGCAGAAACTTCGATGCAACTCAAAAGTAACTAGCAGTTTCAGTTGCGTTGCAGTTGCGTTTCACCGTGTGTTCTGGGTCTAATGTCTACAGTAAGGGCCTGTATCACTATCTACAGATAACATTTATCTGACAGATATTTTATACCTGTCTCTGTCTAAAACGTCATGTTTTATGAAATAGATATAGTTTCTTCTTCTTATTTAAGAGCTAAGCTCTTGTCGGTGGAGCCTCTTCCATCCCTCCCTATTTTCTGCCTTCTTTTTAACATCTTAAAATATGCTAGGACATTTGATACGACATGATTCCTTCATAAAAAACATCATAGAAGGAAAAATTGAAGGGAAAAGGCAGATATAGTTTATGTGGCAGTTATATTTTATCTGTAAATAGTGATGGCCCTAAGTATTATAAATGTCAATGTTTGCGCCGATGTGAGGATGTTTGTTATTCTTTCACGCAAAAACTACTGAATAGTATTTAATCGAAACAACATGTAGCTTAAGTATACATATATTTCGATGAAAGAGCATCGAACCTATTTATTTATTTCAATCAGCCAAAAAATACGACCATTACGGGAGACTATCCCAAATCGATGGTATTACATTGCTATTTAAATATTTACACAAAATAATAAAAAACACTAAAATTAACTTAATACCTAATTGGTATAGTAAAAGTTTTCGGTATCACGAAAATCATCTGAAAACGAAAAGACTATAGTGACGAACTCGTGCAAGAAGGTGGTGATTTTTTTCATTTTCAAAGTCCTATATCTCCGAAAGTATATCACTTTTGGCAATTATTCAAAATACTATCGTTTTATAATATTTTTCTCTATCGATTGACGTAAGTTTCATCGGTGGCCGCCAACTTTTTTTTTTCATACTAGCTCGAAAAGGGGATGTGTAGCCTAAGTGATACCGAAAATTTTTACTATACCAATTAGGTTGGATGCTCTGGCAATATTGAAGTTTATTTCAAACAGAATCACACATAGGCTTTATTATTTTTGTATATGATGTTTTTTTTTTCCAAAATATAAAGATAAATGTGTACGAAGTCACGTGCAGTCACTAGTAAATCACAAATACGTCTCTTTACGGGAACAAAATAGTTCAAACCTCATTTCCTATTTCAAATTATGTACCTGTACATGGCAACACTGCACCGGAAGCCGCCATCTTGGCTACCGGAAGTGTTCCGTTGGCGGGAAACGATCTCCTTATAGGTTATGTGATTGGCTCATAATAATGAAACTATTATTTTGTTTTAGTTTACATTTAAAACATAGATGAATTATTGGTCTCCGCGCGCTAAGACTAGATACCGCTTTATATATAAGATATAATCACATAAAAAAATAGTAATAACCTAACCGTTTTTTTTTAAAAAACCCGACTGCGTTTAAAAAACGCATTTTTTTTATTTAGATGTACTCAGTATCACACACACAGTAAATACGAATCTAACGACACCTCTCAAGCTAAAATCCATCAAGCCGTTGCCTGTAGAGCGTGCCAAAGAATTATACATAGTACATACTCTCAAAAACATAACCCTCCGCCTAGCGCAGTCGGGTAAAAAGACAAAACGATGTATTTTAGGTTCCCACACCACTCAAATAGGAAAGTGCACACTTTCGGTTTCATAGTAAAAGCTGTCCAAACCAAACATGGCGTCTACTCGCTTATCAAAGCACAAATAATATTTATTGTAGTCTAACCGACGACGTCGGGCAACTTGAAAGAGGTTATGAAATTGTCATTGGTTGAGGAAAACTGTTAAAAATGGTGTGTTAGGAGTTTTATTTCATTGTTTCGTATTTAAATAAAGGATGTACTTAGATACTTATTTACATCTATTATTTTGTAGACACATGGAAGGAAGTGGTCTCTGTCTACCCCGATTGGAGAGAGGCGTGACAGTATATATTTATATGTGTATTTAATTGACGGAAATCAATAGATGTATCCTGCATATGAAAATAAATAACTTTCCAACAAGACATATGTATCTATCGAAAAACTATTTAAAAAGTCAACTTCCCATACATAAAGTTCATCGGCCAATTCCAACTTCGTATAGCGATATCTGTGTCGCACACACCATGACGTTTGTTTTGTCAGTCGCGGTTCCAATGCGAGAGAGTGCTACAATAAAGCACTTAGTTCTAAGTTCATTATTTCAATTTATGATTCAATTCAATTTATGTAAAACAAACTACTCGTACTGTGATATTCATGTAAATTACTGTGATAACAAGTTAAGTCAACATGTAATTGTATATAAGAGTCTCGATTAAAAAAAAAGATATATTGCACATAACGTAGGGCCCTGTGCCGAAGGTTTCTTGCCGTTTTCTTCCTCTCGGCTATACAGGTAGTGAACCGGCAGTAGTTTTAGATAAAAAAAAGTGACATCAAAAAAGTGTGATGAATTTTGCCTGTTTTTGAATAAAACACTTTTCATTTTCTATCACCCTTTACTGTAGATATACATTAACTTAATATAGTCCGTATTAAAACAATATACAATAAACTGGTCCACATTTCAATACAAAATCGGCCAATATAATGTCAATCAAGTTTTATTATCTCTAGTAGACAATTTGTGTCAGGTCGTGACATATCTGACATGTCACAATGGGGCGCGACACGACATTTAGTCACGTTTTGTCACAGTTATTAGGCTATTAGATTAGTGGTTTCTCAATTTTAGTTCAGTTAGTCCAAATATTTTAAATGTCAATGTTTGTGCCGATGGATGCAGGGATGTAATGCTGTCTACACACCAAAGCCGCGGGCTTTTTTGACAGCTGCCATTCGTATGACGTAAAGCCGACGACCTAGCCCGGCGGCATGCCGGCGGCTTTGGTGTGTAGATTAGCATTAGGATGATTGTTACTCTTTCACGCAAAAACCACTGATTAGATTTTAATAAAACTGGTATATCGTAGTTAACACATTAGAATGACATATAGACTTAAGGCTATCCAGCGGCTTTACGTCATACTAATGGCAGCTGTCAAAAAAGCCGGCGGCTTTTGTGTGTAGATACCATTAGGCTAAATTAATTTAAAATATTGTATAAGTTTTCTAAGATACTATAACATGTACCTACTGGTTCTATAAATAAAACTTCTATTTAAATTATTTTCTTAATTCTTTTACCTCTCACATCCCACTGACCCATTATAAACCCAGACACAATAGATTTTCTATTGTTCATTTTTTTATGGGATGTGAAAGATTAATAATTAACTTTTCTACAAATGTAGGCTATAGTATCAACTATACCTTTAATTGAGCGTTAAGTTTAATGATGTTTCGTGCAACAGATTATAATAAGCTTATTTAATCAAATCACACAACAATTACCTAACCCTTCCTCATTAGACAATACTTCCGACATATTGAGACCAAATACGGATATCATGAAAGATGAGATCTAAGATACTTAGTGTAGTATAAAAAGTATAACAATAGCGCATGGGTTGTAATGATCTGATGACATATTTATAGCTAAGTTTATAGGTAACTAGCTGTCGCGATTTTGTATGAATTTATCGTCATATCTTGGAAAATAAACCGGCCAAGTGCGCGTCGGACTCGCGCAGGAAGGGTTCCGTACCATTCACTATTGATATCAAGCAAAAAGAAATCATGTTTGTTGTATGGGAGCCCCCCTTAACTATTATTATTATTATTCTATTTTTAGTATTTGTTGTTATAGCGGCAACGGTAATACATACATCATATGTGAAAATTTCAACGCTCTAGCTATAACGGTTCATGAGATACAGCCTGGTGACAGACGAACAGACAAATCTCAGTAATAGGGTCCCGTTTTCACCCTTTGGGTACGGAACCCTTAAAACACAATATCTTAAAATATTATAGCTTATGTGTTATTCTGATGTGCAAGCTACAATATTGTAAAGTTTTATCAAAATCTGTTCAGTAGTTTTTGTGTGAAAGTGTAACAAATATCCATATATATTATTTTAAGATATTATTTACATTTTCGTAGATATAACGATAAATGCATAAAAAAGTCACTGACTACAAAATTAATAATATGATAGTACATCATAGGCCCTAACTGTAATACCTAGGGCTAATCTTACAAGACCTAACCCCCACTACTCTTAGCTTTCCCCGAGAGAAACCTAGGCAGTAATCTTATATTACTTTCCCATTTTAAACCTAAGTTCTAGACTTGTTTTAAAACCTAGAATAGTGCTACTAATATTATAAATGTCAATGTGCCGTTGGAAGAATGAATGGATGGATGTTTGTTACTCTTTCACGCAAAAACTACTGAACAGATTTTTATGAAATTTTACAATAACTTATCTTGGACATCAGAATAACATATAGGCTATATTATTTTAAGATATTGTGTAAGTTTTACAAGATATGACGATAAATGTGTACAAAGTCTGTGGGCAGCCTCTAGTCTTAACTATAAATAAATATAAGTAAAAAATTTAAAAATATATTTATGTCATAAGCACAAAAAATGCTCTTGAAACCGTTACATTATTATAATATATATATTTTTAAAGCTAGTGCTAGATTCGCAAGAGCGCAGTTTCCCCCAGAGAAGAACCTAGCAAGACACTCTGTGGGGTTGCTTTTTTCAAATAAAGTTTTGCAATTCTAATTATATTATACCACACACAAGTCTAAAAACACCTAAACGATACGTTCTTAAACCTTTTTTAATTAATTGTATTACGTTATTAAAATGTACATACATACATACCTACATACATATCCGTCACGCCCCTCTCCCATTGGGGTAGACAGAGACTTCCTTCCACTTGCTACGATACAAACACACGTCTTTCACTTCATACACATTCATCAGTCGCCTCATACATGCACGTCGGTTTTGGGTACTCTTGACTTATCGTTACTCAGGTACAAATCTTATAAAAATAAATGTGTTTATTATGTCTGTCTATTAATAAAACAAATTAACTAGCAAAATACAAATACACCACACACAAGTCAAAATAAACACCTAAACGATACTCTATTAAAACCTTTTTTACTAAATTACATTATGTTATGTAATATTCGCGTAAAAAACACGTAATGGCCGCGATTTAACCTTGAAGCGCACATTTAATTACGTTTAAATATGACTGGTTAGGTGGCGTTGTTGGTAGTGACCCAGCTTGCCATGATGTAGGCTGTGGGTTCGGTTCCCATTAGAGACGAACATTGCTCTGATGTACAGAGTCTGGGTTTGTGTGTGTAATATGTATGTATTTTTAATAAAACTGTAGGTAATAATAGTGCAATTAAATCAACCCTACAGAGTTTCTTGCTAGGTTCTTCTCTGGGGAAAACTGCCCTCTTGCGAATCTTGCGATGTCAAACTCGTCCTACAAGATTAAATAAATTTTCATTCTCATTTCATTTCAATATTTTATTGTAGTAAGCTTTACATCATTTTACTTAGAAAAACTAGCTTATTTAAGTAGTACTTACTTTACTTTTTAGCTTACACGTTTTTATTTGATACTGAATAAAACACTTCTAATCGAATATTCAATCCGTACATGAGAAATAAATCTCAGAGGTACAGGTTAGATCGAAACCGCGTCTCTAAGATTGGGGGCGGGCGTTTACCAACTAGGCTACCGATCATTTCGATACTATTTTCTATTCTACTTGACATTGACAGAATCCAAAATAGTAATTACCATCATTTCCATTATCAAAAGTGACTTTGTGACAGTGTCCGTCTAAAAATCATAAGTGCCAGTGAAGTGTGCGAAGCAAATGTGACGTTATTCCTATCGGATTAGAGTGTATAATTGAACATGCGGAGATGGCGTTTAGCACGCCGTTCGTACGGGGGACTCTACATGTTCCTTTGCATGAGGTAAGATTTAAAAAAAAGACTAATATAGCCATTTGTGTCCCACCGCTGGGCAAAAGCCTCTCTCTTCATCTGTCATGACTTTCGGTCTCAAGCTACCTCCACCGAGTGTCAACGGCATTTTTTGACACATTTGGTATTCTGCTAAACAATGGCTTACACTGATTGCGAACAAATGTGTCAATGTCATTGACACTCTGCCGACACACAACTGAGGCTATTGTAAATTAGTAGACTTGGGCCCCTGATAACTTAAAAAAGCTATATTATTTTCAGATAGGTATATCATGCTTTTTTTCCAAGATATGACGATAAATGCCTACGAAGTCGTGGGCAGCCTTTAGTACTTGAATACATACATACATGTATATGTTACCGGCCAAACCCGATTTCCGGACAAACTAGTTTTGCCTAGGCTCAAATAGTTCTTCCTATACGCGATAGGATTAACTAGTATAGCCTAGTCCAAACTAATTTGTCCTAAGCCCGATAGGACAGACCAGTTTAGGCTAGGCCAAACTAGTTGATCCTAATATCAATACACACACTCTAGGATAAACTGGTATGGCCTAGTCTAGACTAGTTTAGGCTAGGCCAAACTAGTTGATCCTGATATAAGTACGCACACTCTAGGATAAACTGGTATAGCCTAGTCAAAACATATAGATATCTAAAAGTCAAAATAAAAGGGCTATACTAGTTAATCCTATTGCGTATAGGAAGAACTAGTTGAGCCTAGGCAAAACTAGTTTGTCCGGAAATCGGGTTTGGCCGGTAACATATACATACTCTTAAAAAACATAACCCTCCTTCTGGTGCAGTCGGGTAAAAAGGAATGAGGCTCCCTGCGTGCAACTTCGTAAACACGCATTTATCGTCATATCTCGGAAAACTTACACAATATCTTAAAATAATATAGCTTATGTGTTATTCTGATGTGTAAGCTACAATATTGTGAAGTTTCATCGAAATCTGTTCAGTAGTTCTTGTGTTTAACATTGACATTTATAATATTACTAGGACAGTATTTTATTGCAAAATATCTCGTTAAAAGACGCGTTCGTTAGTTCTAGTATTTCTCTATAATATAATATTTACAAACCGTTAGGATACCTAGATACCTAGGTCACAGTCTAGTGCATCCGTCTGTTAACTCAAACACCTAACGTTGTAGGCATCGCTGGCATTCTAGCACGAATGTTATAATGAATACGATTATGAAGTGTGTTTGTATCGTAGCAAGTGGAAGGGAGTCTCTGTCTACTTCGATGGAGAGGAGGTGTGACATATACTGGGTGTAACAGAAAGGGTATATAAAGCCGAAACACAGCGATAGTCCTCATGAAACTGAACAACTTTCCCCAAGGAACATGGGTCGTAACTCGAAAAAAAATTTTGGATCGCCCATACTTACTCGATCAGCTGATCGGGCATTTTGTATGGGGAGGCGAAATTTTTTTTTCGAGTTACGACCCATGTTCCTTAGGGAAAGTTGTTCAGTTTCATGAGGACTATCGCTGTGTTTCGGCTTTATATACTCTTTCTGTTACACCCGTATATCATCCTCATCATTATATTTTAAAAGTTAGACTCTTGTCGATGGAGCATGCGCATCGACAAGAGTCTAACATGCTTTGACAGATATGTTTGATTGTTTGTCATGCTCTACAGCCTGGCTTGATGGATTTCAGCTTCAGAGGTGTCATTAGATTCGTATTTACAGTGAGAGTGACACTGGGTACATAAAAAAAGCGTTTTTTAAACGCAGTCGGGTTTTTTTTATAAACAGGTTGGGTTATTTGTTTAATCTTTACAGTGGGGATGATGACTACATTTGAAAATTCAAAAAATAATTAGTCCGTCTTTTAGACTATTAAAAATATTTGAAACACGTTTTTTACCTGATCAAATACATAAATAAATACAAAGATACAGAGCATCAAAGTTACGGAGTGGAGGTATTGACGTCACTCCTAGGTAAAAATCGTACTAAGGTGTGACGTCATGAGCAACTTTAACCCAGTGTATCTTTGTCATTTTTAGTTTAAGAGAAAAAAGAAAAAATACGTGTCGAATATTTTAAAATAGTCTTTGTGATGGACCAAAAAAAAATGTTTTTGTCATCATGCCTATTGGGTATAAATAATTACTTCAACATTACACACAGAACACAAATCTTCCATTCACTATAGCTAACTATACTTAAACGTGCTTGTACATACACTCGAGAGCAATGAATCCGGGTCGGGTAAACAAAAAAAAAAAAAACTCGAAAACTAAGAATCCTAGCCTTATGAAATAAAATGTGTTAAAGAGACCAATAAATACTTGTTAAATGGAAATATAAAACTTCTGAGTTACTTCTATATTTATGTCATAACAATGTAATTTTCATTTGCGGATTTTGGTATATAGCATGCCAAATATACAATGGAAGCACGAGGAGGCAGTGCGAAATGTTATAAAATTCAACAAAATGGTTATGTTGTTTTAAAAAATATATTGTTTTACATTTTAGTTTTAAAGTTAGATCATCAGTTATTTTATTAACGTAATATTCTATTATTAAAATGTTGTAACTCATGAATGTTACTAATTACATTGATGTATAAAATGGTCTATTAAACACAATTTTTTTCATTAAGCTAGCATTCTTGGATCGCGAGTTTTTTGGATTCTTAAGTGACCCGAATTCATTGCTCTCGAGTGTAGATCTGCAATAATGTTTGCTTACGTAACTTTGACCTCATATTTCGACCTGTAATACATCATCATCACTATTCTCCAACTATACTTATATTATACTTATGTAACTACTAAAACCAATACAATAATGTACTTATAAGTAATGAATTGTATGTTTTGTTATGTCATAGGAATTTAAAGTTTGTGAGTACTAGGGGCCGCTCGCGACTTCGTACGCATTTATCGTCATATCTCGAAAAAAATATACAATATCGCAAAATAACATAGCCTATGTGTTATTCTGATGTGTAAGCTACAATACTGCAAAGTTTCATCAAATTCTATCTAGTAGTTTTTACATAAACCAGTTCAGTGTTTTTGCGTCAAAGAGTACTTTAACATTGACATTTATAATACTAGAAGCTACCTGTGACTTCGTACGCATTTATCGTCATATCTTGTAAAACTTACACGATATCTTAAAATAATATAGCCTATGTGTTATTCTGACGTGTAAGCTACAATACTGCAAAGTTTCATCAAAATCTATTCAGTAGATTTTCCTTGAAAGAGTAATAAACATCCTCACATCGGCACAAACATTGACATTTATAATATAGGCGGGATTAAATTCTAGTAAACTGAATCAGTTAAGATGAATATCTACCATCAAACTGGTTTAAAACAACCGTAACCGGTTCAATCCGGTTTGTGTAGGTATAGCCGGATAGGTACTAGTAGACAGTATGTCACTTTCCATTTCATATAAGTAGTTTGTATTGATTAGAGGTTGTGTCAAACGGACGGAGAATAGAGCAGAGTGGTGTAGACTAC
The DNA here is from genome assembly GCA_947563765.1 of Anarsia innoxiella. Classification (NCBI taxonomy): domain Eukaryota; kingdom Metazoa; phylum Arthropoda; class Insecta; order Lepidoptera; family Gelechiidae; genus Anarsia; species Anarsia innoxiella. The sequence goes on from OX387420.1 coordinate 286,933, forward strand.
ACCGACAAGAGCGACGCTCTTAAGAGGACTGTGAGCCGATCGAATCTCCATAATTATATTTGTGATAAAAATATTGTTTCGGGCCATAACGTTTCCCAACCCCTAAACCTATCTGCAATTTGTAATTTTTTATATCATTTAATTCAAGAAACCTTAATCTAGGTCCGTACGCTTAATTTTTTTTTAAATATTGAGCATTTTAAAAGTTATGAGCTTCTAAAAATCGTCATTTTTGACCTTAAAACATCCTCTAGTATTTAATGATTTATGTAATAAACTATATATATTTATATAAACATAATTAAAAAAAACTCAAAACGTACGGACCTAGATTAAGGTATTCCGAATCAAATGATACCAAAATGATCTAATTACGGATAGATTTAGGGATTGGAAAACGTTATGGCCCGAAACAATATTTTTATCACAAGGCGCACGACCGCCTCACAATCCCCTTAATCATAATAATGTTAAACGCCTACATTTTATAATTAACACGCACTATAGTTATAAAAAAAACATTTTTACTCCGATCTAATTGGACAGCCTTGTCAGCAGATGTTTAGATCTATAATGATTTATATTCTCGATCAATATTGATCTATAGCAATTGATTTCGCGCCCACTACTATAGCAATTATACTTAAATGCCACTGTTTTATTTGGTTATAGTTTTATTATTGATTTTTTACTTATATGTGATGATTTATGTTTTTTAATTTGTGATTAATTTAAACATATGATTTTGATAATGATTTTGCTATAGTAGTTGACTAGGGGCCCAAGTCTGCTAATTTGAAATAGCCTCAGTTGTATGTCGGCAGAGTGTCAATGGTATTTTTGACACATTTTGTCGCAATCAGTGTAAGCCATTGTTTAGCAGAATACCAAATGTGTTAAAAAATACCATTGACACTCTGCCGATACACAACTGAGGCTATTTTAAATTAACAGACTTGGGGACCTGTCGTAGTCATTGGTACATAACTACATATCTGTGACGCCTCTTTCGTATCGAGGTAGGCAGAGACCACAGGCGTGACAGATATGTATGTATGTATATAGGGTGACTTCAAATTAGTGAACGATAGAAAAGGATTTGCATGTACTCGTGATAATAAAGAACTTTTACTATGGAACCAAGGTCGAAATCATTCAAAAAATTTTGAACTCCACATACAAAATGCACCAGCTGATAGTATGGGAGGAACAATTTTTTTTGTATAATTTCGAACTTGGTCCCATAGTAAAAGTTGTTTGTTATCACGAGTTCATGCATATATTTTCTATCGTTCACTAATTTGAAGTCACCTTATAGTTATTTGTAATTTTGACTTAATTCAAACAGTCCATTTATATTTTGGTAAATTAACACAATATCTATAGTCTATGTGTTATGTTATACTGATGTGTAAGTTACAATATTGCAAAGTTTCATTAAAATCCGTTCAGTGGTTTATACTTCAAAGAGTTCAAAGTACAATTTTGTTTTAAAATTATATGTTTATGTCTTTATACGCTTAAAAATATATCAATGAATTAAAATAACATATATTTAACTACTGAGCTATTTATGATATTTGTCGACTATTGTATAATACAGTGTGACTCAATCAACCTGTCCAATAAGGTTGAACTATTTCGTGCGTGGGCGCACATCAGAATGCGCGTTTATTACCATACTCTGTGGGTCACAAGGTATAATGCGCGTTTGCTATGATATTGTGTTTTTAGAAGGATTTTCTTAATATATAAAACGAGTTATAATTAGACATCAATCAGTTAGAATAGCAAATGTGCCGTAACTTATTATCGTGTCATACTGTCTTTATCACATTCAAACTTTAGACAGAGACGAAGCATTATGCTAAGCCTACAGAATGACTCTATCAAAATACCTATCTATCACACCTCTTCCCCATCCCCATCGAGGTAGACAGAGACTTCCCTCCACTTGCTACGATACAAACACATCTCTTTCACTTCATACACATTCATCAGTCTCTTTATACATGCCCTAACAGGCTTTTGTGAAGTTTCCCTTTTTTTTGAAACCGGTAACTCGTCCTTGCCTCTCAAGGACGTAACTCGAGGCACAAGGTCGCCTCGTACGAGGTCATCAAACCAGTTTTATAGTAACTTAATGCCTTTATTTTGAATGGGAGTTATTTTTAAACAACAGTTCCTACTTTAATGGTATAAAATGTCAATGTTTGTGTGTGATGCGAGGTTGTTTTGTTACTCTTTCACGCAAAAACTACTGAACAGATTTTAATGAAACTTTGCAATAACTTAGCTTGGACATCAGAATAACATATAGGCTATATTATTTTGAGATATCATGATTATTTTCTAAGATATGACGATAAATGTGTACGAAGTCGCGGGCAGCCTCTAGTAACCTATATTTTTTTTAAATACCTATATAATGTCAACTTTCAAAAAAATCACGATATAAGCGTCCGAAGTCTCGGGCAGTCTATAGTAAAACAATAATTACTTTATAGATCTATAGATCTCTCTCTCTCTCGATCGATTAATAAATCGTTAGTGAAAGTAAGTTGTTTCGATTTAGTTTATTGATTGATCGTTATTGTGAAATGAAAGTTTTTGCTTGAACTTACTATAGTTATGTTTTACTGTTATATTTATCCCACTGCTGGGTTAAAATTAGAGCAGTTATAGTTGGGCAAAGGCCCAGCAGTGGGATCTTAATAGCTAATTAAAAATATCCGGTTAAAAAATTGTCTTTCATTATTCTTTTCCACATTATAGCTAGGTATATGTTAAAAATTAGGACGTAATCTTATAAAAAACCGGCCAAGCGCGAGTCGGACTCGCGCGTGAAGACTTCCGTACCATCCACTAGGTATTCTCAGAATATTTCAAGTGTCTACCAGTAGCCAATTGACATCGAGTAAAAAAGACCAAAAAATCACGTTTGTTGTATGGGAGCCCCCTTTAATAATTATAATCTTATCTTATCTAGTAGTAAGAGAAGAAAGAGACGCCTTTGCCAATCGGTGTCCCACTGCTGGGCAAAGGCGTCTCTCCGTTCTCCACGATTCTCTATCCTGAGCCGCCTCTGCCCAGTCATCCATGAAGGTGTCCAGTTCATCTCGCCACCTTTTCGGTGGTCTGCTGCGAGGTCTTTTGGCTGTTGGTTGCCATTGGGTTGTTGTGATTGCCCCGAGATCGTTCGGCATGCGGCAGACGTGAATTATTATTTTTATAATGATATGATTAATGATATTATTTATTATTTAGGTATCTATTCCTATAGATAGATCGATAGAAATTCTTTATTGCACGCAAATAAAACTTAAAACTAAAACATTAAAAAAAGAAAAAAAAAGAAAAAAAAGTTTTAAATATTAAAATATTTGAATTTGTATTTATTTTATGATAATATAATGTATTTTTCTTTGTCCCCAGATCAAATTGGAGTCCGTGTACGGGCTGACAGTTGGGAGCAATGCGGCGTTGGACTGCGATCCCAACGCTGAGCTAGTGGCCTACCCGGCTGGGTTAGTACGCCCACTGCTGGGCAAAATCTTACATATCTATCTAATATTATAAATGTCAATGTTTGTGCCGATGGATGGATGTTAGTTACTCTTTCACGCAAAAACTACTAAAATGATTTTTATGGACAATATTGTAGCTTACACATCAGAATCATAGGCTATAATATAATCTTTTTTTAAAATAATTATATATACAGGGTGTAACAGAAAGGGGGTATAAAGCCAAAACACAGCGATAGTCATCATTAAACTCAACAACTTTCCCCAAGGAACATGGGTCGTAACTCGAAAAAAAAATTTCACCTCCCCATACAAAATGTCCAATCAGCTGATTGACGCAGTATGGGCGATCCAAAATTTTTTTTTGAGTTACGATCCATGTTCCTTGGGAAAAGTTGTTCAGTTTCATGAGGACTATCGCTGTGTTTCGGCTTTATACCCCCTTTCTGTTACACCCAGTATAATATAATTATTTAAAGAACTCATGCTTTTTTTTCCGAGACATGACGATAAATGCATAATTATATGTATTTAATATTTATATTATCTATTGGATATCTATTAGTTTATTTTTATAATAGGTATTAGGTGTTTCGGTATGTATATGTAGTTATGTATGTATTCTGTATTATTTGCACAACCCGCAACCATTATTACCTATTTCTCGCTATTTCTTACCCTAAGGTTGCCCGGAAGATATTGCTACCTAGCAATAAGGCCGCCTGTTGCTTCTTATATTCTTGTTTGTGTCTGTACCTCATATCTTTTTGTGCAATAAAGAATATTTGTATTGTATTGTATTGTATTGTATTGATAAATGCTTACGAAGTCCCGGTCTGTTCTATGCGCTATGGTAACAAAGGGTTGTTTGAGAATGTAGCAGTTAAATCGATATGCAGCGATGCTAAATACGGATTAGGGTTAGAGTTCACTAGCTACTGTAGACAAAGGTTAGTAGGTCGGTTTGGGGTAAGGCTTGGTACACATTAGTAAAAGGTAAACGGAGGACAAGAGACCGAGGACTTACATACATACATACATATCTATCACACCTCTCCCCCATCGAGGTACACAGAGACCCTCCACTTGCTATGATACAAACATCATCGCTTCATTCAAAGTAGATTCGCATACAAAACATGAAACGCGGTATCGAAGTTTTTCCCGAGCTACGTATATAAGTAAATTCCCCATCGAGGTAGACAGAAACTCCCTTCCACTTGCTACGATACAAACATCATCGCTTCATTCAAAGTAGATTCGCATACAAAACCTGAAACGCGGTATCGAAGTTTTTCCCGAGCTACGTATATAAGTAAATTCCCCATCGAGGTAGACAGAGACCCTCCACTTGCTACGATACAAACATCATCGCTTCATTCAAAGTAGATTCGCATACAAAACCTGAAACGCGGTATCGAAGTTTTTCCCGAGCTACGTATATAAGTAAATTCCCCATCGAGGTAGACAGAGACCCTCCACTTGCTATGATACAAACACACTTCTATTATAATTTCACTGCGGACTTTAAACGATAGACAGTATATCGATTTGAGGTGCGTCCCTAGTCTCTACGGTAGTTTAGGTGTGGCTATGATGGGGAAAGGTCGATGACTTTACAGACGGGAATTAATGAATGAATGAGTCATTAGTAGTTTATTAAAAAATGTTTATGGACGAAAAAATATCGAAAATAAAGTCCTTTTCACGAAAGAAGTCCCCTAGCCGCGGCGCTGTATTTCATGTCAAAATTGATAATGTTGCCATTTATGAGTACAACATCTACCTATATTATGTTTATTTCATTTCAAAACTACAGAGTTTCTTGCTAGGTTCTTCTCTGAGGAAAACTGCACTCTTGCGAATCTAGCGTTAACTTTTAAAAAAATGCCCCGTCCTAAGTATTGTCAAAACCTACACGATTAAATGATTTTTCATTTCATTTAATTTAAATCTAAAAAAAATTATTCAAAGTTTTTTGATGCACACTATTGACTTAATTGTCTTTCTATAACTAACGTTTCAATATCTGTATAGCCGAAGAAATGGCAATCCTCGTTAGGTTTATCATTTCTCGCCGTTGCGAGGGCTTGAATGTTCCTAAAGTCATATTAAAAAAATATAGGTTCCATAGTAAAAGTAGTGCCCTCTCGTACATGTTAACAGAGTGTATTAGCACTGGACGTAGCCGTGGGAACGACAATGTATTGGTACGCTATGTACACACAAATTAGAAAGGAGGGTGTTATAAGACATGAGCGATAGCGGTTTTAAACTTATTAGTTACTAGCCGCTGCCAGCGACTCCGTACGCATCCATTCATCGTCATAGATAGATAGAAATTCTTTATTGCACACAAATAAATACAAATAAAACTTAAAACTAAAACATTGTGCGCAAAGGCGGCCTTATTACTAAAAGTGATCTCTTCCAGACAACCTTTGGAGTAGGACTAGTTTTCGTCATATGTTAGAAGAAAAACATGATATCTGAAAATATATTTAGTCGATGTACCAATATGTTATTGAAATGAAATGATCATCTAAAGATGGCGTTGCTCCACTGGCAAAAGCCTGGCTATTAAATATTTTGAATGAACGTGTTATTCTAATGGGCACATCTTATCCTATTTTATTTAGCCACTCATGTCCCACTGCTGGGCAAAGGCCTCTCTCCTCATACGCCAAGATTTTCTGTCTCGTGCTTCCTCCACCCAGGTACTCAAGAAGATATCCAGCTCGTCCCGCCACCTTTTCCGCGGTCTGCCACGACGCCGTTTGGCAGTTGGTAGCAATTGGGTAGCTGTTTTTGCCCACAAGTCTCTGGCATGCGGCAGACGTGGCCGGCCCAATCCCACTTCAGCCTGGCAGCTGTTTTTGCCACATCAAAATCTTTTCAGTAGTTTTTGCGTGAAAGAGTAACAAACATCCATCTATCGGCACAAGCATTGACATTTATAATATTAGTAGGAATCGCTCCGCTTATGAATCGGACCGCGACCAAAGTGTCAATATGCAGTGTTAGTGACAGACAGACGTAATTTATGAGTATGTTAGAGATGTTTTGAGTTGCAAGTCTGTTTGAAATCGAATAGACGGGCTAAGATGTCTCAGGGCACTTTTCAACACTTAGGTACAGATAAAATTTATCTGACAGATATTTCATACCTGTTAAGATCCCGTTTTATCAATTAAAGATAAAATTTATCTGACAGATATTTCATACCTGTTAAGAGCCCGTTTTATCAATTACAGATAAAATTTATCTGACAGATATTTCATACCTGTTAAGAGCCCGTTTTATCAATTAAAGATAAAATTTATCTGACAGATATTTCATACCTGTTAAGAGCCCGTTTTATCAATTAAAGATAAAATTTATCTGACAGATGTTTCATACCTGTTAAGAGCCCGTTTTATCAATTACAGATAAAATTTATCTGACAGATATTTCATACCTGTTAAGAGCCCGTTTTATCAATTAAAGATAAAATTTATCTGACAGATATTTCATACCTGTTAAGAGCCCGTTTTATCAATTACAGATAAAATTTATCTGACAGATATTTCATACCTGTTAAGAGCCCGTTTTATCAATTAAAGATAAAATTTATCTGACAGATATTTCATACCTGTTAAGAGCCCGTTTTATCAATTAAAGATAAAATTTATCTGACAGATATTTCATACCTGTTAAGAGCCCGTTTTATCAATTAAAGATAAAATTTATCTGACAGATATTTCATACCTGTTAAGAGCCCGTTTTATCAATTACAGATAAAATTTATCTGACAGATATTTCATAACTGTTAAGAGCCCGTTTTATCAATTAAAGATAAAATTTATCTGACAGATATTTCATACCTGTTAAGAGCCCGTTTTATCAATTACAGATAAAATTTATCTGACAGATATTTCATACCTGTTAAGAGCCCGTTTTATCAATTACAGATAAAATTTATCTGACAGATATTTCATACCTGTTAAGAGCCCGTTTTATCAATTAAAGATAAAATTTATCTGACAGATATTTCATACCTGTTAAGAGCCCGTTTTATCAATTACAGATAAAATTTATCTGACAGATATTTCATAACTGTTAAGAGCCCGTTTTATCAATTAAAGATAAAATTTATCTGACAGATATTTCATACCTGTTAAGAGCCCGTTTTATCAATTACAGATAAAATTTATCTGACAGATATTTCATAACTGTTAAGAGCCCGTTTTATCAATTAAAGATAAAATTTATCTGACAGATATTTCATACCTGTTAAGAGCCCGTTTTATCAATTAAAGATAAAATTTATCTGACAGATATTTCATACCTGTTAAGAGCCCGTTTTATCAATTACAGATAAAATTTATCTGACAGATTATTTTATACCTGTCACTGTCTAAAACGTCATGTTTTATGAAATAGACATAGGTTTATCTGTCAGTTAAATATTTATCTGTAAGTGGTAAAACACGCCCTAAGACTTAAATCATTTTGACTTACTGATGTGATAGCTTCAATTTATATTTTAAGTTTTATGTATTATATTATATCTACCAATGAAATAAATAAAAAAAATGTCAATCTAAACTAAACCTATCTTCTTTCTCTTTCCAGTTGCACAGTCGTCCTTTACAACGTACGCAAGAACAGACAATCCCACGTGTTAAACGCGTCTCGTAAAAGCGTCACTTGCGTGGCGTTCTCACCCGATGGGCGGTATTTGGCGACGGGGGAGTGTGGCCATGCGCCGGCGGTTCGCGTTTGGGATTTACAGGTATGTGGCGATAGATGGCGCTGTACTTGGCACTTACCTATACAAACTGTGACTTCATTCAAAGTAGATTCGCATACAAAACCTGAAACGCGGTATCGAAGTTTTTCCCGAGCTACGTATACAGGGTGGCCCGTCGATTGACGTCCAAAAGGAAAATTTGGATTCCTCGTGTCGTAGGGTATCCGAATCACCCCCATGTATGTTCCGCGATTTTTTACGGTTTCCGAGTTATGACGTGTTTTCTGATTTTTTGAGATTTTTCAACCAATCACCCTAAAAAGGTTCGTAGAAAAAAAAGTATAAGCCTTTTTCATAATTTTATTTTTGCATCAGATGCTTCATGACCCGTACTTTTATGCATAAAATATTCAGCTTCGTAATTTAATAAAAGTTGGGGAAATGTAGGTCGGAAGAGGAAAAATTGTATTGACTGGAAAATCATCGAAATCTTCAATCTTAAATTAAGAGGTTAAAATGATGACTTTATGGATTTTAAACTAGCTTGAAAAATGCGCTAACTTCTCAGCTTTCATAATCATCGAAAAAAATTGGTACTCAATGGGGTACTTTTGCTAGAATCAGCCTTTAAAGACAGCAAGGTGGAAAAATTTCAGAATTGGACGTTTGAGTATTTTTTTTTCTTTCATGTTTTATGATCACCTAAGCCTCAGTCGGTTTAAAGGCAGTGTTATCTTACCGAAAAGTACAAAAAAGGGGCCAAGATTGACACATTTGGGGGCTTTGGAGGACCTGTAAGAAATGAGTTACAACTTGAGAAAATTATGCAGATATGCATCATTTCTATGGGGTTGCACAAGGAAACGGCCTTGAAGCGGCACTATTGTATCGCAAACAAGTTCAAAAAAGTGGTGGGCTGCAACCTGAGTCTTATCCTGACCTTCGTATTTTTATTGACATACGCCAAACCTTAATGGAAGGTAGAACTCCTGGTCAACGCGAGGGTCCTGAAGGGATCCCACTTCGTAGAAGCTGTTTTCGATACTGTCGTGCCGTTTCAAGGCCGTTTCCTTGTGCAACCCCATAGAAATGATGCATATCTGCATAATTTTCTCAAGTTGTAACTCATTTCTTACAGGTCCTCCAAAACCCCCAAATGTGTCAATCTTGGCCCCTTTTTTGTACTTTTCGGTAAGATAACACTGCCTTTAAACCGACTGAGGCTTAAGTGATCATAAAATATGAAAGAAAAAAAAATTACTCAAACGTCCAATTCTGAAAATTTTCCACCTTGCTGTCTTTAAAGGCTGATTCTAGCAAAAGTACCCCATTGAGTACCAATTTTTATCGATGATTATGAAAGCTGAGAAGTTAGCGCATTTTTCAAGCTAGTTGAACATCCATAAAGTCATCATTTTAACCTCTTAATTTAAGTTTGAAGATTTCGATGATTTTCCAGTCAATACAATTTTTCCTCTTCCGACCTACATTTCCCCAACTTTTATTAAATTACGAAGCTGAATATTTTATGCATAAAAGTACGGGTCATGAAGCATCTGATGCAAAAATAAAATTATGAAAAAGGCTTATACTTTTTTTTCTACAAACCTTTTTAGGGTGATTGGTTGAAAAATCTCAAAAAATCAGAAAACACGTCATAACTCGGAAACCGTAAAAAATCGCGGAACATACATGGGGGTGATTCGGATACCCCACGACACGAGGAATCCAAATTTTCCTTTTGGACGTCAATCGTCGGGCCACCCTGTATAAGTAAATTCCCCATCGAGGTAGACAGAGACTCCCTTCCACTTGCTACGATACAAACATCATCGCTTCATTCAAAGTAGATTCGCATACAAAACCTGAAACTCGGTATCGAAGTTTTTCCCGAGCTACGTATGTAAGTAAATTCCCCATCGAGGTAGACAGAGACCATCCACTTGCTACGATCCCACAATTCTTTCACTTCATCCTCATTCATCAGTCTCCTCATACACGTCTCTAACGTATATTTGTTTACATTTCAGGATCCCACGGCGTCCGGAGCGGTTCAAATTGCAGAATTTCCTGGACACACCCATGGGGTCAACTGTGTGGTAAGTTTCATTGTTTTACTAACAGTCGTTCCCTATATTCAAAGACAGATAGCTATCCGAGATCGGCAGTACTTAACTGTCACGTAGCTGTCACTTTTGATCTATCCTTCAGAAGAATCCCATACATTTTTTGACAGCGGTAGGTTTATAGGGACGAAAAATTCTGAGATACCTAGATAATTATTTCTGCCTCACCAGTGATAGAATATAGGGAAGGGGCGTAAGGCCGTTCGTGACTTACATACATACATATCCGCCGCGCTTCTCTCCCTTTGGGGTAGGCAGATACCACTTCCTTCCACTTGCTACGATCCAAACACACTTCTTTCGCTTCATCCACACTCATCAGTCTCCTCATACATATCCGTCGGTTTGGGTACTCTTGGTTTGGCCTTTCTTTACATCCCCAATTTGATCGAGGTATGTAAAATAATATTATGTTTTTCTAATAATATTATGCCTTAATTTGTTCATTTGTCTGTTTCAGGCGTTCTCGACGTCGTCTAAATACTTGGTATCAGTCGGGTCTCAACATGACATGATAGTTAATGTATGGGATTGGCGAGCTAACCTCAAACTTGCTAGCAATAAGGTAAGATTCATATTTGATTAAATCTTTACATTGATTTTAGTGGAGTCTCATTGGATGCAGGTTCAATGAACCGGTTGTTGGAGAGTTGGAGAGGCCTATGCTTAGCAGTGGGCAGCTATAGGCTGGAATGATGATGATAACTTCATTGTTCCAACAAGGGATGAAAGTAGCTCATCTTGAGATATCCTAATAATAATAATAAGTCTTGAGATATCCTAATAATAATAATGTCCAAACGATGTATCCAGCCAGTCTATCCTATCTTAATAATTCGAGTGACTAAATAACTATCCCCTAATAATAATAATAATAATAAGTCTTGAGATATCCTAATAATAATAATGTCCAAACGATGTATCCAGCCAGTCTATCCTATCTTAATAATTCGAGTGACTAAATAACTATCCCCTAATAATAATAATAATAAGTCTTGAGATATCCTAATAATAATAATGTCCAAACGATGTATCCAGCCAGTCTATCCTATCTTAATAATTCGAGTGACTAAATAACTATCCCCTAATAATAATAATAATAATAAGTCTTGAGATATCCTAATAATAATAATGTCCAAACGATGTATCCAGCCAGTCTATCCTATCTTAATAATTCGAGTGACTAAATAACTATCCCCTAATAATAATAATAATAAGTCTTGAGATATCCTAATAATAATAATGTCCAAACGATGTATCCAGCCAGTCTATCCTATCTTAATAATTCGAGTGACTAAATAACTATCCCCTAATAATAATAATAAGTCTTGAGATATCCTAATAATAATAATGTCCAAACGATGTATCCAGCCAGTCTATCCTATCTTAATAATTCGAGTGACTAAATAACTATCCCCTAATAATAATAATAATAAGTCTTGAGATATCCTAATAATAATAATGTCCAAACGATGTATCCAGCCAGTCTATCCTATCTTAATAATTCGAGTGACTAAATAACTATCCCCTAATAATAATAATAATAAGTCTTGAGATATCCTAATAATAATAATGTCCAAACGATGTATCCAGCCAGTCTATCCTATCTTAATAATTCGAGTGACTAAATAACTATCCCCTAATAATAATAATAAGTCTTGAGATATCCTAATAATAATAATGTCCAAACGATGTATCCAGCCAGTCTATCCTATCTTAATAATTCGAGTGACTAAATAACTATCCCCTAATAATAATAATAATAAGTCTTGAGATATCCTAATAATAATAATGTCCAAACGATGTATCCAGCCAGTCTATCCTATCTTAATAATTCGAGTGACTAAATAACTATCCCCTAATAATAATAATAAGTCTTGAGATATCCTAATAATAATAATGTCCAAACGATGTATCCAGCCAGTCTATCCTATCTTAATAATTCGAGTGACTAAATAACTATCCCCTAATAATAATAATAATAAGTCTTGAGATATCCTAATAATAATAATGTCCAAACGATGTATCCAGCCAGTCTATCCTATCTTAATAATTCGAGTGACTAAATAACTATCCCCTAATAATAATAATAATAAGTCTTGAGATATCCTAATAATAATAATGTCCAAACGATGTATCCAGCCAGTCTATCCTATCTTAATAATTCGAGTGACTAAATAACTATCCCCTAATAATAATAATAATAAGTCTTGAGATATCCTAATAATAATAATGTCCAAACGATGTATCCAGCCAGTCTATCCTATCTTAATAATTCGAGTGACTAAATAACTATCCCCTAATAATAATAATAATAAGTCTTGAGATATCCTAATAATAATAATGTCCAAACGATGTATCCAGCCAGTCTATCCTATCTTAATAATTCGAGTGACTAAATAACTATCCCCTAATAATAATAATAATAAGTCTTGAGATATCCTAATAATAATAATGTCCAAACGATGTATCCAGCCAGTCTATCCTATCTTAATAATTCGAGTGACTAAATAACTATCCCCTAATAATAATAATAATAAGTCTTGAGATATCCTAATAATAATAATGTCCAAACGATGTATCCAGCCAGTCTATCCTATCTTAATAATTCGAGTGACTAAATAACTATCCCCTAATAATAATAATAATAAGTCTTGAGATATCCTAATAATAATAATGTCCAAACGATGTATCCAGCCAGTCTATCCTATCTTAATAATTCGAGTGACTAAATAACTATCCCCTAATAATAATAATAAGTCTTGAGATATCCTAATAATAATAATGTCCAAACGATGTATCCAGCCAGTCTATCCTATCTTAATAATTCGAGTGACTAAATAACTATCCCCTAATAATAATAATAATAAGTCTTGAGATATCCTAATAATAATAATGTCCAAACGATGTATCCAGCCAGTCTATCCTATCTTAATAATTCGAGTGACTAAATAACTATCCCCTAATAATAATAATAATAAGTCTTGAGATATCCTAATAATAATAATGTCCAAACGATGTATCCAGCCAGTCTATCCTATCTTAATAATTCGAGTGACTAAATAACTATCCCCTAATAATAATAATAATAATAAGTCTTGAGATATCCTAATAATAATAATGTCCAAACGATGTATCCAGCCAGTCTATCCTATCTTAATAATTCGAGTGACTAAATAACTATCCCCTAATAATAATAATAATAAGTCTTGAGATATCCTAATAATAATAATGTCCAAACGATGTATCCAGCCAGTCTATCCTATCTTAATAATTCGAGTGACTAAATAACTATCCACTAATAATAATAATAAGTCTTGAGATATCCTAATAATAATAATATCCAAACGATGTATCCAGTCTTCCTATTTTAATAATTCGAGTGACTAAATAACTATACCTACGAGAAATGAGTTAGGTTAAGATTTTCATTACGAAAGATCGATACACGATAGAAATAGGAAATTACCTTACGTTTGTAAAACCGTCTATTTAACAAACGGTTCATGGGCGAAGTTACCCCTTTTATGAAATGGTGTTTTAAACTTAAACCATATGCATCTAAGAAAATAACCCAACTTATGTAAAACCGTCTATTTCACATACGTTATACGGGCGAAATTACCCCCTCTTATATAAAACCTTTGATTTAATATACAGTTTGTGGGCGGAATTCCCCTTACTCAGATAATACCGTCTTATAAACTTTCAGGTATCGTCACGAGTGAAAGCAGTGAGTTTTTCAGAAAGCGGCAACTATTTTGTAACTGTCGGATTTAGGCACGTCAAATTCTGGTATTTGGAATATTCTAGGAATGCTAAGGTAAGATTCAATTTTGTATTTTAATTAAATTATACGTAAATATATCTTAATTGTGAAATTTTGTTGAACTAATTGATTAAAAATTAAAATTTATAAAAAAAAAAAAATTAATAATTTTTTTTTATTATTATTTTGTGTTTAAATGCCTTTTTATTTAAAGAATCAAATTGTTTTTTCATAACTCCCATATTTGGAAATAACAACCCATTTGGAAACCTTGTAAAACTCTGTACAAAAAATAACCCCTACTTCTTACCCCAACAGATAAAAGAACCGGTGCCCCTAATGGGCCGCTCAGCGATACTAGGCGAGCAGAAAGACAACGAGTTCTGTGACGTTGTATGCGGTCGAGGCGCGGCTTCTGATAGTACCTACGCTATAACTCGAGGCGGGCTGCTTTGCGAGTTCAATTCGAGACGGCTGCTTGATAAGTGGGTGGAGTTACGGGTAAGTGGACGGAGTTACCCCTATTTTATACTAGGAATGTAATAGGTGGACGATATTACCCTATACAGGGTATAAGGAAAAGTATCACTTTCCTTTTAACAAGGTATAGTGTTAGTGATGTATAACAAATTCCACGAAAAAAAAATTTTTTTTGAACTCATTTTTAATCAAGAATTTCATTATTAATCGCGCGATTCACGCGCTCTAACACAAAGGTCATTCAACTCTCGGCGAGTAAGTAGGTCGGGAGCGCTCGCCGCCCGTACAGAGCGAGAGAGACAGAGCGAGCGCGTCGCGCGCCCGACCTATTTCCTCGCCGAGAGTTGAATGTGACCTTTGCGTTAGAGCGCGCTATTATTTATTAATAATGAAATTCTTGATTAAAAATGAGTTTAAAAAAATGTTTTTTTCGTTGAATGTGTTCTTCATCACTAACACTATACCTGGTTAAAACGAAAGTCATAGTTTTCCTAACACCCTGTATGTAAAGTTTCATTGACTCTCTCTCTTTCTCTCTTTCTCAATTCGTTCCCTCATGTCTGAGGATCTTGGTCAGCATCAGAGCAACATTTGGCGCGGATGATGCCTCTATCGGTTTCGATCCAGCGCGTCTCTCTCACCATCTCTCTCACCACTGCGTAGAATTTGGAAGATGATGAGTCTTTTACTTGATCGGTCCATCTGGTTGGTGAACGACCGTGCGAAATTGCCTAAGTTCATTGACGAAATTGCCCAAATTCGCCTAGTCTATCCGTTCATAAATTTGACATACATTTGAATCAACTGACGGAATTACCTCACATAGACTGACGTTGTTTAATAAACGTTATTATTATTATGAAATCCTAGAGTGGTCCCATTTTTTTTTTCATATACAAATGAGTTTATGACAACGTGCCAAGGTTGCGCCAAGTTTTTCATAGTTTTCTTGGTAGATGACCTGTCAACCGATAAGTAGTACCATAAAAAAGGTAGGTCGAGACGGTATGGCTCCTCCTTTCTTAAATGTATATTCTATACTCAAAGATTGAGTACCTAGATTTAATGTTATTTTTTTTCTTTTCAACAGACAACTTCAGCAAACTGCATGGCGATCGGCTCCCAATACATATTCGTGGGCTGCGCAGAGGGTATAGTGCGAGTATTCGCGCCGCATTCCCTTCAATACATCACAACATTACCGCGCGCACATTATCTAGGCGTTAGAGTACATGATGCGCATAATATCAGGTGGGTTCTAAAACGCGGTATTGAAGTTTTTTCTGCGAGATATATAAAGGGCAACAGGGTTTTAGTCGCTGGTGTCCTGAGACGCGGTATCGAAGTAATAGGAGATTTGTAAATAGTTTCTCTCGCTAATTCGCTAATTCATAATCAAAGTTTTTTCTGTCAGACCCTTATTAAGCCGATGGCGCTTCTAGCAAGAGCTATGTTAATGATTGTCAGTGTTCGTGGTATCGAAGTTTTCTCTTTTCGCCTTATTTTTGCATTACTTACATCATAAATGTTAATGTTTGTGCCGATGGATGGATAGACAGATGTTTGTTACTTTTACACACAAAAACTACTCAAGAGATTTTGATGAAGCTTAGCAATATTGTAGCTTAGACATCAGAATAACACATAGGCTATATTATTTTAAACATTTTTTTTCCAAGATGACGATAAATGCGTCCAAAGTCGCGGGCAGCCTCTAGTATTACAATAACACGTTTCTCTCCCCCCCAGTCACATGTTCAACGTGCCCCCCGGCGCGCGGTTCCCGGACGCAGTGGCTTTGACATACGACGAAAGAAACCACAAACTGACTACAGTGTACAACGATCATAGCTTGTACGTGTGGGATGTGAGAGATATTAAACGGGTATGTATCATTATTATTTTTATCATCATCATGTCAGCTTATGGACGTCCACTGCTGGACTTTTGTCCAAGGATCTCCACAACGACCGGTCTTGCGCTGCCCACATTCAACGGTTTCCAGCGACTTTAACCAAGTCGTCAGTCCACCTTGTTGGAGGCCTTCCCACACTGCGTCGTCCGGTGCGTGGTCGCCACTCGAGAACCTTTCTGCCCCATCGTCCATCAGTTCTGCGAGCAATGTGTCCCGCCCACTGCCGCGTATAATAGTATAATTAAATAATTCTTGATAATTAATATTTGCCTGCTGCGTTCCAATACTGGAATCGCAGATGTGGGACGATAAGCCGCCAAATTAAACGACTGGGCTGGCCATGTAAGTCGCATGCATACGAAGCGTTGGGCGAGAATAGCCACAGAATGGGTGCCGGAACACGGCCAACCTCACCGAGGTAGGCCGAAGAAACGATGGCGCGACGACCTATGTACATTCAGGGAAGATTGACTGACAGGAATCTATGGAGAAGCTTGGGAGAGGCTTTTGTCTAGCAGTGGGACGAAACAGGCTAATAAAAAAATATTTACCTCATAATACCTATTACTTTTTCATAATTTATTCAAATATTGTGATTGTTTGCAAAAAAACACATCATTTGTAATATTGCAAGATCTCTAAATGTGCGAAATCTCGTAGTTTTCTTAAACATAAAAAAACATTCGCTTGAGCCTCACTCTCGCGAGATTTGTATTCCCTATATTTAAGACTTAAGTCTAGCTAGGGAATGCAATCAAAACAGAATTCTTAAGTAGGTAGTTCATTATTTATATTATAGATGAGGGATTCCCTATTTTATAATTATTTAAAAAATATATTACTGAATGTATTTTTTTGTTTTTTTAATAAAATTCATAAAAAAAATATTTTTAAGGTTAACCTATCATGTCATTATCATAAATCTTAAATTCACCCCTTATCTAACACAACAATTTTCCCACCCACAGGTAGGCAAGTCCCACTCGGCGTTATACCACTCAGCTTGCATCTGGGGCGTGGATATGGTGACAATTAGCCCTACTCTAGCCCCGGGAACATTCCTGACTTGTTCAAGCGATGACACGGTCCGTGTTTGGCAGATTCAAGGGAAACAACCGCCGAATATTTATAGTAATGTAAGTAAATAACCTCCCATTTTTATTTAGAAAAAACCCGACTACGTTTAAAAAACACATTTTTTATACAGGATGTAAGGAAACGTATCACTTTCCTTTTAACCAGGTATAGTGTTAGTGATGTAGAATACATTCCACAAAAAAAAATTTATGAACTCCTTTTTAATTGAGAATTTCATTATTAATCGCGCGATTCGCGCGCTGTAATGCAAAGGTCATTCAACTCTCGGCGAGTAAGTAGGTCGGGAGCGCTCGCCGCTCGTACAGAGCGAGAGAGACAGAGCGAGCGCACCCGACCTACTTACTCACCGAGAGTTGAATGACCTTTGCGATAAAGCGCGCGTTTAATAATGAAATTCTTGATTAGAAATGAGTTCAAAAAAATTTTTTTTTCGTGGAATGTTTTCTACATCACTTACACTATACCTGGTTAAAAGGAAAGTGATACTTTTCAAATATCCTCTATTTAGATGTATCCAGTGTCACTCTCACTGAAAATAAGAATCTAACGACAGCTCTCAAGATAAAATCATCAAGGCGTTCAGGTTTTTCAATAGTCAGATAAAATTTAACTGACAGATAAACCTATGTCTATTTCATAAATTGCCCCCACCCTCTCGTTGTCTCGGTGGAGGGAAGTCTCTGTCTACCTCGATGGGGGAGAGGCTTGACAGATATGTATGTACAGATCTACCAAGTTATCTGTGAACCGGCCGTTATTGTAACTACGGCCACTAATACGCAAATGTCAAATTACGGAACTGCTGCGATTGGTAGAAATACAATTTTGTATTGCTACTAGCACCGCTGTTCAGTTCACAGATAACTTGGTCTGTGTATAGGCACTTGAGTGACATTGTCAGGAGGACGTGGGTGGTGAATAAGTAACTCAAAATAATGACAATTTACAAGATGACATCGTTAGTTCCGATTTCCGTCACGTGCCAAAAGATCCTTGTAGCACTATATGTATGTATGTTTGTAACTAATAAAAATATGTATTAATCTTTCCAGGAATTAAACAAAGTGATATACATAGACCCAGAATTAAAATTCTTGAAGGACGCCGACCTAACAGCGACTAGTGATAAGGACAAGAATAAGAGCTATGACGACAAAACGGGTGTTAGGTAAGTTGCAGGGACGTTAATTAAAATTAATGTAGCATTAAACTGCTTTTGAAAAAATGGCATCCAACCTAATTCATAGTAAAAATTTTCGGTATCAATTACAGTACACATCCCCATTCGAGCTAGTATGGAGAAAAATAAGTTGGCGGCCACTGATGAAACTTACGTCAATCGATAGAGAAAAATATTATAAAACGATAGTATTTTGGACAGATGTCGAAAGTGATATACTTTCGGAGATATAGAACTTTGAAAATGTTCACATGTAACAATTTTTAAAGTTCTTTTATTGTTGAGTGTAATTGATACCGAAATTTTTACTATACCAGGCTCCATACAAATATGTTCGATGCCATTTGATTATCATAGCGCGATGTTTAATTATACAAAAATATAAACCGACAGCCAAGTCTCAGTAATAGGATCCCGTTTTCACCCTTTGGGATACGGAACCCTAAATACAAATACAGTATATTATATTATTCTATTTTTTAGATGCGTACGAGTTTCCCCTGACGGCTTACATGTGGCGAGCGGCGACCGCGCCGGCAATATATGGGTGCATTCTGCTGATGGGACGCTGCTTAGGACGCTGGAGGCGCATGATGCTGAGGTAACCATCTTCATCATTAGTATATCAACTTCATCATGATCTACCCATTTGTGTCCCATTTCTGGTCAAAGACCTCTTTTCGCCATCATCATCACCATTATCATCTAGCCAATCGGTCCCACTGCTGGGCAAAGGCCTCTTTTCGCCATCATCATCCATCACCATCACAATCATCATCCATCACCATCACAATCATCTTACACAATTGTCACAGGCAACGTGGAATATCATAATATCTAAGAGCGTCTCTCTTGTCGGTGTAGTCAACACCACTCTGCTCTATTCTCCGTCCGTTTGAGTACCTGATACGACACAACTTCTATTCCCTCTTTTATTAATCCCCGACGTCAAAAAAGGGGTTGATGCTTATGTTAAGGTGCGTACAGACCATGTTATTTAACATTGTTATATAACATGTTTTACATAATGTGGACACTGAATGTTATAAAACATGGTATAGTAACATGTTATTGACATGTACAACAATGTTATATAACTTTGATCGCGTGGATTGTACTGAAGAACGACAAACGACAATGGTTATATAACATTGTTATATTGCATTGTTATTCTAATGTGTACAGTATTATTTTATGTTGAATAACAAGGTTACATACTGTGGACGTGTTATAAAACACAAGATAAATAACATATACATGGTCTGTACGCACCTTTATAAGTTTGACCCCTCTGTCTGTCTGTCTGTGGCACTGTAGCTCCTAAACGCGTGGACGGATTTGGATGCGGTTTTTTTTATTTGTCTAGTATGTAATTGCCATCTCATAAGGGAAATATCTCAGTACTTAAGTAACACACTTTAACCCCATTGTAATAATGTCCTATTTTGTTTCCCGCAGGTCCTATGTCTAGAATACGCGCAACAACCTAGATTGCTAGCCAGCGCATCAAGGGATCGTCTCATACACGTGTTTATGGTCGATAAGGTAATATACATACATACATACATATCCGTCACGCTTCTCTCCCATCGGGGTAGGCGGAGATCACTTGCCACTGAATGTGGATGAAGCGAAAGAAGTGTGGGTTCGTTGCAAGTTGAGGGAAGTGGTTTCTGTCTCTTCTAATATTATAAATGTCAATGTTTGTGCCGATGGATAGATGTTTGTTATTTACGCAAAAACTACTGAACAGATTTTGATGAAACTTGGCAATATTGTAGCTTATGTATCAGAATACACATATGCTACATTATTTTGAGATATCATGATTTTTTTTCCAAGATATGACGATAAATGCATACGAAGTCGCGGGAAGTTAATAGTAACTTAATAAAACTGATCTTTTAACATCAAATCCCCATAGTAAAAGTGCCGACTTTCCCACAGGGCTACCAAATAATGCAAACCTTAGACGAGCATTCATCATCAATAACAGCTGTAAGGTTCCTAAACTCTGGATCCGGATTACAAATGGTCTCCTGCGCAGCTGACAAGACTATACTGTTCAGGCAGCTGAGGACGGTATGTAACTACTTCTGGTATGGAACCTATGTCAATAAAACTTGTCAAAAAATATGTCAGTAAACATGTCAATAAAATATGTCAGCAAACATGTCAATAAAATATGTCAATAAAACATGTCAATAAACTATGTCAATAAAATATGACAATAAAACATGCCGATAAAATATGTCAATTAACTATGTCAATAAAACATGTCAATAAAATATGTCAATATATTCAGCAATATTATATGGCGCGATAAGTCAATAACACTAAGTAATTGATTATGTTCATATTTTCAGAATCCCGACGGCTCAATGCAGTTCGCTCGCGGTCAGAACGTGTCAGGTCGTAGTACCCTGTACGATATGGAGGTGGACTCTGGGGGGAGACACGTACTAGCCGCTTGTCAGGTAATACATACATTTAATAGTTTCTAATACTAACTCCGGTTTAAAGGACCAAAAGATTGCCAAGAGTTCAGGGGCCCAAGTCTACTAATTTAAAATAGCCTCAGTTGTGTGTCGGCAGAGTGTCAATGGCATTTTTTGACAGATTTGGTCGCAATCAGTGTAAGCCATTGTTTAGCAGAATACCAATCAAAAAATTCCATTGACACTCTGCCGGCACACAACTGAAGCTATTTTAAATGAGCAGACTTGGGCCCTAGGTCGAAGGGACAACAATCTTAGATCTAAACTTACACAAATGCATCCTACTAATATTATAAATGTTAATATTTGTGCCGATGGATGGATGTATGTTTGTTACTCTTTAACGCAAAAACCACTGAACAGATTTCGATGAAACTTTAGAATATTGTAGCTTGCAAATCAGAATAACACATAGGCTATATTATTTTACGCTATCTTGTTTTTTTTTTTCAAGATATGACAATGAAGTCGCAGGCAGCCTCTAGTATACACTAAATTATACTACAGTTTTTATAAATGATTATTTGTTCAGGATCGCAACGTTCGCGTCTACTCGGCAGCGCATGCGCGTCATACCAAGACGTTTAGGGGCACGCCGGCTGAAGATGGAACCCTTATTAAGGTATTTGTCTTTCTTCATCATTATATTTAAGAGCGTCGCTCTTGTCGGTGTAGTCTACGCCACTCAGGGCCCCAAGTCTGTTAATTTAAAATAGCCGAGTGTCAATGGCATTTTTGACACATTTGGTATTCTGCTAAACAATTGCTCACAGATCTACCAAGTTATCTGTGAACTGAACGGCGGCGCTAGTAGTAATACAAAATTGTATTTCTACCAATCGCAGCAGTTCTGGAATTTGACATTCCCGTATTAGTGGCCGTAGTTACAATAACGGCCGGTTCACAGATAACTTGGTAGCTCTGTACACTGATTGCGACCAGATGTGTCAAAAAATGCCATTGACACTGCTGACACACAACTGAGGCTATTTTAAATTAGCAGACTTGAGCCCCTGGTCGATAATTTATTATAAATAGTTATACATACTCTCATGCAGAGACCACTTCCGTCCACTATAGAAATTTCTTTAATTTTCAGGTGGCCCTAGATAACAGTGGCATATACCTAGCGACATCTAGCACTGACAAAATATTAAGTGTATATGATTATTATTCCGGAGAATGCATGGCGACTATGTATGGGCATTCGGAAATCGTCACTGGATTAAAGTAAGTTATATACATACATATCTATCACATCACTCCCCCATCGAGGCAGACAGACTCCCTTCCACTTGCTACGATACAAACATCATCGCTTCATTCAAAGTAGATTCGCATACAAAACCTGAAACGCGGTATCGAAGTTTTTTCCGAGCTACGTATATAAGTAAATTCCCCATCGAGGTAGACAGAGACTCCCTTCCACTTGCTACGATACAAACATCATCGCTTTATTCAAAGTAGATTCGCATACAAAACCTGAAACGCGGTATCGAAGTTTTTTCCGAGCTACGTATATAAGTAAATTCCCCATCGAGGTAGACAGAGACTCCCTTCCACTTGCTACGATACAAACATCATCGCTTCATTCAAAGTAGATTCGCATACAAAACCTGAAACGCGGTATCGAAGTTTTTCCCGAGCTACGTATATAAGTAAATTCCCCATCGAGGTAGACAGAGACTCCCTTCCACTTGCTACGATACAAACATCATCGCTTCATTCAAAGTAGATTCGCATACAAAACCTGAAACGCGGTATCGAAGTTTTTCCCGAGCTACGTATATAAGTAAATTCCCCATCGAGGTAGACAGAGACTCCCTTCCACTTGCTACGATACAAACATCATCGCTTTATTCAAAGTAGATTCGCATACAAAACCTGAAACGCGGTATCGAAGTTTTTTCCGAGCTACGTATATAAGTAAATTCCCCATCGAGGTAGACAGAGACTCCCTTCCACTTGCTACGATACAAACATCATCGCTTCATTCAAAGTAGATTCGCATACAAAACCTGAAACGCGGTATCGAAGTTTTTCCCGAGCTACGTATATAAGTAAATTCCCCATCGAGGTAGACAGAGACTCCCTTCCACTTGCTACGATACAAACATCATCGCTTCATTCAAAGTAGATTCGCATACAAAACCTGAAACGCGGTATCGAAGTTTTTCCCGAGCTACGTATATAAGTAAATTCCCCATCGAGGTAGACAGAGACTCCCTTCCACTTGCTACGATACAAACATCATCGCTTCATTCAAAGTAGATTCGCATACAAAACCTGAAACGCGGTATCGAAGTTTTTCCCGAGCTACGTATATAAGTAAATTCCCCATCGAGGTAGACAGAGACTCCCTTCCACTTGCTACGATACAAACATCATCGCTTCATTCAAAGTAGATTCGCATACAAAACCTGAAACGCGGTATCGAAGTTTTTCCCGAGCTACGTATATAAGTAAATTCCCCATCGAGGTAGACAGAGACTCCCTTCCACTTGCTACGATACAAACATCATCGCTTCATTCAAAGTAGATTCGCATACAAAACCTGAAACGCGGTATCGAAGTTTTTCCCGAGCTACGTATATAAGTAAATTCCCCATCGAGGTAGACAGAGACTCCCTTCTACTTGCTACGATACAAACATCATCGCTTCATTCAAAGTAGATTCGCATACAAAACCTGAAACGCGGTATCGAAGTTTTTCCCGAGCTACGTATATAAGTAAATTCCCCATCGAGGTAGACAGAGACTCCCTTCTACTTGCTACGATACAAACATCATCGCTTCATTCAAAGTAGATTCGCATACAAAACCTGAAACGCGGTATCGAAGTTTTTCCCGAGCTACGTATATAAGTAAATTCCCCATCGAGGTAGACAGAGACTCCCTTCCACTTGCTACGATACAAACACACCTCTTTTACTTCATACACATTCATCAGTCTCCTCATACATGCACGTCGGTTGTTTGTCTCCATAGTAAAAGTCGTTTCTTTCAGATTCACTCCAGACTGCCAGCACCTAGTGTCAGCATCCGGCGACGGTTGTATATTCGTGTGGAGAGTGCCGCACGACATGGTGGTGACGATGAGAGCCAGGTTGGCTCAGCAAGCTATACGGCAGGGGAAGTGAGTTCATTCGTTAGTTTTTCCATTCGTTCAGCTCATTTTTTCATTCACCCATTCATTCATTCGTTTTTCATTTTTTCATCTTCAGTCGTTCTTTCGCCTGTTAATTAATTCGATTTGTTTTTCATAGATAGATAGATAGAAATACCTTATTGCACACAAAGAAATACAAATAAAACTTAAAACTAAAACATTGTGCGCAAAGGCGGCCTTATCACTAAAAGTGATCTCTTCCAGACGACCTTTAGTGTAACCTTTGTTGTTTTTCATTTAATATTTCATTTATTTATTTATTCGATTATTCTATATCTCATTCATTCGATTAATTATTCATTCATTCTCTCATAAACTCATTATTTCTCTCACTACTCACTCATTCAGTGATTCATTCGTTTGTTCATTCATCTCCATGATGAAAATCGAATGATGTAAACAGAACAACTTTCTCCAAGAAATATA
Organism: Anarsia innoxiella; assembly: GCA_947563765.1. Classification (NCBI taxonomy): domain Eukaryota; kingdom Metazoa; phylum Arthropoda; class Insecta; order Lepidoptera; family Gelechiidae; genus Anarsia; species Anarsia innoxiella. The sequence goes on from OX387420.1 coordinate 311,853, forward strand.
GTTTATATGGTAATTAAAAAAAAAAACCTAACTTTTTATAAGAAATGCCCGATCAGCTGATCGACACGTGTTTCTTAGGAAATATTGCTTAGCTGACGCTACCCCCTCTTACAGAAAAGTCCCAGCGTCCACCAACGGCCTGTCAGCTTTAGACAGCGAGTCTGACGGCGTGTGGGGGTCTCCGCCTAGGGACGTCAATCATGACGAGTTTGTGTCGCCGCAAGTGCCGGATTACACGTAAGTATATGTATATAATGTTACTAGATGTATACACAAACATACATACATATATACACACATACATACACATACCTACACACATACGTCCAAACTCAGAGATACTGACACAAACACACGCATACACACACACATACACATACACACACACTAACACACATACACACACTCAAACACACATACATACATTAAAACACACGTACACAGACACACACACACATACACGCAGACACAGCCACAGATACACACTAAAACACACAGACACACGAACACTAACACACACAGGTGCCGAATTGCATGTGAGTATACACTAAAGGGCGATAAAGAATGCACATAGATCTTTGTAAAGCAATCGTCTAATTCCGACTTCGTATAGCGATATCTGTGTCGCACACACCACGACGTTTGTTTTGTCAGTCGCGGTTCAAATGCGAGAGAGTGCTACAATAAAGTAAATTCTAAATTCAAATTCTGATGAACGATTACTGACACTCATAGATTAGATCTTTATATGAATTTGCTAAATAAATTTTGTCAATTCACGCTACTGTTATTGTGTTTCGCAGTACAAATTTTCAATGCCGCCAACATGGTGGCATAGGAATTATTAAATGAAACGTATTCTAATCATCATCATTCATTTATGACATTCACTCACCGAACGAATGATTTGAATGAAATCGCCAATGATTGACTCACTCCCCCCGCAGTCTCCGCATCGGGCGGCTGCCGTCGTGGGCCAAGAAGAGCCTCGGCACCGCCGCCCCCCCCCCCGACGCCGCGCCCCCACCCCCCGCCCGAGGGAAGTGGGCCGCCAGGGTCGCACCCGCTGGTATGATATACTATTAAATGCGTGGTTGTTTTAGGCGCGGTTTACACTGAAGTGGCGTGGCGGAGGCGCGCGGCGGCAGCGTCTTATCAAGAAAACTCTTAAAAGTATTAGAATAGAGTCGTATTTGCCGTGATTTCGTCCGCGAGGAGCGCGCCACTCGCCCCGTGTGTTTAACGGCGCCGCCGAATAGCGCGGACGAAATTAAATATGACTCTATTCTGATTCTTAGTGTTTTCTTGACAGGACGCTTCGCCGCGCGCCTCCACCACGCCACTTCGGTATAAATTAGCAGTTTCATAATGCATGCATCATTTTCGTAATGTGAAAGCTGTATTGTTAAGTTTCTTAAATCCATTCAATGATTTTATGTGAAAGAGTAACAAACATCCATCGGCACAAACATTGACATTTATAATATACCTACAGACAGAGCAAGTTATCTGTGAACCGAACGGCGGCGCTACTAGTAATACAAAATTGTATTTCTACCAATCGCAGCACTTCTGGAATTTGACATTTTCCGTATTAGTGGCCGTAGTTACAATAACGGCCGGTACACAGATAACTTGGTAGATCTGTATAACATATTCTAATCCACATTTTCCCCTAAACAGAAAAGCGAGTCGATTCAGATGGATCTAAAGACAGCTCCTTAGACAGTGGAACTGATACGAGATATATTGAGAAAAGAAGAGAACAAACAAAACAGGTATGTATTTTGATAGTTACATACATATAAGCGGTGGTAGCCCAGTTGGTAGAACGCTTGCCTCGAACTCCGAGGGCGCGGGTTCCAAACCTGGCGCGGGCACGTACCTCTGAGTTTATTTCTCATTTACGGATCAATTTATTCGATTACCACTTGCTAACGGTGAAGGAAAACATCGTGAGGAAACCTGCATACACCAGAGAAGAAATTCGAAGGTGTATGTGAAATCCGCCAACACGCACTTGGCCAGCGTGGTGGATTACGGCCTAATCACTCTCTGTATGAGAATAGGCTCGTGCCCCTCGGTGGGGACATATATGAGCTGATAACACATACATACATGGGACAATCAACAGAAAATGAATTTGAATGACGGATGCTAAACGTCATCATCACTTATATAAGGTGACTTTAAATTAATGAACGATAGAAAAGGATATGCATGTACTCGTGACAACAAACAACTTTTACTATGGGACCAAGTTCGATATCACAAAAAAAAAAATTGTTCCCCCATACTCAGCTGATGCATTTTGTATGGCGAGTTCAAAATTTTTTAAACGATTTCGACCTTGGTCCCATAGTAAAAGTTATTTGTTATCACGAGTACATGAATATCCTTTTCTATCGTTCACTAATTTAAAGTCACACTATACAGGGTGTAACAGAAAGGGGGTATAAAGCCGAAACACAGCGATAGTCCTCATGAAACTCAACAACTTTTCCCAATGAACATGAGTCGTAACACGAAAAAAATTTTTGGATCGCCCATACTTACTCGTTCAGCTGATCGGACATTTTGCATGGCGAAGCGATTTTTTTTTTGGAGTTACGACTTACGACCCATGTTCCTTGGGCAAAGTTGTTCAGTTTTACTATGACTACCGCTGTGTTTCGGCATTATACCCCCTTTCTGTTACACCCTGTATATCCTGTGAAAATATATTGTAGTTCTTTATTTCACGAAGATGTATGGCGATTCTGTGTACATCAACAACAATAAAATCTTTTTTCAAGTTTTTCGTAAAATTATTGTCATTCGAAGATTGTCCCACATACATACATATCTGTCACGCCTCTATAACTCGATGGAGAACCGTGATAGATATTTTTCTATATGTCTTGTATGTATGTAGTTAAGTAGGTTTTTTTTTAAAGGCAAATTCCATTGTGGAAAGGGATGACGACTACATTCAAAAATTCAAAAAATAATTAGTCCGTCTTTTAGGCTATTAAAAAATATTCGAAACACGTTTTTTTACCTGATCAAATACATAAATAAATACAAAGATACAGGGCATCAACGTTGGGGGGTATTGTCGTCACTCCTAGGTAAAAAACTAAAAATCTTACTGAGGCGTGACGTCACGAGCAACTTTAACCCAGTGTATCTTTGTCATTTTTAGTTTAAGAGAAAAAAAGAAAAAATACGTGTCGAATATTTTAAAATAATCTATGTGATGGACTAAAAAAATTTTTTTGTCATCATACCTATTCTGTCAATGTCAAGTAAAGCTTACTATAACTTTATGTGTATCTGTCACGCCTCTATCCCATCAGGGTAGGCAGAAGCCACTTATCTCCACTTATACCTCGATAGGAGAGAGGCGTGGCATATCTTTTAAATATCATTGTCGTTTCTGTCAATGTCAAGTAAAGTATGGTTATGGATATTAAATAATTAAATTATTATAACATTTTGGTGGAGGTGTTCCTGTGAATAATATTCGTTTTTACTTCTCAATTTTTTTTTAAATGGGTTAAGTAAATATTTTTGTACAGTAAAAAAAAAATATTTGGAAAATTAAAAAAAAAAAAATTTGGAAATGGTAAGAAAAAAAAAGTGGAAAATGGAAAAAAATGTGAAAATTGATTGATTGATTGTGAAATGGTTTTCGTATGGGAAAGGGTTTTTATTAACTGTTTTATGTGTAAATGTTTAATCTTCAAGTGTATTATTTTTAATTGATTTTAATATAATTATTTTTTTTTTTATGTTGGGGGCTTGGAAAAGCGTATCTTCATGGTATTATTGTTACTTTTTTTTTCTTTTTCGTAATTTTTTTTTTAAACAGACGCCATAACTGTGGGACCTTTTTGGCTTTAATCCTTTTGTAGTATTTGCCCATACTAATTTTAAATTATACAGGGTGTAACAGAAAGGGTATAAAGCCGAAACACAGCGATAGTCCTCATGAAACTGAACAACTTTCCCCAAGGAACATGGGTCGCAACTCGAAAAAAAATTTCGCCTCCCCATACAAAATGCCCGATCAGCTGATCGAGTAAGTATAGGCGATCCAAAAATTTTTTTCGAGTTACGACCCATGTTCCTTGGGGAAAGTTGTTCAGTTTCATGAGGACTATCGCTGTGTTTCGGCTTTATATACCCTTTCTGTTACACCCTGTACTTGTATTAGTGCAGGCGAGTAGCGTACATAACCTTTTTTTACAAGTTTCTTTTTCAAGGCCTAAACTCAGAACAGCCAGAAATTTTAGAAGTTTACTTTAGTAGTAGTTTAAGGGGTCCGTTTCTCCAGTTACCGATAAAGTTTAACTGACAGATAAACCTATATCTATTTCATAAAACGTGACGTTTTAGACAGGTAAAAAATATCCCTAAAGCGCTACAAGGAGATTTTGGTACGTGGCGGAAATCGGAACTAACGATATCATCTTGTAAATTGTCATTCTTCTTCTTCTTTATCAGCCCATATATGTCCCCACCGAGGGGCACGAGCCTACTCTCATAGAGAGAGTGATTAGGCCGTAATCCACCACGCTGGCCAAGTGTGGGTTGGCGGATTTCACATACACCTTCGAATTTCTTCTCTGGTGTATGCAGGTTTCCTCACGATGTTTTCCTTCACCGTTAGCAAGTGGTAATCAAATAAATTGATCCCGTACATGAGAAATAAACTCAGAGGTACGTGCCCCCGCCAGGATTCGAACTCACGCTCTCAGAATTCGAGGCAAACGTTCTACCAACTGGGCTACCACCGCTAATTGTCGTTCATCATCATCATCAGATATTTAAGAGCCAGGCTCTTGTCGGTGGAGTAATCGCCATCTTTGTCTCCCTTCTGCCAACAATTTGACTTCCTGATACGACACGACGTTAATTTTTCTTTCACTTGAGCGAAGTAAGTACGTCTTGGACTTCCTCTTCCTCTCTTTCCCTCAATTTTTCCTTCAACGATGTTTTTTATAAATTCGTCGTGTCGTATCAAGTGCCCTATCATCCTTCCTCTTCTATTTTCTATTGTTCTCAACAAGGAGCGCTTTTCGCCGACCAATTGTCATTATTTTGAGTTATTTATTCACCACCCACGCCCTCCTGACAATGTCACTCAAGTGCCAAAAGATCCTTGTAGCACTGTAGGAACAAAAGTTAGTCGAAACGGGACCTAATAATAATTTAAAAAAATGTCTTGAATTTCCAAATTTTTTATTTTTTTTTTCAATTTTCTAAAATTTCTGGTTCACGAAACCCGGTTATAAAACCCGTTTGTAAAATACACCTTCTGCCCTTGTGATAGCGTCCGAAATCACTGAACCTGTCACAGCTGCCCCGCGTTGAAGCGTTATTCAGACAATTTGACGCTTCATTCAAACAGACATATGATATACTGACTATCTCGCCGAGATTCGAAAAGGTTTTCTTTTAATTTCCTTCAGTTTTTTTTTTGCATTCTGTATGGTCTGAAGCTTAGTCTTTCGTGCATTTTTGTTTTCGTTTGTGGCACGTTTTGCGTTCATTTTGTATTGAATTTAAAGAGTTTTCTTTCATGGTCTCATTTAAGTTGGGTTAAATAAATATTATGCTTATGTTAGAAAGAGATGCTTAGATGGTTTCTATATGTAGTAAGAATGAGTGAAAGGAGATTAACGAAAAATATATTATTTAAGGCGAGATTGGATGGAAATGAGAGGGAAAGGCTAAGAACGTATCTCGATCAAAACGGGGATGTAAAGAAAAGCCAAGTCAAGAGTACCCTAAACCGACGTGTACGTATGAGGAGATTAATGAATGTGGATGAAGTGAAAGAGGTGTGTTTGTATCGTAGCAAGTGGAGGGAGGTCTCTGTCTACCTCGATGGGAGAGAACCGTGACGCATATGTATGTATATGTATGTAATTTTGAGTTAACCGACGAATAGTCTTTTTGAATTTTGAAAATAAATGAAGAAATAGGAAGTAAGTATGTTTGTATCGTAGCTTTTAGAGGGAAGTCTCTGTCTACCTCAATGGGAGAGAGGCGTGACATGTGTATGTTTTTCGACCCATGTTCCTTTGGGAAAGTTCGTTAGCTTCATGGGCAGATTATGTATCTTTATTATTATTTTTACCCGACTGCGCCAGAAGGAGGGTTATGTTTTTCGAGAGTATGTATGTATGATTCTTTGGCACGCAACAGCCTAAACAGCTTGATGGATTTTAGCTTGAGAGGTGTCGTTAGATTCGTATTTACTGTAAGAGTGACACTGAGTACATCAAAATAAAATAAAAAAAATTAAAACAAAAAGGTTAGGTTATTTATCTTAAAAATCGAAATATTCATCAACTTTCTCGTTCGATTACATTCATTCATTCATTCATACCATTCGTTCATCATTCATTCGCTTGGGATAACTCAATTACGCTCGTACATAGCATGCTAGCATGATTTTGATTAAATCTAACCTTAATGTTTATTTTTTATTGTTTTCTGTTTAGTTTTAAGAAATATGTCTATTTGAGTTAAAAAAACAAACAATTTTTTTGTTAAAAGGAGAGACGATTGAATAATAATAATAATATTTAGAGGCTCTTTCACTATCTATAGATAAAATTTATCTGACAGATAGTTTATACCTGTCTACCTAAAACGTCTTGTTTTATGAAATGGACATAGGTTTATCTGTCAGTTAAATTTAGTTAGTTCATTAAAACTTGGACCTAACTCAGAGCTCGTTTCACAACTGACAGATAAACCTATGTCTATTTCATAAAATATGACCTTTTAGACAGAGACAGGTATAAAATATCTGTCAGATAAATTTTATCTGTAGGTAAGTTGTAAAACGGGACCTCAGTATAGTATTTTTTTAAATTATTTTATTATCTAGCCCTCAGTGTCCCACTGCTGGGCAAAGGCCTCTCTCCTTCCAATTTTTTTTGTTTTTTTTTTAAATTTACATTTAATTATGATTTCCTAGGTGACAATTGATGTGTCAAAACAACGGCCGGCTGATAATCGAACTCGACACCTAACTGATGACTCATCTCTTGGCAGTTTCAAATATGATCAGGTTTTTTTTAATTATTATTTATTTTATGATTTTGGTTCTATTATGACCCGCGTAAGAGCCGGCGCACACCTGACGGAGCGCAGCGCAGAGCATTTTTGATTGTCATATTATTCGTTCGTTATCAGCCCATATATGTCCCCACCGAGGGGCACGAGCCTACTCTCATACAGAGAGTGATTAGGCCGTAATCCACCACGCTGGCCAAGTGCGGGTTGGCGAATTTCACATACACCTTCGAATTTCTTCTCTGGTGTATGCAGGTCCTCACGATGTTTTCCTTCACCGTTAGCAAGTGTCTCTGTCATATTATTATCAACATTGTTCTCATTAGAATAATATTCAAAATCAGTTGACAGAACAAATGAGCATCGACGCATCGAAGCGACTACATGCCAATGTTGTGTTAACTGATTTTGAATATTATTCTAATGAGAACAATGCCGATAATAATATGACAATCACAAATGCTCTGCGCTGCGCTCCGTCAGATATGCGCTGGCCCTTAGTCTTTCTTCTTTCAAAAATGGATTATCTTTCATAAATATCCCATCAAACACCGTTTTTTTTAAAAGAATACATAAATTAACTACAGTGCTACAATGATCTTTTGGCACATGGCAGAAATCGGAACTAACGATATCATCTTGTTCATTCCTTTTTTATTATTTAAGAGTTAGGCTTTTGTCGGTGGAGTATACGCCATCTTTGCCTCTCTTCTGCCAGCAATGGGGATGATGACTACATTCAAAAATTCAGAAAATAATTAGTCCGTCTTTTAGGCTATTAAAAAATATTTGAGACACATTTTTTACCTGATCAAATACATAAATAAATACAAAGATACAGAGCATCAAAGTTACGGAGTGGGGGGTATTGACGTCACTCCTCGGTTAAAATCGTACTGAGGCGTGACGTCACGAGCAACTTTAACCCAGTGTAACATTGTCATTTTTAGTTTAAGAGAAAAAAGAAAAAAATGCGTGTCGAAAATTTTAAAATAATCTATGTGAATTCAAAAACATTTTTTTAGTCATCCTGCCTATTTGACTTCTTGATATCATCTTGTAAATTGTCATTAATTTGAGTTATTTATTAACCACCCACGCCCTTCTGACAATGTCATTTAAGTGCCAATAGATCCTTGTAGCACTGTAATGGTTATCTTATCCCTCTTCAGGACCAAGAATCAACCGAACACGATGGTGACATCGAAGACATATCAGATGGTGAAAGAACTTCATCATCAGGTAGTCGAACTCGGCCTACTTACTACCCTGGGAATGATACTGTGGAGACACCTAGGTGAGTGGTGTTATGTAGATGGCGTTGTGAGATGACAGTGGCGTTGTGTGGATGTAGGTGGCGTTATAGAGATGTAGGTGGCGTTATGTGAATGACAGTGGCGTTGTGTAGATGACAGTGGCGTTGTGTAGATGACAGTGGCGTTGTGTAGATGACAGTGGCGTTGTGAGAATGAAAGTGGTGTTAAAGAAATGTAGGTGGCGTTATTGGAATGTAAATGGCGTTATGTAGATGACAGTGGCGTTGTGTGAATGACAGTGGCGTTACGTGAATGTGGATGGCATTCAATGTAGGTGGCGTTGTAAGATGAAAGTGGCGTTACGTGAATGTGGATGGCGGTATCTAAATGACAGTGGCGTTAAAAAATGAAGCTGGCGTTATGTGAATGAAGTGAAACAGTAGTTAGTGAAAGGTAGTCTCTGTCTACCTCGTTGGGGAAGCTCGAGACAGATATATTGTAAGTAAAGCTTATCACTATAACCAATACTTCTAATATCATCACTTCCCCCAACAGTGAATTCCAAGTAACAGCGCTAGATGCAACAGAACTCCGTCAGTCAATGCGTCGTTCCGGGCGTTGGACGGGTGGCACTGCAACTGGGACGTCACTCAGTGGATCGCCTCATGATACTGATGACGATGAGGTAATTACTCAGTTGGGTTTTCGACTCAGTTGACTCTTAGACCCAGTTGACTCATAGATTTGATGACTCAGTTGACTTAGTTGGACGGGTGGCACAGCTACTGGGACGTCACTCAGTGGATCGCCGCATGATACTGATGATGATGAGGTAATGACTCAGTTGGGTTGTAGACTTAGTTGAAGAATTGATGACTCGGTAGACTTGACGACTCAGTTGGGTTGTAGAATCTACGACTCAGTTGGCTTATAAAATCTAAGGCACAGTTGAGTCATAGACTCGCACGCCGATTTGACTTGTAGACTTGACGACTTAGTTGACTCATAGATTCAATAACTTCATTGAATTATAGACTCGATGACTCAGTTCACTTGTTGAATCTACGACTCCGTTGATTCATAGATTCAACGGCTCAGTTTACCATAAGCTCGATGACTCAGTTGACTTAGATTCTATGACTCTCATAAGTAAATAAAGTTCTTCAATTTTCTTGTCATTTTGCCTAAACAATTATTTTGCAGGTATCCACCCCATCCGGCGACAACGCAGATCGCAATCCTCTCTCCGGCTCGTGCGAGTCTCTCGACACGGCGGGTCGAAGAGAGAAGTATCTTAAATCGGCCTTTGACAGCTTAAGCGGCTGCGAGGATACTAACTTAGTTGGAGGTGAGTCTTGTTTACAGTGGACTAGGTTTTGTTTGAAGTGAAGAACTGTAATTGGCTGTTAAGTTTTATATTTCATTGGTACATGTTTAACCTCTCACATCCCACTGACCCATTATAAACCCAGACACAATAAAAAAAAAATTAGAAAAAAAAAGAAAAACAAAGAAAAGAAAAAAAAAGAAAGAGATTTTCTATTGTTCTATTTTTTTTTTTGGGATGTGAAAGATTAAAAGCTGTTGTTTTTCCGAAAAGAATAAAAAAAAAATACTGTGAATAAGTGTTTGTTTACAGTGGACAATTTGACGCAAAACCGCTGAATAGATTTAATTGAATTTTATGAATAGACATCAGAATAATAATAAGCATGCTACTAGCTAGTTTTCATCGATTAGCTTTCCAAAAATGGGTAACGAACGACATCGCGGTAGACTTAGGCAAAGGTGGCGAGACGAGTTCGACTCATTCAGTGAAGAATGGTAAACAGCAGCAGAACTTGATGGAGAACAAGGGAAGCCCAGCAGTGGGACGTGACAGGTTGACTGTATTTTTGTTTTATATAAGTTTTCAAGATTTGACGCTTAATACACGAAATCGTAGAAGTGTACAAGAAAATATTGTAAACTATAAAATGAAATGGTATGTTTTTTATGGTATGTTTGAACCGACGTGCATGTATGAGGTGATTGATGAGTGTGGATGAATCGAAAGAAATGTGTTTGGATTGTAGCAAGTGGAAGGAAGTGGTCTCTGCCTACCCCAATGGGAGAGAGGCGTGACGGATATGTATGTGTGTATATTCTACTGTGTACCTACAAGTCATTCATTCATTCATTCATTCGTCCCAGGCCACACGTCCCTGTCGGCGCAGCACCTGTCCCGGCCCCGTCCGGCGCCGGCGCCGCGTCGAGTGGACGCCGACGCCGCGCGCCGACGCGAGGAGCTCAACCGCAGGATACTCGAAACCAGGAGACAGCTGGAGACCGTCAGTATATTTCTTGAGCCTTATTTACATTCCAAAGAAGAAATTCGAAAGTGTATGTGAAATCCGCAAACCCGCTCTTGGCCAGCGTGGTGGATTACGGCCTAATCACTCTCTGTATGAGAGTAGGCTCGTGCCCCTCGGGGGAGATATATATGGGCTGATAACGAAGAATATTTACATTTCATACCGGATAAGTCCTTCGGCATTATTATAGTTATTTGGGGAAGTTCGTGTACTTATCTCATAGTACGAAGGAATCACTAATGTTTCCCATAAATTTAAGTATCATATTTTTTTATTCTATAATTTTATTTGCCATAATATCGTCGTCTATATGGTTTTATTTGCCATAAAACTCATAAGACATATTATTTCGTGACATAAGTATGTTTGCCAGAATATAACAAATGCACTAATATTTAAAAGCTATATTTACTTTAAACATAATGACTACATGACATAAATATATATAACCTATAACCTACAACCTACTGATGGTATCACCTACATGATAATATTTACATGATCCTGATGAACATGCAGCATGCAAGCAGGCATGCAGCAGGCATGCAGCATGCAAGCAGGCATGCAGCATGCAAGCAGGCATGCAGCAGGCATGCAGCATACGAGCAGGCATGCAGCAGGTATGCAGCATGCAAGCAGGCATGCAGCATGCAAGCAAGCATGCAGCAAGCAGGGATGCAAAATCATGTTCTAACCTAACCTAACCTATCCTAGCCGTTCTGGTTGGTGTTCCTTTTTTTGTTGCGGGGGGCTTCGCCCCCCGAGCCCCCCCTCGGGGGCTGCGCCCCCGGGCCCCCCTGCCGCCGTGTCTCGCCACCGCGCTGCCTGCTGTCGTCTAATCAATTTGTAAATTCATTCATAATAGTACCTACTACCTAACACATATTCTATATTATTTATAATAAAAAATATTATAGTCGTTTGATTTAGTACATATGACGATTATTAGAAATAAATGTTATGGCATTCAAAAGTTATACCTTGCAATATTATGACAAAAAAATAATCGGTGAAACAATAATTATGGATTAAGTAAAGTATTGCAATTAATATTAGTGCATCTAATACTTATGTTTAAAAATCATTATGTCAAACAAAAATATGGCATTTAAATTTATGGATAAAAAAAGACTCCCAGTACGAAGTCTGTATTTATGCCTGAGATTTGTAAAACTTAAATTGAAAAGAGCAACCCTACATAGTTTCTTGCTAGGTTCTTCTCTGGGGAAAACTGCGCTTTGCGAATCTAACCTAACCTACGGAATTCAATGAATTTTCATTTCAAAAAGTTAATAATTAAGCATTAATCTATTAGTTGAGTTGAAAATGAATCCATAACGTGATAATTTAAATACCTATACAGGATGTAACAGAAAGGGTATATAAAGCCGAAACACAGCGATAGTCCTCATGAAACTGAACAACTTTCCCCAAGGAACATGGGTCGTAACTCGAAAAAAAATTTTGGATCGCCCATACCTACTCGATCAGCTGATCGGGCATTTTGTATAGGAAGGCGAAATTTTTTTTCGAGTTACGACCCATGTTCCTTGGGGAAAGTTGTTCAGATTCATGAGGACTATCGCTGTGTTTCGGCTTTATATACCCTTTCTGTTTCACCCTGTATGTAACTATGTATAATAATAACATAAATACGTGAACTTTGGGCCCTGTGGCATTATGTATCTAGCCGTTTTTTCCTCTCGGTTTTACAGGAATTACTTTCAAAAAAAAAAAATGAAAATATTTACAAACTTTAATTTTGTTGAATTTTTAGTAAAGAGAAGTGTTATCTCTACCACAATAGAAAAAAAGACACAACAGATATGTATGTATACGGGGTGTTAGGAAAAGTATCACTTTCCTTTTAACCAGGTAGTGTTAGTGATGCAGAACTCATTCCACGAAAAAACAATTTTTTTGAACTCATTTTTAATTAAGAATTTCATTTTTAATAGCGCGCTGTAACGCAAAGGTCATTCAACTCTCGGCGAGTAAGTAGGTCGGGAGCGCTCGCCGCCCGTACAGAGCGAGAGAGAGAGAGCGAGCGAGAGAGACATAGGAAAGTGATACTTTTCCTAAGACCCTGTATAACTTTTTATCCTATTTCCCTTACAGGTAGCATACAGATCTAATCTAAAATCGAGTCAATCAACAACCGACCTGTCTTATATACCAGAGAAAGATGGAAATAGGAGAAATAGGCCGACGTCTATGGCAGTACCTAGCAATAGGAATTATGGTATGTTGTGCTTTTTTTTATAATGTGTTTTATATGCTTGAGTTTGATGTTTTGGGTATTGATTTTTACATAAAACTAGAAGCTGCCTGCGATTTCGCACGCATTTATCGTCATATCTTTGAAAAAACACAAAATATGTGCAAATAATATAGCCTATGTGTTACTCTGATGTCCAAGCTATGTTATTGTAAAATTTCATTAAAATCTGTTCTGTAGTTTTTACGTGATGAAGTAACAAACATCCATCCATCCATCGGCACAAATATTGACATTTATAATATTAGTAGGATTGTTAGGATATTATCGGGAAACCGATGGATGTGGGCAATGCAAGACCGGTCGTTGTGGAGATCCCTGGAGGAGACTTTTGTCCAGCAGTGGACGTCCATAAGCTGACTTGATGATGATGATATTTGTCAAGATTTACTGATTTATTTGGCGACTGATGAATGTGTATGAAGTGAAAGAAGTGTGTTTGTATCGTAGCAAGTGGAAGGAAGTCTCTGTCTACCTCGATGAGAGAAAGATGTAGCAGATATTTATGTATATACTTATGTACGTATTTCAAATGTTTATGTGTTTTTTTGGGATCCCAACCGAAACCGAAAAAGAACGATAATTTTAAAAAATCGATACCCAAATCTTAAAAGATAGCCAATGAGTTTCTTTTATTTTTTAGTTTTTTATTAAAGACTAGAGGATGTCCGCGACCGAGATTTCGTTTGCATTTGTCGTCATATCTTAAAAAACAAAGTGCAAGCTACGATATTGCCAAGTTTCATCAAAATCTGTTGAGTAGTTTTTGCGTGAAAGAGTAACAAACATCCATCGACGTACACATTGACATTTATAATATTAGTGAGATATATCTGATATGATATTCATTGACATACAGGGTATAACAGAAAGGGGGTATAGTGCCGAAACACAGCGATAGTCCTCATGAAACTGAACAACTTTCCCAAAGGAACATGAGTCGAAACTTAAAAAAATTTCGCCTCCCCATACAAAATGTCCTGATCGGGTAAGTATAGGCGATACCAAAATTTTTTTCGAGTTACGATCCATGTTCCTTGGGGAAAGTTGTTCAGTTTCATGAGGACTATCGCTGTGTTTCGGCCTTATACCTCCTTTCTGTTACACCCAGAATAACTACTTTATATACCTAACTATTTTTTTTCATTTCCAAAACTCATTGCCTACCTTAACAATTTAATATTCGCTAATAAGAGTGCCACAAATACTAACCAAATCTCATCACACGTTCATGCAAACCAAAGGAGAAACATTCGACCTTGAAGAAACCTTAGATTCCCTTAATTCCAACTATTTCGATAGCTTAAATCCTCTAACGAACTTAGATTATCGGAACAAGAACCCTTATGCCATCCCAGCGAACTTAAACCATAAAATACCCGGTTTTTGTTACAATTTACCCGGTTGCGTCGAAGAAACCGGTCAAAAAACCGGTTTACAAAAACCGGCTTTTGATATACCGGTTGCTTTTACTGTTGATGTTAAAAAGACAGTACAGTCGAAGGTATTTAATAGATTGTTTACGGAAGAGAAACCATCGAGGAATTTTCATTTAAATTTAAATAAAAATGAGGAAAAACCGCAGAAATTACCAAAACCTAATACAAGAAGTATTTTTAAGAACTACAAGTCTTGTCCGGTTTCACCGGTTTCCGAAGAATGCAAATGGTCCGATAAAGTTGCGCAGGCGCAGCAAAAAACCAACACTAATTCTATAGATCCTAAAAAACGTAATTCGCTAAGTTTCTTCATAGGTCTTGATAATAAAACTATAAAAGATAGCAAAAGTATAGTCGATACTATAAAAAGCGATACTGAAAAAATGATAGCAGAAATCACTAAGAAATATGGAGATTTAGACGAATATGATGTTGATATGCAACCTACAAAAGATATAGAAAAAGACGATGGAAACTTCTCATCAGATTCCTTAGAAGACTGCAGTTTAAGCCAAGATGTGAGCTGCAAAAACAAACTTTACTCTAAGAAAATCTGCAAAAAGCATAACAAAGCTAAACCTAAACGATCTATATCTAACTATGAGATTAGTGAAAAACCTACTGTGCCTGTAAAGCCTAACTATATTGGTAATAAAAGCTCGACTTTGCCAAGAAACATGCCTTCGAACTTAGACGAAGAAAACTACATGTATAGATGCCAAAGCGTGTTAACTAAAAGATGCATAACACGTTCAAACGAGTCTGTATTAAGTGATAATTCTAACTGCTCAAGTATAAGCAATGAAATTTTCTTGAAATATGGAAACGAAGTCGCTTTTCAACAAGCTAGAGTCGATAAATACAATTTTGATTCGCAAAATTGCTCTTACGAGAATATTAACGATGCAGAATTGGAGAAACACAGACATAGCAGTGCTAGCTTCTTTTTAAATCAAAAAAAGTATTTAAAGTCAAGTTGTAGTCAAGAATCTGTGTTATCAGATGAAATTTATGACGAGAATCAGTTATCTAGAACAAATTGCAATTCTCTTGAAAGCGTATTGTCTGATGACTCAGAATGCACCAAAAGTGCGCCTCTAGAGATGCTATTCGAAGATACTAAAGCTAAAAGATTACAGAAGAATAATATAAACATACCGAGAAACAAAAGCTGCTACGAATTCGATAATACATCGAAAAGTTACGGATCAAGTCCTAACAACGCATATTTTTGTAACTACATGAATAATTATCTCAGTACTAGTCCAAATAGTAATACAAAAGCTATGCCAGTTACTTCTGGTGTTACAAGTAAAGTATACGGTTTCGAAATACCAGTTTCGGATGTAACTGGTCATAAAACTGTAACTAGATCGAAAAGTTTGTATGATTCTTCTTCAAAGAACATTCCACCGCCTCCAGCGAAAAATATAGCCTATTACTTCGACGGTAACAGCGTACAGCAATACGAATATAAGAAAGATAAAAAATCCGATGAAATACCAAGATTAAATACAGAATACATGGCTAATACGACAAAATCTTTGCAACCTAAGTTTGCTGATACGAGAAAGTATAAAAGCGAGATGGAGGGTTGCGAGCAAAACGCGATGGTTAAGTCAAAAAGTTGTAGTTTTGAAGTTGTATTAGAACCGGCATCAAAACCGAACCCAATAAGAAATTTAATGGAAAAACGTAACTCACACGTACAGAAGAACTTAGAGAAATTTGAAGAGCAAATCCGAAAGAATCAGCAGAGTAAAACAACGAAAAATCAGCTTAACAAAGATAAGGTTTTAACTAAAAGCAATGCTACAAAGAGTCTTGAAAGAGGTTCTGGACAAAAAGGTAATACGAAAGCTACCATGGAGTTTGTACCACATAAGCCTCCAAAACCTATCAAGCGAACATCTTCTGTTAAAATTAATAATAGATTAAAAGCAGGCCTAGATAAAGCGTCATTAAGTTCATCGATTTCATCCCAATATAAAGCAAAACTAGACGGCTTACAAAATAAAAACTATCTCAAAAAGCAAGATAAAAACTCTAACATAGAAAATGTAGATAATACAGAGAAAACTTTTGACGTATTCGTTAAAGAGAAAGACGTAAATGAGAATAAATCTGAAATTCAAATGGATAGCTTAGAAGTTTACGCGTTACAGCGAATTGATAGATTAAAACATGTTAGTATGGATTCTTTAGACGTAATAGAAGATACAAACGACTTCGCTAAAGACTCATTAGATTATTACGCAGAACAGAGCAATAAAAACTTTTTAAAGACCAACAAGGAGGTTTTAAACAAAAAGATCTTGAAAAACGAGATCGTACCAACACACAGTCGAAACTTCGATTCAAAAGAGAATATAGCACCGATAGATGAAATCAAAAAATATAAATACATCGAAAGAAAGATCGAAATTATTAACAAATTAGTTGAAATGGAGGAACGAAAGATTCTACAAGAGAAAGTTCTAAAAGAATGGCGGATGAAACCGTTAAAAGCCAATATCAATGACGGAAAAGGTGTAGTCAAAGTTTTATCCAGAAAATTCGAGAAACTCGCCACAAAACAAACAGTACCTAACTTCGCTTCACTAACTCTTGAAGAATGCGACACTGATACTGAAACAGATAATAAAGAAATCAAACGGAATCTTAGTCTACCAGATATATTAGACTCTGAACAAATCGGTGGATTAGTTGTAGAAAATGTTGAGACTGTCAATGAAAGTGCCAACGAATTAAACAACACGAAGATAAACAAATCCGAACCAAAAAGTTTGAAGCAAAGAGTCTATAATGAAATGATTATACCTAAAACCGATGTCCATTTAGACAGTGAAAACTACGAATCTTCGACGACAAGTTCTAGCTGTACGAACTCGCCTAAAAGATTATCGTTATACGGGTTTAATAGACCTAAAACTCCATTTAGGAAAGTAGTTAGGGTACCTACACCTAGGTTATGCATGGAGAAAGGACCTAGGCATTCTCCTGTGGCAACTGGAATAGGTTTCGTTCGAGGATGTTTAGCAAAAAGGGTCCCAATGCAAGCCCCTGTGCTACCGTCAAAGTTTTACATGCAAGGTGCGATTTTGCATGTTTTATCGAAATTCTAGATGTTTTGTCTATATTTTTCCGTATTTCTAGTGAAGTAACTTAGTGTCTGGTTTTTATTATCGATTTGGATTTAGTGATAGATTGTGAAGCCAAATTGTTACCTAGTCGAAATTGTCAATTTTGCGGTTTAAAAATTGTTCCTTTTGTATTCTTCAAAATTAAAGAGAATTTCATCTTTTTTTGTGCACTGGCTGTTCACAATGTATCACAAGATCGTAAGCTTTTTTTATATAATTTTGAATTTATTTTTCAGGTTACTTTTTTCAATGATTTCATCTTTTATCGATTAAGTGCCCGTTTCTTCATCTACAGATAAAATCTATCTGACAGATAAACCTATGTCTATTTCATAAAACATGACGTTGTAGATAGTGACAGGTATAAAATATCTGTCAGTTTTTTTATCTGTAAGTAGTTAAACAGGCCGTAAGTGTGCATGATTTAATATCATTCTACAAGGTGACTTTAAATTAGTGAACGATAGAAAAGGATAAGCATGCACTCGTGATAACAAACAACTTTTACTATGGGACCAAGGTCGAAATCATTCAAAATTTGAACTCCCCATACATAATGCGTCAGCTGATAGTATGGGGAAACAATTTTTTTTATGTTTTTGAACTTGGTCCCATAATAAAAGTTGTTTGTTATCACGAGTGCATGCTTATCCTTTTCTATCGTTCACTAATTTAAAGTCACCTTGTATATAGAAAACCCTTTACATTTTGCATGGATTACATTTTATTCGATTGTAACCTTTTTTTTCGTTGCTTTAGCAAATTCATTAGGTGACTGAATGGGTATTGAAATACTATATTAAAAAAGTGCATTTCCGAAAACAGAAGCTTCATATGGTACAGACAATTTCTCAATGAGAAGTTATTTAAAAAGTAAAATTTATGATTGTTTTGGCAGTTATTTGATCCTTGTCTCTAATATCAATGGTTACAGTTGATATTTCCGAGCCATCGACGACCTGAGGTCAAACTATCGATACTTCGCCATCACTAGTCGTGCTTTTCCAAATAAAAAGAAGTATCAATACTCAATGCCAATGACATAAAATTATAAAAAATTAAAATCTATGGTTGTTTTGGTAATGATTCTTATCGATGTCTATCCACCGCTATAACATCGACTTGTTATCTATAATATGTATAATTCGTACCAGAATTTATGATTTACGTAAATATTGATTGCAATTGATTTTACCGCGCTATCGATAAATATATCGACAACCTAAGGTCAATCTATCGACATCCCCCCTCACTAAACCCATTCAGTCACTTTCAACCATAGCATGTGCTGATTGTCGTGTCGTGCCTGCAGCAAATCGATCCGCGCTTTCCCCATCTGATGCTGAAGAGGAGTCTACTGGAATGCGTCGCGCCATCTCTCTGTCAGATCTAGCCGCGAAACCTATGCCAGCGCCGCGGACGCCGCAAGGTAGGGTGGGGATTGTGGGGGTAGGTGGTGGGGATAGTAATTGTGAGTGGGGAAGTGAATTGTTTGTGGGAAGCGGAAAGGAGGGGTTTGAAGATAAGTGGCGGAGATAGTAAGGGATGATGACTACATTCGAAAATTCAAAAAATAATTAGTCCGTCTTTTAGGCTATTAAAAATATTTGAAACACGTTTTTTACCCGATCAAATACATAAATAAATACAAAGATACAGAGCATCAAAGTTACGGAGTGGGGGGTATTGACGTCACTCCTCGGTAAAAATCGTACTAAGTCGTGACGTCACAAGCAACTTTAACCCAGTGTATTTTTGTCATTTTTAGGTTAAGAGAAAAAAGAAAAAATACGTGTCGAATATTTTAAAATAATCTATGTGATGGACTAAAAAAAAATTTTAGTCATCATGTCTATTGTAGATGGGGAAATAAAAATGTTTTTAGGGAGTTGATTGTTTCTGAGGAAGGTTAAATACCGGTGAAGGGATTAAATGCTGATTGGGGAAATAAATATTGTTGTATGAGTTTAATGTAGGTGATTGATTTTAACACGTTAGCGCGCGGTACCGGCTATAACCGTGAAATTAAGACTCAAAATAGGACGGTACGGTCCTCTCCGTAAATTGTAGTAAAGCTTATGACCATTACTACGGTCACTGCTGCTAAGTTTCCATTAAAAAAACATTTAGGCCACACCCACTTCTTTTCTAGAAACAAACTCTTTTGTTGCTACTGTCAAAATTAAATAAAATGTATGTTTCTTTGAACCATAAGCCCATACTCACAAATCATCACTACGGTAATGACAGTAATAGTTGTATGGGACTTTGTTCGAAGAGTGCGCCAGTCCGTCGTTGCTGCGATTACTGCTATAGCTGTTATTATTGTTATGTAGTGTTTTGATGTATCATAAAATAATCAGTACGGGATCAATTATTTCTACTGCCAAAGTACGAAAATCTACCGCGCGCTAACGTGTTAATGCGAATGGGAATTTTTTATACGGTGGAGGAATGTATTTAAAGTAAAACAATTCAGTACTATTTACTTTTATGATTTTAAACAAAATTTGTAAGGTGGTTGGAAAAAATTGGGAATTTTATATTTTTATTAATTAATATAATTGTAATATAATTATAATAATTGGTCTTATAGGTTGTGGTGAAATGATTCTTTTATCATGATCGGGAAAATGTAGTATTTATTTATCTATTAACTAAGTCAAGTTTTAAATAAATTGGTGAAGGATTAATCTATAAAGAAAGCCTTATACTTTTGGCAATAATATTGACTTTATATTTGAATCTATTATTATGATTTAATTTAACAAAAAAAATTATAATATTCCAGCACGGTTTTTTTCATCACTCAACGCTTTCGTATCATAACATTTATTGCATGATAGCTTTTGCATGATTGCTTAAGTGCATGTGTATAGGGTATTTATATTTAAGAAATATAAGATGACTTTAAATAAGTGAACGATAGAAAAGTATATGCATGTACTCGTGTTAACAAACAACTTTTACTATGGGACCAAGGTCGAAATCATTCAAAAAATTTTTAACTCTCCATACAAAATGCATCAGCTAATAGTATGGGGGACCAATTTTTTTTATAATTTCAAACTTGGCCCCGTAGTAAAAGTTGTTTGTTATCACGAGTACATGCATATCCCTTTCTATCGTTCACTAATTTAAAGTCACCCTGTATAAAGGTCTATCTACACAGATCCGGGCCGTGCCCGGGACGTGTCCGGGCCGTGGCCCGTCAGTAGGGAAAACAATATCTCGTCATGACAACGTGTCCGGGACGTGTCAGGGAAAGAATAGCATTCCATACGTTTTCTATGGATTCGTTCACACTTTGTCATGACGACGTGTCCGAGCCGGGCCGGGTTATTGGTCAGTAATAGGTTAATCTTTCACATCCCGGAAAAAAAAGAACAATAGAAAATCTATTGTGTCTGGGTTTATATTGGGTCAGTGGGATGTGAGAGGTTAAAATATGTGATCTATAGATTAAATATGCTGTTTAACCACTAGGACCACAGAAGCAAAGCCCTCAAAACGGTTCATCAAGTAAATCCCCTTCAGGATTCGTGAGACCGGCCCCGAGACATACCAACAAGAGTAACATGACAAGGAGTTCCAGCGTGGGTGTGCTTAATCAGGTAATTAACTTATATTTACTTAATTTTACGGTAAAACTCATTTTTAATTAAGAATTTCATTATAAATCGCGCGATTCGCGCGCTCTAACGCAAAGGTCATTCAACTCTCGGCTAGTAAGTAGGTCGGGAGCGCTCGCCGCCCGTAGAGAGCGAGAGAGAGAGAGCGAGCGCGTCGCGCGCCTGACCTACTTACTCGCCGAGATTTGAATGACCTTTGCGTTAGAGCGCGCTATTAATAATGAAATTCTTGATTAGAAATGAGTTCAAAAAAAAAAGTTTTTTTTTCATGGAATGTGTTCTACATCACTAACACTATACCTGGTTAAAAAGAAAGTGATACTTTTCCTAACACTCAGTATATAATTTTCACCCAGAGTGACTCAGAATCGGACAGCCAACCATCGCGTCAACCGACACGCGTACAAGGTGTAATGCGTCCGACAATATCGTCTATGAACAAACAAACTAACCCGGCCAGAAGAAGAGGTCTCCCCAACGCTTATAGTGCCAGTGAGTTATTGCAACTTCTTTATTTAGTCGGGTTTTACTGTATTTACAATAATAATCATATTTACGGCATGAAGTAGATTAATTTTTTTTTGTAGAAATGATTTTTGTAACCGACTTCAAACAAGGAGGTTCTCGGTTTGTGAATGGGATTGATGACTAAAAAAATTTTTTTAGTGCATCACATAGATTATTTTAAAATATTCGACACGTATTTTTTCTTTTTTCTCTGAAACTAAAAATGACAAAGATACACTGGGTTAAAGTTGCTCGTGACGTCACACCTTAGTACGATTTTTACGTAGGAGTGACGTCAATACCCCCACTCCGTAACTTTGATGCTCTGTATCTTTGTATTTATTTATGTATTTGATCAGGTAAAAAACGTGTTTCAAATATTTTTTTATAGCCTAAAAGACGGACTAATTATTTTTATAATTTTTGAATGTAGTCATCATCCCCATTACGTATTTTTGTAGGTTATTAATATTTTTTACCGTAAAGAAGTATATGAGATGTTATCATTATGTTCGGAAGTAGTGCTTTAAAAAATCGCTGCCCATTAAATAACTAATTTAGAAAAATGCGCTTTTAAAAATGGTCGCCTTTCATTACACTCTACGTAGGAGCATATTACACTATCATTTCTATCTACACAGATCCGGGCCGTGCCCGGGACGTGTCCGGCCTGTGGCCCATCAGGAGGGAAAACAATACGTCGTCATGACAACGTGTGTGAACGAATCCATAGAAAATGTATGGTATGGCATTGTTTCCCCGACACGTCCCGGACACGTTGTCATGGCGACGTATTGTTTTCCCTCCTCACAGGCCACGGCCCGGACACGTCCCGGGCACGGCCCGGATGTTCGTGGACAACTTGTACTATGGGACCAAGGTCGAAATCATTCAAAAATGTTTGAACTCCCCATACAAAATGCACCAGCTGATAGTATGGGGGAACAGTTTTAATTTGTAATTTCGAACTTGGTCCCATAGTAAAAGTTGTTTGTTATCACGAGTACATGCATATCCTTTTCTATCGTTCACTAATTTAAAGTCACCTTGTAGAACTAAAAATATCACGTTAGGTTAACTTTTTTTTATAACCTACGCCATTTTCCAAGATGGCCGATCACATAACGTCACTTACTAACGAAAGCACTGTTATATTAGTGTCTCTGTCGACGGGAGGGCAAGAGGGCTCGAGTTCGGAGGCCGATGATGGGAGGGACAAGCCTGTCGTACCTCCGAGACCTAGAGCGGGAAGTGTTGATCATAATAGAAGGATTGGTATGTATTACTTACTATTTTATTATAAACTAGCTGTCCCGGCGAACTTCGTCCCGCCTTAGAATGAACTTTATTGTGTAGGAATAAAGTTCAAATTGACTCTACATTTTAGTAAGAAAACATTTGTATGGGAAAAAGAAAAGGTCTGTTTTAGGGCTTTCCCGGCAATTATTCGAATTTTTCTCACCGTAAGAACCTTCCTTGGACTTCAATGAACATTTTAAAAAAAGAATTAGCGAAATCGGTCCAGCCGTTCAGGCGTGATGCCGTGACAACGGAAAACGGGTTTCATTTTTATATATATATAGATAGATATTTGGTATTTATCGTTATTTACACTCTCGGACACATCCACATATTCGCCCTATATAATTACAGCCTCTAGTTGTTAAATGAAGTAATTCTGTTTCTGTTTGTTAATATTGGCATTATTGTTGGCCATCATCTTTAAATTTAAGGGCGTCACTCTTGTCGGTGTCGTCTTCACCACAATGCTCTATTCTCTACCGTATGTTTGATCACCTGATACTACACGACTTCTAATTGTTATTATTTTTCTGTGATTTGTGCTTTATTATGTATATGGAATACATATAACTGTTGTATATATGTGTATGTCTAAATACGTAAACATTTACCCCGTAGGTCGTAGCGGCAGTGAACGAGACCTCTCAGCTAAAGCTCGTGAAGTGACCGCGCGTTTGACGTCCAACCGACCTAGACAGAAGACAGACTCGCCGCCAGATAATAATTGTAAGATACATACAGTGCTACAAGGATCTATTGGCACTTAAGTGATATTGTCAGGACGTGGGTGGTGAATAAATAACTCAAAAAAATGACAATTTACAAGATGATATCGTTTTCTCCGATTTCCGCTACGTGCCAAAAGATCCTTGTAGCATTGTAAGTACAGTAAGGGCCGGCGTACCGCAGCGCAGAGCATTTTTGATTGTCATATTATTATCGACATTGTTCTCATTATAATAATATTCAAATTCAGTTGACACTACAAATAAACATCGACGGATCGAAGCGACTACAAGCGAATGTTGTGTCAACTGATTTTGAATATTATTTTAATGAGAACAATATCTATAATAATATGACAATCAAATATGCGCTGCGCTCCGTCAGATGTGCGTTGACCCTAACCCTATGTACCTTTGTCATTTTTAGTTAAAAATACAAGTCCAGTTTAGTTAAAAATACAAGTCCAATTTAGTTAAAAATACAAGTCCAATTTAGTTAAAAATACAAGTCCAATTTAGTTAAAAATACAAGTCCATTTTTAAAATAATCTGAGCGATGGACTAGAAAAAAAAATACCTAGCTTATTCTTCTAATAATAGTCTATTTTTTATTTCAGTGTCATCATCCGAGCTCTGTTCAGCTTTAACCGAGCAGTTAACTAAAACGGCGAGTAAAGTTGTGCAACTGTACCGCACGTTACAGAGAGACCCCAACGCAGCTACTGATATAAGCGGTGAGTGGCCCACTGTTGGGAAAAGGCATGTTAGGAAGCTTGGTGACCGTAATCGAAACTTTTGGATATCGGATATAAAGTAATATAAATAAAACCGTGTTTACACCAAACTGACTTTAAGGCCGTGGCCCCAGTAGGCAAACTGTTAGCGGCTGACTAGTTTGCGGCGTATCGATTTAGTACGCCCTTCCATATATTTGAAATGGAGTGTCCACAGTCAGCTAGTTTTCGCTCACTGTACGCAGTTTGCAGCGTTACGCGCGCTGACTATCTCAGACAGCGGCCGACTCCCACCAAAACCGGTGATTTCATTGATTTGAGTTTGCAGCTAACTCTTTCAGTTCGCCACAAATTTGCGGCTCACTCAGTCGGCCGCTAACAGTTTGCCTACTGGGGCCACGGCCTAAGCCGCCAAATGTGAGCAGGCTTACTGTGAGCTCCAGTGTAAACGTAAACGGCATTTTTTGTTCAAACTATGCTGACAATACGCTTATAGCTTACAGCTAAGTAGTAAATTAGCGTCCGAGGAGCGTAGTGACGTACTATATATTAGGAAAAGTATCACTTTCCTTTTAACCAGGTATAGTGTGAGTGATGTAGAATACGTTTCACGAAAAAAAAATTTTTTTTGACTCATTTTTAATCAAGAATTACATTATTTCATTCAGTAAGAAGGTCGGGAGCGCTCGCCGCCCGTAGAGAGCGAGAGAGTGGAAGCGCGCCCGACCTACTTACTCGCCGAGAGTTGAATGACCTTTGCGTTGAAGCGCGCGATTAATAATGAAATTCTTAATTAAAAATGAGTTCAAAAAAAAATTTTTTTCGTGGAATGTGTTCTACATCACTCACACTATACTTGGTTAAAAGGAAAGTGATACTTTTCCTAACACCCTGTATTAATCAGCCGCCGAATGTCAGCGTCTACGCATAGCGTAATAACGTTTTGTCGGTTATATGTGAACGAATAAGTAAATATGTATTGTATGTATCTTCAGGTCTAGAAGCGGCAATATTAGAAACGCAAAAGGTTCTACGAAGTGCGGTGATGCGAAACCAAAATGGGGGGGAGACTATGAGCAGTTTATCTTCGGAAGGGGGGGAGCAGGCCATGGACTGTACTAGACAGAGATTGGAGAGACTTGTCGCTAAAGGTAGGTTGATGGTTGATAGAGATTGATAGAATTGTCGAGGAAAGATGTTTAGATGATTGTTTAATAAGGCTCGACCGAGACGTGGTTTTCGTTCTCGGCCGAGACCGAGACTGAGACCGAGAATAAATTAGTGTCTCGGCCGAGACCGAGAACCGAGACCGAGAATAGACGAAGCGTGGAAAAAACATTAAAACACTACATATTGTTTATATAAAATAACGGTTTTAATCAAGTTTTAATAATCAAAGTTGAAGAACATTATATTGTAACATAAAAAAGTATTTTTTACTAATACCTGATCAAATTTTAAATTTTGAATCAAACAAAACTTTGTCTCGGCCATGGCCGAGAATATCGGCCAAAATGGGCCGAGAACCGAACCGAGATTCTCGGCTGGATTTTTGGCGAGAATGCCGAGACCGAGACCGAGACCGAGACCGAGATCTCGGTCGAGCCTTATTGTTTAATCATAATTATGCTTTGATAACTGGCAGAGATTGGTAGAAATTTTCAAAATGGTTGGAATGAATAGACATCGTTATAAGTTGCTTCGTCTTTTTTCAATTCAATTCAATAAAGATTTATTAAAAGGCAACCCAAAATTACACTTGAATGCGTCATAAATATAAAACAACAAAATAAAAATTATACAAATAAAAAAAAAATTAAAGTAAGAAAAGTATATCTATCATTTATTGACAAAAATAATTTTAAGACGTAACTAATTTCATTCAACAGAAGGCACCGCGAACAACCCGGCAATGTCTCTCATAGAACAATACTCCGATATATTACTTAACATGATGCAGTCCAAAATGGTGAACCAATTCTCACAGAGCCCACAAAGCCTACCACCAAACACAAGCAGAGACGATGAACAGAGCTAGTGAATAAGTTTCAACCCCGTTTCATCACTGACAGATAAAATTTAACTGACAGATAAACTTTTGTCTATTTCATAAAACGTGACGTTTTAGACAGAGACAGGTATAAGATATCTGTCAGATATATTACAGATAAATTATCTGTGATGAAACGGACATTTAGGGCCTGTTTGACAACCTACGGATAAAATCACATATATACGTATCTGTCACGCTCTCCCATCGAGGTAGACAGAGACCAACCACTTGCTACGACACAAACAGACTTCTTTCGTTTCTTTAAGATAAAATTGAACACATAAAATTTAATTGACAGATAAACCTATGTTTATTTCATAAAACGTGACGTTTTAGATAGAGACAGGCATGAAATATCTGTACAGATCTACCAAGTTATCTGTGAACCGGTCGTTATTGTAACTACGGCCACTAATACGGAAATGTCGAATTACAGAACTGCTGCGATTGGTAGAAATACAATTTTGTTTTACTACTAGCGCCGCCGTTCAGTTCACAGATAACTTGGTTTCTCTGTGAGTTTTTTTATCTGTAATTGGCGTCACGGGCTCTAAGACGGGTTTCGGTCATAGTGACTGATTTTGTGTCGTGCTCGTGCATAACAGCCTGTGAAAGTAAGACGCTTATTATGCGACCCATTTCTGTCGTAGGTGTTATAGTCGAGTTTTTTGGTCGGTTTTGGTCACCGTTCCACCTTAAGACAACGACGATACATATTTGATATTAATCCCCCGTTTCAAGATCTACAGATAAAATTTATCTGACAGATAAACCTACATGTATATTATAAATATGACGTTTCAGACAGAGTCAGGTAGAATAAACCTGTCGCTGTCTAAAACGTTATGTTTAATGAAATGGACATAGGTTTATCTGTCAGTTAAATTTGAAACAGGCATTTATGGCGATTAAAAGATTCGATATTATAAGTAATTAATAAAACTAATAGTTAAGATTTAGAATTTGTAAATTGTGTTTTATTCTGATAGGAGTAAAGACATATTTTTATTGGCAGTTGATTTTGAGATTGTTTTTTTTGACAGTTTCTGATAGAAATTTTTGAAAATATTTTTTTTTAGTTTTCGAATGTCTTAAGTTTTACTTATTTGACAGATTTTTAGAATATATTTATTTAAATCTTATTTTGAAATTGTTGTTATTTTGCTTTGATAATAGATTTTATTGTAAAAAAAAATATAAACGTTTTTTAAAAATTACACCTGTCAGAATAGAAACAAATATGTGATTAGAGAAAAAAAAAATCATTGAGAAAACATAAATGTAAAACTCTGATTTTATTCGTAAGTAAAATTTTATGTTTTGCAAAGTTTTTTTTAGAAGGTGTCATGTTATGTCATATTCTGTCAGATATTATTTATCGTGTCTTCTTTAACACTTGACAGAAATTGATTATGATTATTTATGTTTGACATCTGTCAAATGTTTTTATGACTATAAATTTTGCTTTTTTTTTTAATTTTCATAATTCATATCAATTTTAGATTTTTGAATTCTTTATAGTTGCAGTGCGCGCGCAGACATTTCCAACGAGTTGTACTAAGTTTTTTTATTTTACTTTTATAAGACGGCGCAGCATTATTGCAGAACTTATACAGGTGACTTTAAATTAGTGAACGATAGAAAAGGATATGCATGTACTCGTGATAACAAACAACTTTAACTATGAGACCAAGGTCGAAATCGTTCAAATTTTTTTTAACTCTCCATACAAACTGCACCAGCTGATAGTATGGAGGAACATTTTTTTTGTGTTTTCGAACTTGGTCCCATTGTAAAAGTTGTTTGTTATCACAAGTACATGCATATCCTTTTCTATCGTTCACTAATTTAAAGTTACCTTGTATTTGGAGTTACATGGTGATATAACTAGGCAACTGGACAGTAGGTTCTGGACAACAGTAATGACTTAGAGCTACGCTTATATACTATGATGCTGGCCGCGCGATGATATGTGCGGACGTGATAGGCTACGTGATTGCTGATGCAGCGGAACCATATCGATGCAGAAATATTTTCACGGCCGCTGACTTGTCTTATCTATCACGTACTCGAGGTCCGCACATTATACTTATAAATAAAATAAAATATGACAAACATTAACGCCTTCATAAAGAGCAATATAACTCTTAAATAGGGTTGCAAAAGAAAATGGCAGTTACACACTATCTTTTTAAAGAAAGATATGCGTGTCGTACATTTTATAAAGCCCACTGCTGGGCTACAGTCATTTATTATTAAGTACCACTACTGGGAATAACATAAACAAAACCCGACTGACATTAAAAATACTATATTTTTTATTTTGTCGTACTCAGTGTCACTCTCACTGTAAATACGAATCTAACGACACCTCTCAAGCTAAAATCCTTCAAGCCGTTCAGGCTGTAGAGCGTGCCAAAGAAGAAAAACATAACTGACCTTCTGGCGTAGTCGGGTAAAAATATGATGCACGTCCTAAAATAATTCTACTAATTTCACCAAAATATTTTCAAATAGCAACCCTTAATTTAAAAAATAAACGCTTAACACTTGCTCAACTAAAATTCTTTAAAAAAAATAACGAATTTGAAATCAGAGTTAATTTTGTACAGATCTACCAAGTTATCAGTGAACCGGTCGTTATTGTTACTACGGCCACTAATACGGAAATGTCAAATTCCAGAACTGCTGCGATTGGTAGAAATATAATTTTGTATTACTACTAGCGCCGTCGTTCAGTTCACAGATAAGTTAGTCTGTTTGTAGATTGAAAACCAAACATATATCTAGCTCAAAAGAAATCTATATAAATTAAAGGGCGATAAAGAATGCACATAGATCTTTGTAAAGCAATCGTCTAATTCCGACTTCGTATAGCGATATCTGTGTCGCACACACCACGACGTTTGTTTTGTCAGTCGCGGTTCAAATGCGAGAGAGTGCTACAATAAAGTAAATTCTAAATTCAAATTCTGATGAACGATTCATCTAATAATTGATGTACATGGTTTACATTCGTTTGTATTCGGAAATGCGATGATTGCCGATGTGTATTCTTTATCTACCTTTACTGTCATAGATTTTTACTCAATTTGTCGAAATGTTCAGCGTCCGGTTTTCGGTAAAAAATCTACTTATGCAATACTTTTTTTTATGTGATTTAAAATTGCCATTTTTTATTCTATTGCATTTAAATAATCATTCCATATAGGGCCTGTTTAACTATCTATATACAAAACTTATCTGACAGATATTTTATACCTATCACTGTCTAAAACGTTAACTTATGAAATAGACATAGGTTTATCTGTCAGATAAATTTTATCTTTAGATGGTGACAGGTTATTATTATATTTTATATTGGTGTGATGGAAATTGTTTTAAAATTATATAACTACTTAAATATTAATGAAAAAGTTGTAATATTTCCACAGTGAAAGTAACTTAACTCAAAACTCTAATGATATTATGAGAAGAATGTCAAATTATTAATAAAAAATAATAATGTTAACTTTCTTATAAGACGACAATTTTTGACATGTTACATTTTGTGTGTCATGATATGTCAAAACATATTTGACATAGGTCTAAAATGACATGACATAAGTTTGTGTTTTGACATGTGTCAAAAATTACACATGACATGTTTGACATGTGTCAGAAATGTCGTCATAAGTTTGGGCAAAGGTTTTTGACAGTGGCATTTTGTCACTGCTCTAGTATGGGCGTTTGCGCGACTAATTTGTCGTATTTACTGTATTTACGTTTTAATTAAGCCTAATAGAGTAAATAACTTATGGTTATATTTTAGGGCTGTTTCATCATTTAGAGATAAAATTTAACTGACAGATAAACCTATGTCTATTTCATAAAACATTACGTTTTAGACAGTGACAGGTATAAAATATCTGTCAGATAAGTTTTTTCGGTAGATGGTGTGACACGCCTTTAATCCTGTATTATTTTGTCTTAACATAAAAACTGTCAATTTAGGAATAACATGTAAATATTATCTTCTTTTGTAAAGTTATCTTAAAATAAGCATTTTCTTAAATAAGTGTAACTTAATCAATACGGGTTTCTGTCAAAAACTGTCAAATATGTCAAAATATCTGGTGACAACTCTTTTTAGAAAAAAAAATGTGTCACAAATATAATTTTACAGAGCTACCAAGTTATCAGTGAACCGGCCGTTATTGTAACTACGGCCACTAATACGGAAATGTCAAATTCCAGAACTGCTGCGATTGGTAGAAATACAATTTTGTATTACTACTAGCGCCGCCGTTCAGTTCACAGATAACTTGGTCTGTCTGTAGAAAAGTATGTAAAAATCATCCGTATTGCATTTTTGTATTAAAAAAGACAGTTGTATAGGAAAGTATGTAATTTTTTGTTGTTTTTTTTCTTAAATAAGGCTTCTGTCCATTATAAGTGGAATCGCTAACTTAAGATACCGTTACAGTGTAAACTAAGCCTAATTTTGCACAAAAAATAAAATAATGTGTTAATTTTTTTTTGTATGGAACTAACGAAAAAAAATTGTATGTAAAACTGACAGATGCCTTTTTTAACTGTCATTTAACGTCCATACATGTTAAATTAGTAGTAAGCGTTTTTTTTTTCGAAAATGTCACAATTTATGATATTCTAGATGTATGATTGTATGGTAGTTTTGGCTTTTTTGTATGAAACTGTTTTTTTTCCATACATTTCCATGTTGCATTTAAATTTTTTTTTACTTAAAGCATTTTTTTTTGTTGTAACTACTTACATGTCATTTAACCAATATTGAAGTTATTTTTTTTTATCGCGATGTCATTTGACTTAAAAAAAATTCTAAAATGATTTAAACATTCAATTCAATTTATTCGATTACCACTTGCTAACGGTGAAGGAAAACATCGTGAGGAAACCTGCATACACTAGAGAAGAAATTCGAAGGTGTATGTGAAATCCGCCAACCCGCAAGCCAGCGTGGTGGATTACGACCTAATCACTCTCTGTATGAAAGTAGGCTCGTGCCCCTCGGTGGAGACATATATGGGCTGATAAAGAAGATGTATTATGGTGAAAAATAATTATTTACGTCTTTATATCACTTTTAAAATTACAATACCTACATTTATTTTTTATAAGCTATACAGTAAAGTGCAGTTTAACTTTTACAACATCATTCCAAAATAGCTCTTAAGCTATGAAGTACGAGGGCGGCACTGAAAATTTCGAGAATCAAGGAAATGACACAACATTACTATTTAAAAATGTATTTATTGCTTTTCGAAGTATTCTCCGCGAAATTTGACACATTTTCCCATACGATGAACCCATCATTGAAGCAAGCATTCCATTCGGAAGTTGGGGTCTCCAAAATGGCCGTTTTGTAGGCGTCCACAGCTTCTTCAGGTGATGAAAATCTCTGACCACGCAGTTTATTCTTTATTTTAGGGAAAGTATAGAAATCATTAGGGCTTAGGTCGGGGCTGTACGGCGGATGGTCTAATAATTCTATATTTTCTTGCTCCAAAAACTCTTTTGTTCTGTGCGCGGTGTGAGAACTCGCATTGTCGTGATGAAGGATGATGCGGCGGTTGCAGTTCTCTTTACGGAGTTCAGAAACGACCTGTGGCAAACAAATGCTAGCATACCATTCTGCATTAACCGTTCTTTGTCCCTCAAGAGCAATAGTCGCAACATAGCCGGTTTTGGAGACAAACGTTGCCACCATTTTTTTTACAACACTCCGTGAGCGAACAATTTTTGTTGACTTTAATTCATTTTCGAACACCCTAACTCGTGACTGGTTTTTTGTTTCGGGTTCGTACGCATAAATCCAGGATTCGTCACCTGATACGATGTTGTATACAGCATTTGAGGATCCTGCGTGGAATCTTTCGAGAGTTCTGACGCACCAAGTAACGCGAGCCGCTTTTTGTTCTTCACGGAGCGAATGCGGTATCCATCGGGAAAACAACTTTTTAACACCCAATTGTTCATGCAAGATTATTTGTATTTGCCTCATGCCAATGTCTAAAGTTGCCTGAATTTCGCGGTATGTCACATGTCGATCTTCCTCAATCAGCTTACGCACAGCATCAACGTTTTCTTAGGTGACTGCAGTTTTTGGACGACCTTGACGGGGATCATCACCGAGCTTGACACGTCCACGTTGAAATTCAGCAAACCAGCGATAAATTGTGCTTTTGGATGGGGCTTTATCACCAAATGCAGAAAGCATCCGATCAACACACTGTTTTTGTGTTAAACCACTTCTAAAGTCATAATAAATCATCGCTCTTGAATTTTCTCGAGTCAATTCCATTTTCTCAACGACTAAACAAGTTTGACAAGACCTCGTGAAAAGACCGCGAATCTTTTTTAAAATAAATAAATGGTATTCGATTTTTAAAACCAAGGAGTTTTCAATTAAAAAGATTTTAACATGACAGGAACAGTGTAAATATTCCATTCTTACAACTTTCAGTGCAGTCCTCGTAACCTATTTTAGCAATCTTACATACATACCTATCTGTCACACCTCTGTCCCATCGAGGTAGACAAGAGACTTCCTTACACTTGCTACGATACAAATATCATCACTTCATTCAAAGTGGATTCGCATACAAAACCTGAAACGCGGTATCGAAGTTTTTCCCGAGCTACGTATATAAGTAAATTCCCCATCGAGGTAGACAGAGACTCCCTTCCACTTGCTACGATACAAACACACCTCTTTCTTTATCCTATCTTTTTTTTTATAGAATTTATTTTAAAAAGTCATCTGACATCGCGGCCATCTTGTTTATTTTGACAGTTCCCAAACTTTAGCGCCAAAACTAATCTAAGTAGTAGGTCAATGACCTTTAAATGTAGATACACTTTTTTTATTATTTAATGTTCAAAATTGTATTGCCATTGCGGGAAGACTAATAATTATGAAAATATAATAATGATTATTATTATTTTTAGTGTTTTATTACTCCCTAAAACTCTATAACAGATATGTAAGCGGGGCACATTGCTCGTAGAACTGATGGACGATGGGGCAGAAAGCTTCTCGAGGGGCGACCACGCACCGGACGACGCAGTGTGAGAAGGCCTCCAACAAGGTGGACTGACGACTTGGTTAAAGTCGCTGGAAACCGTTGGATGTGGGCAGCGCAAGACCGGTCATTGTGGAGATCCTTGGGGGAGACTTGTCCAGCAGTGGACGTCCATAAGCTGACATAATGATGATGATGTAAGTTATTCCTGACTAACAGAACTTAGATATTAATTTTAGATACAAAATACATTAGCACGGCGTGCCGCGACAATTATCTCACGTCATGCTATCCTTATCACATTTAAAACTATAGACAGAGACGTAAGCGTGACAAACGCATGACAACGTCTTGTCACGGAGTGCCGTGCTAAGCTAGCAGCTGTTATATTGTCTCCGATTTGATACCAAATCGGAGACGGTCGATTCAAAAATCGAATCGGAATCGGAATCGGTTTTGATTTCAACCAAGACCGATTTGATCAAGATATGTTAGCCATAATTTGAGATTCGAGGCTGTTACAAAATAAATAGGTACTCATGGACAAAAAAACAGGCGGACTTAATGCTAATTTAATTTATTTAACAGTTTATTGTAAGATGATAGTACATAGAGACAGAAAAAAAAGAGAAGTTATACAAAAGGTACAGCATATTTCTAAAAGAAATTTCTTCCTGCAGACCCCACAGAGGGAGAAGTGATAGCATGAAGGCAGGATAGTCACTACAATAAACAATAAATACATATATAAGTATAAACCTACACATATATATTCGATAAATACACATACATAAATATTATAATTTATATAAATATGTCGGAGACATCTGAGATTACGTTCATGAAGGCTATTTTGGAATCATTTGCAATTATTCAATATCATATCATATTAATTGGTATGTACTGTTTTAACTGTCACAATATTTTATTAATTCATCTCTTTATTGTATAAAAAAACATTTAAAGATAAATACTTAGGTACTTATAATAAACTACATATTTATAATACCGTACTTACACATACGAGTATAGATAATTAATTATTTGTTTTTTTACATTGGCAGAATAACAATGGTAGTGACTTACCATTAAAAAAAAACTTACACTAATCGGAAGCAGTCACAGAGTGGTGGCCGAGACAGGGACGTCGATCAGTGGGCCGACCACCCGCTCGCAGCAGATGACATCGTCTGATCAACAGGGTCGCTATGGGTTAGATTGGCAGAAGACCGTAGTGAATGGCGCGAAAAAAGTAAGGCCTATACCCAGCAGTGGGGAGAAACGGGCTGATTTGATTGATTGATACACTAATCTAGAAATAAACTAGTCACACATCCGCAAAATACACAATGCATTATGACATGGACCCAAGTGGCAGAGGCAGACAAGACATGGCAGAGTGTCAATGGCATTTTTTGACACATTTGGTCGCAATCAGTGTACCTAAGCCAATGAGGAAGGAATATAAGGAGTGGCCCCATTTTTTTTTCATATACAAATGAGTTTATGACAGCGTGCCAAGGTTGGCGCAAGTTTTTCATAGTTTTCTTGGTAGATGACCTGTCAAATGATAAGAAATTCCATACAAAAAGGTAGCCATTTTGCGCACCAGGCACGCAGATCCAGACGGTATGGCACCGCCTCACCATTGTTTAGCATAATACCAAATGTGTCAAAAATGCCATTGACTCTGCCAACACACAACTGAGGCTATTTTAAATTAGCAGACTTGGGGCCCTGTCTATCCCCACCTGTATTCCTACACTAGTTCCACCCCCCTATCTCGGCTCATCGTACTCATACCCTCCATTCTTCACCACATTGAATTCTACAGCCTCTTCCTTCAAGTCCAGCAATCCTGCTCGAATTAGGAACTCTATAAACGGACGACGACGGACTATACGTTGGCGGTAGGCTGCTGAGCGGATTCCTGGGAAAAAATACATGTTATTTAGGTTAAGAAAGAATTTAAATAACCAAAATATTTTATTTTAAAAACCTGACTGCATTTAAAAAAGCATTTTTTATGTATCTACTTACCTACCTAGTCACTTTAAAAGTAAATAAGAATATAACGACACCTCTCAAGCTAAAATCCATCCAGCCATTTAGACTGTATGGCGTGACAAAGAATTATACATGCATACAAACATACATACTCTCGAAAAACATAAACCTCCTTCTGGCGCAGTCGGGTAAAAAGTATTGTAAATATTGTATTGTACCTACTAATTGTAATGCATTGTATTTAAGACACTGTTCAAAATGATGGCCAGGAATATGGTAATTATGTAACTGCCTATAGCGAATTTAACATTATACTTAGAAGACACAACGTTTTTTATTAATGGAGCCAGGGAACTAAACTAGGGATAGCAATTGCTGGATCCAGCATTCAGCAACCCAGCTGGATCCAGCGCCTTTTTAAGCATGCTAGATCCTGCATAACAGTGCTGGATTCAGCGGTGCGGATCCGCAAACGTACTAATTTCTATTGTTTAGTTTTGAGTTGCCGCCATTTTGTGGTCAATTAGATTACAATTAGATCCAGCACTGTATGCTGGATCCAGCATGCTTAAAAAGTCGCTGGATCCGGATTGCTAGATCCAGCATCCAGCAATTTGCAATCCCTAAACCAAACGTAATCATCATGTCAGCTTATGGACGTCCACTGCTGGAAAAAATCCCCAAGGATCTCCACAACGACCGGTCTTGCACTGCCCACATCCAACGGTTTCCAGCGACTTTAACCAAGTCGTCAGTCTACCTTGTTGGAGGCCGCACCACACTGCATCAAACGTAAACGCCTGATGTTTTAATTATAGCAAACAAGTGGATCTTCGTAATTGCAAGTATCGAAGACTAGTCACCGCGAAGTATTCCCCATACATTTGAATGCATCGCACACTACGATACCGGTATAATGTATGTGAGATACTTCGCGGTGAAGTCTTCGAGACTTGAATCGCCTCGAAGTATCGTAATAGGAGAAGGGGTTTATGCAGTCTACACACCAAAGCCGCCGGCTTTTTTGACAGCTGCCATTCGTATGACGTAAAGCCGCCGGCCTAGCCCGGTGGCATGGCGGCGGTTTTGGTGTGTAGATAGCATTAGAAAGAAGGCTTCAACTCACTGCTACTACTCCGTAAAGGTTTCGTCAACTCCTGCGGACCTAGCTCGTATACAACCTGCAGATCGGCGTGGTTGCCGAATTTGAAGCCGAAGCCGAAACGATGGTCGCCACCTGACGGATAGGATTTAAGGTTGTTGTGTGTCGGCAGAGTGTCAATGGCATTTCTTGACACATTTGGTATTCTGCTAAACAATAGCTTACAGACAGACCAAGTTATCTGTGAACTGAACGGCGGCGCTAGTAGTAATACAAAATTGTATTTCTACCAATCGCAGCAGTTCTGGAATTTGACATTTCCGTATTAGTATTTAGTATTTATTTATTGCAAAAAGTTACATTTTAATACAATTACAGTATTGGCTGTAGTTACAATAACGGCCGGTTCACAGATAACTTGGTAGATCAATTGCGACCAAATGTGTCCAAAAATGCCATTGACACTCTTATTGACTAAATGCTCACACACTATTGAGGCTATTTTTAATCAGCAGACTTGGGCCCCTGTACGCAAAGATTTGCTATTCTCGAGTTTGTCTCGCCATCTTCGCTTGTCCTTTGCTAGTTTGAAGCTAATGAATGTTATGGCCCATAGTTCATCAGGTATGTGACAGATAGGTATGAAATTTCTTTAAGAAAAATATGCTGTACCTATTTTTTTCTGTCTCTATGTACTGTCATCTTACAATAAACTGTTAAATAAATAAATAGGTACAAAGGTAAATAATAACAAAGCCTTACCAAACACAACCCTCGGCGTGAAACCATAAATAGCAGCTAATCCAGTCGAAACATCCTCAGGTACTACAATGAACCCTAAATTGTAAGGAACACCTGAAAAAAATAAGTAAATACTTTTAATCATTTCATACAAAAGACTTAAACGGGGTCTCATCTCATATCTGCGGATACAATGCAAATCTACGAATTTATTCGCAACATTCCGAAAGTGTGTAAGTACCTATACAGGGTGTAACAGAAAGGGGGTATAAAGCCGAAACACAGCGATAGTCCCCATGAACCTGAACAACTTTCCCCAAGGAACATGGGTCGTAACTCGAAAAAAAAATCGCCTCCCCATACAAAATGCCCGATCAGCTGATCGAGTAAGTATGGGCGATCTAAATTTTTTTTTCGATTTATGACCCATGTTCCTTGGGGAAAGTTGTTCAGTTTTATAAGGACTATCGCTGTGTTTCGGCATTACACCCCCTTTCTATTACACCCTTTATAGGTATTATATTTATTATTATTTTATTTACCTACTTATTTTGTTTGAATTTTCTGTATTAACTGTTACAATATTATAAGTAATCATCATATACAGGGTGTAACAGAAAGGGGGTATAATGCCGAAACACAGCGATAGTCCTCATGAAACTTAACAACTTTACCCAAGGAACATAGGTCGTAACTTAAAAAAAAAAATTGGATCGCCCATACTTACTAGATCAGCTGATCGGACATTTTGTATGGAGAGGCTAATTTTTTTTTTGCGTAACGACCCATGTTCCTTGGGGAAAGTTGTTAAGTTTCATGAGGACTATCGCTGTGTTTCGGCTTTATACTTACCCCTTTTCTGTTACACCCAGTTTAACTACATAAAGTATAAATATAAGTATCAATTACTTAATAACCTCTCATATACCCTATTCATCTATTGTTTTATTTATTACAATACTAACGCCCGCCCGCGACTTCGCACGCATTTATCGTCATAACTTTTAAAACTTACCTACATAATATCTTGCATTATAACCTATGTGTTATTCTGATGTGTAAGCTACAATATTGTTAAGTTTCATTAAAATCTGTTCAGTAGTTTTAAAAAGTAACAAACATCTTCAAATTCATTTGGTAAAAACATTGACATTTATAATATTAGTAACTTAGGCTCTTAAATAATGACAATAAATATTTGAAAAGTATTTTAGTATTAAGTATTTATTTATTGCAAAAAGTTTCATTTTCGTATAATGCCGAAACACAGCGACAGTCCTCATTAAATTGAACAACAGTACCCAAGGAACATGGGACGTAACTTGAAAAAAAAATTTCGCCTCCCCATACAAAATGCCCGATCAGCTGATCGAGTAAGTATGGGCGATCTAAAAATTTTTTTCGAGGTATGACCCATGTTCCTTGGGGAAAGTTGTTCAGTTTTATAAGCACTAGCGTTGTGTTTCGGCATTATACCCCCTTTCTGTTACACCTTGTACAGTATAAAATAGTAACTACCTTGTAAAGGTATATTATTATTGAAGTTATTATAATTATTAAAATAATGTCATTTGTTAATTACAATTAGCAATAAGGCCATCTATTTCGTCACTTTTACTTATCTATTAAGACAAATTTAGGTAAATTATTTTAATTAAAGCAACTGTACAATGTGTTTATCTTTATATTAATTCATATATCAATTAATTTTTATACTTTCATAATTATTAGTCTTCCCACAATGGCAATACAATTTTAAACATTAAATAATTGAAAAAAGTGTATCTACATTTAAAGGTCATTGACCTACTACTTAGATTAGTTTTGACGCTAAAGTTTGGGAACTGTCAAAATAAACAAGATGGCCGCGATGTCAGATCACTTTTTAAAATAGACTCTTTGAAAAAAAAAGATAGGATAAAGAAAGAGGTGTGTTTGTATCGTAGCAAGTGGAAGGGAGTTTCTGTCAAGTACCACCTCGATGGGAGAGAGGCGTAACGGATATGTATGTATGTTTTTAATTAAATTATTTATTTATACTTACATTTAAAAATAAAAACCAAAACGCAAAACTTCAAACTTGACATAATTACCACTTTTTTACACGCTTTATATTAGCTTCACTTGTAAGTAACTATGTATGTAAACAAATCTTGGAATCTTAATTTGACTTCCCGGTCTTCGAATAGGATGAAAGCACACGCTCTGAGTTCTGATGACAATACAATAATATGGTACTTTCGAACTGTTCTGATGATGGAGCTTTAGTGTGAGCTAAAGCGTGATTTAGTTTTTTAAACTATCAATTTTTTTTTAAACTAATCACAAAAATTTTCCAACACCACGTCTAACTATAAAAGAGCCTAAATTAAGAATGTCTAAGCAATTCATTTGACCTATTGACTAGATAAAAGTCTATAAAAACCTTAGTATTGTTAGGTCTTAAGTTTATTCCCACGAATTTAGCAAGAGTTAGCATTCCTAGGTCATTTGTACACTCAAGTGTTTGGAGTTCTTACCCGACTGCGTCAGAAAGAGGGTTATTCGAGTGTATGTATGTTTGTATGTGTGTATGTGTGTATGTGTGTATGTATGTAAGTATGTATGTATGTATGTATGATTCTTTGGCACGCTCTACAGTCTAAACGCCTTGATGGATTTTATCTTGAGAGATGTCGTTAGATTCGTATTTACAGTGAGAGTGACACTGGGTACATCAAAATAAGAAGAAAATTAAAAAAAATTATGTACCAAACATTTAACACTATCAGCTGATGCATTTTGTATGGAGAGTTCAAAATTTTTTGAAAGATCCTATAGTAAAAGTTGTTTTTTATCACGAGTACATGTATATCCTTTTCTATCGTTCACTAATTTAAAGTCACCCTATACAGGACGTAACAGAAAGGGAGTATAATGCCGAAACACAGCGATAGTCCTCATGAAACAAAACAACTTTCCCCAAGGAACATGGGTCGTAACTTGAAAAAAATTTTTGGAGCGCACATACTTACTCGATCAGCTGATCGGACATTTTGTATGGGGAGGCGAATTTTTTTTCGGGTTACAACCCATGGTACTTGGGGAAAGTTGTTAGGTTTCATGAGGACTATCGCTGTGTTTCGGCTTTATACCCCCTTTCTGTTACACCCTACATAGTGCACACCCACCTTAACATGAACTGACAAACCTATTTGACATATTTTCTTAACTTTAGCGTCATAATTATTTTCTTTGCGTGATTTATCGAAACTATCATTTAATCATGTTGACAACTATTGCAATATCCTCCCATTGCAGAAACTGCTGATTAAGTTAATGGGACATTAAACATGATGTACACAGAATCGCCATACATCTTCGTGAAATAAAGAACTACAATACATCGGTGGCCCGTCGATTGACGTCCAAAAGGAAAATTTAGATTCCTCGTGTCGTGGGGTATCCGAATCACCCTCATGTATGTTCCGCGATTTTTTACGGTTTCCGAGTTATGACGATTTTTCTGACTTTTTAAGATTTTTTAACCGACCACCCTAAAAAGGTTCGTCAAAATTTTACAACCGACCATCCTAAAAAGGTTCGTCAAAATCAAAAATCAGAAAACACGTCATAACTCGGAAACCGTAATAAATCGCGGAACATTCATGTGGGTGATTCGGATACCCCATGACACGAGGAATCCAAATGTTCCTTTTGGACGTCAATCGACGGACCACCCTTTATAACTAAATTGATAGTGACGTTTAACGGTCGTCATTCAAATGGCATCGAAATCATCGAATATATTTGTTCTATATCTCCGAAAGTATATCACTTTCGACATTCGTCCAAAATACTATCGGTTTATAATATTTTTCTCTATCGATTGACGTTAGTTTCATCAGTGGCCGCCAACTATTTTTTCTCTATACTAGCTCGAATAGAAAGAAAGAAAGAAAATATATTTATTCATTCTGTTATAAACACAAAATACACCTTGTAGATATAACATTGCTTGCTTAATATAATAAGAGATGTTGAGTGTAATTGATACCGAAAATTTTTACTATACCAATTAGGTAGGATGCTCTTTCTCCTTATTGTTTTTATTTTATCAACTAATTTTGTATGAATTCCAATAAGGCGCCAGGATCAACAAAAATCGATATCAAAACTAACGCCATCTACGTTTAAATATGCGAACTACGTAGACAAAACCCCACTTTAGCTAATGAATGAAACCTTGCGAAGCAGTGAAAGTTCACAGCTCATATGTTACGAATTCGCGCGCTACATTGACGTTTTTACTTTTTTATTCAATATTTTTTAAAAACCGTGCCATTTAATTCTAGAGCCTTGCCGCAAAAAGATGTGTTAAGTTTTGTTTTTAATTAAAAAGGAATTTTTGAACTGTGATTTTGAAAATATGGATTTAAAATTGGTTCTGATTTCCTGTTTTTTAGGATTAGGTAAGTTTTTAATTGATTCGTTAATAGTTACGAAATAAGTATTTAAGCGTTTAATAGTTTGTTCTAGTTTAAAATTAGAACTTGTTTTCACCTATTTGTCGTTCATTCATTTAACTTATCTTGTCGGTGGAGCATTCGTCATTTAGGCCTATCCTCTGCCTTGACTTCTTGATACGACATGATGTATTTGTCGTATCCAGCTTTAAAACGGATGTTCCATTGGCCCTGCACTTTATATGAAGCTTTGGATACAGTTTTGTGTGATCCTGGGATGGGTCCAGGGATGGATGGATGGAAGTTTGTTACTCTTTCACGCAAAAACTACTGAACAGATTTTGATGAAACTTGACAATAACTTAGCTTGGAGATCAGAATAACACATAGGCTATATTGTTTTGGGATACGACGATAAATGCGTACGAAATCGCGGGCAGCCTTTAGTGTGATTATAAAAATACTTGAAATATTCAGTTCGTTCATTTATCGTTATAATATCTTAGAAAACTTACACAATATCTTAAAATAATATAGCCTATGTGTTATTCTGATGTGTAAGCTACAATATAGTAAAGTTTCATCAAAATCTGTTCAGTAGTTTTTGAGTAACAGAGTAAGAAACTTCCTCACATCCCTCCATCGGCACAAACATTGACATTTAAGTACATAACCAAATGCTACACTAATGAGAAAGTATTTTAGTTAGTAGGTAGGTATTTAAATTTCTAAAACGACTTTTACTGAGTACCTATATCGTCTAGAGATTATTTTCACCGGACGCGAGAAAGGTAAATGAAATCGATACTTCTATTCATTCAAATGTATGATATTTTGAATGAAAAGTTATGAGAAACCTATGTTTATTGATTAGCTAGGTACTCATAATATATAACTATAAGTAGGTACCTATATACATATTACGTATGTCGACGAGTCATCAGAAGGGTCGTTTAAGCTTTTAGTTAAAATAAGACAGTGGGCGTGTACTGAACAAACTGGATTTATTGCGTAGTTTCCAATCACGTTATAAAATAACAAGGTGTACGTGATGTCTTCCGATGTCTATTCTTCATCGATCTCAAATCAATCATCAAACCGAATCCATCAAACATGACAGCAACCCAAATATGAAAGCGCTAAACTGGCAACCAGTCAGAAACAAGCCAGTTCTTGCATTTTAGCAGTAAAGAGTTTACAAATGGTTCCAAAATAGCCTTCATGAACGTAATCTCCGACATGTATATACACAAACATACATCCATTCGCAGTGTACTGCCTCCAACAAGGTGGACTGACGACTTGGTTATAGTCGCTGGAAACCGTTG
Source organism: Anarsia innoxiella (assembly GCA_947563765.1). Taxonomy (NCBI): domain Eukaryota; kingdom Metazoa; phylum Arthropoda; class Insecta; order Lepidoptera; family Gelechiidae; genus Anarsia; species Anarsia innoxiella. The sequence goes on from OX387420.1 coordinate 355,016, forward strand.
GATGTGGGCAGCGCAAAACCGTTCGTTGTGGAGATCCTTGGGGGAGGCTTTTGTCCAGCAGTGGACGTCTATAAGCTGACATGATGATGATAATCCAGACTCAAGCCAAACATTCGGTACATCACAGCAATATTTGTCTATAGTGGGAATCGTTCGAACCCACGACCTACGCCAACTGGCCAGTCTCACTCTCAATCACAAAATTACTCAACAGATTTTAATGAAACTTTACAATATTTACTATTTATTTAATGGTTTATTGTAAGAAGAAAATACCCAGAGATAGAAAAGAAAAGAGAAGTTATAAAAGTTATGATATTATGCATATTGAAGCTTAAAGGCCAAAACACACCGGATGCGTATGCGTAGACGTATACGTACCTCTGAGTTGTAATGTATGGAACTGTCACCATCATACGCAACGCATACGCATCCGGTGTGTTTTGGCCTTTATACTTCTTCTTTGTCCTAGCCATTTCCCATTAATTGGGGTCGGCTCTCCTCGTTCTACGGCGCCAGGTCAATCTGTCCTGGGTTGTCAACACATTTGTTTGGGCACGCTCTAAGTCCTTAGCTACCGTGGACCACAAAGTAGCCTGTGGGCGTCCTCTCCTTCTTTTATCATTCGGCAGTGCTAGGGTCCGTTTCACAACATGGTCTTCGGGGCGTCTCATGACATGACCGAACTAGTGTAGGCGACTTTCAGTGAGTTTTTCTGCTATAGGTGCGACTTTGAAACTACCTCTGATGTGCTCATTTTGAATTTTATCGAGTCGTTTTGGCCTTTACACATCAGAAATAATATAGAGGCTATAATTATTTTAAGATATTGCATTTTTTCTTCAAAATATGACGATTAATACGAACGAAGTCGCGGGCAGCCTCTAGTAAGAAATAAATATTTCGACTTTCTATATATTTATAAGTAACCTTGTAGTTTTTTAACCCGAAATCAATGAAAAGCGGAATTATTTATGTATTCATATAATTAGGTGACAAGGTTCAGTGAATGTATTGACGTCAAATTACATACGAATATGTAATATTAAATAACATAATATTACTAATACAGGGTGTCTTATTTATTTAACAGTTTATTGTAAGATGATAGTTCATAGAGACAGAAAAAAAGAGAAGTTATACAAAAGGTACAACATATTTCTAAAAGAAATTTCTTCCTGCAGACCCCACAGAGAGAGAAGTGATAGCATGAAGGCAGGATAGTCACGTAAGATAGTGTCTTATAACAACCAAGAACAAGTACGTATCGTAAAAAAATGTAATTCAAAATAACAGAAACAGTAATTTCGTATCAAGAAGTCAAGAAATTATTGGACGGAACTTAATGGAAGAAGCTATAATTTTGCTCTTTAATGTTTTGAAATGTTCTCTTAAATGAATTGTCAAAATTAAAAAAAAATACCTAATACTGCCTAATAGTCAAGGCGTTAAAAGCTGAAACACACCGGATGCGTATGCGTAACGTAGACGTAAGCACGGCGTAGCCACGCGCGGTTTACGGTGTAACCCGATGTGACACCGGGCTACGCGTCACGTCGACGTGTACGTCTACGTTACGCAAGCGGTGACAGTTCCATACATTACAACTCGGAGGTACACATACGTCTACGCATACGCAACGTATACGTATACGGTGTGTTTTGGACTTTAGGCCGCAGAGTTTGCCAAGCCAAAGAAGTATAATTTCGAACTCACAACCTTATGGCACAGTCCCTACTATTATAACATCCTATTACATGGGCCCAAGTCACATGTAATAGGATCTAGTCTAATTTACAATATTCACATTTGTGTGTCGGCAGAGTGTCAATGACATTTTTTGACACATTTGGTCGCAATCAGTGTAAGCCATTGTTTAGCAGAATACCAAATGTGACAAAAAAATTACATTGACCCTCTGCCGACACAGAACTGAGGCTAAATTCAAATTCTTTATTTTGCACACCATAGGTAAAATTTAAATATATTATATATATATTTTTTTTTGTTTTTTTTTTTTTTATTATTATTATCTGACTTGGTGACCTGTTTATCATTATATTTAAAAGCGTCACTCTCGTCGGTGTAGTCTACACCACTCTGCTTTACTCTCCGTCCGTTTTTTATAACATCCTGTATACTGTATAAGAACAACACCCTTGACTCAGCAATTTGTATAATTATAGCGATTTTTCGAGGTTAACACTATTACGTGAATATTTATCTTTTTTAACTCATATACAATGAATCGATTAAGTTAATTTAACTGCTTAGTTAATCGGCTAGTTAATTTGGTTTTTGACTTTGTAACGCGTCATCCTAGTAATGAGTACCTACTATTATAAATGTATCTGACAGATATTTTACCTGTCACTGCCACTGCCGTCGTGTTTTATGAAATAGACATAGGTTTATTCTTTGAGTATAGAATATATAAGGAGGTGTCATACCGTCTGGATCTGCGTGCCTGGTCTGGTGCAAAATGGCTACCGTTTTGTATGGTATTTCTTATCGTTTGACATGACAGGTCATCTACCAAGAAAACTATGAAAAACTTGCGCCAACCATGGCACGCTGTCATAAACTCATGTGTATATGAAAAAAAATAGGGCCACTCCTTATATTCCTTCCTCATTGATGAATACTAATATTATTAATGTATCTGACAGATATTTTACCTGTCACTGCCACTGCCGTCGTGTTTAATGAAATAGACATAGGTTTATCTGTCAGTTAAATTTTATCTGTAAATGATAAAACGGGTCTTATGACGGATTTGGTTATTTATCTGTCAAATCCTACTATCTATCAGCAGGATTAAAATAAAATTATAAATGTCAATGTTTGTGCCGATGGATGAATATGAGGATCTTTGTTACTCTTTCACGCAAAAACTACTTAACAGATTTTGATGAAACTTTACAATATTGTAGCTTACACATCAGAATAACACATAGGCTATATTATTTTAAGATATCATGTAAGTTTTTTAAGATATGACGATAAATGTCCAAGTCACTCGCAGCTTCTAGTATTATCATAAAATCAACACAGTCTTTAGTTTTGCAAGGTAAGTAACATTGCGTAAGCGTAAGTGACCTATGACACAGGTCAACACCGGCTACAGTACAGACACAGTGAAGTAAGATTAACTTCAAGTTGCCTTAAGGACTATCTACACAGATCCGGGCCGTGCCCGGGACGTGTCCGGGCCGTGGCCCGTCAGGAGGAAAAACAATACGTCATCATGACAACGTGTGTGAACGAATCCATAGAAAATGTATGGAATGATATTTTTTCCCTGACACGTTCCGGACACGGCCCGGATCTGTGTAGATAGACCATTTAGATGCCTTTTTAATGCAAATTACTTTACATGTAAGAAGCTTAGATAAATGATGTCTACTGGGTGTAACTGAAAGGGGGTATAAAGCCGAAACACAGCGATAGTCCTCATGAAACTTAACAACTTTCCTCAAGTAACACGGGACGTAACTAGAAAAAAAAAAAACGCATCCCAATACAAAATGTCCGATCAGCTGATCGAGTAAGTATGGGCGATCCAAATTTTTGTTTTCTAGTTACGACCCATGTTCCTTGGGGAAAGTTGTTCAGTTTCATGAGGACTATCGCTGTGTTTCGGCTTTATTTCTGTTACACCCTGTATATGCCTCGCAACTTTGTACGTCTTTATCGTCATATATTGAAAAACATACACAATATCTTAAAATCAAAATGTATTCAGTAAAATTTGCTTGAAAGAGTAACAAATATCCTAACATCCATCCAACCTTTCATAGACACAAAGTTTCATATTTATAATATTAGTAGGATTATTAATAATGGTCTATCTACACACACCCGGGCCGTATCCGGGACGTGTCCGGGAAAAAATATAATTCTATACATTTTCTATGGATTCGTTCACACAAGTTGTCATGACGACGTATTGTTTTCCCTCCTGACGGGCCACGGCCCGGACACGTCCCGGGAACGGCCCGGATCTGTGTAAATAGACCTGGGTATAATTATATTATAATTAATTTACTAACAAAATTATCAATTAAAAACCTAAATTTTATGATAAATACCTAAAAAATATTTCATTCAAATATTCCAAATACACATCAGTTATTTGCAAATGAGCGTAACAATACATATGCAATGACTTGAGTCATTGCGGTCAAGTTCAAATAGCTTACTTTAAAGCCTTATTGTGTATTACAAATTGCAAGATTTAGTAAATAACATATACATGCTTGTATGAAAGAGGTGTGTTTGTATGTTGTATACAATATGGAAGGGAGTCTCTGTCTACCTCGATGGGGAATTTACTTATATACGTAGCTCGGGAAAAACTTCGATACCGCGTTTCAGGTTTTGTATGCGAATCTATTTTGAATGAAGCGATGATGTTTGTATCGTAGCAAGGGGAAGGGAGTCTCTGTCTATCTCGATGGGGAATTTACTTATATACGTAGCTCGGGAAAAACTTCGATACCGCGTTTCAGGTTTTGTATGCGAATCTACTTTGAATGAAGCGATGATGTTTGTATCGTAGCAAGTGGAAGGGAGTCTCTGTCTACCTCGATGGGGAATTTACTTATATACGTAGCTCGGGCAAAACTTCGATACCGCGTTTCAGGTTTTGTATGCGAATCTACTTTGAATGAAGCGATGATGTTTGTATCGTAGCAAGTGGAAGGGAGTCTCTGTCTACCTCGATGGGGAATTTACTTATATACGTAGCTCGGGAAAAACTTCGATACCGCGTTTCAGGTTTTGTATGCGAATCTACTTTGAATGAAGCGATGATGTTTGTATCGTAGCAAGTGGAAGGGAGTCTCTGTCTACCTCGATGGGGAATTTACTTATATACGTAGCTCGGGAAAAACTTCGATACCGCGTTTCAGGTTTTGTATGCGAGTCTACTTTGAATGAAGCGATGATGTTTGTATCGTAGCAAGCCGAAGAAAGACTCTGTCTACCTCTATGGGGAATTTACTTATATACGTAGCTCGGGAAAAACTTCGATACCACGTTTCAGGTTTTGTATGCGAGTCTACTTTGAATGAAGCGATGATGTTTGTATCGTAGCAAGTGGAAGGGAGTCTCTGTCTACCTCGATGGGGAATTTACTTATATACGTAGCTCGGGAAAATTTTATACCTGTTTTTGTCTTAAACGTCATGTTTTATGAAATAGACATAGGTTTATCTGTCAGTTTTTTATGTGTATGTGGTGTCGGACCCTAAAAGTGCTTAAACAGGCCCTCAAGTCTGCTGATTTAAAATATTTTCAGTTGTGTGTCAGCAGAGTGTCAATGGCATTTTTTGAATATTTAGATATTGTTTATTGTAGGTTAAGTGACTACCCTGCCTTCATGCTATCACTTCTCTCTCTGTGGGGTCTGCAGGAAGAAATTTCTTTTACAAATATGCTGTACCTTTTGTTTAACTTCTCTTTTTTCTGTCTCTATGTACTATCATCTTACAATAAACTTAAATAAATAAATAAATAGGTTGAAATACTGCAAACTTCTTGAGCTTTATTTCGCGTTGCGTCTAGGGAACTGACCGCAACGCCTTATCACACTAGTTAGCTAACTATAACCATTTATGGATTCACAGGCCTATTTTACCTTATTCTGACTAATCGTTTAGCAATATTTGAAACCCGTTAAACTACATTGCGTTATGAGCTATTTAAGTAGTTAGTACGTTATTAGTCATTCTTCAAAGAGGTAATTTTTATTTCGTAAACAAAAAAATATAAACAAATACCAGTTGAAATATTTGCTAATTTCATTTACTACTAGAGGCTATCCGCGACTTCATAGGCATTGCCCTATCTTGAAAAAAAAAAACATGTTATTTTAAAATAATATAGCCTATGTGTTATTCTGATGATAAACTACAATATTGACAGGTTTTATCTAAATCTGTTCAGTAGTTTTTGTGTGAAAAAATAACAAACATCCATCCATCGGCACAAACATTGACATTTATAATATGAGTAGGATGTTTTTATTATCCCACGTAACATAAGCCAGCTTTTGATTTATGTTTTAAAAAAGTATTTTTAAAAGTCTCGAGTCTACCCAGGTATTTAAGGTGTCCAGCTCATTCCATTTTTCCGTGGTCTACCACGTCGCCGTTTGGCAGTTGGTAGCCATTGGCTGAAAGTGGCGGATGAAGAGAGTCTTTTTCAAATCAGTTTAGATTTATAAAAAATAGTGAATATTAACTGAAAAGGTTATTTTCTATATTTCAGGATACTGTGGAGTCATAATTCCTGAAGAATTGCCATCTCTACTTTCAGTGGCTTATTCAAATATACCTCCAATTAAAAAAGGTACAGTATCCATTTATTATTTTACTTATTTGCCATTTGTTTGATATTGTTTTGTGGACTCCGCCAAAGTTATGTGGACTAAGGCTCGGCGCAAACGAACCACTGACCAAAGCCTCCTATGCTTTTTCATATGAATTGTATTGAACTTTTAGAAAAAAGAAAGGATCTACCTTTTTTAACTTTTCAAAATCTCTATATCAAAATTAATAACATCTACTGATTACATTCCTAATCTATGTTTCAGGAACGGACTCTCGAGTCGGTTTCGGGTTTGCATTCGGCAACCACGCTGATTTCCAAGTATTATTCGAACTGGGACCACAGACAAACACACAACCACTCAGTAAGTATAGATTAAAGTGCGATAAAGAATGCATATCGATCTTTGTAAAGCAATCGTCTAATTCCGACTTCGTATAGCGATATCTGTGTCGCACACACCATGACGTTTGTTTTGTCAGTCGCGGTTCAAATGCGAGAGAGTGCTACAATAAAGTAAATTCTAAATTCTAATTCTGATGAACGATTGTAAAAATTGATGTACATGGAAATTAGCATTAGTTTGTATTCGGAAATGCGATGATTGCCGATGTGTATCGCCGCGCCGGTTTAAGGTACACTTGTCTTCCTTGCATACTCCTAACACGACATTTTTCATGAATTCCAGATGGCCAAGGCTTCCAGAGCCAGGGTGCCAACAAACGGCAAGCTCCCACACAACCTCCACCGAAGATTAATAAGAATAGAGAAAAGGTACATGTTTAATAGTTTCTATTTAATTATAAGAAAAGAGAAGAAAGTAAGGGCCTGTCAGGAGGCAGAAAACAATACGTCGTCATGACAACGTGTGTAAACGAATCCATAGAAAATGTATGGAATGATATTTTTTCCCTGACACGTCCCCAGACACGGCCCGGATCTGTGTATATAGACCTTACAGTCACAGTTCGCCTATGACTGCGCGCCTTTAGTTAATTGCATAAACAACTTTTGACACACCTACAACAACATGAAAATAAAAAAAAAACTTTTTCCCTCATTCCAGTTCCTCCAATCAGACCCAGGCAACTACCTCCAAAAATGGGCGCAGAAGATGAAGAACCCAAAGGTCCCCAAGCCAGTTCCAACTCCAGGCGAGGTTCCGAACCTGGAGGATTCCGTGGTGGAACTCATCAGGAATGAGAAAGGGGAGTATGAGATACATCAGCCCAAGCCTGGACACATGCCGCAGAGGGTGCTTGATGAGTTGAAAAGGTGGGTTTTAAATCCTATCCTACTCATATTATAAATGTCAATGTTTGTGCCGATGGATGGATGGATATTTGTTACTCTTTTACGCAAAAACTACTGAACAGATTTTGATGAAATTTTGCAATATTGTAGCTTATAAATCAGAATAACACAAAGGCTATATTATTTTGAGATATCATGTTTTTTTTCCATGATTACTGCGTACGAAGTCGCGACAGCCTCTAATACATACATATCCGTCACACCTCTCTCCCATCGAGGTAGACAGAGACTTCCTTCCACTTGCTACGATACAAACATCATCGCTTCATTCAAAGTAGATTCGCATACAAAACCTGAAACGCGGTATCGAAGTTTTTCCCGAGCTACGTATATAAGTATATTCCCCATCGAGGTAGACAGAGACTTCCCTTCCACTTGCTACGATACAAACACATCTCTTTCACTTCATAGACTTGTAGGTACTAATTGATATTCTGTGCTAGGATTAAGGTACTCCTGCCTGACTATTCTTTCTTGGAAGCAAAGTCAAAACATTTAAAAAAAACTAACGCTAGATTCGTAAGGTAGCAGTTTTCCTCAGAGAAGAATCTAGCAAGAAACTCTATAATGAATAAATGTTAAGTTTATTGAATATAATACTATACATGTGAATATGTTATTAAAAATACTATACTCTAATAAATAAAATGTAACCACTAAACTAAACTAAACTTAACTTAACTAACACCCTATTGGGTTGCTCTTTTTTAAATAAAGATTAAAAATTCTATTATCTTATCTAGCCGTCAGTGGGCAAAGGCCTCTCCTGTTTCTCCACGATTTTCTATCCTGAGCCACCTCCACCCAGACATCCTTAGAATTCTTTTAATCCAAAATCATTAATAAGGGCCACTTGTACCATTTTACAATTAAAAGTTCATCTTAAATAAAATTACTCATATGACGACGAGTCATCAGAAGGGGCGTTTATGAAGCTTCATGTTTCGTTGAAATAAGACTGTGGACGTGTACTGAACAAACTGGATTTATTGCGTGATTTCCAAATCACGTTAGAAAATAACAAGATGTACGTGATGTCTTCCGATGTCTCATCTTGAAAGATATTCCAAACAGAATTCATCATACATGACAGCATCTCGAATATGAAAGCGCCAAACTGACAACCAGTCAGCAACAAGCCAGTTCTTGCATTTTAGCAGTAAAGAGTTTGCAAATGGTTCCAAGATAGCCTTCATGAACGTAATCTCAGATGTTCTCCGACATATATTTAATTCAATAACACGCAAATTTCTCATTCCAGATTATACGGCGAAAAGAAAGAAGAAGCAAAAAGATTGACAGAGAAGAATAAAGAAGTAAACAAGGAAGTAACCAGCACAAGATCAGAGGAAGAAGTTAAGAAGATTACAGAAGATTTATCTAATGTAGATTTGGATTAGGGGTTATGTAAATATAGCTGTTTAGAAGGTGATTTCAGTTTTATTTTACACTTAGATATATCTGCTTGGAAGAATCTGATAATCTATGTATCTATAATCTATATGAATAAAAAATCAATCGCTGTTTACTGTAGCTACAACGGCTGAACCGATTTAGTAAATTCATCTACCGTGACATCATTTTAAGGTCAGAAAGGTGAGTTTTGGAAGATCGGAAAAAAATCAAACACAGGACAATGTCTGATCAGCCACTTGCACTAGTATCTTAAAGAAATATATTTCTGTTGCTTTATACGCATTTATACATACTTATATACATATCTGTCAAGCCTCTTTCCCGTCTGGTAGACACTTCCCCTCCACTTGCTTCGATACAAACACACTTCTTTCGATTTCATAATTAAAACAAAAAAAAATTTTTTTTTTATAATTTCTTGGAAAACTAAAACAATATCTTTAACCTATGTGTTATTTTGATGTGTAAGCTACAATATTGTAAAGTTTAATTAAAATATTTTCAGTGGTTTTTGCGTGAAAGAGTAACAAACACCCTCACATCGATCCATTGGCACAAACACTCACTTAATAAGTGCAAAATTCAAGCAAAGAGAATGTATAAAAAAGTTACCTAAATCATCTACCATTACAAAAAAAGTATTTAAAACATCCAAGAAGACTTTAACCGAAACATCAAATTTAAAAAAAGAATGAAAATAAATAAAAAAACATTTAATCCTGTAGGTTTTGACAACACTTAGGACGGGTGATTTTTTAAAGTTAATGCTAGATTCGCAAGAGTGCAGTTTTCCCCAGAGAAGAACCTAGCAAGAAACTCTGTAGGGTTGTTCATTTCAATTTAGGTTTTACAAATCTCAGGCGTAAACACAGGAACATACAATAAAATTAATATATCAAAAGAGCTATCCATAAATACAAAACATTCCTTTAATTTAAGGAATGTAAGTAATTCACAATTGTATAAGTATGAACAGTTATGCCGTATAAAGAAAGCTTGAAAAAAACCTCTTTCCCTATCACTTACAAAATTACTTCCAAACAACAATTAACTGGCTATTTATCTTTACAAAAATCTTTTAATTAGTCTAGAAGTATTTGTAATTTAAGTTTGTGCCATATTGTAAGATTCCCCCCTTAATTTAAAAGGAGGGGCGAAGTAAAAACACACCCAATACGAAGTAATTTCGGTACCAAATACTGCTTAAAAAGGCGGGGTTAGTACCACCGAAATTTACTATTGAAACTCTTTAAAAACTACTTTCTTTCTTTAGGTATAAAGTTCATTTTAACTTCAACATTTCCGTCAGATTTCAAACTGTAATTTACAAAGTTAACTTCGTAGTTTATTTAAACAAAACATCTTAAAGCAAACTTTATCTCTCAGACTTTAAGTTCGAGTTAAAACAATGATGTAAAAGCTAACTGTAAAGTGTAAAATTGTAAGGGAAAGAATGGTTAACAAGAAAAGCTTGTTTAAGTAGTAATTAAGCTCATTTTGAACTTGCGGAGGCATTCGAGAGCTTTTTTGATGGATTGTTCGCACAGGATTGTTGTACAGCCTTGATATTTTTGAAATTTAAAACGCGATCTTCGAAGAAGGTTTGATGTTCCATTTCTGTTGAAATGAAATAAGTAGATCCCCTACTAATATTATAAATAAAAATAAAATAAAGTAAATATTGGGGACATTTCACACTCGGTCACCTGACCCCAAACTAAGCAAATCCTGTACTATGGGTAACAGGGACTGATAAATATACATAGATAAATATATAACACCCAGACACGGAACAAACATTTATGCTCATCACACAAATGTTTGTAACCGGCGGGGATCGAACCCGCGACCCGTGCGTATGAGGCAGACTCACTACCGACTACGCTACCTGGCCTTTCAAATGGTTCATGTCAAATGTCAAATGGTTGAAATGAAATAAGTAGATTGAATTGTCCACATCCTTCCTTCTAATCCTACTAACTAATATTATAAATGTCAATGTTTGTGCCGATGGCTGAAAGTGACAAGCGGCGTAAATACGAAAGTTCTCTCTCCAACTTCGTATTTGTGCAGTTTCCAGTAAAAACTCTGGGACCCTGGGGCTCAAAGGCCCAAATTATAGTGTCGGAGCTTTCAACGCGTCTACGCGTGGTTTCGGGTGGCAGCTTCCTTGGCCAAAGGATAAGCATTGCTATCCAAAGAGGTAATGCTGCTAGCTTGTTGGGTACTTTGCCTCGTGGAGACGCGTTGGAAGGCATAATCTTCTTGTAAATATGTATTTTATTCTATGTTTGTATTATTTATTTTATGAAAGGTATCATATTCTTTCTAAAAAAAAAATGAAATTTTACAATAACCAATAAATAATTATATTTTAAAAATATATAATATATATTATATTAATATTTTTTATATATTTTTTTTTTTTGTTTTTTTTTTTTTAGGCTTGGACATCAGAATAACAAATAGGCTATATTATTAGCTTATATGTCGTGTTTATCAAAGATATGACGATAAATGGGTACGAAGTCGCGGGTAGCCTCTAGTATTATAAAATTTTAGTGCCAATGGATGGCTGGATATGACTGGTTTCACGTAAAAACCACTGAACAGATTTTAATGCAACTTTACAACATTGTAGCTCTTACACATCCTAAAAACACACATTAAGTAATCTATTATTTTAAGAAATTGTGTAAATGGCGAGAAAGAACGCACATCGGCAATCATCGTATTTCCGAATACAAACGAATGTAAACCATGTACATCAATTATTAGATTAATCGTTCATCAGAATTTGAATTTAGAATTTACTTTATTGTAGCACTCTCTCGCATTTGAACAGCGACTGACAAAACAAACGTCGTGGTGTGTGCGACACAGATATCGCTATACGAAGTCGGAATTAGACGATTGCTTTACAAAGATCGATGTGCATTCTTTATCGCACTTTAATGTATAATATTAACTAGCCACCGTCTGCCATTTTCTTCACATTTTATCGGCTTCAAATCGATGTGTATTCTTTATCGTCCATTCTTAAATTACCTCCTCCAAATAGGCTTTCATTCTACCTCAACGTTATATTTGCCGAAACTTCATTCGTAACGGTTTGTGAGATTTTTCCCGGGCTTTTTGTATTTAGAACAAGAAATAAATCGTTTTTCAACTGAACAATGGCTGGGGTGGATTAAGAGAGGGCCTCAAAATTTGGGGGGGTCATAAATAAGGCGGTGGGCCATAAAAAGATAGGGGGCCACAAAAATTTAAGATAGAAGAAGGTCTCAATAATTTAAGGCTGAAACACACCGAATGCGTATGCGTAACGTAGACGTAAGTACGGTGTAGCCACGCGCGTAGTTACGGTGTAACCCGATGTGACACCGGGCTACGCGTCACGTCGACGTGTACGTCTACGTTACGCAAGCGGTGACAGTTCCATACATTACAACGCAGAGGTACGCATACGTCTACGCATACGCAACGCATACGCATCCGGTGTGTTTTGGGTCTTTAAGGTCACAAAAAGGTCAAAAATTTAAGATATTGTAGATACCTTGTATCATAAATAGTGTTCGTATCGTAGCAAGTGAAGCGAAGTGGTTTCTGCCTACCTCGATAGGGGAGAGACGCATAGCTAAAATATGTATAGGAAATAGGAATCGATACATTGCTTTAGGGCCACTCAGGACTTAAATAGATCAAATAAAAGAGGGAATAGAAGTTGTGTCGTATCAGGTGCTCAAACGGACGGAGAATAGAGCAGAGTGGTGTTGTTTACGCTTGTAAACAAAACCTCTTTGTTGATTATAAGTTTTTAAAATATAGAAAAATATATTATGACAGGAACTGCTGCACCCTTGATTCCCAGACAATTTCTCCAAATCCGCCGTTGCAATCTTCAGTTCAGGTAACGCCGCGCTGGTTTGTTTCGCCCGATGACGCTACTCCTCAATTATGTGGACTCCGTCCTCTTGTTACAGGATCTTCAAAACACGGTCGCCAAAATTGTTGGAAATAAAATATTTTTCTTGTCTTTAATAATTTTCTTTTATTTGAGATTGATTGACAATATGACAATATATTTTTCTATATTTTAAAAACTTATAATCAACAAAGAGGTTTTGTTTACAAGCGTAAACAGGTGTAGACTACACTGACAAGAGTGACGCTTTTAAATACATACATACATACATATCTGTGTCGCCTCCAATCGGGGTAAACATAAACTCAATAAGATATGTATCTAGGAATTTAAGATATATATATATATATATATACGCCTCTTCCCCTTCGGGATAAGCATCACCACTTCCCTTTACTTGCTACGATCCAAACACACTTCTTTCACTTCATTCACATTCATCAGTCGCCTCATACATGCACGTCTGTTTAGGGTACTCTTGGCCTCTTAAATATAGAAATGGTGACTTTAAATTAGTGAACGATAGAAAAGGTTAAGCGTGTACTCGTGATAGCAAACAACTTTTACTATGGAACCCATTTCGAAATCATAACAAAGTTCCTCTATACTATCAGCTGATGCATTTTGTATGGGAAGCTCAATTTATTTTTAATGATTTTGAACTTGGTCCCATAGTAAAAGTTGTTTGTCATCACAACTACATGCATATCCCTTTCTATCGTTCACTAATTTAAAGTCACCCTATATAAAGAACAAACAAGGGACCTCAAACTTAAATCCGCCTCTGTCATAATAAGAAAAGCTTTTAGCAAATTTTTGCGAGTGGTCAACAAAAAATTGAATTTTTGTACGAAATGCATGTTAAAGCATGTTCGTACAATATTGTTTGTACTTAACTTGATTGTTACAATTAAGTATGATTTAAACTATACTTTGATTTAATTGCGTTCTAAAGACACCAATCTTGGAGACACGGGTTCGATTCCCGGCCTGGGGCACTATCAATGAGGTAGGAAAGGAGTGGCCTAATTTTTTTCCATATATAAATGAGTTTATGACAGCGTGCCAAGGTTGCGTCAAGTTTTCTCATAGTTTTCTTGGTAGATGACCTGTCATGTCAAACGATAAGAAATTCCATACAAAAAGGTAGCCATTTTGCGCCAGACCAGGCACGCAGATCCAGACGGTATGGCACCTCCTTATATATTCTATACTTAAAGGGCACAACACAAGTTTGCTAATTAATGGTATCTACACACCAAAGCCACCGGCTTGTTTGACAGCTGCCATTCGTATGACGTAAAGCCGCCGGCCTAGCCCGGCGGCATGCCGGCGGCTTTGGTGTGTAGATAGCATTACAATATTCCCAGTTGTGTGTCAGCAGAGTGTCAATGTAATTTTTGACACATTTGGTCGCAATCAATGTAAGCCATTGTTTAGCAGAATACCAAATGTGTCAAAGAATGTCATTGACACTCTGCTGACACACAACTGAGGCTATCTTAAATTAGCAGACTTGGGCCCCTGTACCTTTGAAAATTTCTCATGTACGGATTGAATATTCGATTACCACTCGCTAACGGTGAAGGAAAACATGAAGAAACCTGCATACACTAGAGAAGAAATTCGTAGGTATATGTGAAATCCGCCAACCTGCCAGCGTGGTAGATTACGACCTAATCACTCTCGTATGAGAGTAGGCTCGTGTGTCTGTAGTGGGGACGTTAAAAAGGACTGATAAAGACCCTTATGCACTTACGGTTTGAGTACCCGCCAGACATGCGTTCATTAATTATACCACGACAGATTCAAAATGAATTGCTCATTGTGTGTCTGAGAAAGATTGCTTATAGGTCATAAGGCCGACTTTTGGTGTAATAAAGGTTGAGGTTTAAATTTCTTTGGAATTTAACAGATGATTGCAGATATGATGATTTAATTTAATTCTTCATTAGTTTAACAACACTTTAATGTTAGCAGTTGGAAAACGCAAATTGCAATTCATAAATCACTTTTTTTCAAATACTGGGTGTAACAGAAAGGGGGTATAAAGCCGAAACACAGCGATAGTCCTCATGAAATTGAAAAACTTTCCCTAAGAAACATGTGTCGTCAAACTAAGAAACTTGAAAAATTTTTTGGATCGCCCATACTTACTCGATCAGGTGATCGGACATTTTGTATGTGGAGGCGAATTTTTTTTTTCGAGTTACGACCCACGTTCCTTGGGGAAAGTTGTTCAGTTTCATATGAGGCCTATCGCTGTGTTTCGGCTTTATACCCCATTCTGTTACACCCAGTAAAAGAAACTAATGAAGATGGACATAGAGCAGAGTGGCGAGGACTCCACCGACAAGAGCGTCATTCTTAAATATTATGATGATGACATAACCCTCCTTCTGTCGCAGTCGGGTAATAATTTATTAAACTTTCTTTTACGCTTATGGATTTAAATTAACATAACAAAAGCATTAACTTTCACTTGACTAAACTTGTTTGTTTATAGTTTTATTATAATGTTTACTTTATTTAGATTTCCGTGATTTATGGTAGAAAGTGTGATATTTGATACAAGTAGGAAAAAGGCCAACTCATGAGTACTCTAATGGTATCTACACACCAAAGCCGCCGTCTTTTTTGACAGCTACCATTCGTATGACGTAAAGCCGCCGGCCTAGCCCGGCGGCATGCCGGCGGCTTTGGTGTGTAGATACCATTAGAGTACATAGCATAAACCGACGTGCATGTATGAGGCTGATGAATGTGTTTGCAGTGAAAGAGGTTAATTACGTCTCTTAGAATAACACACATAATATAATTAGCTCGTGGACGTCCACTGCTAGACAAAAGGCTCTCCCAAGGATCTCCACAACGACGAGTCTTGTGCTGCCCACATCCAACGGCTTCCCGCGACTTTCATCAGGGCCCAAGTCTGCTAATTTAAAATAGCCTCAATGGTAATTTTTGACACATTTTCTGCTAAACAATAGTTTACACTGATTGAGACCAAATGTGTCAAAAAAATACCATTGACACTCTGCCGACACACAACTGAGGCTATTTTAAATTAACAGACTTGGGGCCCAGATTGTCGGACCACCTTGTAGAGATCTACTCAGTACTTTTTGCGTGTAAAAGTGTAATACACATCATCGGCACAAACATTGACATTTAGAACATTAGTAGGGAGTCCAAATAATATTAATTTATTATGTCAAAAATTAAAACATTTTTGTTAATATAAAATTATCTTAAAATCAAAAACAAGGTGTTACTTACGCAGATTCAATCGGCGATTAAAAAAAAGTAAAGTGCATTAAAAAAATTGCGATCAAAATTTGTATGGGACCAGTTTTATGCACCGTAAAGTTGAAGTATAGATATTTTACAGTATTTAAAGTAAGTATAAATGTGTATGAAGTGAAAGAAGTGTGTTTGTATCGTAGCAAGTGGAAGGGAGTCTCTGTCTACCTCGATGGGGAATTTACTTATATACGTAGCTCGGGAAAAACTTCGATACCGCGTTTCAGGGTTTTGTATGCGAATCTACTTTGAATGAAGCGATGATGTTTGTATTGTAGTAAGTGAAAAGGAGTCTCTGTCTACCTCGATGACGAGAGACGTGACAGATATCTCTGCAATAAGGAAGGAATAAGGAGTGGCCCCTTTTTTTCATATACAAATGAGTTTATGACAGCGTGTCAAGGTTGGCGCAAGTTTTTCATAGTTTTCTTGGTAGATGACCTGTCAAACGATAAGAAATTCCATAAAAGGTAGCCCTACTAATCTTTACACCTAACCTTACTTGTTTTATTACTTTATTCAAGTAGTCAAAGAAATTATATATAATAGCTAGTTAAAGTGTTTAATTTTAAATCATTAATCACTTTGACCAAATTGAGTAGAGTTATTATGAGTAATGGCTGGTTATTTATAATGTTTGAATTAATCACTTTGGCTGTTATGCTACCTACTCACCAAAGCCGCCAGCATGCCGCCGGGCTAGGCCGACGGCTTTTCGTCATACGAATGGCAGCTGTCGAAAAAGCCGGCGGCTTTGGTGTGTGGATACCATAAGCGCCAAAACACACGGTAAAACGCAACTGCAACGCAACTGAAAGTTGTTTTCTAAGGAAGTCTAGAGCAGAAACTTCGATGCAACTCAAGAGTAACTAGCAATTTTAGTTGCGTTGCAGTTGCGTTTCACCGTGTGTTTTGGCGCTAACAGATACACTACCATCAATTATCTCAACTTAATAAGCTGTTTACCAATTTTACCGTATAATTTCATACACAAGGAAACACATATACAACGCAAAAGGAATTTTATTTCGATCGACTACAGATAAACATGCTGTTGCAAGAAAGTACATTAACTTAATAACCCATTAACCATCGCGCCGTCTCTTTCTGATGTTTGACATTGACAGTGGCAGCTATAGGTCTAATGGAGTGTTAGGTTAATGGATGTTTCTTGCAACGTTGTTAAGTCCGTAACCTCAATACTGGTGACCGTTTTTTGGCATTTCCGTGATTTGGAAGAGATTTTTAAATATATTTGAATAGGCATAATGACTAAAAACATTTATTTAGTCCATCACATAGATTAAAAAAAAACTCATTCAAATACTTTCTCATGCTTCGAAAAACAGAAAAAAAATTAAAAAAACAAATCTCAAACTCAATCATTTAGCCGCCTATCAATAACGGGCGCCACCGCTGCGAGGGACTTTAAAAAAAAAGATGTTTAATGGAGCTACCACACGGGTGATGTCTTTTAGGATGAGTCAGAAAAGACATAGTTTTTAAAGTGCTACAAGGATCTATTGGTACTTGAGTGACATTGTCAGGAGGACGTGGGTGGTGAATAAATAACTCAAAATAATGACAATTTACAAGATGATATCGTTAGTTCCGTTTTTCCCAGGTTATGACGATAATTGCGTACGAAATCGCGGGCAGCCACTAGTAGTCAATATTTATCTGACAAATAAATCTACAGAGGAGTTGCAGTGCCTCTGCGATGTTTGCGGAGGAACGTGTTGAAGACTTCGCATCAATACAGTGCTACAAGGATCTATTGGCACATGAGTGACATTGTCAGGAGGGCGTGGGTGGTGAATAAATAACTCAAAATAATGACAATTTACAAGATGATATCGTTAGTTCCGATTTCCGCCACGTGCCAAAAGATCCTTGTAGCACTGTACATACACTGATTGCGACCAAATGTGTCAAAAAATGCAATTGACACTCTGCCGACAACTGAGAAGTCAAAGTCAAAAAGGATATGCATATACTCGTGACAAACAACTTTTACTATGGGACCAAGTTCGAAATCATTCAAAACAATTTGTTCTCCATACATTTATGTAACATTATCAGCTGTGCATTTTGTATGGGAAGTTCGAAAAATTGAACGATTTCGAACTTGATCCCATAGTAAAATTTGTTTGTTATCACTAATATAATGATAAGACAAGTATCTCTGTACATCATAGCTATGTCTCTAGTGAGAATCGAACCCACGACCTACGTAAAACTTCCAGTAGACATTAAAAATATTAAAAAAACGTCTCAGCTTGACTCAGATAACATCAGATGTTCGTTTTTTAAATAAAAATAGATTATTATCTCCCGGATGTCCCAAAAAGGTCGCTTTTGACAAAAGAGCCTTTTTTTCAAAAAGTTTGTATGCATATTTATGAAGTTAAGAGTTCCGTAGTCATAAAGGGCGATAAAGAACGCACATCGGCAATCATCGCATTTCCGAATACAAACGAATGCTAATTTCCATGTACATCAATTATTAGATTAATCGTTCATCAGAATTAGAATTTAGAATTTACTTTATTGTAGCACTCTCTCGCATTTGAACCGCGACTGACAAAACAAACGTCATGGTGTGTGCGACACAGATATCGCTATACGAAGTCGGAATTAGACGATTGCTTTACAAAGATCGATGTGCATTCTTTATCGCCCTTTTTATCGTCATATCTTGTAAAACTTACACAATATCTTAAAATAATATAGCCTATGTGTTATTCTGATGTGTAAGCTACAATATCGTAAAGTCTCATTAAAATCTGTTTAGTAGTTTTTGCGTGAAAGAGTAACAAACAACCTCACTATCAGCACAAACATTGACATTTATAATATTAATAGGAAGCATGGTTTCACATGACTGACATGACATTCCTTAAGGTTTTCAAATTCAACATGCGAACCCTAAAAATACCAAAATTATTAAGGAAAACATTCAAAGTATTCAAAATGTCTAAGTAATATCATTTTTAAATTCTTTATTATCTTAAAAAACAACAATTCTTTTACTATCTCTTTCTAAACACTTATATTAAAGCGAGACATCTACAAACCCTACCTTGTTAGTCATTTCTATCTCTTTCTAATTCTTTATATTAAAACGAGAAGTCTATATAAACCTACTTTGTGAGTCATGGGTCAAAGTATATTGGTTTTGTATTCGAATCTATATGAAACCAATATATTGAGAACTCCAATAAGTGTTTGTTTTTTTAGTGAGAAAGTATTTAAATTGTTTAGTTTAGGGGTCCGTTGATTATTTTTTGAGTTAGAAAAACCCTTAATTGTTCTTTTTTAATAAACATATGCCTACCCTGATGGGAGAGAGGCGTGACGGATATGTATGTAAGAAGTCTTTATGCAAAATCACAGCAATATTGTTGCTAATTTTTTATGATCATTGATGACAACTGTATTGTTAGATAGAATAAACACAAAAGATGGTCTTCAGGGATTTATTTAAAAATTTAAAGCACTTCTTAATATTATTATTAATAGTTTAATATTACAAGTTAAGAATGAATGATGTCTTGGTTCGCTCCCGGGGTTCACACATTGTCAAAATAGTGATGTAATTCAAATTGTAAAACCCTAGTGTTGCACTCCAATACATCATCCCCTTTTACAAATGAGATCGCTTATTATCACTTGTTAACTTACTAACACATAAGAGATCACTTATTAACTTATTTAACACAAAATAACAAACGTATTACCCCTCAATAACTACACATTCGACCAGTGATGCTCAGCCTGTCAGCAAACATTCAGCCATGCTAAGGAGATCGAATATGAAAGGACGTTCTATTATAAATAACATTATTCTTATCAACAATATTATAAGATCTATTACCATTGTACTTAACAACTTTGCCCTCCAACCAAACATTCTTATTAGGATCCTTCTTAAACCAAATATTCTGGTTAATATGAAAAGGTTTTCTAAATCTGCTTGTTTTATTATAAGTTCTAGAGTTTCTATTTCTTACCAAGTTAAATTGCTCATTCACATTTAAATTAATCTTTGGTTGAAGGTAATTAGTAGTAACAATTAATTTTGTTCTCATATTTCTATTAAACATCAATTCACAAGGAGAAAAATCAGTACCTGAAATTGGTGAAGCCCTATAGTTGAGTAAAGCCCATCTAAAGTCAGTTTTATCTTCATAACATTTATGTAAAATTTTCTTAGCTATTTGTACACCTCTCTCGGCCATGCCATTAGATTGTGGATACCTTGGACTTGTGTAATTAAATATGAAACCATTTTCACGGGCAAAGACTTTACATTCTTTTGAATCAAACGGTACATGATCTGATACTATCTCTCTAGGAAAACCAAAATTAGCAAAAATATCTGTTAGAGATTCAATTATTGATTTGGCACTTTTATTTCGTAAATATTTGATATCAAGCCACTTAGAATAATAATCATAAACTACAAGGTAACTTTTTGTTTTAAAATCCATTATATCAATTGCTAATTTAGTAAATGGCATGTTGGGTACATCATGTGATAATAATGGCTCTTTAATATTATTGTTCTGGAAAGTTTGACAAGGAAAGCATCTTTTAACAAATTCTTCAATGTGAGTATCAATATGAGGCCAATAGTACAGTTTTCTAGCCACTTGCTTCATTTTTGTCATGCCAATGTGGCCTTCATGCAAGGTCTTAAGTATCATAATTCTTAAATTTTTTGGAATTATTAGTCGGTCTTTAAAAAATAACAAATTATTATCTACTGTAAGTTCATCTTTCAATCTACGATAATTATGCAAACCATCCGGAATGTCTTTGTTACTTGGCCATCCATTTATTATGAAATGTCTTAAATTTATTAACTCATTATCTAAATTGCTTTCTTTAATTAACAAATTTTTTTGTTCCTCAGAACATTCCAAGTTATGAGCAAGACCTAAACAATGAATAACTTCAAACATGTATGATTCATCAACATTATTATCTATCTGATAGGAACGAGACAACAAATCTGCTATGAACATTGATTTACCTTGCAAGTATTTAAAATCTATATCATATCTTAAAAGTTTCAACTTCAATCTTTGAAGTCTAGGGGACGGGACTTCATGAAGATGTTTTTTTAACAAACTCTCAAGTGGTTTGTGATCATTAAAAACTGTTATCTTTTGCCCATAAACAAAATAATGGAATTTACGAGTAGACCATACCACGCTTAGCAATTCTTTTTTTATCTGAGAAAAATTCTTCTCTGCTGGGGTGAGACTTCTTGATGCAAAAGAAATGGGTTTACCTTCTTGTAGTAAACAACAACCAAGGCCATCTTTAGATGCGTCACATTGGATTGTAATGGGCAATTTACTATTAAAATTCTGTAGTACTGGAGCGGTACTTATTTTATTTTTAATATTATTAAAAACATTTTCATGAACCTCCGTCCAAATCCAATCAACATCTTTCTTTAATAGTAACTGAAGCGGTGATGCAACATTAGCCAAGTATGGTATGAATTTTCTTAAGTAATTTACCATTCCAAGAAAAATTTGTAATTCTTTTTTATTAGTGGGGCTTTTCATATTAATTATGAAGTTCACTCTATCAGGATCAACTTTCATACCACTTTCAGAAAAAATATGCCCAAAATATTTAACTTCTTTTAACTTATATTGAAATTTGCTTTTATTAAAGCGTACATTATGTATTTTAGCACGTTCAAAAACTTGGCTCAATATTTCATCATGCTGCTTTTCAGACTCTGCACATATTAATAAGTCATCACAGTACACCACAACACCTGGGATATCTCCAAAAGCAGATTCACTGTACTTTTGGAAGATCTCTGGGGCAACTGATATGCCAAAAGGGCATCTTAAAAATTTGTAACATCCAAAAGGAGTGTTAAATGTGCAGAGATTACTAGAATCTTCAGTTAATTTAATATTATAAAACCCATCAGATAAATCAAGCACTGAGAATACCTTTTTATTCGCAAGTTTTGAGACAATTTCATCCAACGTTGGTATTAAATAATGTTCTCTAATTAGTACTTTATTCAAATCTTGGGGATCCAAACAAATTCTTAACGAACCATCCTTTTTCTCAATTATTACTAAATTACTGACAAAACTATCAGGGTGATCTACCTTAGCTATGACTTTATGTTTTACCAGCGCCTCCAGTTTGCTAGCAAGCCGTGTCCGGAGTGCGTTAGGCACTCTGCGCGGGGGTCTCACCACCGGCTCCACACCAGGTCGAATGCGTAGCTGTAGGGGTTTACTGAACTCCCCAACACCCTGGAATAGTTCAAAGTTCATATTAACAGTCTTTGGACTTAATATTATTATTATTTTTATTTTTTACTATAGGTTCAGTCTTAAAAGAATCAATATTAGTATTAGTTAACAATTTTAGTTTTATTAATGAAGCTAACCCAAGAATTGGTCTAACATTTTCATTTAATATTAAAAACTCAGTATCAATACTGTCAATGTTGTTAATATTATCATTGTTAAAGACCTTCAAAACTATTTTTCCTACTGGGATTAATTTCCCACCCCCGAAGACCTCAACTATAGTTTTTGTCTCAGACATTTTAATATTAGAATCATCATCGACAATTTTCTTCAAAGCATTAAGACTAAGAACATTAATTTGAGCCCCAGTATCACATTTAAAATGAACTTTCTTATTTTCAACTTTTAATGTTTTAGTCCATTCATTATTACTTAAATCAATTGAATAAACTAGTCACATATCATGTACATCATTGCAAGCCTCATTATTATCCGCGTCATTCAAGCATTGAACCTGTTTATTCAAAAAAGTACAGCCAACACTAAAATGATTTAGTTGGTTGCACTTCAAGCAAGTTTTCCCAAAAGCAGGGCATTGTCTTGGACCATGCTCTGTATTACATTTTTTGCATTTATAAAAATATCTATTGTATGCATTATTAGAGCCACCTTGACTATTCTTATTATTTGAAAAGCTTGAACGATTCTTTTTATAATTATTATTATAATACTTAGCTTTATCAGGCTGTTGAGCGTGCTGTCCTGTCTTCACAGATTGTACTGCAAGGACCTCCGGCTTACTTAAATTCTTCACAAACTCTCTGGAGAGCTCAGAAGATCGGCAGATATCCACAGCTTTCTCTAATGTCAAGTCTTTCACCTCTAAGAGCTTCTGTTGTGTTCTCTTGTCCTGGATACCAATGACAATCTTGTCTCTTAACATCCTGTCTTTCTGATCTCCAAAGTTACAATTCTCAGCAAGTTTTCTTATGGCTGTATAAAACACATCAAAGGATTCTCCATCTTCTTGCGATCTGTTATTTAAATTGTAGCTGTTAATAACTACATTTTGTTTAGGCTTAAAATAATCATCAAATATTTTGATCACCTCTTCTAACTTCTCATCTTTTTCAATGTCTTCACACCGGAGCACATTGAAGTAAAGTTCCTGTGCCTGTTGACCTGCACAATTAATCAATATAGCCGCTTTTCTTGCCTCGGATAACCTTTCAAGGCCCGCCGCCAGTATGAAGTTTCTGAATGCTAGCTTAAATCTCTGCCATCTTGGCCAACAATTTTCAATGTCGTCAATGACCAAGCCTTCTGGCATTTTGTATTCCACCGCACACATGCCGTCGACTTTTAAAATCGTGCTATTCGAGTTTTCTTCTGCCATTCCTTATTATTTTCCGTAAAAATGCCGGCAACACGCAGTATGACACGTTAAGCGGTCTAGCAATCCCGTCTAATCCGCGTAAGTTCAAATCAATTTCGACTGCGCCATGTATTGTTAGATAGAATAAACACAAAAGATGGTCTTCAGGGATTTATTTAAAAATTTAAAGCACTTCTTAATATTATTATTAATAGTTTAATATTACAAGTTAAGAATGAATGATGTCTTGGTTCGCTCCCGGGGTTCACACACTGTCAAAATAGTGATGTAATTCAAATTGTAAAACCCTAGTGTTGCACTCCAATACAACAACTACTTAGGTATATTGTTTTTCATACTTTTTAACCGACTTAAAAAGAGAGGTTTCTAGTTAACCGTATATTTAAAAAAATCTAATTCTGGATTTGAAAAATCAGCTAATTAATACAGAAATGTTTTTTAAAGATATGATTATGTTCCATAGTAAAAGTAGTTTATAATGTTGCTATACACATTTTTAACTATTTGTACCTAATTAAAAAAAAATGTGCGTTCATAAGTAACATTTTGAATTCTTAAAAAAAAACATTTAACAAAAAAAAAAAACTATTACATAATTTAAGTTGAATTTAAAACTGACCTACTTACTTTAATATTTTATACACGGAACCCTTTAATTTCAAGCCCAACACACGCTTACCAGTTTTTTTTTGTTTGCCCAAGCGCACGCAGTGAGACAAATGTGAATGATTCGTTTGTGCATGTAGTATTTAGATGTTTCTGTCCTTTTTACTTTTTTTATTTTATTTTCGGCTTCGAGTCTTTATTTTTTAAGTTTAGTTGACCGTAGTCATGTGAGTTTTGTATTATTAGAAGCTTTTGGTATTAAATTAAGTCAGTTTCGTATACATACATACATATCTATCACGTGTCGCCCATCGAGGTAGACAGAGACTCCCTTCCACTTGCTACGATACAAACATCATCGCTTCATTCAAAGTAGATTCGCATACAAAACCTGAAACGCGGTATCGAAGTTTTTCCCGAGCTACGTATATAAGTAAATTCCCCATCGAGGTAGACAGAGACTCCCTTCCACTTGCTACGATACAAACATCATCGCTTCATTCAAAGTAGATTCACATACAAAACCTGAAACGCGGTATCGAAGTTTTTCCCGAGCTACGTATATAAGTAAATTCCCCATCGAGGTAGACAGAGACTCCCTTCCACTTGCTACGATACAAACATCATCGCTTCATTCAAAGTAGATTCGCATACAAAACCTGAAACGCGGTATCGAAGTTTTTCCCGAGCTACGTATATAAGTAAATTCCCCATCGAGGTAGACAGAGACCATCCACTTGCTACGATACAAACATACCTCTTTCACTTCATACACATTCATCAGTCTCCTCATACATGCACGTCGGTTCAGGGTACCTGCTAATCTAAAATAGCCTCAGTTGACTTTCGGCAGAGTGTCAATGGCATTTTTTGACACATTTGGTATTCTGGTAATGGTTTTTGCGTGAAAGAATAAAAAAACATTCTCAAATCGATCCATCGGCACAAATATTGACATTTATAACATTTGGCATATCAATATTATCCTTATCTTATCTTATTTAGCTACTCGTGTCCCACTGCTGGGCAAAGGCCTCTTTCCTCATACGCCATGTCTTTCTGTCTCGAGCTTCCTCCGCCCAGGTACTCAAGAAGGTATCCAGCTCGTCCCAACTATATTATCCAAATAATGTCAAATAGAAATGACATTAAAAAACTTTAAGCGCTAAAACACACTGTGAAACGCAACTGAAACATTTGAGTTGCATCGAAGTTTCTGCTATAGACCGCAACTGAAACGAAACGTTTCAAACTAGTTACGTCGTGTGTTGTTTTCTATAACAGAAACTTAGATGCAACTCAAAAGTAACTAGCAGTTTCAGGTGCGTTGCAGTTGCGTTTCACCGTGTGTTCTAGGTCACAAAAAGGACAAATGCCAAAACTTAACTTTTTTTATTTATAACACAAGATTTAAATGAGTAAAAATTAATTTCGGGTCCATATCTGTCTGTTCTTGTTTTTTTATTAAACTAAAGCCAATAAAATAAATATTGCGGAATTCTCATTACCATATCAATGTGTTTGCAGTTTTTTGCATTCTTTAGTTAAAGTTGGGATGTATAAAGAGCTTAGATGTTTTAAATTTGAGCTATATACATATTTGTAATTTTAAACGAAGATTACATTGTTATGACATAAATATAGAAGTAACTCAGAAGTTTTGTATTTTCTTTTAACAAGTATTTATTGGCCTCTAAAGGTATCTACACACCAAAGCCGGCGGCCCGGCGGCACGAGCCGCCGGGCTAGGCCGGCGGCCTCATTTTGCAACAAGCATGCTGGCGGCACAGCAATGTCGCCGGCCTGGCAGCAGGCCGCCGGCATAACCCGCCGGCCTAGGCCACTACATACATACCAAAGCCGCCGGCACGCTGCCGAGCTAGGCCGGCAGATGTCAAAAGCCACTAGAAGTGGGATAAAACTTTATTTTGTTATCACTGTGACTGTTGTTCCAGTTCCAAGAAAATCACAGTGAAAAATCACCGTGATTTTGTCACGTCGATCACTCCGATCACTAAGTATGAAATGGAATTGGTTAATGATTCCTGTGATTAAATATTACTTAACAACACTGTCACAGGCTTGGGACTGTCTTTTTAAGATTCTTTACATTAGTATCTCCTGTTTATAAATTTACTGACTGAACATTTTCCGAAGTTGAGAAGGAACATAATATGTTATTTTGGATGTTGTTATTTCGTGACCAGTCACAGTCATAACATGCGACTCCAGATCACGGTGATTTTTTCACCGTTACGTCATTTAACACTCATCTCTAAATGCCGCCGGCCCAGCCCGGTGGCTTGTGCCGCGACCCGCGGGCATGCCGCCGGCATATCAGCGGCATGTCGGCGGTTTTTAACAAAATAACGCAACCCGGTTTACGTTGTTTTGTCGTGCACATGCTCAATCGATTATTTATACCTTGGTCTATCTGTATAAGTAGTTAAAATATTTTTTTTAACCTCTCTATAAGAAAAACAAAATCACGTACTATTTGCGACCTAAAATTGCCGAATGTGTCATGAAAGAATAACGTAGGTAAGCTATGGTTGCGTTGTTTTGCCACGACATTAAACGTCCGACTATGATACAACGCAAATTTGTTTCCACGCGAAACTGTGAGCTATTATCATTTCTTTAAGTTTTAATACATTAACCCATGAAAGAGATTTGAGCCGATTTTTACGGTTTAAATACTTAAACTCTTGGTTAAGTCTCTAGAGTGCCAGTTTACGAAGGTAGACAATCTTGTCACGTGGCTGAAAAGTTTATTTAATGTGCGTACAATTTTTTTATTGTTTTTAACAACATTTTATTTTTTCTGGCTTAGGTTAGGCAACAAGCAAGATTTTATAAAAATCGTTCGGCAAGACATAGAATAACTGAGCAATCAAAAATACGACTCAAAAAACTTAATCTCGATTTTCTCAAAACAGCAGTTTTTGGGTTACGTTATTTTGTCATGAGAGGGCAGAATGACAGATGTCAAAAGCCGTCAGCCAGGTCGGCGGCATGTGCCGCGCGGCAAATGCCGGCGGCGTTTCCGCGCGGCACAACCCGGCGGCCTGGCCGCGCTGCACATGCGCGGCACAACCCGACGGCGGCGGCTTGTTGTCATACTGTCATACGAATGGCAGATGTCAAAAGCCGTCAGCCAGGCCGGCGGCTTGTGCCGCGCGGCAAATGCTGGCGGCATTACAGCGCGGCACAACACCCAGCGGCCTGGCCGCACTGCACATGCGCGGCACAACCCGACGGCGGCGGCTTGTTGTCATACTGTCATACGAATGGCAGATGTCAAAAGCCGCCAGGTTTCAAACCTGCGCTCAATGTGACCGTTTTTGGTATTAAGTACTAAATTGATATATTTGAGACTCCAACTACATTTTTAGTATCTAAGTATATTATTTTCGGTATAATATTGGTACAATTTTAAATGTCACACCACACATGCTGTTTTTTTGGTATAGATATTTAATTCACCTTCATACCAGCTACTACAATTAATCAACAATTTTCATTTCAAAAATGTATTTTATTTGCGATATTTTCAAAATGTGAAGTAAACATTTTAGTTTAGCTGAGTTTCCTTTGAAGATTTCCTTGGTAGATTTGTAAATTTTTTCACACTGCCCGCGACGCTCCTTCAGTTGCCCGCCGGCAAGGAACTTGAACTTAGAAATTATCCGGTCGAATTGAGAAACCTCCTCCTTTTTTGAAGTCGTTTAAAAATCATCACTGTCAATCTTATCTCTATTCAATCTATTCAATCAATTTTATCATAGATTATTTTACAACATTCAAAAAATATCAAACATATTCAGTGAGAAAAATACAATTTCGATTAGTTAGTAATACGTTCTTTTTTTTTCATAACAAAGGTAAATTCTTGAATTTGAAGTGGAAACACTGAACAAAAGTGTCAAATGAGCTAAATGCTATAAAATAGAAAAAGACACGAAAAAGACGGAGGTTAATAAATCTAGTAAAACCTCTTTAATGTTTTTCTCTTTTTTTTGGTTCTTTATATTCATTACTTATTATGTTTTTTTTTACTTTTTTTTTTCTTTGTGACGTATTCAAGTGTAAAAATGTTACCTACGAAAAAATTATTTTTGAAATTTTGAGCTTATTGAAACTTTTTCACTTTTTGTCTATGAACTTGGCTTCCAGCTAGTTTGAGTATAGAATATAAGGAGGTGCCATACCGTCTGGATCTGCGTGCTTGGTCTGGCGCAAAATTACTACCTTTTTGTATGGAATTTCTTATCGTTTGACAGGCCATCTACCAAGAAAACTATGAGAAAACTTGGCGCAACCTTGGCACGCTGTCATAAACTCATTTGTATATGGAAAAAAATGGGGCCGCTCCCTATATCTAGCTAACATGACGTGACTTTTCACGTCATATAAAAAGAAGGCTGATAGACGTACAAAATTAGGCGCTTTTTGTAGGGTTGCGTGTGCAGTTTTTATCGATATCGTTATCGATAACTTTTTAAACTAAAAAGCAAACCCGCATTTGCCCTTGTCGCATTTACATTACCAACAAAGTGACGTGACCATAGATGAATACATTGAGTGACTGACTATCAATGGGAATATGCTACTTGTCGGAACATACACAGTATCGATAACCCTCTAGGTCGCTACCTAGTAATCCGCTGAATTATGTTATATTGCAAGTGCAATACATCATTTTGAACCTCACTAAGGCTTGCCTGTCGAAAGCTCCTGAATGGTCGTAGGATCTAAGTTTTTTCACATTTCAGTGTGTCCTATGGTCAGTGCCCAGCAAATTTTATAAATACCTATATACAAGGCTCCAGTGTAATGTTGGTAAACATAAACGGCAACTTAGAAATAACATCAAGAATCACTATCAATAAATAAATATACAAGAAGATTCTGATGAGAAAGAATAAATGCTATTTCATCATGTCAGCTTATGGACGTTTACTGCTGAAGAAAAGCTGTTTATTAACATTCAATAAAAAAGATGATTTTTAGACGTACCTAGGTATACACTACCACATTACTATCAACATTTTTTCTATCTAATTTTTACTCTTATCGATAAGAGCCTTTAATCATCTTACACACATCACTATGCCGCTTCATAAAGAACTACGAATGTGTAAGCGAAATAAACATAGACAAACATTTTATTGTTATAGACCTCATTTTGATGGGCTTGGATTTTTTAAAATATATCAGAATGATAGGTATTACTTATGTATGCCAAGCTCGTCTGTCATGTTATGAATGTCAATGCCATCACTGTCATGTCACGACCACGTCACGACTGACATGCCGCGACTCTCGTGCCGCCGTCTGTGCCGGCGGCCGGTGCCGCCTGCTTTGCAACTTGCAACATGCAAAAGCCGCCGGTACAGGCCGCCGGCCTGAAGCCGCCGGGTTCGTGCCGCCGGGCCGCCGGCTTTGGTGTGTAGATAGCTTTAGTTTTCGAGATTTTTTAGTTTTTTGTTCACCCTACCCGGATTCATTGCTCTCGAGTGCATTTTTAAATTTAAAAGTAAAAATGTTATATGTTTTTTAATAGGTTACCTATGAAATTGCCGTTTTACAGTACTGGCCATTTCAATTTAAAATATTTTTTGTTTAGCTAAGAATTCTAATTTCAAATTAATTTCATTTTAAAAATATGGAATTCTTTTTCCATAAAAAGTCATTTGTTTATTGGTTAGTGTTACATTTTCATTGCATTTCAATCATTTTCGTCAACATGGATACGTTAAAAATTCGAGTAATTATGGAATATGAGTTCCGTCGTGGCAGCAACGCGGCACAAGCGGCTCGCAACATCAACGACGTGTACGGAGCTAACACTACAAACCAACGAACCACTAGTTATTGGTTTGCTCGCTTCCGTTCCGGAAATTTCGACCTGAAAAATGAACCCCGCGGTCGTCCGAAGACTTTGGTCGATGCAGACGAATTGAAGGCGATCGTGGAAGCTGATGATACTCAATCTACGGCTGAATTAGCAGCAGCTTTCGACGTTAGCATCAAAACAATATTGGTCCATTTGCGTCAAATTGGCAAGGTAAAAAAGCTTGACAAATGGGTGCCCCACGAACTCAATGATCGCCAGCGCCAAGTACGCGTCGAGACGTGCCGTGCATTGCTCAACAGACACACAAATGAAGGAATTTTGAACCGCATTGTCACCTGTGATGAAAAATGGATTCTGTTTGATAACCGTAAGCGCTCAGCAAGTTGGTTGGATCCTGGTTCAGCACCTAAACAATGCCCTAAACGAAAACTTACCCCTAAAAAGGTGATGGTTACTGTTTGGTGGTCTAGCACCGGTGTGATTCATCACAGCTTCTTACCAAATGGGGAGAGTATTACTGCAGATGTGTACTGTGAAGAATTGAACACAATGATGGAGAAGCTGGCACGTCTCCGACCAGCATTGGTCAATCGCTCGTCTCCGCTGCTCCTGCACGACAACGCGCGACCTCATACCGCACAAATGACGGTCTCCAAGTTGCAAGAACTGGGGTTGGAAGCTCTCCCTCATCCACCGTACTCACCGGACCTTGCCCCTACAGACTACTACTTTTTCCAGAATTTGGATAACTTCTTGACTGGAAAAAAATTCAATAACCAAGAGGCAGTTCAAAACGCCTTTGAAGAATTTGTTGCCTCTCGTCCAGCTGATTTCTTTAAGAAGGGCATTAATAAACTGCCACTGCGTTGGCAAAGATGCATTGATTGTATGGGTAATTACTTCACTTAATACAAATAAAAATTACTTATATGAAAAAACATTTTTTCATACAAAACGGTAATTTCATAGGTAAAGACCTAAATATGTCGGAGACATCTAAGATTACGTTAATGAAGGCTATTTTGGAATCATTTGCAAACTCTTTACTGCTAAAATGCAAGAACTGGCATGTTTCTGACTGGTTGTCAGTTTGGCGCTTTCATATTTGAGATGCTGTCATGTATGATGGATTCTGTTTTGATTATTGATTTGAGATCGGTCAAGACAAGACATCGGAAGACATCACGTACATCTTTTTATTTTATAACGTGATTGGAAACGACGCAATAAAGCTAGTTTGTTCAGTACACGCCCACAGTATTATTTTAACTAAAAGCTTAAACGAGACATACTTACATACCCACAAACATACACACTCACATACGACGTAAAAATAAATATTATAAATGTCAATGTTTCTGCCGATGGATGGATGTATGGATGTGTGTTACTTCATCACGTAAAAACTACTGAACAGATTTTAATGAAATTTTACAATATCTTAGCTTGGACATCAGAGTAACACATAGGCTATATTATTTTAAGATATTGCGTATGTTTAGCAAGATATGACGATAATTACTATGATTATAATATCCCTCACAAGCGGAGGGAAGTGGTCTCTATCTACCCTAATGAGATAGAGGCGTGACATATACATGTATGATCTCAAACTCTGAACTAAAAATGAAGTCCAGTGTGTCCCCATCTTTACATTCCATGTCACAGATACCTAAATCATTTGCACAGTGTGCCCCCTGCCTTTGGACAAACTAAAACTGCAGGTTTGTGTAGTTTATAACATAAACAAAATAATGTGAATGCAGATATATATTAATAAACTTAGCTCTGAAGGGTAATAAGAATATTTTTTACCTTAAGAAAAGATTTACTTTTTTTATTAGCCTGTCCCACTACTGGGCAAACGCCTCCCCCGCATTATTTCATGCTTTCCTTCTCCGGCAACCTATTCTCATGAGTGTGAACGAATCCATAGAAAATGTATGGAATGATATTTTTTCCCTGACACATCCCGGACACGTTGTCATAACGACGTATTGTTGTGCCTCCTGACGGGCCACGGCCCGGATCTGTGTAGACAGATCTTAAATCTCAAAGTTTGTGCCGATAGATGTGAATATTTTTACGTTAAACCACTAAACAGATTTTAACGAAACTTAACAATATTGTAGCTTACACATCAGCATATCTAGCAACCGCTAACATAATCATAAACATATAAAACGCCTGCGACTTTACACGCATTTAACGTCATATCTTATAAAACTTACACAATATCTTAAAATACTATAGCTTTTATGTTAACCTGATGTGTAAGCTAAAATATTGTAAAGTTTCATAAAAATCTGTTCAGTGGTTTTTGCGTGAGAGAGTATCAAACATTATTCTTTGGCATAAACATTTACGTTTATAAGGACGTGTACTCATTCGCTGTAACTGTAACCGAACAGATACAGTAACGAGGTTCTAGTGTGTACGCGTGTTACAGTTACCCTTTGATACGCGGTAAAAACCGAGAATCGTCCGCTCGCTGCGAGCCGCTCGTGAACCACGCAAACACTATGTTTTTACAGTTCCGTACCCAAATGGTGAATCTTGTACCCTTATTAATGAGACTCGGCTGTCTGTCTGTCTGTCACCAGGCTGTATCTCATGAACCGTTATAGCTAGAGCGTTGAAATTTTCACAGATGATGTATTACCGTTGCCACTATAACAACAAATACTAAAAATAGAATAATAACAATAATTAAAGTATTCTCATGCAACAACTGTGATATTTTTGCCTTTTTTGCTCGATAGGTATCAATAGTGAATGGTACGGAACTCTTCCTGCGCGAGTCCGACGCGTACTTGGCCGGTTTTTCAAAAAACGCGTAGGTACGCATAAAAAGAAGACAATTTTTTTCGAAAACATTATTCTGAGGATTAATTTTCTGGAGAATAGCACCACTATGTTTTTTTGGTTAAGGTTACACCCGGACACGTTGTCATGACGACGTATTGTTTTCCCTCCTGTCAGGCCACGGCCCGGACACGGCCCGGATCTGTGTAGATAGACCTTTGTAATGCTTGCAACGGTTATGGTTACAGCCAATGGGTACGCGCCTTTAGCAGGATTAAAGTCATGTGAGACTGAATGCTACTTTGTCGTAGTGACCGCAAAGCGCCGGGATGTAAATAAAAATAAAATAAGTTTGTAAAACACAAGAATAGTCAGTCACCCCGTATTGTTATACAGGGTGTCATCTTTTAATTTAAGAGTTAGACTCTTGTCGGTGGAGTGTTCGCTATTTAGGCCTATCCTCTGCCAGTGCTTTAACTTCTTGATACGACATGACGTTAACTTTCTCTTTCACTTGAGTGAAGTAGGTACGTCGCGGTCTTCTTCTGCCTCTCTTCCCCTCAACCTTTCCTTCAATAATGTTTCTCAAGAAACCGTCATGTCGTATGAAGTGCCCTATCGTCTTCCCTCGTCTATTTTCTACAGTTCTTAACAAGCAGCGCTTCTCGTTGACCATGTGGGTGTATTAAGGCCAAAACACATCGGATGCGTATGCGTAGACGTATGCGTACCTCTGAGTTGTAATGTATGGAACTGTCACCGCTTGCGTCTATGTCTACGTTACGCATCCGGTCTGTTTTGGCCTTTAAAGTCTATCGACACAGATCCGGGCCGTGGCCCGTCAGGAAGGAAAACAATACGTGGTCATGACAACGTCCGGGACGTGTCAGGGAAAAAATATCATTCCATACATTTTCTATGGATTCGTTCACACACGTTGTCATGACGACGTATTGTTTTCCTTCTTGACGGGCCACGGCCTGGACACGTCCCGGGCACGGTCCGGATCTGTGTAGATAGATAGACATTTATTCGTTTGTTTTGTCAGTCGCGGTTCAAATGCGAGAGAGTGCTACAATAAAGTAAATTCTAAATTCAAATTCTGATGAACGATTAATCTAATAATTGATGTACATGGAAATTAGCATTCGTTTGTATTCGGAAATACGATGATTGCCGATGTGCATTCTTTATCGCCCTTTATTACAAAACACTCTGTATTTATTCCCGCTTGTTAAGTATGAGGGACCCGTATATTATGATTTTATGTAACCTACAACTTGCAATATTGTACTTGAGTCTTCAACAATATTAGCGCTTATAGAAACGAAGTACCAAGTTAATGTTTGCCGGAGAACAATAAATTTTTTTTTTATATGTCATAATAAAAATATACTGCATATTGTAAATCATACTAGTGGCTGCCGGCGACTTCGTACGCGTTTCTCTTTATATTAGGTTATATTATATTATAGAGTCTGGCTAACGAAAGTAGATACTGGATTTTTTTGCAAACTTTTTATATGACAACACTAAAGTGTTCCTACCATCGGATATTTACCCTACAAATTGGGGTATTTTAAACAGAAAGTACTTAGGAACAATTAATTCCAAAAAGGCATTTTTAAAACAAACTCATTTTTAACATTTTATAAAATGAGTTTTAAAAATTCGTACGTGTGCTAAAATTGTATTCATCAAAAATAAGTATCGTATGTACGTGTTGGATCATTTCAAGAGCAACACTAAGTCTTAAGTTGGTCTAATAAATAGCTTAATTAATTAGGTACACTATTTACTAGAGAAAAACTTGGCAATTTTATTTTAAAGAAATTTATTTTCACCTGTTTTCCGAAAGATTTGGTAAAATCAGAATCAGTATATGGTATCCCTATCTCTGACGCAACAAGATGGCGTGTTGTTGATGTTTCGTTGTGGTTGACTTTAGGGTTGCTATACTGATATTTTTTAAATTTGCCGCGCTTTTTCAGTATCAGCTTTCATTAGCCAGACTCTATTATATATTATTAGGTTATAAGGTCTATCTACACAGATTCGGGCCATGCGGGATTTTAAACATATTTGAATTTAACAAAAACAGTAATATTACGATTCGAGAAATCACTATGAATTTTTTGATATAGCAATATTGACATTTTATGAAATGAATTGCAGATGATTCATATCACAAAGCGACCATTTTAAGGTTTTTGATGGGTGTCAGCTACAATTCATCAGATGATTCATATTGTAGATGAAACATCCAATGTGGCCTTTTTAGACCCCCACGTGTCCGGGCCGTGGCCCGTCAGGAGGGAAAACAATACGTCGTCACGACAACGTGTGTGAACGAATCCATAGAAAATGTATGGAATGATATTTTTTCTCTGACACGTTCCGGACACGTCCCGGATCTGTGTAGATTGACCATTAACCTTTCTTTTTTTAAGAGCCCCCGCAGATCACAGATTTTTTAATCGGCCGATAGTTTAGTCGTGTTGACCAAGGCCCCTAGTCTGCTGATTTAAAATAGCCTCAGTTGTGTGTCGGCAGAGTGTCAATGGCATTTTTTTTACACATTTGGTATTCTGCTAAACAATTGCTTACAGTGATTGCGACCAAATGTGTCAAAAAATGCCATTGACACTCTGCCGACACACAACTGAGGCTATTTTAAATGAGCAGACTTGGGGCCCTGGTTAAATTTAAATAAAGTACCTTCTTACCTATATGACGGGACGCTACCGGAGACCGTGTTAAATGGAAATTCGTGGAGGAGGCTTTTGCCCAGCTGTGGGACCTTGATGGCTAATAAAAAAACTACATGAGTCATACAAAACAATTTCGAAAACAGTAATTTTAAAGATAAAGGGTACTTTACGCCATTGTAAAACCTAACGGCAGATTTTTTTATGTAACAACCTTTTCAACGGTATCTATAAATTATAAGTTTTTATGGTTCCGTACCCAAAGGGGGAAAACGGGGCTATTACTGAGACTTGGCCATCCGTCTGTATGTCCGTCTGTCTGTCTGTTCGTCTGTCCGTCTGTTCGTCGGTCTGTCTGTCTGTCACCAGGCTGTATCTCATGAACCGTTATAGCTCCCATACAACAAACATGATTTTTTTGCTTGATATCAATAGTAAATGGTACGGAACCCTTCCTGCCCTAGTCCGACTCGCACTTGGCCGGTTTATATTTAAAACTTTTATTAAGGTCTTTGTGAAATATTTTAAAAGATAACTGTTTTCTATTGTTTTATGATAGAGTAAATATTTGAAGAAAAAAAGACTTTATAAAAAAACTAGAAGCTGCCCGCGACTTCGTACGCATTTATGGTCATATCTTTGAAAACACACGAAATATCTGTAAATAATATGGCCTATGTGTTATTCTGATGTCCAAGCTAAGTTATTGTACAATTTCATTAAAATCTGTTCAGTAGTTTTTACGTGATGAAGTAACAAACATCCATCGGCACAAACATTGACATTTATAATATTTATGTACTTACAGTAAACTATTTAATTGGAGTACAAATATATAATGTGTAACTAATTTACTTACTCTAAAAAATATTTTATTTTATATCTCCAATTTTAAAAAAAATTATAAGCTTTACATTAGCAGAATCAATAATAGTAGCCGCCATTAACCTCTCACATCCCACTGACCAATTATAAACCCAGACACAATAGATTTTCTAATATTCTTTTTTTTTCTGGGATGTAAAAGATTTAAAAAAAAAACAAAGTCCAAAATCATACCCACCCAACAGAGTTTCTTGCTAGATTCTTCTCTGGGGGAAAACTGCACTTTTGTGAATCTAGCATTAACTTTAAAAAATGACCCGTCTTATGTGATGTCAAACTCGTCCTACAAGATTATATAAACATTTCATTTCATAACATTAAAAAATATCAAACAATTCTCTTAGTTAACATAGTAGAAGTATAGCAAATGTTCACTATAGTGTATGTTTGAATCCGAATGCCTCCTTCGGAATGTCTCTATACTATGCTTAGTTAAGGAGAAGGTTAACTAGGGATTAATTTTAACTGACGGTTTATAAAAATTAGTTTTTATCGTGGGTAAAATTTTGAAGTATGTTATTCCTACTAAACGTCTATCTACACAAATCCGGGCCGTGGCCCGTCAGGAGGGAAAACAATACGTCGTCATGACAACGTGTGTGAACGAATCCATAGAAAATGTATGGAATGATATTTTTTCCCTGACACGTCCCGGACACAGCCCGGATCTGTGTAGATAGACCTTAATATTATAAATGTCAATGTTTGTGCTGATGTGAGAATGTTTGTTACTTTTTCACGCTAAAACCACTGAACAGATTTTAATGAAACTTTACTATACAAAATCGATAGTCAGAGCTTTATTATTTTTAGACAATATATCGTCCTAAACTACTTATTTATTAGATTTTTATATACTGTTTAGGTGAAATATTTACATACTTATCTTAGAAAACTAACACAATATCCTATATTAATGTAACCTATATGTTATTCTCATGTGTAAGCTACAATATTGTAAAGTTTCATTAAAATCTGTTTAGTGGTTTTTGCGTGAAAGAGTAACAAACATCCATCCATCCATCCATCGGCACAAACATTGACATTTATAAAATTAGTAGGTTAAAACCTGTCTTCCCTTAACGCCGTGTCCTGTAGAGCCTTCGGAAGGCTTTGAGGCAGTATCTCGCTGATTTATTGCTCGCTTCGATGCGTTACGAGTTGGTGTGAGTGAGGGACTGAAGCGGGGAAACCTTATACTACTAATACTATAAATGTTGATGTTTGTGCCGATAGATAGATGGATAAAGGTCTATTTAAACACATCCGGGCCGTGCCCAGGACGTGTCCAAGCCGTGGCCCGTCAGGAGGGAAAACAATACGTCGTCATGACAACGTGTCCGGGACGTGTCTGGGAAAAAATATCATTCCATACATTTTCCATTGATTCGTTCGCACACGTTGTCATGACGACGTATTGTTTTCCCTCCTGACAGGCCACGGCCCGGACACGGCCCGGGCACGGCCCGGATCTGTGTAGATAGACATTTAAGTAGTTACCTACTTGCCACTCAAACTCGAGTAAGTACCTACTTAACCTTTATTTCGTAGGCAAATATCAACACTTAAATTATGTCATTTATTTTTTTTAAAGCTAATGCTAGATTCGCAAGGTAGCAGTTTTTACTTTGAGTATAGAATATATAAGGAGGTGCCACATTTTTTTTTCATATACAATTATGTTTATGACAGCGTGCCAAGGTTGGCGCAAGTTTTTCATAGTTTTCTTGGTAGATGACCTGTCATGTCAAACGATAAGAAATTCCATACAAAAAGGTAGCCATTTTGCGCCAGACCAGGCACGCAGATCCAGACGGTATGGCACCTCCTTAAGTTTTTCATAGTTTTCTTGGTAGATGACCTGTCATGTCAAACGATAAGAAATTCCATACAAAAAGGTAGCCATTTTGCGCCAGACCAGGCACGCAGATCCAGACGGTATGGCACCTCCTTATATATTCTATACTCAAAGAGTTTTCCCCAGATGAGAATCTAGTAAGAAACTCTTTCGCTTATTACTTAATTCTAAACATACAAGTGTTTGTCATATTTTGTGGTCATCTATTTAGGGACAGGATTCGGGGGCCGTGAGGGTTACGTAGGGTTGATAGGGAAGCATTTTTGAATAGCTTAAGAATTGTATAAGCGATGTACGAGAGGAGACTGATGAATGTTGATGAAGAGGTGTGTTGTATCGTAGCAAGTGGAAGGGAGTCTCTGTCTACCTCGATGGGGAATTTACTTATATACGTAGCTCGGGAAAAACTTCGATACCGCGTTTCAGGTTTTGTATGCGAATCTACTTTGAATGAAGCGATGATGTTTGTATCGTAGCAAGTGGAAGGGAGTCTCAGTCTACCTCGATGGGGAATTTACTTATATACGTAGCTCGGGAAAAACTTCGATACCGCGTTTCAGGTTTTGTATGCGAATCTACTTTGAATGAAGCGATGATGTTTGTATCGTAGTAAGTGGAAGGGAGTCTCTGTCTACCTCGATGGGGAATTTACTTATATACGTAGCTCGGGAAAAACTTCGATACCGCGTTTCAGGTTTTGTATGCGAATCTACTTTGAATGAAGCGATGATGTTTGTATCGTAGGAAGAGAGTCTCTGTCTACCTCGATGGGGTAGAAACGAGACAGATATGTATGTATGTACCTAGTCAATAACATGATATTAAAATTATCTTCTTTAATACTATGCCAGAACTTATAAAAAAAAACTGTTACCAAAAAGAAAATTGTTAAAAATACATATACGGAACTCCTATTAAAAACAACTCGAAGACGCTTGTTCCAATCACTTTTTTTTTCTAAAACGGTTACTGTCTGTGTGAGGTAGGTCCTACTTATGATTTAACTTTATTTGTCCTTCGTTTTTTGGCCTGACACCACGGGTATTTTGTCCCTCGGTGTTTAAATGTGGGATTTTCAGACGGGACAAATAAAAAAATCGAAAAAATCTAAGTCAATTGTAGCTTTACAGACAGACCAAGTTATCTGTGAACTGAACGGCGGCGCTAGTAGTAATACAAAATTGTATTTCTACCAATCGCAGCAGTTCTGTAATTTGACATTTCCGTATTAGTGGCCGTAGTTACAATAACGGCCGGTTCACAGATAACTTGGTAGATCTGTTCTTGACATTGGCAGAGTCCAAAATATGGTAATAGGCATGATGACTAAACAATTTTTTTTACTCCATCACACATAGATTATTTTAAAATATTAGACACGTATTTTTTCTTTTTTCTCTTAAACCAAAAATAACAAAGATACACTGGGTTAAAGTTGCTCGTGACGTCACGTTTAAGTACGATTTTTACTCGATGGTGACGTAAAAAAAAACCCCCCACTCCGTAACTTTGGTGCTCTGTATCTTTGTATTTATTTATGTATTTGATCCGGTAAAAAATGTGTTTCAAATATTTTTTGATAGCCTAAAAGACGGACTAATTATAATTCAATTTTTTGAATGTAGTCATCATCCCCATTGCCTTTAAAAAAAAAGTGTTTCCTTTAATTTATTTCGGTACTACGATATGCTATTACATGTAATATTAGAAGATTAGAGGCTGCTCACGACTTCGTACACATTTATCGTCATATCTTAGAAAACTTACACAATATCTTAAAATAATATAGCCTATATGTTATTCTAATGTTCAAACTACAATATTGCAAAGTTTCATTAAAATCTATTCAGTGGTTTTTACGTGATGAAGTAACAAACATCCATTCAACCGTCCATCGCCAGAAACATTGACATTTATAGGTAATATTAGTAGAATTCATCTTACTTTTTAATTAAAATAATATAAACATTGTATTATTCTGATGTATAGCTACAATATTGCAAAGTTTCACCAAAATCTATTCAGTAGTTTTTGCGTGAAAGAGAACAAACCTCCTCACATCGGCACAAACATTGACATTAATAATATTAGAAGGATTACAAGACAAGTGTGTAGGAAGTCTCTTGCCCAACAGTGGGATACTTGTAAGATAAGATATGGTCAATAAACTATAAAGATTTGTAACGGGGTACTGGAAATCACTGCATAAGTGTGCGTTGAAAAAATAGTGACGTAGTGTCACTAAGTAGGTACTGTCAAGTAGAAAAGTGTTTAATTTAATAAACTACTGGGGTCCTACGGTCTATCTACACAGATCCGGGCCGTGTCCGGGGACGTGTCAGGGAAAAAATATCATTCCATAAATTTTCTATGGATTCGTTCACACACGTTGTCATGACGACGTATTGTTGTCCCTTCTGACGGTCCACGGCCCGGACCTTTAGTCTGCTAATATAAAATAGCCTCAGTTGTGTGCCGGCAGAGTGTCAATGTCATTTCTTGACACATTTAGTCGCAATCAGTGTAAGCCATTGTTTAGCAGAATACGTGACAAAAAATGACATTGACACTCTGCCTACACAAAACTGAGGCTATTTTAAATTAGCAGACTTGGGGGCCTGGACTAGTACTCTAAACCGACGTGCATGTATGAGGAGACTGATGGATGTGTATGAAGTGAAAGAAGTGTGTTTGTATCGTAGCAAGTGGATGGTCTGTGTGTATAACGTCGGAAATATCTGCGGACCTGGCTTGATGACGTCATGCAACTCGTTCGTACTCGTCACGGTACTGGATAGGCGAAAACGGGGGAAGCGCGGGGGAAAGCGCATTCCAGCTAGGTCCGCAGATATTTCCGAAGTGTTACACCTCGATGGGGAAGAGGCGTGAGGGATAGTTTTGTATGTTTTCATGTACTTCATTCATCACCTCAAATAATAATCGCCATTATACTAAAATATACATACATACAAATCTGTCACGCCTGCCATCGAGGTAGACAGAGACTTCCTTCCACTTGCTACGATGAGGCTATTTTAAATTAGTAGACTTGGGCCCTTAGATGGTTATGAACAAGTTACGTCACAATTTTAAAAAGCCTCCAAAATTTTCCCCATATTCTTTGTCGTGTTGATCAAGTCGGGACTCGAACCCAAGCCCGTCAAATTAACTTCGGTATAATTTGATGGATTCCGCACCTGTGGTGTAAGGGTGTGTTCACATTGGTCTCGCAAACTACTGTTCTGACGGTTTATTTATTTATTTTATCAATCATGCTTGGTGAATACGATTGGAGGGAAGCAGCAATTGACAGGAATGCAGAAGCACGAGTTAGCTTTGTTAGTTTTGTTTAGGTTAGGTTAGGTTAGGTTAGTTAGTTTTGCCCAGCAGTGGAATTAAACAGGCTAATAAAAAAAATATATATTTTTTAAGCTTACCCTCTTTTAAAAATAACACTTTACTAGCATTATCGTAAGGGCTCAAATCACTTTGTATTATTTTTCTTTTTATCATTAAGTTTTTTTTTTATGCTAATTGTTAGTTAACTAGTTTACATCAACCGCCAAAAATGCTTCTTTTTTTCTGTGCATGTTGTCGTCGCCTGTAATTAAATTGGCATTCACCATGTATTTTAAGCTCATGATCCTGTCCATAATGTGTTAATGTACAATTTGTTGGTGACCTACATAAATAAATAAAATAAAAAAATTATGCATATCGCATATTCTGTCGTTGACAAAAAATATAGAGTGACTTTTAATAAGTAAAGGATAGCAAAGGATGTACTCGTGATAACAAACAACTTAGGTCGAAATCAGATTTAGGGTTTCATTTGTTTTTTCGGGAATCGTATTGCAGTGTTGTAAAGTTTCATTTATTTTCATTTATTCTGAAGTTTTTATGTTCAATTGTTTTTGCGTGAAATACTAAATTACAAATATGATCAAATATCGGCGCAAACATTGACATTTATATAAT
This sequence comes from Anarsia innoxiella, assembly GCA_947563765.1. Classification (NCBI taxonomy): domain Eukaryota; kingdom Metazoa; phylum Arthropoda; class Insecta; order Lepidoptera; family Gelechiidae; genus Anarsia; species Anarsia innoxiella. The sequence goes on from OX387420.1 coordinate 397,702, forward strand.
ACTAGAGCCTGCCCGCGACTTCGTACGCATTTTTCGTCATATCTTGGAAAATAATAATGATATCGTTAAATAATATAGCCTATGTGTTATTCTGATATGCAAGCTACAATATTGCCAAGTTTCATCAAAATCTGTTAAGTAGTTTTTGCGTGAAAGAGTAACAAACATCCATCCATCAGCACAAACATTGACATTTATAATATTTTTTAGAATTTTTTTCACTTTAAACAAGTCATAAGCGCGTACGCATTGTAAACGCAGCTTATCTCATCAATCACTTTACAATACATCCGATTCATTGCAATAATTAGATTTGGGAAAATAAATACAAAAAAAATGGCGACCTCAAAAAGGCGGCCATATTGAGTTTTCGGTAAAATTAATGATGTAACTTCAATGTATGGAATTTTGGCAATTTTTTTTTCTTTTTTTTTTAAAGAATGTTGATCGACTCCTTTGTGCTTTCTCCCTTGGATTAACTTTAAATATGTCAGTTTCTTAATTATAATGAATAATTCGATTTTTGAGTTTCATAAATTACTGAAGTGTATTAAAAACTAATTATTTGAAAAGATAAATTGAGTTTTTGGTTGAAATCTTTTGGATTACAACCTTTTTACAACCTTTAATGTAAGTACCTAAAAATTAAAATTACATAAATTGGGTGACTTTAAATTAGTGAACGATAGAAAAGGGTATGCATGTACTCGTGATAACAAACAACTTTTACTATGGGACCAAGGTAGAAACCGTTCAAAAATTTTTGAACTCCCCATACAAAATGCATCAGCTGATAGTATGGGGGAACAATTTTTTTTTAATTATTTTGGCCTTGGTCCCATAGTAAAAGTTGTTTGTTATCACGAGTACATGCATATCCTTTTCTATCGTTCACTAATTTAAAGTCACCCTATATAAAATAAGACTTTAAAAATGAAGCCTACCTGCCCGCGACTTCGTACACATTTATCGTCATATCTTAGAAAAAAAACATGATATCTCAAAATAATATAGCCTATCTGTTATTCTGATATATAAGCTACAATATTGTCAAATTTCATCAAAATCTATTCAGTAGTTTTTGCGTGAAAGAGTAACAAACATTCTCTCTATCTCATCTCTATACCGCATCGGCACAAACATTGACTTTTATAATATTAATTTAAAATATTTCTATGTAATAACACTTGTCTACGCAATTGTACATATAAGTACGAAAACACTTGACCGTTTTTGATAAATGATTTTGTTTTGAAAGCAAATAAGTACAACTTTCTTTTATAATAGATTTCTAACTGATGTGTCAAGTGACAATTTTTTAACAAAATTTTTTTTAATAACAAAAAAAATCTGTTTTGTACTTTAACACGTTCAGCGCGTTACGGGAAGTATTTGAGTTTCGGCCTGTGCGGCAGCTAATTGTCCTTGTCTTACCCCTGGTGCGGCGGTGAAAAAACTATGTTCCCATACACGAATAAAAGAGATAACTATATTCCTGACATTCTTGCTTCATATATAATTCGTTTTTCATAAAAAAAATGTACGGGAAGTAATTTTGCGTAACGCACAGAAAAGAAATCATTTTCATCTGACGCGGTCCGGGAACTATTTGGCCGTATCTCCAACCCCGTACCGCACAGACGTGCGCCCGCGCGTCGCCTCAGTGTGCACTAGTGCGGTGCGGTGTGAAGTTCACACGTCTCCACGCTACTTTTTGCCGTCACGTGTGAAATTCGAAATGAAAAATGAAATGTATAGTAAATTATGGATTTATCCTGTAGTTATCGTAACAAGTATAAAATTATTTAAAAGTTTTTACATAAAGAAGTAAAGTTTACTCGGGACGCGTGTTGGACAAGAAAAAGTTGATTGACCCATTAAGTATTCATAACAATAGTCAAGTACATTATTTTGTGATTTATTCAAAAAATCATACTCAATTCATAATCAAAATAAAAATAAAAAATGTGTTATAATTCTAATAAAAGTTGTAATAAAAATTATCAGGCCTTTGTATTTACGAGAGTACTACATCACTAGCGTAACATCTATTCTATGCGGCAGGGGAAGTAATTTCCCGTAAAATCACTGATTTTGAAAACTACTTTACGACGACAGCTGTATATGCACAAAGGTTTAAACAATCAATTTGTTCAAAAATTTTGCCTTGATGATGAGTCTCTTTGTCTCCAGAGACCTTTGAAGTCAGGACCTGATATGGGAAAATAATGGTCGTAACGCACAGCTGACATTCTTGCTACGGGAAATATATGACCCGCATAGCACCTGGGGGGCAAGTCTGCTAATTTAAGCGTTGCATTTGCGATCCGTTTGCGTTCCATTTGCTTTTCTTTTGCGATTGACTTATATTGTGTCAAATTGGTATTTTTACCAAAAGCAATCGCATCGCAGTCGAATCGCAGAAGCAAGGATTTATCGGGTTGCCTATTAAAACGTGGCAAAACCTACCTAAGAAAAAGTGCTGTTATTAAAAACTATCATTTATGTTCTAAGAAATAATACTGGTTTAATTAAGCTAGGATATCCTTTTAAATACAGAATATTTATTTCTACAACATTGAAATGCATTTATTTGCATAAATTTCATGAAAATTTTCGAAAAAAACAGTGAAAACTTCTTTGAAGCTGGCTGTTTATTATTAAAAAAATTGACTTTGTCACTGTCAATATCATTGGTGAATGGTGTCACGATGGTGTCACGTCATGCCCGTTCCCTTTGAGTATATAATATATAAGGAGGAGCCATACCGTCTAGATCTACGTGCCTGGTCTGGCGCAAAATGGCTACTTTTTGTATGGTACTATTTAATGTTTGACAGGTCATCTACCAAGAAAACTTTATGAATACTTGGCGCAACCTTGGCACGCTGTCATAAACTCATTTGTATATGAAAAAAAACGGGGCCACTCCTTATAATCGTTCCTCATTGCCTGTTCCTCATACATTACAATGTTTACAACTAAAATAAACAATGTAAAAAGTTATTTTAAAGGTAAAAAGTTATTTCATAGCTTGATAACTTGATCAGCGAGTTAATAGGCGACCGGTTTGCACATTTTGGCTGGTAAGTATCTAGTATACCTAATTAATTTACTGAGATATTTCATTTTTATAAATACATATGTTTGTCGGTATTTTCTTATTTGTAACTGGTAATTTGCAGGTTGAATCTTCACTCCGAACCTCCAACCTTTAAAACGAGTGGCCGCAGCCTCGTAGACGAACACTTCCATGAGCCATTTATTTACTTATTTATTCTCCAATTCCCGAAGAAGTAAAAACACCCCGAGATAGAGACCCCGAGAGTAAGTACTTACTTACCTAGGCTGGGGTCTAGTAGATGAAATAAATACTCGATTAAGTATATTACATAATTACATTTATTACAAAAGCTAAATGAAAACTCGAAGTCTCAATACTCTCAATTCCTTGAAAACCTATGCGTTATGTATGTCCATCCCATCCGTAATCTGTAACAAGTAATTAATTATGATGATTATAATTCATCAATATTATAATATTTTCTTTGTAGGTACTTCATGTTATATACAAACATATACCAACCATTTACTTCTTTTTTCTCCGCAGCCTTGCACCGAGAGTTCTTTGTACTACCTGGCCTCTTAGAAGCCTCTTAGAAGAGCAGCAGTTCAGCGAGTTCACTCCCTCTTCTGCTTCGAGTATAGGCTGTTCAACCTGAAATATAAAAATGTTAAAGCTAATCTTGTTCTTTTCATTTAAAGTTATTTTGTTGGTAATATGTACGTTATATTTTATGTTGAATGTTGAGATTGGGAATATTGGGATATTTTATGTGTTTATTATCAGTTAGGTACTGGTTTTCTTGAACATTAATGAAATAAATATTATTTTAGTGTACATACTTAAATGTGTTTTCACTCACTAGTAGCTTTTTTTTGCTTGAGTATGATTTATTTACCTGATTTTGCCTTTCTCTTTCTGCATCCTCAGTTGTTAATGACATCTCAGGTATTCTGTGCCAATTTGCTATGTTATGCAGCACGCACACACATTCACTGTTGGTTCAGTAGAGATTGAGGCACAGGAGTGGACGAGCTGACAACAGACCTCTAAAAGAATTTAATTTAATCTTAAAGGACTAATATGTCAAGCTACACAACACAACTAGAATATGATAATCTTGTGTGGCAGTATCGGTACCAACTCACAAAAATACGCTTAGGTAGGTACTGTATAGGTACCTCGTCGTCATCATCAGCCCATATACGTCCCCACCGAGGGGCACGAGTGATTAGACCATATAGGTACATACTTAATATAAATTACTTATACTGAGGTCCAAGTTTACTTGCCTTTAAAATATTCTATACCATCTCGACGGCGGCGGTAGCTGGAGGATGGGGGGTCAGCTCCTCACTTCGGGCTTTAGCCATACACTGGGACTTACGTCTCGAAACGCGTCGACGGGGCGCCTTTATAACGCACAAGTTTTGCGGCGCTATCGCAACAGGCAACGTCTTTGGTCTGCTGCGTTAGCATTAGTCAAAATACGCCCGAATATAATAGCACCTCAGGCCTCGTTATTGCAGAAACCGAACACGCACTGATACAGAAAGTGTCCTTGCTCAATCCCAAGAGAATAATATAAACTGGCTTAATCCTTCAACAGTCCAAGTTCTACTGAACTGCGTTTGACACATGTGTCAAATAACGCAAAATAGCGTTGAGAATACCCTCTTGGAAACTTATGTGCTTAAGAACTGCTACTGAAGTTACAGAATACATCACAAGCAGTTCAAACGCAGTTCAAACGCAGTCCAAACGCTTAAAGCGTTAGCAGAATACCAAATATGTCAAATTAAGCGACTGAAGTGCGTTTGCTTTTCTTTTGCTTTTCTTTTGCGTTTCTTTTGGTGCATTTAGTAATTAGCAGACTTGCCCCCCAGAGGTAAGTTTAAGTTTCGCGTTGCCGCGCTGAAGGTGTTAAAAAAGTACTTATGTGAATTTTTTTTTCTGATTGTTCAAAAAAAATGTTTTTTGTGGTATTCAATTTTTAAATCATTTTTATTTCGAAACGTTTACTTAAAAAAACAAAAAAATTACTACAAAAATAGAATAAAATACATATAGGATGACTTTAAATTAGTGAACGATAGCAAAGAATATGCATGTACTTGTGATAAGTTGATAACAAACAACTTTTACTATGGGGCCAAAGTCGAAATCATTCAAAAAATTTTGAACTCCCCATATAAAGTGCATTAGCTGATAGTATGGGGAAACAATTTTTTTTTTTTGCCACCATAAATTTACGAGATGTAATCATTTTTACTAGTGTTGTAGCTTTAACTTATATTTTTAACCGACAACAAGTAAAAAAAAGTTTGCATTTTTAAGTCATATCAAAATAACCAAAACCTACTAGTATAACCGACGTGCATGTATGAGGAGACTGATGAATGTGGATGAAGCGAAAGAAGTGTGTTTGTATTGTAGCAAGTGGAGGGAAGTCTCTGTCTACCCCGATGGGAGAGAGGGGTGACGGATATGTATGTATGTATGTTATCACTAGTTCAAAAACGCCCACCCATCAAATATATATCCACAAAAACATAGCTTTACCTCATTAATCAACCATAAATATAACTATCCTATAAATATTATAAATGTCAATGTTTGTGCCGATAGATGGATGTTTGTTACTTCATCACGTAAAAACCACTGAACAGATTTTAATGAAACTTTATAATAACTTAGCTTGGACATCAGAATAACACATAGGCTATATTATTTGTAGATATTTTGTGTGTTTTCAAAGATATGAAGATAAATGCGAACGAAGTCGCGGGCAGCCTCTTACTTAAATAAAACATTAACTATTAAAAAACAAACACAATTTTAAACATTTGAAATACATCAATGAATTAAGGATAGCATAACTCACGAGTGATCTATAGATCATAATATAGATCCTTTCAAAGAAATCTTTGGAAAAAAGGCCAAGAGCGGACCCATATTGCATACCATTCTATCTGTCCCGCTCTAACGTGGTGAACCAAATAGGAGTGAAAGAGACGAATATGTTTTTTATTGAAGCTTGAAGGGTTATACAACGTCAGTCTTGTTCCAACTGCGACAGACGGCAGTCGTGTTTAAATATTTTTTTCAAAAACATACGGAATTTTCGGAAAAATACTTTAAAAATTTACGCAAAAAATCAAATTTTGGAACTGGCTTGTCAGAACTTTTTTTTGACTAATGATAGAAGTGTGATAGTTTAAAAAAAAGTGTCATAAAAACGTTTTTTTTATGATAAATATGATGTGACAGTGCTGTGCTATGATTTATGATTAAAGTGACATTTTTTTTTGGAATTTCTTTGTCAAAGGTTGGTATGATAACTTTTTTTTATGGTGAAGGAAATCGTTAACCTGCATACACCAGAGAAGAAATTCGAAGGTGTATACATGTGAAATCCGCCAACCCGCATTAGGCTAGCGTAGTGGATTACAACCTAATCACTCTCGTGTGAGAGAAGGCTCGTGTGTCTGTAGTGGGGACATTAAAAGGGCTGATAAGGATTCTTTTTTTTAAATCTTTTTTTCAAGTTTCTGTTATGTGATTGATAGATCGAGTATTTTTCTTTCTTTTTTTATGTTTGTTGGTTTTAAACCTTTTTTTGATTGAAAAGTAAGGTCGGGACATTCTTTGCATATTTGTATTTGAATATTAATTTATGATGTTAAAAGTGCCTATCAAAAGCTTGTCATTTTTAAAGAAACGAAAATATTACGAAGCGCAATAAAATAATTTAGTTTATTAAAATAAAATATTCATTACTCAAATATATACCTACCTATTTTTATGTTTAAAAAATACTATACATGTGAATATGTTATTAAAAATCTTATACTCTAATAAATAAATTATAACCACTTAACTAAACTAAACTTAACCTTACTAACACTAATCCGGGAATAATATTATGATTATTTCAAAATAGAGTTAGGTAAAACTTAAATACTTAAGATTTAAACTATTGAAAAATACAAAAAGCGATTTTTTATAAAATTGATTTAACATTCGTATCGTCAGATTAATGTTAAACACAGAATACAATAAGTAAATATAATACGTTAGTAAGTAAATAAAATATATTACAATAAGTAAGTAATTAAAAAAAGTAAAGTCTAAATACAATTAAAAAAAACATTCAAATCTATTCAATAGTTTTAGCGTGATGAAATTCATCCATCCATCGGCACAAACATTGACATTTATAATATTATAGAAAAAAATAATTAAATAAAGAAAACAATTAAATGATTAAAACAAGCAAATTAATTTTAATTATAATTAATTAACAAGATGTAGCATAGTGATGGTATCTCTAATAATTATGTTGTTTGTTTAACGACTGTAAGATAGTGATGGGAATCATATCCTGTTATTTTAAGTAACGGTTTTTGTAACTGTTACTTTTAAATAGCTTCATAAGAAAGTGTATGGAAAATATATAATATGGTAAAATTAGAATTAGTAGAAGGAAAACGGAAGGAGTTCCTTACGTTGGGCGTTAGTTGGCCAGCATATTTTGCACCTTAAGGTTTTATTTTAGAAAAACATCTTAGAAGGAAAAGAAGAAGGAAAACGGAAGAGAGGGAGACCGAGGACTTACATAGATCAAATGAAAGAGGGAATAGAAGTTGTGTCGTATCAGGTGCTCAAACGGACAGAGAATAGAGCAGAGTGGTGAAGACTACAACGAGAAGAGTATCGCTATTAAATTTAATGATGAAAATTAGGGGCTATTCTCGTATACAATAAGAAGAACAAATTCTTGCAATTATATTTTCTACTATAGGCTGTCTGTGACTTCTTACGTATTTATCGTCATATCTTAGAAAAAATACGCAATATCTTAAAATACTATAGCCTATGTGTTATTCCGATATGCAAGCTACAATATTGTAAAATTTCACCAAAATCTGTTCAGTAGTTTTTGCGTGGTAGAGTAAAAAATATACATCCATCCATGTTAGTACCGTAACATTGACATTTATAATATTTTAAGGATCACTAAACTTTTTTACTACTTTACGTAAATCTTTCGGCACAAACATTAACTTTAACAATATTAGATAACAATCAATCAATTAATTTATTTCTTTTTCACAGATTTTTCATAGATATAAAAATACTAGTTAGGGGGAGGCGGGGCACATTGATACTTGGGGCACATTGATACAGTACCTGTTTTGAAATACTGAAAAACGATACGCACACGGACACATCATTAGAACGCTCAAGGACATCCACAAGGATGATAGTTGTGACGATGCTCGCCGCCTATTCGCCGTTTTGCTTTTACAGGCACAAACGTGTTTTTAGGACCGAGAACTAAAATTTTAAGAGCAATGTGTTTGTGTCTCAGCTCCATATTATTAGTTGTTTTCATTGTTTTATTTTACCAAAAGTACGTTTATACTTTAATAAATGTTATTTAATATGTTTATTTAATACAATATTGATTTAAAAAATAATAAATTACTTTTTCGTGAATATAGTCCCTTGGGGCACTATGATACAGTAAAGCGCGGGGCAGAATAATACGTATCAATCTGCCCCGTTAGTGTATTAAAGTGCCCCTTTAGTGCATTAAAGTGCTCCGTTAGTATTTTAAAGTAGTCTTGAAAATCTCATTTATTATAGAAAATTGTCCGGACGTTTAAAGTTAAGCAGAGAAATGTGAAAAAATCGTTTAGGATTTCAGTTTTGTGATGTTTTTGATTATGAGTTTTAAGAAAAAGTTCCTATAATTTTGATAGAGGATTTTATTTTGTTATTTCTATATTTCACTATGCCCAATTCTGTAGTACTTTTAGGCTGATTACTGAGTAATTGTGTTTAATTACATGTTTAAGATCTTGATAAATTCTAGATTTTTGATGACAATTTTATTTCCTAGCTCATTTCATTATTAGGCTGATTGTGATTATCGTTAATACGAATAATAACTAATAAATAACGTGATTTTTTCAGATACCAAGCATTATTTGCTTTTTATTTGGTCAATTTAAGTAATATAACGATTTATTTTGAAAAAATATTATAATATTTACGGAAATAAAATACGCATCAAGCTGCCCCACTCTCTGTATCAAGGTGCCCCACCGGTGGGGCAGAATGATACAAAATCGATTTTTTATAAAAGTCGCCATAACTTTTTCCCTATTCGTTTCTATCAGCTTTTTTTAAACTTAATTATAAGTTAACATATCAGGCCATGCACCCGGCAAAAAAAAAGATCAAATATGTTGACATTTGTGTATTAAAACGGAGTTTGAATTTTTGTGTATCAATGTGCCCCACTTCCCCCTACATAAAAATACTAGGTAGTGTCCCATCACTATTAACAACAAAGTAACAGGTTTTTTATAGCACAAGTTTTCACGCCAATTATACAAATATGGAGGTTCCAATAATTTTAACTATAAAATACCTACTAATGTAGGAAATAACTTGTCTTCTAAAATATTTCTTAATAAAATTAATTTTATTTAGAAATTTTTGATGTTAAGCTACTTTGCTTGTGGTTAAAAATAGGATGGGTGACCGTTGCTGTTTACTACGTATTTATTTATTTATTTATTAACAGTTTATTGTAAGATGATAGTAAATCATCATGTCAGCTTATGGACGTCCACTGCTGGACAAAAGCCTCCCCCAAGGATCTCCACAACGACCGGCCTTGCACTGCCCACATCCAACGGTTTCCAGCGACTTTAACCGAGTCGTCAGTCTACCTTGTTGGAGGCCTTCCCACACTGCGTCGTCAGATAGTACATAGAGAAAGAAAAAAGAGAGAAGAATCTTAGAAAAGAGAAGGAAGAGAGTATATTAGAAATTACAATATGAAAAGTGTTAAAAAAACATATTTTTGATAATTATGATGAAATATGATGAGAAATTATGAGCTACAGCTCTGTATGTAAAAAATATCTGTGTGTGTCTGTGTATGTATTTGTCTATCTGTCTGTCTGTCTTGTGTGCTAATAGATCCTTGTAAGGATCTATTGGCACTTGAGTGACATTGTCAGGAGGACGTGGGTGGTGAATAAATAACTCAAAATAATGACAATTTACAAGAAGATGATATCGTTTGCTCCGATTTCCGCCACATGCTAAAAGATCCTTGTAGCACTGTATATACATATCTGTCACGTCTCCCATCGAGGTAAACAGAGACTTCCCTCCACTTGCTACGATACAAACACACCTCTTTCACTTCATCCACATTCATCAGTCTCCTCATACATGCACGTCGGTTTAGGGTACTCTTGACTTAGGTAGCTTCTAATATATCCTACTAATATTATAAATGTCAATGTTAGTGCCGATGAATGTTTGTTACCTTTTTACGCAAAAAATACTGAAAACAGATTTTAATGAAACTTGGCAATATTGTAGCTTACACATCAGAATAACACATAGGTTATATTATTTTACGATATCATGATTTTTTTCCAAGATATGAAGATAAATGCGAACGAAGTCGCGGGAAGCCTCTAGTTATACTATAAATAGGTTTTCGTAAAAGCTTTACTAATAAACAAATTTAAAAAAAGCTCAAAAATTAAGCTAAATGTAAAAAATGGAACGAAAAGTTACCACGTGGTTATCTTCATATAAAAGACATAAACGTCGTCTCATATTATAATTATATTTATTTGGATGTTTGTTACTCAATTATTTGAAAACTACTTACTGAACAAATTTTACAGATAGATAGATTAAAGAGTATTCGGAACAAATTTATACCCGATAAGTCAAATCCATGGTCATTTTATAGTAAAAATTATAAGGTGACATCTAAGATAAAAAAAATGTCAAGTCAATGACACGTTGTTACTCAATGTTAATATTAAAAAATAAAGGACGGGCCGTAACGGTCAACTACTCACATCCAGGCCGTGTCAGGGAAAAAATATCATTCCATACATTTTCTATGGATTCGTTCACTTAAGTTGTCATGACGACGTATTGTTTTCCCTCCTGACGGGTCACGGCCCGGACACGGTTCAGATCTGTTTAAGTAGACCGACCATAAACGCGAACGTATCTCGTTCAAATCGAGGATGTAAAGAAAGGCCAAGTCACTGAAAACTAAATAGTTACTAACGCCAAATAAAGAGTGCATGTATGGGGAGACTGATGAATGTGGATGAAGCGAAAGAGGTGTGTTTGTATCGTAGCAAGTGGATGGTCTCTATCTACCTCGATGGGAGACGTGACAGATTTGTATGTTATCTACAGCGCTACAAGGATCTTTTGGCACGTGACGGAAATCGGAACTAACGATATCATCTTATAAATTGTCATTATTTTGAGTTATTTATTGACCACCCACGTCCTCCTAACAATGTCACTCAAGTGCCAATAGAGCCTTGTAGCACTGTATGTAAAAAATATTTGTCACTTTTCATCATTTCTCATCACATTTCATCATAATAAAAATATGTTTTTTTTAAACTTTTCATATTGTAATTTCTTATGTGTACGAAGTGAAAGAAGTGTGTTTGTATCGTAGCAAGTGGAAGGGAGTCTCTGTCTACCTCGATGGAAGAGAGGCGTGACGGATATGTATGTATGTATGTATAATTCTGTAGCGCGCTATTCAGCCTAAACGGCTTGATGGATTTTAGCTTGAGAGGTGTCGTTAGATTCGTATTTACAGTGAGAGTGACATTAGGTACATCAAAACAAAAAAAATGGTTTTTTAAAGACAGTCGGATTTTTTTAAAAATAAACATTTTAAGTTTATTTAGCTCATCTTATTCTTCTCCTGATAAAAATTCCTATACATTAGTATTTAACAAAGTAAGCAGTAAGATATGTGTTCGTCCATGATTTAGAATGCGACCCACAAAAACTTCACTCATAATGACCGCGGCCTCGTCTTAGTATTTCAAGTATTTATTCTGAGAAACCTAATCGGCCTCCTTAAGGCTTTAGGTATTCCTATGATGTTACTTTTTTTTGTTATGTTCTGAGGTTAGGTTAGGGTTCCGTTCCCAAAGGGTGAAAATGGGACCCTATTCCCGAGATTTGGTTGTCCGTCTGTCACCAGGCTGTCCTGTATCTCATGAACCGTTATAGCTAGAGCGTTGAAATTTTGACAAATGATGTATTACCGTTGCCGCTATAACAACAAATACTAAAAATAGAATAATAATAATAATAATCAAGGGTCCCGTACAACAAACAAGTTTAATTTTTTGCTCGATATCAATAGTGAATGGTACGGAACCCTTCTCGAGCGAGTCCGACTTGCTCTTGGCCGCTTTTTTTTGTTATGTTTTAAGCCGACTACATTTCAAAATGTTTAAAAACATTGTTTTGAGAATTCTGTTGGTAAATTCCTTTCAGAATCACTGTTGAAACCACTCAACTGTATAACCCGACTTAAGGTCTATCTACACAGATCCGGGCCGTGGCCCGTCAGAAGGGAAAACAATACATCGTCGTCATGACAACGTGTGTGAACGAATCCATAGAAAATGTATGGAATGCTATTTTTTTCCTGACACGTCCCGGAAACGTTGTCTTGACGACGTATTGTTTTCCCTCCTGACGGGCCACGGCCCGGATCTGTGTAATAGACCTTTACAGTCAAAGACACAAGCAAAAACTAGTCGAAGAGTAAAAAAATCTCACGGTTAATCGATGAGAAAAGTTTTTAAAAAAAAAAATATCGATCATTCATAAACTTTTGTGTCAAAAGCTCAATAAGTAACAAAAGATTCGAGGACCGCGTTCGAGTCGCGTCCGGTCATAATATCGTGACCGAAAATTGACCGAATGACCGTCTTGGGTCACGAATCACGAATAAAGTTAACTATGACAAAAGATGGTACTGTGAACTTTGAAATTTGTTTTTTTTAACTATTTTTTTTTGACTTTGACACGCTTGAAGCGGTTTATGCTGTCTACACACCAAAGCAGCCAGCATGCCGCCGGGTTAGGCCGGCGGCTTCACGTCATACGAATGGCAGCTGTCAAAAAAGCCGGCGGCTTTGGTATGTAGATACCATTAGTGGAATAATCTAAAATTTTTATTAAAAAGTAAAACTTGACTGCGTATGAAAATACTATTGTTTTTTTATTTTGATGTACCCAGTGTCACTCTCACTGTAAATACGAATCTAACGACACCTCTCAAGTTAAAATTCATCAAGCCGTTTAGGCTGTAGAGCGTGCTAAAGAATTATACATACATACATATTCCCGAAAAACATAACCCTCCTTATGGCGCAGTCGGGTAAAACTTTTTATTAGTTTTAGAAGTTATGTCTTTTGATCTAAAGAGTGAACAAACCATAGTTCTCATCCTACTAATATTATAAATGTCAATGTTTGTGCCGATGGATGTTTGTTACTCTTTCACGCGAAAACTACTGAACAGATTTTGATGAAACTTTACAATATTGTAGCTTAACACATAGGCTGTATTATTTTTGGATATGATATTTTTTCCAAGATATGACGATAGCGAACGAAGTCGCGGGCAGCCTCTAGTCTATCTATACTTAAACTTAACAATGACTCACAATTTATAATTACTTTAGTGCTTTCGTAAGTACTAAACCTAGATTTCTAGTTACTAAGCCTAGGTAATAGTTATTACCTATCTGTGACTAATCGGATTGGAATGCGAAAGCTTAGGGAAAGCTCTGTAAGCTTTTGTGTGGCTTTTGTATGTTGTAGGACCAGGGGGCCAAGTCTGCTAATTTAAGCTAAGCAGTTGCGATCCGTTTGATAGTCGATTGCGATTGATTTATATTGGGTCAAATTTGATATTCTACTAAAAGTTTTACCAAACGCAATCGCATCGCAGTCGAATCGCAGAAGCACGCATTTATATACCAATTTGCCAATTTCTGAACTGCGATTGAAATGATATAGTTGTGTCTACACATATCCGGGACGTGCCCGGGACGTGGCCGGGCCGTGGCCCGTCAGAAGGGTAAACAATTCGTCGTCATGACAACGTGTCCGGGACGACGAATTGTTTTCCCTCCTGACGGGCCACGGCCCGGCCACGTCCCGGATATGTGTAGACAGAACATTAGTTTGCTAAGAATAACACATAGGCCATATTATTTTTAGATATCCTTCTTTTGCAAGATATGACGATATCGTTACAGCCTATATATGTCCCCACCGAGGGGCACGAGCCTACTCTCACACAGAGAGTGATAAGGCCGTAATCCACCACGCTGTCCAAGTGCGGGTAGGCGGTTTTAACATACACCTTCGAATTTCTTCTTTAGTGCATGCAGGTTATCTCACGATGTTTAGAATAAGACATCTAGGCTATTATTATTTTGAGATATCGTTCTTTTATACAGGGTGTAACAGAAAGGGGGTATAAAGCCGAAACACAGCGATAGTCCTCATGAAACTGAACAACTTTCCCCAAGGAACATGGGTCGTAACTCGAAAAAAATTTTTGGATCGCCCATACTTACTCGATCAGCTGATTAGGCATTTTGTATGGGGAGGCGAAATTTTTTTTCGAGTTACCACCCATGTTCCTTGGGGAAAGTTGTTCAGTTTCATGAGGACTATCGCTGTGTTTCGGCTTTATATACCCTTTCTGTTACACCCTGTATGCCAGAATAACAATACTTATTAAACCTACCTACCAGTCCAAAAATTAAAAAAAAAACATCAATAGAAATATCTACAACTGGTTACCGCAGTCGGGATTCGAACCCAAACCTTCAAAGATAGGATCTCGGAGTTTGGAATTCCAAAAATGTTAAAACACAGTGTAGGGTCAACAAAAAAGTCACATAGATTATTTTTAAAATATCGGACACGTATTTTTTCTTTTTTCTCTTAAAGTAAAAATTACAAAGATACACTGGGTTAAAGTTCCTCATAACGTCACGCCTAAGTACAATTTTTACTCAAAAGTGACCTCAAATTCCCCACTCCGCTCCGTAACTTTGATGCTCTGTATCTTTGTATTTATTTATGTATTTAATCAGATAAAATATATGTGTCAATGAAATATGAACAGTCTAATGGTATCTACACAACAAAGGCGCCGACTTTTTTGACAGCTGCCATTTGAATGACGTTAAGCCGGCGGTCTAGCCCAGCGGCATGCCGGCGGTTTTGGTGTGTAGATAACTAGATAGCATAACAGATGGACTAAACATACTTAATGCGTTTTTTTGTGTTGTTGTTGTTAGCCCATATATGTCTCCACCGAGGGGCACGAGCCTACTCTCATACAGAGAGTGATTAGGCCGTAATCCACCACGCTGGCCAAGTGCGGGTTGGCGGATTTCACATACACCTTCGAATTTCTTCTCTGGTGTATGCAGGTTTCCTCACGATGTTTTCCTTCACCGTTAGCAAGTGGTAATCGAATGTACTTAATCCCCGATTCCCTATAATGTAACGTTTGTTTTGCTGACCGTACAACCGTCAGAACGTATCATTCATGCTCGCATGTACCAGTTTACCTTGTTATGTTATCTGTACATCTTTTTTTTAAGTTATACGGGGTGGAATATTGATAAATTTAGTTTTGATTTGAATTTAGGCAGTGAACAAAATTATTTAAGCATTCTTCTAGCTAGATGGTCACAGACGCCGAGCTAGACCACGAAAAAGATGGAGAGACGATCTGGATGCATTTTCACGGGAATGGCGGGACACTACCGGAGACCGTGTTAAATGGAAAGTCGCGGGGGAGGCCTTTGCCCAGCAGTGGGATCTTAATGGCTAATAAAAATTCTGTAGGTGTCTCACTAGTATTAGAAATTTGATTGTTTGTTAGTCAACTCACTTCACTCAACAGGGTCTCAAGTCTGCAAATTTACAAAATTCTCAGTTCTCGGCAGAGTTTCAATGGCTTTTTGACACATTCGGTCACAATCAGTGTAAGCCATTGTTTAGCAGAATACCAAATGTGTCAAAATGCAATTGACGCTCTGCTGACACACAACTGAGGCTATTTTAAATTAGCAGACTTGGGCGCCAGAGTGATTTTAAATCGTCAATACCTACTAATATGACAATATTTGTGCCGATGTGAGGATGTTTGTAATAGTATCTACACACCAAAGCCGCCGGCTTTTTTGACAGCTGCCATTCGTATGACGTAAAGCCGCCGGCTCAGCCCGGTTGCATGCCGGCGGTTTTGGTGTGTAGATACCATAACACTTACGAAAAAAACTCTCAACAGATTTTGAATAAAGAATTTGAATTTGAATTTGATGAAATTTTACTCAAGTTCCAATTTCGAGTAAAAAAAAATCTTTGACTTTAAATATAACAAAAAAATTGCAACCACGTATAAGAAAACGGTTGAAAAATTTATCGAAAGTAGAAATCAATTTCTTTTTCGTCTCGAAACTTTTTTTGCGGACGCTACTTGAATTTTTAACTTTTTTTATGTTAATGATAGGTTTCCTTATGATTTTGAAACTAAGATATTGTTTGTATTTATTTTTAAAGACGAACGTATCTCGATCAAATCGGGGATGTAAAGAAAGGCCAAGTCAAGAGTACCCTGCCCTAAACCGACGTGTACTTATGAGGAGACTGATGAGTGTGGATGAAGTGAAAGAAGTGTGTTTGTATCGTAGAAGGTGGATAGTCTTCGTCTTCCTCGATGGGGGAGACGTGACAGATATGTATGTATGTAAACCAAGAATTATTTTAAAGTAGATTCGCATACAAAACCTGAAACGCGGTATCGAAGTTTTTCCCGAGCTACGTATATAAGTAAATTCCCCATCGAGGTAGACAGAGACTCCCTTCCACTTGCTACGATACAAACATCATCGCTTCATTCAAAGTAGATTCGCATACAAAACCTGAAACGCGGTACCTATCGAAGTTTTTCCCGAGCTACGTATATAAGTAAATTCCCCATCGAGGTAGACAGAGACTCCCTTCCACTTGCTACGATACAAACATCATCGCTTCATTCAAAGTAGATTCGCATACAAAACCTGAAACGCGGTATCGAAGTTTTTCCCGAGCTACGTATATAAGTAAATTCCCCATCGAGGTAGACAGAGACTCCCTTCCACTTGCTACGATACAAACATCATCGCTTCATTCAAAGTAGATTCGCATACAAAACCTGAAACGCGGTATCGAAGTTTTTCCCGAGCTACGTATATAAGTAAATTCCCCATCGAGGTAGACAGAGACTCCCTTCCACTTGCTACGATACAAACATCATCGCTTCATTCAAAGTAGATTCGCATACAAAACCTGAAACGCGGTATCGAAGTTTTTCCCGAGCTACGTATATAAGTAAATTCCCCATCGAGGTAGACAGAGACTCCCTTCCACTTGCTACGATACAAACATCAACGCTTCATTCAAAGTAGATTCGCATACAAAACCTGAAACGCGGTATCGAAGTTTTTCCCGAGCTACGTATATAAGTAAATTCCCCATCGAGGTAGACAGAGACTCCCTTCCACTTGCTACGATACAAACATCATCGCTTCATTCAAAGTAGATTCGCATACAAAACCTGAAACGCGGTATCGAAGTTTTTCCCGAGCTACGTATATAAGTAAATTCCCCATCGAGGTAGACAGAGACTCCCTTCCACTTGTTACGATACAAACACACTTCTTTCACTTCATCCACTCCACATTCATCAGTCTCCTCATACACGTCGGTTTAGGTTATTTCTGTATAAACTACAAAACTTAAGTTAGCAAATAAAGTCGCTATAAATAAAAAGATCTAGCGGATCTATAAGATCTATAGATCTTTAATAGTGATTGCAGAAAGATTGTAACGGTTAAAGATCATGACTATAGTATTGTTTGTCTTCTTTTGACCTCAAGTAACCTTTTAGGGTCCTAATGCACTAGCGGTTTGTGGAAAAAAAAGTGTAAAATACTTATGTAGGTACTTGTTGTTATCAGCCCATATATGTCCCCACCGAGGGGCACGAGCCTACTCTCATACAGAGAGTGATTAGGCCGTAATCCACCACGCTGGCCAAGTGCGGGTTGGCGCATTTCACATATACCTTCGAATTTCTTCTCTAGTGTATGCAGGTTTCCTCACGATGTTTTCCTTCACCGTTAGCAAGTGGTAATCGAATAAATTGATCCGTACATGAGAAATAAACTCAGAGGTACGTGCCCGCACCAATGTAGGTACATGATATAATCTAATCTAGCCACTCGTGTCCCACTGCTGGGCAAAGGCCTCCCTCATCCGCCATGACTTTCTTTTTAACCTAATTACCTAGTTTAAAAAAAAAAAGTACATAGAGGCTGCCCGCGATTTCGTACGCATTTATCGTCATATCTTATAAAACTTACACAATATCTTAAAATAATATAACCTATTTGTTATTCTGATGTGTAAGCTACAATATTGTAAAGTTTCATCAAAATCTGTTCAGTAGTTTTTGCGTGAAAGAGTAACAAACATCCATCCATCGGCACAAACATTGACATTTATAATATTAATAGGATTAATTATTAAATTACTCAGGACGAGTTTCACCATGGTACAGATAAAATTTATCTGACAGATATTTTATACCTGTCTCTGCCTACAACGTCATGTTTTATGAAATAGACATAGGTTTATCTGTCAGATAAATTTTATCTGTATAGGTAGTAAAAACGGGCACTTAAACTTATTAATATTTGTCAATTCAAACTAAAACTAAGAAAAACAACATCAAAGACAAATTAACTAAACACGACTAACTAAACTAAAAAGAACCGACTAAAACGATAACTAAAATCGGTGTTCCGTAACCGAGAATATGTTTTACAAAATTCCAAACGACCGACTAAAGAAAAAAAAACGAAATACAAAAAAAAACTGGACACAAAAAGGTCCAGCTTGTTCTGTGGATTGTATAGAGTTGTTATTACCAGTTTGAGATTTTGATTTTCTGGTTATTTTTCCTTTTTTAGCATGTGCTTGGATTTGTTGTTTTCCATTATACTTAATAAGTGAATATACATTCGAAATTTGATTTTTTTTATATGATAAATGTCAATGTTTGTGCCAATGGATGTTTGGTTATCTTTCACGAAAAAAACACCTTACAATTTTTTATAAAACTTTACAACATTGTAGCTTACATATCCAGAATAAAACAAAGGCTGCATAATTATATTATTTTAAGATATATTGTTTGCTATATATGACGATAAATGCATACAAAATCGCTGGCAGCTTCTAGTAAATAAATAAATCTTATTATTTTCAAATAAATACATTGACATTATCCAACTCCCACAGAAAATATATAAGTACCTATTTAAAAAAAAAAACTACATTAAACTAGCCACAACAAAGTCATCAGCTACTTATACAATAAATAAAATCTTAAACCCAACAGTTAAAAAAAAACTTGTTGTAACAACTCTATAAACTTCTAACACGGGCACGGACCAAATGGGCGTAACTACATCTCATAAAAACAATTATAGTATACACCTAATTGAATTATTACAGAAATATTGACTAACCGAATAATAGGTGGTTTTAACAGCACTATATAATTTTACCTTTTTTTTATTTGGTTAAGGTTATTTTGTTTGAAATGCTACTTTTTTTTAAGTATAAGTGTTATTGACGCGTGTGCGGTTGATCGCTAGTGCGTGAGGACCTTAAGAGGATTGTGGGCGATCGTGCGCCGCGCGAATCTCCATACATTTGTGATAAAAATATTGTTTCGGGCCATAACGTTTCCCAACCCTTAAACCTATCCGTAATTAGATAATTTTGGTATCATTTGATTCAGTAAACCTTAATCTAAGTCCGTACGTTTCGATTTTTTTTTAATATTGAGTATTTTAAAAGTTATGAGCTTCTAAAAATCTTCATTTTTGACCTAAAATATCCTCTGGTATTTAATGATTTATTTAATAAACCAAACATAATTTCAATAAAATCAATACCTACAGACCTAGATCAAAGTTTACTTAATCAAATAATACCAAAATTATCTAATTACGGATAGGTTTAGGGGTTGGGAAATGTTATGGCCCGAAACAATATTTTTCTCACAAATGTATGGACATTCGCGCAGCGCACGATCGCCTCACAATCCTCTTAAGAAGTATTTTTAAGGAACTAGTAATTATATGGAGGTTTCCCGCGACTTCATAACGCATTTATCGTCATATCTTGGAAAATAAACACAATATCTTAATATAATATAGCCTATGCGTTATTCTGATCCCACCAAAAACATAAATGTGAAAAAGGGTGGCCAATTCAATATGAAAATTATGTTGAGAGCTTTGCCGTAAAAAGTATGGAGATCTAAATGAGTGCCAATTCATAGGTATGCAAAATAGAAATATGTATTTTTATAGGAAAAAAATAATGCCTATTATGCACAAGTATTAATAAACTCTATTTCTTTGCTTTGTTGGATAACTTAAAACAATTGCTGTTATTAAAAAAAAATATAAGATCTTAAAGGAGGTTAGTTTTATTTGGCCAGTTTTCATCTGAATTAAAATATTGAATAAGTTTATAAATAAAATGACTGATTTAATGAAAACTGGCCAAATAAAACTAACCTCCTTTAAGATCTTATATTTTTTTTTAATAACAGCAATTGTTTTAAGTTATCCAACAAAGCAAAGAAATAGAGTTTATTAATACTTGTGCATAATAGGCATTATTTTTTTCCTATAAAAATACATATTTCTATTTTGCATACCTATGAATTGGCACTCATTTAGATCTCCATACTTTTTACGGCAAAGCTCTCAACATAATTTTCATATTGAATTGGCCACCCTTTTTCACATTTATGTTTTTGGTGGGATATCATTACTTTTTGTACAGAGAACTAGGCAAGTAGTAAGATTTAGTTCTTTTTTTTGCTTTTCCGCTGCGTCGTAGAGTGCGTGCGTTTCATAAATATTCTTAAAAACGCACTAAACAAGTACAACGTTAGTTTGCTGCTAATGACGTCAGTGTAGCGTTTTCTCACTGGAACTAGGACTGAGTGAGTGAGACAACAGCGGCAAACTTATAGTGAACGGGTTGTATAAATACCTAAAGTAAGCAAATATATTTTTCCTTTGCTTACTCGTAATTACCGAGCTGGATTCCAAAAGGGTTTGAATATAATGTCCTACCTAAACATGTGTATGGTAACTTTTTCCACAAAAATGGCGGCAGTCTAAGAAACCTGCATTAATCGATAGTTCAAGTCAATACAAATCGAAAATATAAGTAGATGAAAAATTTTTTATAAAGCGTCACGTTTCCGAGATATAGTGTGCTTTTCCACCAGAGATGTGCTATGCTACGTTGCTACGAATGCGTTTGAAATCCACCAATCATATTCATTGTTTTGTGGAAATGGATTCAGCTAAGCTATGTTTTTCACATAGAAGGATGCGTGCTATGGATGTGTGCTAGGGATGCGTGCTATGGATGCGTGCTATAGATGCGTGCTATGGATGCGTGCTATGGATATGTGCTATGGATGCGTGCTAATAGATGTGTGCTATGGATTCGTGCTATAGATGCGGGCTATGGATGCGTGCTATCGAGCAAAGCTATGTTTTTTATATTATCGAGATACGTAGCATAGCTCGAGATGCGCATCTTCCTCGCACAGCCACGTCCCGCCCTTTAGTACTCCATTTAGCACGTATGCAGAGCAGTGCAGTAACAAAATAAACGGTAAGTAGTATTTGAGGGGGCCATGCTTTTGGGAGTTGGTTGACATAGGTTGCTTCAAAAACTCTTATTTTTCAACCACTATAAATTCCCACCATATTTATACCTAAAATAATAAAAATTATAAGTAGTTTGAGCATCTTGGTGGGAGGGAGGGGTTGCTAAAATAAGCCAGGATACTTTATTTAACTGCTAATATCAATTTCCAATACAATATGTGCCATTTAATAACACCAAAACACAGTTTTTCATGTTCCAATAGTTACTGCCGCCACTAGTCTATCTTTAACAGCCTATATCTCGGAAACGTGACGCTTTATCATTTTCTTTTTTCATCTATTTTTTCTATTTGTTTTGACCTGAACTATAGATTAGTGAAGGTTTCATTGACTGCCGCCACTTTCGGAAAATTAAAAAAAAAAGTTGTAAAGCACTCTCCACACTAAAATCTTCAAACCCCTTTATTTTATTTTATTTTATTTATTATGGCACAACCACAGTTTACAGTCTTATTCATACACTTTATATAAATTAAAATATTATAGATTTGAGGCTGTAGACCGATGACGGTTACGCACAACATTCGATAGAAAATGCTACAGTAACAGGTACATTAATACTGAAATAACAAAATTAGAATTTTACAAATAAACAAACAAATTAGGAACTACTTATAAAGGTACTATTTAGATGCAGATTTTAAATAACAGTGTGAAGATTGGGCAAAAATATCTAAAGATTTACTATTTCTATTGTGGACTCTACACATTCGATATAAAGGATTGTTATGTGATACATTATTGTTACAACCTGGAATATGGAAAAGTTGTTGGGTTCGGTTACTACCTCCATAATGAAACTGAACATGGCTCAATAAATCTTCTGTATCCCATTTCCCATTAACAATTTTATGTAATATAGAGAGATCATTAGTGATACGCCTAGCTTCAAGCGACCGCACTTTGAAATATTCTAGTCTAGCTTCGTATGTTGGTAGTTTTCTTCTAAGTTTAAATTTAGTACTCAAATTGCGCAGAAATCTACGTTGGATAGCTTCAATTCTATCTATGTGAGTATGATAGAAAGGAGACCAAATTATAGAGCAGTATTCTAGAATGCTTCGAACTAGAGATGAGTAAAGAATGAGGACACTATTTGGTTTTTTAAATGGTTTTATAGTTCTGAAAATGAAGCCTATTAATTTATTAGCTTTTAATATCATATGATTATATTGCTGATTGAATGATAAAGTGGAATCAAACCAAACCCCAAGATCCTTTATAGACTGTTTACGATTTAAAAGAATATTGTTGATAGAATAAGAAAATAGTATAGGAGATTTGTTTCTAGTAAATGTTATAGAGTAGCACTTATTTACGTTTAATGACATATTATTTGATAAACACCATTGATAGAGTTTATAAAGGTCATTTTGCAACAAGACACAATCATGTTGAGTATTAATTTCAGAGTATATTTTTATGTCATCAGCATAAGCAAGGCATTTTGAAGAAATAGAATTAAGTAGGTCATTTACGAAAATAATGAAGAGGAGGGGTCCTAAAGTGGATCCTTGAGGGACCCCAGAAGTGGGACAGATAGGTACAGATTCAAATCCGCATAAAGTGACAAGCTGAGTGCGATTCGAAAGGTATGAAGTTAGCCAACGAAGAAGAGATCCGTGAATGCCAAGGTGATTAGCTTTTTTACAGAGAATGGAATGATCCACCTTATCAAACGCTTTAGAAAAATCTGTATATATGGAGTCAATTTGAGTGCGTTTATCAAAACCTGAATGTAAATCATTAATATAAGTTAGAAGATTAGAAGTAGTACAGCGACCTGAAACGAAACCATGTTGGTTGGGGCTTAGTATTTGTTTAAAGTGGAAATATAGATGTTTATAGATGAGACTTTCAAATATTTTACTAAAGCAGCTAAGGATGCTGATAGGCCTATAGTTTTTAATATCCATTCGATTTCCTGATTTGTAAATAGGTACTAATTTAGCTAATTTCCAGAGTTCAGGAAAATAGCCTACACTTAGGCTTTTATTGAAAATTATATTTAAGGGCTTAATCAATGAGTTTCTACAGTTTTTTATAAAGATCGGTGGGATCCCATCAAGGCCTGGGCCCTTTTGGCAATCTAATGAGTTTAAGGCTTTTAAAATTTCAGCATCATTAATATGAATAGATGATAAAGAGAAACTAGATTCAGGAAAATCAGGTTGATAGGAGTTATTATTAGAAGGAGAGTCGTAAACTGAAGCAAAATATTGGGCAAATAAATTGGATATGTCAAAGCCGTTATTGGCTGTATTAGAGTCTAGGAACATTTGACATGGTAGTTGGTTACTTGATCTTTTGCTTTTTGCATATTTCCAGAATGACTTTATATCTGTTTTAAGATTGTCTTCTATTGAAACCATGTAATTTTTAAAACAAGTGTCAAACATATTTTTGGCGCGAGACCTCAGCATAGAAAAAGTATCAAAATCGCGGGGATTATTGTATTTTTTAAATTTGGCATGGTATTTATCCTTTGCTTTTATAGTTTTTATAAGAGGTTGAGTAAACCAAAAAGGAAAGTGTTTATTTGATTTAGATTTAGGTGTAAATTGTTCAATAATTTTCCAGAGTTTATTATAAAAAAGTTGAAGGAAATCATCACATGTAAGGTGATTGTAGTCTTCCCAACATATGTCAGAGAGCGTGGAGTTACAAGATGTAAAATCTGTTTTATGAAAGTTGTACTTAATAGAATTATTGTGTTTTAGCGGAGGATTCCGGCAATATTTTAAGATAAGTTCAATCGGGGGGTGATGACTATCAGGACGACAGATGGAGTGAGCTTCACTGATCGAACAAGAAACAGTAGGACAGACAAGTATTAAATCTAACATTCTGTTATTGCAATTTAAAATATTATTTATTTGTGAAAGTTCAGTTCTGGCTAGAAAGTCAAGTATTGCTCTATGTTTACAATTAGATGAAGTATCGCTGGAAAAGTCGAGTGTCCAATCAAATTCAGGCAAATTGAAGTCACCTAGGATTATAGTTTCACCGGAAGATGATAATAAAATGTTTTCACAGTTATCTAAAAATAATGAAAAATCTTCGATTGTTAAATATGAGGGCAAGTATACGGTACAAATATTTAAACTAATATTTTTTAGGTGTATAGTAATCCAAATGTCTTCTACAGAGGTTTTCCAATCTAGCCTTTCAACGTGCGGAAGAGATTTTTTGACTGCAATCAAGACACCACCACCGTGTGACTTCTTATATTTATTCTTAAATTCAGAAGCGCGATCAAAGCGATACACAATATAACTTTCATTAAATAATTCTGACGATTCTATAGAGTCATCGAGCCATGTTTCACATAAACAAATAATATCATAATTATTAAGAAATATTGAATTATAAATGTCAATATTTTTAGTTTTCATACCTCTAATATTTTGGTAATATATAGACACAGTATCCATAATTGAAATTAAGAAATAACATAAAATAGTTCGTTTAGAAAATTATAAATTTAAAACTTAAAAAAATATGCTTATATGAAACTTATTTAAAGTAAGGATTCCAAAACGTTTTTATTTTTAATATGTATAAAAGCAGAAGTTTCACTTTTACGCATGAAGATGCGACCATTGCGAATCCATACGAATTTATAAGCTAAGTCTTTAGCTTTGAGACGAGCGGCAGCATGGAGTTCCTTGTTGGTTGGAGATAGATGTTCAGATACGTAGATAGGTACGTTAGCGCAGGAGAAGCCAATGATTGTTGATCCAAGCTTGTTCTTGGGATTTGATTTATTGTACCGTGCGACTGCGGAGTAGAACTCATCTCTGCAGCGGGTGCTTCTCAATTTGGCGATGATTGCCCTTGGTCTTTTTATTTCATCCTTTTCATCCTTCTAGGTCATTTCGAAGTAGGTTAAGATTAGCTACTTTAAATAGTCAGTCAATCAATACTAACTAGTTCTAAATTTCAACTCCATGGGCATAGTGTTAGCTGGCCTAATGGTAAGCGTCATGGTAAAATGTTTCTTTCGATATTTTTAGGTCCGTGGTTCGATCCCACATGAACGAATTTAATTTTTCAGCTTTTTTCTTTTTTGTTAAATATAAATTGTGTCTCGATAACTGTTAATTTCATGAGTTTTCATTTTTTATTACTTTTCTGATACATTTACCACTATAAATCACTACCTCGTAACGCCATCTATAAAATTTAAATCCGTACCAGTCTACGTTTCTGCGATAATATGTGGCGATATGTTACATTACATACATACAATGAATATACATACACTTAACGTTTATAATTTAGATCAGAGTATCAAATAAGCAGATCTAAATTTCGTAATACTATCAACAGTTATGGTTGGCGCAATAGTTATGCGCCAAGTAAGAAGATACCTGAGGTCTTCGGGTCGGTGGTTCGATCCTACGTGGATACATTTTACTTCTTATTTTTATTTTATTTTTGTTCATTATAATCTATCTTCAAATAAATCTAATGAAAGACGCAGCATAAAACGCAATCATATAGGCGAGTTTTTTCTAGACAACCGGGCATAACGAAGACGCTGGCGCGAGTGAGCGCCGCTAAGAGCATACTTTGGTTCGTTCGCATTTTAAATAGTATATCGCTTGTTTTTTGTTTGATTGGCTGGAGTGACAGATTAGATACTTTGAATAAGCAGATCTAAATTTCGTAATACTATCAACAGTTATGGTTGGCGCAATAGTTATGCGGTAAGTAAGAGGTCTTCGGGTCGGAGGTTCGATCCTACGTGAATACATTTTATTTCTTATTTATATTTTTTTTCTATTTTTTTTTGTTCAATATAATCTATCTTTATGTATCAAGTCATGTCCTTGTTATTAAATTAAATCTAAAAGAATTGTATAATTTTTTATACCACTTTTAGTGTGTATTGCAAGTTTTTTGTATGGGGATAACAAAAAAAAATTGACTTTTTTAAAGTTTTGGATTTTTTCCTACGGTCAAGTGTAATTATAGAGCTGAATTCCAAATCTCAACCTTCTAGGTCATCTGGAAGTAGGTTAGGTTTTGCTACTTTAATCAGTCAGTCGATACCCTATTTTGCGATTTTTGGACCTTCATATCTTCATAACCGTTTGAGCTATCTTCATGAAATTTGGGCTTCTTCGTGTCGTTATGGATAAGATTGAACATGCGTAGTTTTATGTCTTTACGTTAAAGAACTTTTGAGTTATGGGAGGGTGAAAAGTAGTACCAAGTGGTTCGTGTAAAGATACACTGTGGCGCTTTGTCTTTGAATTGGCCTGACACGCTGCCGGCGTGTCTCGATAAATAAGCTATAATATTGCCAAGTCTCGTCAAAATCAGTTCAGTAGTTTTTGCGTGAAAGAGTATCAAATATCCATCTATCGGCAAAAACATTGACATTTATAATATTAGTAGGATTCATCTTACTTATTTAATTGTGTTTAACAATATTTATCTCTTTTGTTGCAGATAAGAAAATGCCATCGGAGTAACTGAAACAAAAAACAAGATGGCCGAAACCATAGACAAAATGAAAGTTCCTACCTGCGATAGAATACCAACATTAGAACAAATTAAAGAAGAGAAAAGAATAGAAGATAACATGAAACCTAGTTATTTAATACACAGAAGTTTTTATAAAGAAGAATTAAGAAGATCTAAGAACGAGAGAAGTTTTTATACCTATTGTTTACTAAGCGTTTTTCTAAGCTTCATCCTAGGCCTTACTATAGGAATTATAATTATGACGCAAAATCAAAATAGTATGAAAGATATTGAAAATAAGAATTTGACAATAGAACACAAAATAGTCAAAGAAAAAAGTTTTTATCCAAAAGTTTCCTTCACTGGTATAGATAAATACGAAAAAAATGTTTATCCAAAAAGTTTGACAGAAGATATGAAAGAAATACTAAAGGATAACAAAGAAAACTATGAAATAGTGTTTAATAAAACTAATTTTGAAGTTAGTAAACATACTGTGCTGTTTGATAATATATTTTGGGGTCCTGAAGTGGAAAACTCAATGCCTCAAGGATACGGAGCGAATTCAGCTGAAATCTGGGAGCAGTATGTTAATAACAACGAAATTGTCAAAATGGAAGCCGGTTGCGGCAGAATGCAAAACCGATTAGTCACTTTCAAAGATGGCGTGCAAGCTTGCGTCCGTTACAGGCAGAATACTGATCAAATCCAAGGAGAAATCTTCAGTTTTTACGTCGCTAAGTTACTTAATCTGACTAACCTAGCGCCATCTGTTGTCAAAATCGTTGATTTAAAAGATAAGCTTTGGAGAAATGTAGCTAATGATGTAGCTACAGCGCAATGGAACTCGAATAGGGCTGTAGTATTAACACAGTATATACCAAGCCTAGAATCAGCTAAAATCCCTGACATTTTCAAACCTGCAAATCGACATCTGAACAAAAACGATATTTACGAAATGTCATCAAAAGTGAACGATGATTCTTTAACCAAACAGATTTTAATAGATAAATTAAAAGAGAAGAATTTAAAAACGAAGAAGGTCATAGACAATTTCGATCATATCGACGCCATTTTGAATAAAAAGACCATAGATAACTTTGTAGAATTAGCACAATGGTCAGATTTGATTATTTTTGATTATTTAACAGCAAATTTGGATCGTATAGTCAATAACCTATTCAACTATCAATGGAATATAAACATAATGGACGGCCCAGCTCATAATTTAGCGAAAAAAATGGATAGTGGCTTACTGGTCTTCTTAGACAACGAATCCGGGCTACTTCATGGATATAGACTATTAAAAAAGTATAACATGTACCATAGACTGTTATTAGATAATCTATGCGTGTTTAGAAAGATGACCATAGACTCTTTGAAAGTGTTGTATGATTCGCAAAGTGTAGGTGTTAAATTAAGTAAAATGTTTCATGATAAAAACAATGCAGTTATAAGAGATATCTTGCCACCATTACCTGAGAAAAATGCTAAGATTTTACATGAAAGAATTGGTCGAGTTTTAAGTCAAGTTGAGCAATGTCAAGTCAAATTTGCTGTTAGGTGAATACAGGCCAACTTATCTGTGAACTGAACGCCGGCGCTAGTAGTAATACAAAATTGTATTTCTACCAATCGCAGTAGTGCAGGGTACCAATTCTCTTAAATTAAGTTAAGCGACCATACTATAACCAACAGATAAATATTCTACAGCAATAGGTCACAAATTTGGTATTCTCTTATGTGCCACGAAATAGTCGATTAGTAGTCTCTAGAGGGCTTTGTCATTCATTTGTCTTTGCGAATGATTTAGTTGTCGATGTTGCCAATATTTAATAAAATTATTGTTCGAAGAAATTGATCAACCGATTGATAGATTTTTTTCGACCTAGAATAAGCTTAGACATACTTTAAAATACAGAATATTTATTTCTATAAGATTTACATGCATTTTTTGCATAAATTGCACGTTAATTTTCGAAAAAACACCGAAATAGTGTTTGGGTGACCGAACGACTGAACGACTGAACGACGGACGACCGAACGAAATGCCATTAGAGAACAACTGTCAAATAGCGAAGAGAATACCGTTTGGAACTGCCACTCATGTGACATTGCGGAGTAGAATACCAAATAAAGCGTAAAGTAATAAAATGTACGGCCGATCGCTGTCCACTGTCAACTTATCTGTTAAGAGAATACCAAAATGTGTCATTTCATACAATTCACATTCTAGAGAGACACCATTTTTCATTTGGTAATTAAGAGAATACGGGCCCTGGAATTTGACATTTCCGTATTAGTGGCCATAGTTACAATAACGGCCGGTTTACAGATAACTTGGTAGATCTGTACCTATCAAAGATTGTCTATAGGCGCGTATTGTTTGGCCAGCTGTAACTGTAACCAAAGGCGGTTACGTATTACAATCTCTAAAGTTGCTGGACCTATGGTTACGTTTAGACCCAACGACTATTAATTATTATGAAATTAGGCCTTCTGTTCTTAGGCCTTTTCAATTCACTTCAATTCAATAAAGATTTATTCATAGGTAACCCAAAATTACACTTGAATGCGTTAGAAATATAAAACAAAAAGGATAACAAGTTAACAAAAGTAAAAGCAAATTAACTGACTGAAGCTACGCTGACTTCGGAAGGCAGATTCCCCAGAGAAGAAGCCAGCGAGAAACTCTAGAGGTTGCTCTTTTTGCCTTTTAAAATTTAGGCCTTTCGTCCATAGGTACTATGACCGTAGGTCTAACAGTTTTAGAGATCATGATATGTAACCCCAGGGTTAAAGTCTGTTAATTTAAAATAGCCTCAGTTGTGTGTCGGCAGAGTGTCAATGGCATTTTTTGACACATTTGGTCGCAATGTCATTCCATTGTTAAACACTTTGAATATAGAATATATAAGAAGGAGCCATACCGTCTGGATCTGCGTGCCTGGTCTGGCGCAAAATGGCTACCTTTTTGTATGGAATTTCTTATCGTTTGACTTTGACAGGTCATCTACCAAGAAAACTATGAAAAACTTGCGCCAACCTTGGCACGCTGTCATAAACTCATTAGTATATGAAAAAAATAGGGCCACTCCTTATATTTCTTCCTCATTCCTCATTCTGTACTCAAAGGTTTAACAGAAAACCAAATGTGTCAAACAAAAATGCCATTGACACATTGCTGACACTCAACTGAGGCTTTCTTAAACTAACAGATTTGGGTCCCAGATACAGTAACGAGGTTCTAGTGTGTACGCGTGTTACAGTTACCCTTTGATACGCGGTAAAAACCGACAATCGTCGGCTCGCTGCGAACCACTCGTGAACCACGTACACACTATGATTTTTTGGTTACAGAGCATGCAAAGGGTACAGTTACAGGTCTCCGATGAGAACGCGCTTTAAAGGCTGAAACACACCGGATGCGTATGCGTAACGTAGACGTAAGCACGGCGTAGCCACGCGCGTAGTTACGGTGTAACCCGATGTGACACCGGGCTACGCGTCACGTCGACGTGTACGTCTACGTTACGCAAGCGGTGACAGTTCCATACATTACAACTCAGAGGTACGCATACGCAACGCATACGCATCCGGTGTGTTATGGCCTTAACATTTGGTAAAAGTGATAAATATTTTAAGCATTTTTTTGATACCAAATAATTATTTATTGTAAAATATAGAAATAGATGTTTAAATAATTCCGTGCCAGTTACTTCGAACGAGTGATATTTACATGTAAATTGAATTAGACATTTTAAATCTAGAATTTTACTTTATAGGGACCCGTTTTATCACTCATACATAAAATTTAACTGACAGATGAACTTTTGTCTATTTCATAATTTGTCTATAACATTTTAGACAGTGTCATATATAAACAGTATCAGTGACATGTATAAAATATCTGTCGGTTAAATTTTATCTGTATATTCTTTGATATAATATGCTACTACTTTTTTCTGTAATTTATTTTGTATTTATTTGAATAAAAATTAAGAGCAAGTTTTACAACTTACAGATAAAAGTAAACGGACAGATATAGTATACCTGTCACTATTTAAAACGTCAAGTTTTCTGAAATAGATATAGGTTTATCTGTATGTAATAAAACAGGCCTTAAGCCCGTGGCCCCAGTAGGCAAACTGTTAGCGGCCGACTGAGTGAGCCGCAAATCTGTGGCGAACTGAAAGAGTTAGCTGCAAACTCAAATCAATGAAATCACCGGTTTTGGTGGGAGTCGGCCGCTGTCTGAGATAGTCAGCGCGCGTAACGCTGCAAACTGCGTACAGTGAGCGAAAACTAGCTGACTGTGGACACTCCATTTCAAATATATGGAAGAGCGTACTAAATCGATACGCCGCTAACTAGTCAGCCGCTAACAGTTTGCCTACTGGGGCCACGGCCTAAGTCTTTTTTAGGGCGCTGACACATTAGCAGTTGCGGTGTGTTTGATATGGAACCGCGTCAAAACTGCAGCTCAATTGCTTATTGCGTTCGCGTCTTTCATATCAAACGTCAAACCGCTAGTGTGTGAGCTCCCTAACAGCTTGACAAAACTCACAATCTTTAAAAACTTGTCAAATGTTTCTATTTGACCTATTTTTCTGTCAAAATCTGTCAATTGTTATAGTAAAGGGCGATACAGAATACACATCGGCAATCATCGCATTTCCGAATACAAACGAATGCTAATTTCCATGTACATTAATTATTAGATTAATCGTTCATCAGAATTTGAATTTAGAATTTACTTTATTGTAGCACTCTCTCGCATTTGAACCGCGACTGACAAAACAAACGTCATTGTGTGTGCGACACAGATATCGCTATACGAAGTCGGAATTAGACGATTGCTTTACAAAGATCGATGTGCATTCTTTATTGCTCTTTACTTTAGTGACATTATAACTAAATTGAAAAAATTTTTTTTTTGTAAATATGATGTAAAATATTGTAATTACTATCTAGTTATTTTAAAATTAAATAAAAAACGATTTAAAATTTATTTTTGTGTCGTTATTTGTCATTTTCGACGTACTAAAAATACATTGGCTCATATTTTACTATAATATATTGGCATGTATGAGGTGACCGATGAATGTGGATGAAGCGAAAGAGGTGTGTTTGGATCGTAGCAAGTGGAAGGAAGTGGTCTCTGCCTACCACAATGGGAGAGAGGCGTGACGGATATGGTATAATATATTGGCTCATATTTTTCTTAACGTCATATCGTATCAAGAAGACAAAGCATGAGAAGAAGATAGGCCTAAATGGTGGACGCTATCCAGACAAGAGTCTTTCTTCAATAAAAAAAAAAACATAAAAAACCGGCCAAATGCGAGTCAGGCCCGCGCAGGAAGGGTTCCGTCCATTCACTATTGATATTCACTATTGTCGG
The DNA here is from genome assembly GCA_947563765.1 of Anarsia innoxiella. Taxonomy (NCBI): domain Eukaryota; kingdom Metazoa; phylum Arthropoda; class Insecta; order Lepidoptera; family Gelechiidae; genus Anarsia; species Anarsia innoxiella. Next base: position 430,373 of record OX387420.1, read on the forward strand.
ACGGACAGACAGACAGACAGCCAACTCTCAATAATAAGGTCCCGTTTTCACCCTTGGGGTACGGAACCCTAAAGACACTTCTTATCCTATTAATATTATAAATGTCAATGTTTGTGCCGATGGATGTGAGGATGTTTGTTACTCTTTCACGCAAAAACTACTGAACAGATTTTGGTGAAACTTGGCAATATTGTAGCTTACACATCAGAATAACACATAGGCTATATTATTTTAAGATATTGTGTAAGTTTTCTAAGATATGACGATAAATGCGGACGAAGTCGCGGGCGGCCATTAGCCTTCTCGACTACGAAAACAGGTTTCTATTTGAAAGATTAATATAATCAATTTAAATAGTCAAAAATAGCGTTTTAGTACATTAATCAAGTAGTTAAAAAGGTATGTCAGTTTGACTAATATTATTGTGACATAGAATTAAGAATATTAATTTGTCGACGAGACGAGTCATCAGAAGTGGCGTTTAAGCTTTTAGTTAAAATAAGACAGTGGGCGTGTAACGAACAAACTGGCTTTATTGCGTAGTTTGCAATCACGTTATAAGATAACAAGATATACGTGATGTCTTCCGATATCTCTTCAAATCAATAATCCATCATACATGACAGCCTCTTCAAATATGAAAGCGCCAAACTGACAACCAGTCCGAAACATGCCAGTTCTTGCATTTTAGCAGTAAAGAGTTTGCAAATGGTTCCAAAATAGCCTTCATGAACGTAATCTCCGACAAATTTATATCGATTTGAGAAAGGTTATAGTAATATACTGGGTGTAACAGAAAGGGGGTATAATACCGAAACACAGCGATAGTCCTTATGAAACTGAACAACTTTCTCCAAGGAACATGGGTCGTAAATCGAAAAAAAAAAATTCGCCTCCCCATACAAAATGTCCGATCAGCTGATCGAGTAAGTATGGGTGATCCAAAAAAAAATTTCAAGTTACGACTCATGTTTCTTGGGGAAAGTTGTTCAGTTTCATAAGGACTATCGCTGTGTTTCGGCTTTATACCTCCTTTTATTTACAGCCTGTACTAGAGGTTGCCCGCGACTTCGAACGCATTTATCGTCATATCTTAGAAAAAAAAAACAAGATATCTCAAGATAATATAGCCTATGTGTTATTCTGATGTATAAGCTACAATATCGCAAAGTTTCATAAAAATTTGTTTAGTAGTTTTTACATGATAAAGTAACAAACATCCATCCATCCATCGGCACAAACATTGACATTTATAATATTAGTAGGATTTTATGATACTTGTTTTATTAAGTTAAAAAGTGCAAAATTAACTTCTAGAGGCTGTGGTTTCGTATATAGGTAAATCTAGGTACTGAATATCTTTTAAATAAGTAGTTACTTTTGAGTTGCATCTAAGTTTCTGCTTACAAAACCACACACGACACGTAACTAGCAGTTTCAGTTGCGTTTCATCGTGTGTTCTGGGCCTTATTGTGGTATAAAGATTGCCCGCGATTTTTTACTTATTTAGGAAAATATACAGGGTGTAACAGAAAGGGTATATAAAGCCGAAACACAGCGATAGTCCTCATGAAACTGAACAACTTTCCCCAAGAAACATGTGTCGTAACTCGAAAAAAATTTTTGGATCGCCCATACTTACTAGATCAGCTGATCGGGCATTTTGTATGGGGAGGCGAAATTTTTGGGGAAAGTTGTTCAGTTTCATGAGGACTATCGCTGTGTTTCGGCTTTATATACCCTTTCTGTTACACCCTATATATGTATAATTTAAAACAGTCTCAGTTGTGTGTCGGCAGAGTGTCAATGGTATTTTTGACACATTTGGTCGCAATCAGTGTAACAAGCTAAGCCACTGTTTAGCAGAATACCAAATGTGTCAAAAAATGCCATTGACACTCTGCCGACACACAACTGAGGCTATTTAAAATAATATAAATTTTCCTAAATGCGTAAAAAATCGCGGGCAATCTTTATACCACAATAAGGCTCAGAACACACGATGAAACGCAACTGAAACTGCTAGTTACGTGTCGTGTGTGGTTTTGTAAGTCTATAGCAGAAACTTAGATGCAACTCAAAAGTAACTAGCAGTTGCAGTTGCGTTGCAGTTGCGTTTCACCGTGTGTTCTGGGTCTAAAGGACTAAGTTTAAAGTGTGAATAAACGGGTTGGTGTCAAAAATGTCGTTTTATTGAGCGACCTTTGAGTATAGAATATATAAAGAGGTGCCACATTTTTTTTCATATACAAATGAGTTTATGACAGCATGCAAGGTTGCGCCAAGTTTTTCTTAGTTTTCTTGGTAGATGACCTGTCAAACGATAAGAAATGGGGATGATGACTACATTCAAAAATTCAAAAAATAATTAGTCCGTCTTTTAGGCTATTAAAAAAATATTTGAAACACATTTTTTACCTGATCAAATACATAAATAAATACAAAGATACAGAGCATCAAAGTTACGGAGTGGGGAGTATTGACGTCACTCCTCGGTTAAAATCGTACTGAGGCGTGAGGTCACGAGCAACTTTAAGCCAGTGTACCTTTGTCATTTTTAGTTTAAGAGAAAAAAGAAAAAATACGTGTCGAATATTTTAAAATAATCTATGGGATGGACTAAAAAAATTTTTTTAGTCGTCATGCCTATTTCATACAAAAAGGTAGCCATTTTGCGCCAGACCAGGCACGCAGATCCAGACGGTATGGCCTCCTTAATATTCTATACTCAAATCAATAAACAGACTGGTGTCAAAAATGTCGTCTTATTATAACCGCGACAGTGCTAAGTGTGGAATTATTTAAATTAGGAACGAAATTTATCGACCGAATCAATGTTATTATTTATTTTACTGCGCACTCTCGTTTTGTGTGTTTTAGGTGGATGGTTTTATGCGGTGCGGAGCCATTTTATTTTAATCTAACATAAAAAAAAAAAATACTTAAAAAATAACTAAAAATAATAAATTAAAAATAACTACTTTCTCTAAAATAACTTAAAAATTACATAATTTTTTTTTGTCGTATTTCGTCCTATGTTTTTTTTAATAACATAAACTTTTCATAAAAAGAAACCCAAATGCGTTTAAATAAAATATTTTTTTTTTTTATTTTGAATGTCACTCCCAGTGTCACTCTCACAGTAAATACGAATCTAACGACACCTCTCAAGATAAAATCCGTCAAGCTGTTTAAGCTGTAGAGCGTGCCAAAGAATTATACATACATACATACTCTCGAAAAACATAACCCTCCTTCTGGCGCAGCGCAGTGAAAAAGTACCTACTTCAAAACTGATTTTTCTGTCTCTATAATTACAAATGTTCAATCAATCTTCAAAATGTCATACAAAATGTCCGATCAGCTGATCGAGTAAGAATGGGCGATCCAAAATTTTTTTTCGAGTTACCACCCATGTTCCTTGGGGAAAGTTGTTTAGTTTCATGAGGACTGTCGCTGTGTTTCGGCTTTATATCCCCTCTCTGTTGCACCTTGTACAGCAGATTCAGATACAGTCTGCATTGCGTACATTGCATGAATGCATGATCAGGGGTTCAAGTCTGCTAATTTATAAAATTATCAGTTGTGTGTCGGCAAAATGTCAATGTCATTTTATGACACATTTGGTCGCAATCAGTGTAAGCCATTGTTTAGCGGAATGCTGTGATAACAAGTTAAGTCAACATGTAATTGTATATAAGAGTCTCGAGAAAAAAAAGATATATTGCACATAACGTAGGGCCCTGTGCCGAAGGTTTCTTGCCGTCTTCTTCCTCTCGGCGATACAGGTAGTGAACCGGCAGTAGTTTTAGATAAAAAAAAGTGACATCAAAAAAGTGTAATGAATTTTGCCTATTTTTGAATAAAACACTTTTCATTTTCATTTTCATTTTCAGAATACCAAATGTGTCAAAAAATTCCATTTGAAAATGAAAAATCATTTAATCCTGTAGGTTTTGACAACACTTAGGACGGGTAATCTTTTAAAGTTAATGCTAGATTCGCAAGAGTGCAGTTTTCCCCAGAGAAGAACCTAGCAAGAAACTTTGTAGGGCTGCTCTTTTCAATTGTTTTACAAATATTGATTATAACGATTGTGATTCGTTGCCGACTCCACAACTGAGACTATTTTAAATGGGGATGATGACTACATTCAAAAATTCAAAAAATAATTAGTCCGTCTTTTAGGTTATTAAAAAACATTTTTTACCTGATCAAATACATAAATAAATACAAAGATACAGAGCATCAAAGTTACGGAGTGCGGGGTATTGACGTCACGAGCAACTTTAACCGACACTGGGTCTTTGTCATTTTTAGTTTATGAGAAAAAATACGTGTCGAATATTTAAAATAATCTATGTGTAGGACAATTTTTTTTTTGTCGTCAGTACAATACAATACAATACAAATATTCTTTATTGCACAAAAGATATAAGGTACAGACACAAACAAGAATATAAGAAGCAACAGGCGGCCTTATTGCTAGGTAGCAATATCTTCCAGGCAACTTTAGGGTACGAAATAGCGAGAAATAGGTAATAATGGTTGCGGGTTGTGCAAAAAAAACAGAATACGTACCCTACATAACTACATATAAAAACTACATATAAATTAACAAATAGATATCATGTCGTCATGCCTATTGGCAGACTTGAGCGTACTATTTATTATACTGTGCTTGAGCCCAAGTCTGAGAGTCAAAGTTTAGGGTTCAACAAACGCAAACCAAAGGTGCTAACCCTCAGCAGCGCTCTTCAAAAATTCCTTGTAATTCTAATCTAATTACAGGTTCGTTCGTGACAATATAAGTGAATAATGTGAAAAAACTATAAAAGACGTATAAGACATAAACCCGATGAAAATATACAAAATGTTAAATACAATTTGTTGGCAGCAGTTGTTACCGCGTTTCAGAGTACTAGTGGCGCCATCTATGGACGAGTAGTGGTAAACAGCCAAAGGTTCATATCTAGGGTTTGAAAAGGGTTGTGTTCATTCAGAGCTTTTTTAAATATGTCGGAGAACATCTGAAATTACGTTCATGAAGGCTATTTGGGAACCATTTGCAAACTATTTACTGCTAAAATGCCAGAACTGGCTTCTTTCTGAATGGTTGTCAGTTTGGCGCTTTCATGTTTGAGATGCTGTCATGTATGATGGATTCTGTTTGATAATTGATTTGATATCGGTCAAGAAGACATCGGAAGACATCACGTACATCTTGTTATTTTATAACGTGATTGGAAACGACGCAATAAATCCAGTTTGTTCAGTACACGCTCACAGTCTTATTTTAACGAAACTCCTTGTTATGGACGAGCATCAAGCTTCATAAACGCCCCTTCAAATGTCAATACTGTTAGGGAAGGGGCAACCGTAATTTGTTACGCATTTTAGTTGTATCTCAGTAAAACTTACACAATATCTTAAAATAATATAGCCTATATGTTAATCCGATGTGTAAGCTGATGACTGATGAGTGTGGATGAAGCGAAAGAGGTGTGTTTGTATCGTAGCGAGTGGAAGTGGTCTCTGCCTACCACAATGGGAGAGAGGCGTGACGGATATGTATTTTTTTTATAGGTAGGTAGGTCTCCAAAGTTTTTTTTTTGTGTTTTTTTTTTATTTGTGTATACGTAATTTTGTTTATTATAAATTTTTATTTCGGAACTGGGAATTAATTTAATATTTAGTTAAGTAGGTAGGTACCTGCTTCAAATCCAGCGTAGCTTCTTTCTTATAATTAAAAATGTATTTTTTTATAATAATGTACACTTTAAATATTAATATATTTTTTTATAATAATTATTTATAAATTTGTTATTTAGGTATACGTATATTATAATTATTTAAAAATAATAAAAAATAAAATAAAATAAATTATTAAAATAAAAATCAAATTATTCAAATAATTAAAAATAATAAAATTAAATAAAAAAATAAATAAATTATATTATATTTTAAATATTTTTTTCATTATTGAACAATTTAAAGTCTTAAATTATTATTAAATTTTAAATTATTTATCATTAAAAACAAATTCATTATGGATATTTTTTTATAAATTTATTGTTATTAAAAAAAAATGACAATATCTACTTATTAATAATTAAAGTATAATTTATTAGCTACCCGCAAGAGGTCTTTTTAAAAGATTTTTTTTTTATATTTTTGGATTTGCATGGTAGGTACTAAGCTCCATACAGCATAACACCATCCAAAAATCCCCGTTATGCCAAATACTTAAGCTTTTTTTTCGCGACAGACCGGTAGGTCCTAATTTATTACTTTTAATAGAATTAGAAATATTAATATTATACAGGGTGTAACAGAAAGGGGGTATTAAGGTCTATCTTCACACATCCGGGCCGTGCCCGGAACGTGTCCGGGCCGTGGCCTGTCAGGAGTGAAAAAAATACGTCGTCATGACAACGTGTATGAACGAATCCAAAGAAAATGTATGGAATGACATTTTTTCCCTGACACGACCCGGATGTGTGTATGATGATGTGTGTGTGATGTGTGTGACCATAAAGCTGAAACCCAGGGATAGTCCTTATGAACCCGAACAACTTTCCCCAAGGAACTTAGGTCGTAACTCGAATGATGACGTATTGTTTTCCCTCCTGACGGGCCACGGCCCGGACACGTCCCGGGCACGGCCCGGATCTGTGTAGATTGATCTTTATACTTACTTTTTTAAACTATAGTTATTTGTCTTACTCCTAATCGCATAAAAGTCTCATTAAGTAAAAAATCCATTAAACATCGCGCCGCCGTCTCATTCTGATATTTGACAATGACAATGATAGCTATAGGTCTAATGGAGTGTTAGTTTAATTGACTATCGTGCAACTTGATGACTGGAGACTTGCTCAAGAAAGGCCAAATCAAGAGTAACCTAAACCGACGGGCATGTATAAGGCGACTGATGTGTGTGGATGAAGCGAAAGAAGTGTGTTTGGATCGTAGCAAGTGGAAGGAAGTGGTCTCTGCCTACCCCAATGGGAGAGAGGCGTGACGGATATGTATGTATGTATGTTGCAACTGGTAGATAAACCATCAAAATCTTTGTATGCATGTTATGATGAAGTAAAAAGGTTAAGAGTGGGTATGCGTGAATACTATGATAATTAAAATGGTTCCGTATACTAAAAGGTAGGCTTTAAGAGTTGCTCTAAGCGCCAAAACACACGGTTAAACGCAAATGCAACGCAACTGAAACTGCTAGTTACTTTTGAGTTAGTTTAGTTTGAAACGTTTCAAACTATTTGCGTCGTGTGTAGATTTAGAAATATACAATTAAGTACTTAAATTAATATAGCCTATGTGTTATTTTGATGTGTAAGCCAAGCTCGAAATCTTTAAAAAAAATGTTCCTCCATACTATCAGCTGTGCATTGTGTATGGGGAGACTTTGGTCGCATAGTAAAAGTTGTTTGTTATCACGAGTACATGCATATCCTTTTCTATGGTTCACTAATTTAAAGTCACCTTGTATGTTATGTTTATTCTGAACACTAAGTAGGTAGTTGTTATACTTATGAGTTTATGCCATAAAAAAGTTGTTGTTAGCCCATATATGTCCCCACCGAGGGGCACGCACGAACCTTCTCTCATACAGAGTCTCTCTATATATTTTTTATTGAAGGCTTCCCTATCGTCCTGCGGACCTCTAAACTCCATAAGTATATTAAAACACTCCCCGCTGCGTCTCGCCTCATACGCCCCATGTTAAATATAACATTCTATTCAATTTATCATTATAAATAATTACTATACTTTACAGAAGTAGCATTTTGATGGTTTAAAAAGAAAAAAAAAACGTGTTCCCGCATTTTGTCGGATCCGTTTTTAATCTGGGACCCAAGTCTGCTAATTTAAAATAGCCTCAGTTGTGTGTCGGCAGAGTGTCAATGGAATTTTTGACACATTTGGTCGCAATCAGTGTAAGCCATTGTTTAGCAGAATACCAAATGTGTCGAAAAATACCATTGACACTGCCGACACACAACTGAGGCTATTTTAAATTGGCAGACTTGGGGTCCAGGAGAGTTTAGATTGGACAGCTGATAGAGTTTGTATTGTAGCAAGTGGAAGGAAGTGGTCTCTGCCTACCTCGATGGGAGAGAGACGTGACGGATATGTATGTATGTGAGTTATAGAAGAAAAAGAAATGGAAGAAATAAAAGAGGAAAAAGAACTTGTGTTGCTTAAGGTGTCTTTTTTTTCAAATCCATATGAATAAAAATGAATTGTTGTTCGTTAGTCTGATTAAAACTCGAGAACGGCGGGGCCGATTGAGCTGATTTTGGTTTTAAAATGTTTGTCGTAGTCCAGGGTAGGTCTAAACGGTGAGAAAAATTCGAATAATTGCCGGGAAAGCCCTAAAACAGACCTTTTCTTATTCCCATACAAATGATTTCTTACTAAAATGTAGAGTCAATTTGAACTTTATTCCTACATAATAAAGTTCATTCTAAGGCCATTCTAAAGTTCATTCTAAAGTTCGCCGGGACAGCTAGTACCTAATATAAGTGATGGACAAAATATTACATTTTTAAGCTGTTTATCGTATTTACAAGGCTATAAATTAAAAAAAGCAGACAACGCTAAAACACGACCATCAAAATAATAAAAAACCAACATGCAATCGATCAAAAAAGTAAAGCAACCTTTTTGATGATCGGAAAATGGATGGGTGAACGCGTATTGAACAATTGCCGCGAGCGACCTGCACTTAAGTGTTCACTTTTAGTATGGGGGCTTTTGACCGATTATAAGACAAGGACAAGGACGAGTTCTTAGGGAATGTCGTACGGTTCCGTGGATATTAAATTAATAATTTTGTGATATTTAAAATTTAAATTATGTTTTTAAATTAAATAATTGATTAAATTTTTTTATAAAAAATAATATTTAATTAATAAAAAATATATTTTTTTAATTTTATTTTTTCATTGTGTCTGTATTGTGGCTAGATCGTGGAAGGTATTTTACTCCTCCTATATTATAAATGTCAATGTTTGTGCCGATGGATGGATGTTTGTTACTCTTTCACGCGAAAATCACTGAACAGATTTTAATGCAACTTTATAATATTAAAGCTTACATTGTATTATTTCAAGTTATTTCATAAAATAAATTAAATATAACGATAAATGAGTATGAAGTACTTAGTTTCTAGCAATTTTATAAACATTTCCTTAGAACTAACCGGAGGGACTTTTATTAGCTGCGATCTATAAAATAGGTAGTACCTGAAATGAAATGAAATATCATTTAATCCTGTAGGTTTTGACAACACTTAGGACGGGTCATTTTTTTAAGTTAACGCTAGATTCGCAAAAGTGCAGTTTTCCTCAGAGAAAAACCTAGAAAAAAACTCTGTAGGGTTGCTCTTTTCAATTTAAGTTTTACAAATCTCAGGCATAAACACAGAAACCTAGTAATTGTTACAAAAATTTGTATGCAGCGTTTGAGTACTTTTAAAAGAAATGGTTCAATCACTTCAACCCAACGGAACCCTAAATACTTTTGTCACATGCTAGGACACTAATGGCGGAGTATTTTAAAGTAAAAATAAAACAAATATGGCCGCCATGAATCATCCTACGTATCTATATCTTAAACCGACTGATAAGTAGAGTATGAGGCATAGAGTAAGTTGATTGAGTAGTGTTGTAGATGGGGCAGTAGGCATAAATATGTGGGAAGATGCTGCAGTGATGGCTGGTCATGTTATGCGGATCCTATCAAGCTAAGCCTTTCACTTTTCAGCTTCCCATTTACTTACCTATACCTTGTTCTGGATATTGCAGGGGCAAATTTTTATTATTTATTTATGGATAGCTCTTTTGAAACAAAAAAAAAATATTTAGGTTATTACTTATTTTATTCTCAGTTGAAATAAAGAATATGCTTACCAATTTTTTTTTTATCTAAGTATCTATTAAAAAAACATTAATATTTCTAATAAAATAAACACTAGTTAAAAAAAACCAGATACCTTAAAACTTCATTAACTCACTACCAAAAAACATATAGTTAGTAAGTAAATAAATATTTATTCCCAGTCAATACAAAAAAACAAAACGAAATAAAATTACAATTTAAAAAAATATAACACAAAATAAAATAAAAATTAACTCTAAAACATGGTATTATATCTACCTACTGTCGCATCTATTCACAAGCCCGTATTATATTCTATGACAATGTATACATTTACAGGGAGGTCTTTACTTGACAAGTGGCAGATAACTTAGTTAAGTGCAGCCTTTACTTTGCTAAACTTTAAACATGTGTTATCACCACGGTTTGTTTGGGGTATGGTGGTGAAATGAAATAAAAAAAATATTTAATCCTGCAGGTTTTGACAACAATTAGGACGGGTCATTTTTTAAAGTTAACGCTAGATTCGCAAGAGTGCAGTTTTCCCCAGAGAAGAACCTAGCAAGAAACTCTGTAGGGTTGCTCTTTTCAATTTAAGTTTTACAAATCTCAGGCATAAACACAGAAACATATAATAAAATTAATTTTAATTAATGATGATTAATTAGCTTTTGACAATTTTTCGCGTTGTTGGTCGTGGGTTCGATAAAGTTCGATTCCTATTATACAGCTTGTAACAGAAAGGGGGTATAATGCCGAAACACAGCGATAGTCCTCATGAAACTGAACAACTTTCCCCAGGGAACATGGGTCGTAACTCTCTAAAAAAAAGTTACAGTGAGGATGTACCATAAATATTAGTGATGGGCCGAGTACCAGGTTTACCGAGTAACCGAGTACCGAGTATTACTCGGTTTAAAGTTTACCGAGCCGAGTACTCGGCCGAGTTACTCGGTTAACTTGAAGTAGGTAGAATTGTGCACGAACAAGAGCGAGTGGTGTTAATGGTGTTTGACACTTCCTCCGCACCTCGCGAATTATCATTCGAATGAAACCAAAAAACGCGCGTCAAGTGGCAAAAAAATATAGATAAAGCACTGTTTGTGATATTTTCTTCTAATTAATTATGATAATAGCAGCTTATAACATTGCTCCTGCTGGGCATAGTACTAAATATGTATCATTAGAAGAAACTAGACTACGATGTACCAAGCAGATCCAATGTCCAAGGTAGATTTATTTGTACCGAGTACTCGGCATTTTAACCGAGTTATTCGGCCGATTACGAGTAGTGAAAAAAGTGCCGAGTACGCCGAGTACCGAGTATTAACCGAGTACTCGGCCCACCTCTAATAAATATCAATTATAAAACCACGGCGGCTTTTTCCCAACAGTGGGATCCCACAATAGTAACACTAAACCGAAAAAAAAGGATCTTTGCAAAATATTTCAATGAATTTTATAATTTTAAACGGATATTGAATTTCACATACAAAAATTCACAAACAATGGCCTCTTTTCGCGCCAAAAATTGAAAAAAAAAACATCCATTCTCTATGGATTAGCTCCATACAAAAGATTTGCCCGTACTATTTTTTACAATTTTACTTTTGCCATTCAAAAAAATATCCCTTCATACTAATTGTATTGACAATGCGTTTTAACAACTGCAAATTTAAATTTGTACCGGCTATATTTACAAATTTACTTTTGCGTTTCGAAAAATTTTTCTTAGTACTATTTGTAAGGATAATGGAGTTTGGCAACTGCAAATTTAATTTTGTAAGTATTCACGCTTTACCAACTTACAATTACTGTTGAACTGAGCATAATTTTCAATAACTTTGTATGAAAGAAATAATTTATGAAACGCAAAATTAAGTTTGTTTTTATGAATTTTAACTTTAAAAAAGGTTTCTTTTTATGTACCTAAGAATGGAGCCGTCAAAATCCTTACTAAGCCTTTTGTAATGGGAATTTGCAGGCACGTTTCATATTTCGAAATTGGAATCTTTAATCGCGACCAAATCTGTCGGATTTGGTCCGTTCTTGTAAAATTGTGTCAAAAGGTGTTTACTGACAGCTGATTTTTTTTGTAAACCTACTTATTACGCGCAAGATTTGATTTGAGGCTTGTTTTCTATGAGAGGAAGTACGATTCAGGTGTCAAGATGACAATTGCGGGTTGTATATTTTTATTTTTCAATGTTTGTGCCGATGGATGGATGTAATATGTGATGTTTGTCTTTCACGCAAAAACCACTGAACAGATATTAATGAAACTTGACTATATTGTAGCTTGCACATCAGATTAACACATAGGCTATATTATTTTAAGATATTGTGTAAGGTTTCTAAGATATGAGGATAAATGCGTACGAAATCCCAGACAGCCTCTAATAGTCATATAGGGTGACTTTAAATTAGTGAACGATAGAAAAGGATATGCATGTACTCGTGATAACAAACAACTTTTACTATGGAACCAAGGTCGAAATTATTCAAAAATTTTTGAACTCCTGATACAAAATGCACCAGCTGAAAGTATGGGGGAACATTTTTTTTTTTATAATTTCGACCTTGGCCCCATAGTGAAAGTTGTTTGTTATCACGAGTACATGCATATCCTTTTCTATCGTTCACTAATTTAAAGTCACCCTATATAAATTAAAAGTTCAATATTGGTAACACAGTTACAGACACATTTGCTAACAAGACGATTCGATTCCTGCCCGAGAAATCGATTAAACCACTTATTCGATTCAGTAAATCGATTTAGGAAACGAGACGAAACGAATATATTTGAAATTGACTTGGCATGACGTCTAATTATGTTGGTTTAAAAAAAAACATGTTTAAAATGATTACAATTTATTCGATTACCACTTGCTAACGGTGAAGGAAAACATCGTGAGGAAACCTGCATACACCAGAGGAGAAATTCGAAGGTGTATGTGAAATCCGCCAACCCGCACTTGGCCAGCGTGGTGGATTACGGTCTAATCACTCTCTGTATGAGAGTAGGCTCGTGCTCCTCGGTGGGGACATATATGGGCTGATAACAACAACAAATAACAGTTCCTACCTATATCTAATTTAGGGTGTATCTCGATCAAATCGGGCCAAAAGAAAGGCCAAGTCAAGAATACCCTAAACCGACGTACCTACATGTATGAGGAGACTGATGAATGTGTATGAAGTGAAAGAAGTGTGTTTTTTTGTAGCAAGTGGTCTCTTTTAAGTTGATCTCTAATGCTGTCTACACACCAAAGCCGCCGGCTTTTTTGACAGCTGCCATTCGTATGACGTAAACGGCATGTCGGCGGCTTTGGTGTGTAGATAGCATAAGATTCGCAAGGTAGTAGTTCTCCCCAGAGAAGAATCTAACAAGGAACTCTGTTGTGTTGATCTTTTCTTTGGTTTTACAATTCTTTTGAACACGCCCCAAGTTTGCTAATTTAAAATAGCCTCAGTTGTGTGTCGGCAGTGTCAATGGCATTTTTTGACACATTTGGTATTCTGCTAAACAATGGCTTACACTGATTGCGACCAAATCTGTCAAAAAATGACATTGACTCTCTCATTGCATAGCAGACGTGGTCTCCATTCTGTCGTCTAAAATAAAAAAGAAACGTTCTCAAATAGTGTAAAATGGAATACAGGACCCATTGTACAAGACTCCGATTCACACGTAGCCCATTTTTTTTTTCTTTTTTGTCCAAAAACATGATTCGACAAGTTTTAACATTCATTCATAGAGCGGTCAAAAAGGTATGTTTTGAAAAAAGAATCCGATTCGAATCAAGGCTAAGTTATTTAGGAATGAACTCGCAACTTCGTCATTTATCGTCATAGGTATCGTGGAAAAAATGGATAGGTAGGTACAACACAAAATGTTTAAATGCTATCTACACACCAAGGCCGCTGGCAAGCCGCCGGGCTAGGCCGGCGGCTTTACATCGTACGAAAGGCAGCTGTCAAAAAACCGGCGGCTTTGGTGTGCAGACAGCACAAAGATAAAAAAAAATATATAGCCTATGTGTTATTCTGATGTATACGCTGTAAAGTTTTTGCTGTAAATCAAGGCCCCAAGTCTGCTAATTTAAAATAGCCTCAGTTGTGTGTCGACAGAGTGTCAATGGAATTTTTTGATACATTTGGTATTCTGCTAAACAATGGCTTACAGATCTACCAACTTATCTGTGAACTGAACGGCGGCGCTAGTAGTAATACAAAATTCTGGAAATTTGTATTTCCGTATTAGTGGCCGTAGTTCCAATAACGGCCAGTTCACAGATAACTTCAATGGCTTACACTAATTGCGACTAAATCTGTCAAAAAATGACATTGACACTACCAACACACAACTGAGGCTATTTTGAATTAGCAAACTTAGGCCCTAGATCAAACTGAGAACCTCTCTTTTTTACAATCGGTTAAAAATACCATTTTCTAACGTTATCAATTCTCAAAACTCATTCTAAAACTAACACGAGACGTTTTATGATTATAGTTTGTTAGAGCATCGTGATTTCATACACAGTGTATGTTTGTTGAGAAATGTCGCGGGGCGGTGTATGTCAACATAGGATTAGGTTGTATACAGGGTGGAGATTTCTGGAAGTTAAGGAATCCTATTTAAGCACCAATATAGGTAATTATTATTGCGTAATTAATTGAGGATTTATTAAAGAAAAGCCAAGTCAAGAGTACTCTAAACTAAACCGACGGGCATGTATGAGGCTACTGATGAATGTGGATAAAGTGAAAGAGGTGTGTTTAGATTTTAGCAAGTGGGAGGAGTCTCTGTCTACCTCGATGGGGGAGTGTACGATGAATTTTATGATTATTTGATTCTCAGACAAATACGACAGGAAATTCTACATCGTTTTAACAATACACCCTGTATTTTTGTCACCTAAGTGTCGGTGGTCCTGTTTTTGTTTCATCACACGGCAATAACCATACACCGTGTATGATGAATAGAGAAAACTGCATAGAAGAGACTGATGAATGTGGATGAGGTGAAAGAAGTGTGTTTGTATCGTAGCAAGTGGAAGGGAGTCTCTGTCTACCTCGATGGGGAATTTACTTATATACGTAGCTCGGGAAAAACTTCGATACCGCGTTTCAGGTTTTGTATGCGAATCCAATTTGAATGAAGCGATGATGTTTGTATCGTAGCAAGTGGAAGGGAGTCTCTGTCTACCTCGATGGGGAAGAGGCGTGACAGATATTTAAGTACCTATGTATGAAATCCCTTCTATAAAACAAACCGCAGCGTTTTCTCACCTCTTCCTCATAATATATGTGTAACTTTTTTCTAAATTCATGTCACCGAAAACAAGAGACGTTAAATTCTTTAACAAATACTACTAATTATACACGATTAAACGAGCAAGATTTATCTTGACACTCGAATAATATCGCCGTTCGTAGAAATTAAGTTTCTAGTTATCTCTTGTGAGATTTTAACTTGCAAGAGTGTTTTTGGATCTTCGTTTATATGGCTGTGGGAATTATTCGAGTTCCAAGTTGACGTTTGTTGGATTTGTTCGTGTGTTTGACTTGTAAGTTCTAAAGTTTTGTATTTGTTTAGGATTTTTTGAAAAAAATCTTTGTTTGAAGGAATTTTTGATTTAATTTCTTGAGTTGTAAAAGGATTTGTATAATTAAGAATAGGTACGTCATAAAAAAGCTATGATAACAGTAGAAACTTGCCCACTAGTGGGCAAAATCAAAGTTAAATAGCACTTGAATTACGCCAATGTTATTGTTTTAAAGCTAGGTGCAAAATGTAAAAAACAACATGGAAGGAAAAGTAGAAGGTAAACGGAAAAGAGGGAGGGAAGACTTACATAGATCAAATAAAAGAGGGAATAGAAGTTGTGTCGTATCAGGTGGGCAAACGGACGGAGAATAGAGCAGAGTGGTGCAGACTCCACCGACAAGAGTGACGCTCTTAAATATTACGATGACAGATTCGCAATGTAGCAGTTTTCCCCAGAGAAGAATCTAGCAAGAAACTCTGTAGGGTTGCTCTTTTCAATTTAAGTTTTACAAATCTTATAATCTATACCGAGTGGTGACCACGCACCGGACGACGCAGTGTGGTGCGGCCTCCAACAAGGTGGACTGACGACTTGGTTAAAGTCGCTGGAAGCCGTTGGATGTGGGCAGTGCAAGGCCGGTCGTTGTGGATCTCCACGGATCTCCAAGGATCTCCTTGGAGGAGAAGACAGGCCAGTTAGCGTAGTCGGTAGTGAGTCTGCCTCATACGCACGGGTCGCAGGTTCGATCCCCGCCAGTTAACAAACATTTTGTGTGATGTACATAAATGTTTGTTCCGTGTCTGGGTGTTATATATTTATCTATGTATGTTTATCAGTCCCTGATACCCATAGTACAGGATTTGCCTAGTTTGGGGTCAGGTGACCGTGTGTGAAATGTCCCACATATTTGTTTATTATTATTTATTTTGTCCAGCAGTGGACGTCCATAAGCTGAGACAACAACAACAAACGATCCTCTATCACGCTCTAACCACATTTGACATAACAAAGCAAACGAAATTACATTTAAAATGTTTGCGAGTAATTAAAAAAAGCTTAAATACATAAAAAACTAAAATTAAAAGGACGATAATGGAGGCAGGAAAGTATTTTATCGATGTTGGAGCGAGGATTGTGTTTGGTGACAAAATTGTCTTCTTTAAAATAGTGAAGTAACGCTTAGACATAAGTAATTATATTGAGTTCCTAATAAAATCTTTCACATAAGAATAAAACATACATACATATCTGTCACTCCTCTCTCACTTCCACTTGCTACGATAAGGTGTCTACACACTAAAGCCGCCGGCTTTTTTGACAGCTGCCATTCGTATGACGTAAAGTCGCCGGCCTAGCTCGGCGGCATGCCGGCGGCTTTGATGTGTAGATAGCAATGCAAACACATCTCTTTCACTTCATACACATTCATCAGTCATCATACATGCACGGTTTAGGGTACTGTTTTATAAATATCAATGTTTGTGCCGACGGATGGATGGATGGGTGATTAGATGACAAGATGTTTATTATTCTTTCTCGCAATAATTACTGAACAGAATTAAATGAAACTTTACAATATTGTAGTTTACACATCAGATTAACACATAAGCTATATTATTTAAAGATATTGTGTAAGTTTTTCAAGATATGACGATAAAGTAGAGTAAATAAATTTCCAGATAAAATGTAACTGACAGAAAAAACTATATCCATTTCATAAAACATGACTTTTTAGACTGAGACAGGTATACAATATTCTGTCAGATAGATTTTAGATAGTGAAGCAGGCCCTAATAGATTATCAGCCCATATATGTCCCCACCGAGGGGCACGAGCCTACTCTCATACAGAGAGTGATTAGGCTGTAATCCACCATGCTGGCCAAGCGCGGGTTGGCGGATTTCACATACACCTTCGAATTTCTTCTCTGGTGTGAGGGCGCAGGTTCGAATCCTGGTGCGGGCACGTACCTCTGAGTTTATTTCTCATGTACGGATCAATTGATTCGATTACCACTTGCTAACGGTGAAGGAAGACATCGTGAGGAAACCTGCATAAAACTCTAATACTCAGTCCAATATAATTTCTGATCTATCTAAAACATTTATTTGTTTTGTAAACTCGTATTTATCTCAGTTTAACATATATCGAATTATATGATTTACACACTCAAGGCTGCTTCTTAACAATGTATGGGTGGGTGTGGCAAAGATTAGGTAACGCGACAGAACTGTCTTTATTCCTAAACTTATAGTGCTACAAGGATCTTTTGACACGTGGCGGAAATCGGAACTAACGATATCATCTTGTAAATTGTCATTATTTTGAGTTATTTATTCATCACCCACGTCCTCCTGACAATGTCACCTACAATGGTATATTTTCATTGAAGTATTAACTACAATACAAAAACACCCACACACCCCTGTGTACTTGTGTTTTTTGTTGTGTTTTTCTTGTTTTTTTATAAACTACAATTATTTTATTATTGTAGTTGTTTAAAAAAGACCGTTTAAAATTATTTACTTAGGTTTTAAACTGCAGAAAAATTCGTTTTATATCAATTTATTACCTATGTCTACAGATGTGACTTACCACGCTCACTACAGTAGTGCTACAAGGATCTATTGGCACTTGAGTGACATTATCAGGAGGGCGTGGGTGGTGAATAAATAACTCAAAATAATGACAATTTACAAGATGATATCGTTAGTTAGGATTTCCGCTACGTGCCAAAAGATCCTTGTAGAACTGTAGCCATCCAGACAGTTAAAAATGTCAATTCTTAAATTGTTTAATCTATGCCAAACCCTTTTCGATGTCCTCAAAAGCCTCCGATACATGACCGCCGCCACATTCCTCGACATTGACAACTAACGACCAGCGTGCCGAGCTTTTTCAAAATCGGTCCAGTAAAAAAATTGAATTAACTAAATTTTTATGAAATAAGCGGCTTTGTTTTTTGAAAACGTTTTCGGTTGTTAATTACATTTTTCTTGAGAGTTTTTTCATGTTTTATTTTGTCGAAAAATTACTACCTATTTAAGTTTTTCTTTGAATTTTACTTTGAATTTAAAAGACCTTTTAATGCCAATTATACTTTGGCAGTATGTTATGTTAAGTATGCCAAATGTGCGTTCAGTGTGACATAACGTAATTTTTTAACTTGTCTTAGGAAGACGAAAGAGAGGGGGACCACAAAGGACTTACATAGACCAAATAAAAGAGGGAATAGAAGTTGTGTCGTATCAGGTACTCAAACGGACGGAGAATAGAGCAGAGTGGTGTTGACTACACCGACAAGAGTAACGCTTTTAAATATAATAATTAGTGGTGGGCCGAGTACCAGTTTTACCGAGTAACCGAGTACCGAGTATTACTCGGTTTAAAGTTGACCGAGCCGAGTACTCGGCCGAGTTACTCGGTATACTTGAAGTAGGTAAAATTGTGCGCGAACAAGTTTGGGAGCGAGTGGTGTTAATTGTGTTTGTCACTACCTCCGCATCCCGCTAATTATTATTCGAATGAAATCAATAAACGCGCGTCCAGTGGCAAAAAAAATAAATAGACAAAGCACTGTTTATGAAATTTTCTCCTGAATAATTGTGATAATAGCAGCTTTTTACATTGCTCCTGCTGGGCAAAGTAATAAATATGTATCATTAGAAGGAACTAGACTATGATCTACCAAGCAGATTCAATGCTCAATATTTATATTTGCACCGAGTACTCGGCATTTTAACCGAGTTATTCGGCCGATTACGAGTAGTGAAAAAAGTGCCGAGTACGCCGAGTACCGAGTATTAACCGAGTACTCGGCCCACCTCTAATAATAATGAAGAAAGAATATATTTTTAATTAAAGAAATTCTACATTAAAAGGAAGTAGTTTGTTATGTTTGTTGGTTATTCGGATCTTTTAGGAAAATCGGCCCTAAACCGACGTGCATGTATGAGGCGACTGATGAATGTGGATGAAGTGAAAGAGGTGTATTTTGTATCGTAGCAAGTGGAAGGGAGTGGTCTCTGTCTACCTCAATAGGAGATTCGTGTCGGATATGTATGTATGTATGTATTAGGAAAGTATTTACCTATTTAACATATTTAATTAACTACTACTACTTTTAAATCTAAATAGAAAATCACGTTCCAAAAAAAAGAATAACAGGAAAAAACTATATTTTTAAAATAACAATAAACTAAGCAAGGAGCCCGCATATAAGACAGGAAGGCTGTACAGATGACGCCGGTTGCCTGTTGTTATTTTTTTAATTTGTTTTCAAAATGGCTGCCTCATTTGTGGCGTATTGTGCGCGGGAAGTAATGCTTAAGTGCTGATCGGACTTTTATTAAGTTTCATCATAATATATTCAGTAGTTTTGCGCGAAAGATGAACAAACAACCATCTATCCATCCATCGGCACAAACATTGACATTTACTGGGTGTAACAGAAAGGGGGTATAACGCCGAAACACAGCGATAGTCCTCATGAAACTGAACAACTTTCCCTAAGGAACAGGATCGTAACTTGAAAAAAAATTTTGGGTCGCCCATACTTACCTACTCGATCAGCTGATCGGACATTTTGTATGGGGAGGCGAAAATTTTTTTTTTGAGTTACGACCGATGTTCCTTGGTGAAAGTTGTTCAGTTTATGAGGACTATCTCTGTGATTCGGCGTTATACCCCCTTTCTGTTACACCTAGTATAATATTAGTAAGATAGAAAGAAAACTATGGAGAGCGATAAAGACTCAAAAAGTCCACTAAACTCTATGCCAATAACCCTTTTATTTACTTAGGACGTTTTTAATAACATCATACTGTCAAACGCAACCTAAACTAACACTTTATTAAGGTGTATCCACACGGGGCTTAGCACGGCGTACCGCGACAATTATCTCACGTATGCTGTCTTTATCACATTTAAAACTATAGACAGAGACGTAAGCGTGACAAACGCATGACAACGTCTTGTCACGGAGTGTATGCTAAGATAGCAGGTCGTCTTTAATTTCATTATACAGTAGTTTCGGACTTTATTTCTCTACGGATTGAATATTCGATTACCACTCGCTAACGGTGAAGGAAAACATGAAGAAACCTGCATACACTAGAGAAGAAATTCGAAGGTGTATGTGAAATCAGCAATCTGAAAAAAAATTGGAATTCCCCATACAAAATGCAGTAACTGGTAGAATTGGATGTATGGGAGAACTTTTAATGATTTCGAACTTGGTTCTATAGTAAAAGTTGTTTGTTATCACGAGTACATGCATATCCTTTTCTATCGTTCACTAATTAAAAGTCTCCTGTATAAATACTATTTACTTGTTATCATTAAATAATGTATTATTAGGCTTTCCGCGACTTAGTACATAAAAAAAACCATATTCTATGTTCTATTTTCTATGATCTCGTGAGTAAAACAAATATTCTCAAGTCATTTTTCCAAAAGCTAACTTCATAAACGCATTTACGGAAAATATTTACCATTTTCTTGAAGTAAAAATCAATCTATTTTTAAGTTATTTATTTTGATAGAAGAAACAGAGCAACAAACATTCTCATTTATGTTGTGGTATCCGTGATTGGCGAAGACATATTACCTATTACTTTATTTTAATGTTACCTTACTTATAATTAAGCTGTGGATATCCTTAAATAAATAAATTAATCTTTCACAACCCAGAAAAAAAAGAACAATAGAAAATCTATTGTGTCTGGGTTTATAATGGGTCAGTGGGATGTGAGAGGTTAAAATTTTCCGAAAGCTACCTTCATAAACGCAGTCTCGGAAAAAGGTTCACGAAAAGCGTGGAAAGCAAGCTTTCCCAGCTTCCGCTACCCGTCCAGAGATGGCGCCTCTAGTACTTTCAAACGCGGTATCGACTGCCTCCAATCAAAAATACATATCATATCGTGAATTTTCCTCCCGCAAGTGCCTTTCTGTTAACTAGTTTTAAGGTTTAGTTAAGATTAGAAATAAGAATGTATCTTGATCAGTTAGTCATTTAAAAAATATTTAACATCTAGCACAATTACTAATTGTGTCAATTTTTGGAAAGTGCCTTCTGAAGGTCAAACCTTTGGAAGGCGCTTGTAGTTACAGAAAGGCACAAGTCTACTTACAGACAGACCGAGTTATCTGTGAACTGAACGGCGGCGCTAGTAGTAATACAAAATTGTATTTCTACCAATAGGGATGATGACTACATTCGAAAATTCAGAAAATAATTAGTCCGTCTTTTAGGCAATTAAAAATATTTGAAACACATTTTTTACCTGATCAAATACATAAATAAATACAAAGATGCAGAGTATCAAAGTTACGGAGTGGGGGGTATTGATTGACGTCACTCCTAGGTAAAAATCTTACCTAGGCGAGACGACACGAGCAACTTTAACCCAGTGTATTTTTGTCATTTTTAGTTTAAGAGAAAAAAAAATACGTATCGAATATTTTAAAACAATCTATGTGATGAACTAAAAAAAAATTTAGTCGTCATGCCAATCGCAGCAGTTCTGTAATTTGACATTTCCGTATTAATGGCCGTAGTTACAATAACGGCCGGTTCACAGATAACTTGGTAGCTCTGTATTTAATTATAGCTTTAGTTACGTGTCGGCAGAGTGTCAATGGCATTATTTGTCACATTTGTTTCTCCTAAACAATGGCTTACACACTGATTGCGACCAAATGTGTCAAATAATTTGACACTGCCGACACACACTGAAAATATTGTAAATAAGTAGACTTGGGCCCCATTTGCGAACATAAAATGTTAAACTAACTTCACAAACCAAAAATGCGACCATGACTAACAGAAACAACAAAAAAAACCTCATTAATCAGAATTTAGTATGACGACAACTATGCTAAAGGATCTATACAACTGAAGCGCACAAAAAAAAAAGAATTTTGCCATTTCCTGCTAACACAATGATAAGGAATCCCTTTGTGATATTTACTATGTCACAAAAGACTTTTTCTATAGCGCTTACTATGTTTTTCAAGCTATACTTTTGAGCGATAAAGAATGCACATCGATCTTTGTAAAGCAATCGTCTAATTCCGACTTCGTATAGCGATATCTGTGTCGCACACACCATGACGTTTGTTTTGTCAGTCGCGGTTCAAATGCGAGAGAGTGCTACAATAAAGTAAATTCTAAATTCTAATTCTGATGAACGATTAATCTAATAATTGATGTACATGGAAATTAGTATTCGTTTTTATTCGGAAATGCGATGATTGCCGATGTGTGTTCTTAGAAGACTAGCATAAAAAATGCAGTAGATATTTACTAAAATATATTTATCGCTAACACTACTCCACAGGCTTTATTAGTCCATTAAAAAGATTTATAACTAAGGATACCGGAAACCTTTTCAAATGCATACTTTTACTATGACACAGTCACACTTCGGTCCTTTATAAAAGTCGTCAATTGATGGTGAATTATGGTTGTCTTTATTGAAAATTCTGACTAATGTTTTACTGCCAAATTAAAAAAGAAAGTTACCTTCTTATCTAACTTGAGAAGGTTAGAACATGAGGTGGTAAGTCCTACCAACTTAAGGTATATACTTACCGTAAAATGATGTCAAATTAGAATTATATTTTTCCCTTAATGAGTCATACACAGAATTAGGTTCAAAATTGTCTTTCCTGTTCCTGATGATTAAGGATACTGGAGCAGCCAATCCTCAAAATGTTTATACAGGCCAAAACTACATCGGGCACAGATTATGCGGATATGCATTAAGTTGGAAAATTAGCTCCCAGTGTCCTTAACTTTCGGGAACAGGAGAGACATTTTTTGTTTTTTTCTGTCTATATAACCCTATTATACCTAAAAATTTAATGAAATCCTTTTTAATACTTACTTGATTAAGTACAAATTAAGTACCTATAAGGTATATTTCTTTTTTTTCTTTTTTTTATTTTCTCTTTGAGTATAGAATATAATAAGGAGATGCCATACCGTCTGGATCTGCGTACCTGGTCTGGCGCAAAATAGCTACCTTTTTGTATGGAATTTCTTATCGATTGAGTTTGATCTACCAAGAAAACTATGAAAAACTTGCGCCAACCTTGGCACGCTGTCATAAACACATTTGTTGTTGTTGTTGTCAGCCCATATATGTCCCCACCGAGGGGCACGAGCCTATTCTCATACAGAGAGTGATCCACCACGCTGGCCAAGTGCGGGTTGGCGGATTTCACATACACCTTCGAATTTCTTCTCTGGTGTATGCAGGTTTCCTCACGATGTTTTCCTTCACCGTTAGCAAGTGGTAATCGAATAAATTGATCCGTACATGAGAAAAGGTAATATATTATTTGTTTTAAAAATAATACGAAGCTATAAATAACTAGCGTAATTCTTTACAAACCATGGTTTAAACGCTCAGGATTTTCGGAGATTCAGCCGTCACAGCTTTCAGATCAAATGAGGTCATAAAATATGAATAGGGTTGGCCTTTATGCCATGCCAAAACAATATTTATCGATATATTTTACACGCTTTAAATTAGGTGATTTTAAATTAGTGAACGATAGAAAAGGATATGCATGTACTCGTGATAACAAACAACTTTTACTATGGGACCAAGGTCGAAATCATACAAAAATGTTTGAACTCCCCATACAAAATGCATCAGCTGATAGTATGGGGTGAACAATTTTATTTTGTGATTTTGACCTTGGTCCCATAGGAAAAGTTGTTTGTTATCACGAGTACATACATATCCTTTTTTTATCGTTCACTTATTTAAAGTCACCTTGTATTAGCTTCACTTGAAGTATGTATGTAAACAAATCTTGGAATCTTAATTTGACCCACTTCCCGGTCTTCGAATAGGATGAAATTTTGCACACGCTCTGAGTTCTGATGACAATATAATAATATGGCACTTTCGAACTGACCTGATGATGGAGCATGTTTAGTGCGAGCTAAAGCGTGTTTTAGTTTTTTAAACTACCTATTTTTTTACAACTAGAGGCTGCTCGTACGCATTTATCGTCATATCTTAAAAAAAAAATCATGATATCTCAAAATATAGCCCATGTGTTAATCTGTTATATAAGGTACAATGTGACCAAATTTCATCAAATACTATTCAGTAGTTTTTGCGTGAAAGAGTAAATAACAAACATCCATCCATCGGCACAAACATTGGCATTTATAATATTAGTAGGAGTATGATAAATGGCGATAAAGACATGCTCATGCGCAATCATCACATTTCCGAATACAAACGAATGCTAATTTCCATGTACATCAATAATTAGATTGATCGTTATCAGAATTTGAATTTAGAATTTACTTTATTGTAGCACTCTCTCGCATTTGAACCGCGACTGACAAAACAAACGTCATGGTGTGTGCGACACAGATATCGCTATACGAAGTCGGAATTAGACGATTGCTTTACAAAGATCGATGTGCATTCTTTATCGTTCTTTACTATAGGTATATACATACATATCTGCTACGTCTCTCCCCCATCGAAGTCAAGCTCTTCCTTTCACTTGCTACGATACAAACACACTTCTCACTTTTATCGATATCGATATATTTCAATCCCATCACTAGCGTGACGAAAGCACAAACGTGGTTTTAGTTAGCCATTACAGCATGCAAATAAAGGTTCGCCTGGAAGAAATCGCAGCCATAAGGCTTCGCGTTAGCTAATTATTTATGGTTATACAAATATCCAAATGAAGAGATTTAAGTGTGTTTGAAGAATCGGTTTCTTTAGGGTTCCGTAGGTACAAAAAGTGTGAAAACGGGACCCTATTACTGAGACTTAGCTGTCCGTCTGTCTGTCCGTCATTGCGTCTTTCCGTCTATCCGTCTATACGTCTATCCGCCTTTCCGCCTTTCCGCCTTTCCGTCTTTCCGTCTTTCCGTCTTTCCGTCTGTCCATCTATCCGTCTGTCTGTCCGTCCGTCCGTCTGTCACCAAGCTGTATCTCATGAACCGTTATAGCTAGAGCGTTGAAATTTTCACAAATTATGTATTACCGTTGCCGCTATAACAAAAAATACTAAAAATAGAATAATAATAATTAAGAGGTATTTCCATTCAACAAACGTGTTTTTTTTTGCTTCATCTCTCCTCCATTGAATCACAGAAGTATGAAAGCTGCTGTAACTTGCAGTAGATACATTAGTGAATAGTACGGAACGATTCCCTTCGCGAGTCCGACTCTCACTTGGTCGATTTTTAGTCTAATATTATTTTTATACTTAAAATATGAACTTGTGGTATGGTATCTACTGTAAAACCTACTTTTAAAAGACTTTTCTTGCGTTTGAAGTAATTTTTAATGTATAGCTAGGTACCTACCAAACAGTGCTACAAGCATCTATTGGCACTTGAGCGACATTGTCAGGAGGGCGCGGGTGGTGAATAAATAACTCAAAATAATGACAATTTACAAGAAGATGATATCGTTAGTTCCGATTTCTACTACGTGACAAAAGATCTTTGTAGCAATGTAGCCTACCCTCCCTACGTACGTAGGGAGGGTAGGTAACTTAATCTTTTGGTTTTTGAGACAAAATTCAAATTAGGTAGGTAAGTACTTACCCAAATATTTTTTTGTCCTTTTTTTAACTTTCCATTTTTACCACTATCTAATTAACAAAATAGGTATTCAAACAACACTTAAAATTAAGGCTTCACATTTAAAAACATCATAATTAAGTAAAAACTTTAAAAAACAAAAATCATTTTTAAGAAAACATAACTTAGCCTCAAAATGTAGGTAACCATTGCAAAGAATGCAAAATGAAAGAGCGCGGGAATTAAACCATTTTAAACATCAAATTAAATTTACTTTTCTTAATCATTTTCTTGGAAAGTTGGCGGTGGAAAAAACGCTATTCTGCCATGTCGGAACACGCCGTCCCGCCGGCCAATCGTGAAGGAGGCCGGGCAAAAACTTTGTAATTAAAAATTCGGGCCCAAAATGGCGGTTGGCGGGTGGTTTGTCAATGTGGTTTGTGGACATCAAAATTCAAAAAAATTCAAAATTCAAAAATAATTTATTCGTAGGTAACATTAAATTTACACTTGAATTCGTCACAAAGTAACATCATTTTGAGCATGCGTTCCAAAAACAAATATTACTTACTATGTTTGATATACGAATAAACTTTGTATAATACTGACCTCTATACAAAATAATATAGCCTATCTAGAGTCCATTTCACGAAAAAAGTCCCCTAGCCGCGGCGCTGTTTATCATGTCAAAATTGACAATGATAAACAGCGCAGACAGCAGATAATTTATCAAATAATACTAATTATTGCATACTTCGAGTGTCCTAGTCATTCCGTGAGTAGGTTGGTATACATTTTGATAAAAATATCTATTGTCTGTTACTATTGTTAATATCTATTGTTAATATGTCTGTTACGTAAAAAATATATTTTTTATTAAGATAACTAAGGGGTTTTCTACCTACTATAAGGGAAAAGGTCAGAAAATAGGGAAAATAGATCTGTCAAATTTAGTTCCAAAAATATCCGCGGGACTTCTTTCGTGAAATGCACTCTACCAGTTTTTAATGAAACTACTAACAAGCTTAGGTATCACACGTAACTCAAGCATGCACCAATTGTTATACTCATGGAATAGGGATGATGACTACATTCAAAAAATGGAATTATAATTAGTCCGTCTTTAAGGCTATAAAAAAATATTTCAAACACATTTTTTACCTGATCAAATACATACCTTAATAAATACAAAGATACAGAGCATCAAAGTTACAGAGTGGGGGGTTTTTACGTCACTTTTGAGTAAAAATCGTACTCAAACATGACGTCACGGAGAACTTTAACCCAGTGTATCTTTGTCATTTTTAGTTTAAGAGAAAAAAGAAAAAATACGTGTCTAATATTTTAAAATAATCTATGTGATCGAATAAAAAAATTTTTTTAGTCATCATGCCTATTTCGAATGTACCTACCTACTACAAATAACTTAACATATAACTTACAAGTAACGTAACTGTAACACGCGTACACACTTGAACTCGTTACTGTACTTATCTAGGGCCAAAAGTCTGCTAATTTAAAATAACCTCAGTTGTGTGTCGGCAGAGTGTCAATGACATTTTTTGACACATTTTTTGATACATACTGACGACTTGGTCAAAGTCGCTGGAAACCGTTGGATGTGGGCAGCGCAAGACCGGTCGTTGTGGAGGTCCTTGAGGGATGCTTTTGTCCAGCAGAGGACGTCCATAAGCTGACATGATGACGATGATGAGTGTAAGCCATTGTTAGCAGAATACCAAATGCGTCAAAAAATGCCATTGACACTCTGCTGACACACAACTGAGCCTATTTTAAATTAGCAGACTTACGCTCCTGTTCGGTTACAGTTAGAACTCATAAAATAACGTGACCAGAGTCCGTTTCGCCCTAAAGCAATAGCCCTTTCTAATTATTATGTATTGCAACGCTGGTTTCAACCAGACTTTTTGCGCTTTGAAATGTTGGTCACTAAATGCTGGAGACAGATCCAGGCCCACTGTTGGGAATCGCGCTGATGGATTGGGATAAAAACGTTTATGTCGCCGGTGTATTTGTCGGATTTGTGCTTATTTGTCAATTTGTCTTTTATGACAGGTTTTGAATAATTTTGTAATTGCTGTGTTGTGGGTTCGATTTTCGGTGAAGACAAACATTGTTGAAATGTAGGTAGGTACTTAGTTTAGGAAAACATCTTGAGGAAACCTGCATACACCAGAGAAGAAATTTGAAGGTGTATGTGAAATCCGCCAAGCCGCACTTGGCCAGCGTGGTGGATTACGGCCTAATCACTCTCTGTATGAGAGTAGGCTTGTGCCCCTCGGTGGGGACATATATGGGCTGATAAAGAGAGAGAGAGGGCGACTTAGTTTGTCTTGAGTAGTGTTTGTTAACCCAATTATGTTTGTGTAACACCCAGAACACACAGGGAAACGCAACTGCAACTGCTAGTTACTTTTGAGTAGCATCTAAGTTTCTGTTATAGACTCCTTTAGAAAACCACACACGACGCAACATATCTTTAAAAAAAAACACGAAATATCTACAAATAATATAGCCTATGTGTTATTCTGATGTCCAAGCTAAGTTATTGTAAAATTTCATTACAATCTGTTCAGTGTTTTTTGCGTGATGAAGTAACAAACATCCATCCATCGGCACAAACATTGACATTTATAATATAAAGGATAGGATAACATTCCTGAGAAACACGCTACCAACATACCTACCCTATTTTTTTTTTAATTCCCCTAAGCTTACCCTTTTCTCACATTCAGCCGCGTTACAATCTGCAAGTAATGTTCGACCAATCGATCTTCGGTAGCAGATGTGTCATTTCATTTCGTATGGTCGTATTTGGGTCGTATGGTTGTATGAAAAAAAAGGTTAGATTTTATTTTTTTAAATAAACAGCTGTCGATTGTCGTTTTATTAATATGACCATTTCTTGAATGATGGTGGCATTAAAAAAACTGATAATGAAAAAAAAAGAAAGAATTTGAAAAAAAAAAAGATTTTTGAAATGGTTAAATTATCTAGACAAGTAATAAAATATATTTTTTTTCTCGAGATATTTTTGTAATCATTTCCTAAATGACTATCAATTCCAAAAAATACCATTTTGTTGGACCGGTCATGTTTTTAGAATGCATCCAGATCGTTGAGCCAAAATAACAAGTGAATGGGCGCCACTAGATGGTCACAGACGCCGAGGTAGACCTCGAAAAAGATGGAGAGACGATCTAGATGCATTTTCACAGGAATGGCGGGTCGCTATCGCTACCAGAGACCGTGTTAAATGGAAAGTCGCGCGGGCCTGCCCAGCAGTGGGATCATAATGGCTAACAAAAAAAAACATTTTGTTTACTCAAAATTCCCAAAATAAAACCCAAAAATCTTATTTTACATATTTTATTTATGAAAAAAATTTACAAGACGAAATGTGGCGACTTAAACACAAACAATTTTGAAAAAAGGGACTCTTTCCATACAGCCTTTCATACAAACAATGGTAATAAAAAAAAAATATGAAACTGGTCTATATATTTTCTTTCATACTTTTTTAGGGAGGCCTTTGCCCAACAGTGGGACACGAGTGGCTAGATTAGATTAAACTTTATTTTGTATTTAAAAATATAAAAAAACCATGCGTGAATAACAATATATTTCTTGATATTCGCAAATATGTCAAATAATATTTTTTCTTTACCATTGTTTTATATGCAATTGAAAATTAGAAATGAAACTTAATAATTTCATACTGTTTATAGATTCAGCTGCGAAAGGACATTTTGCGACAATATTGTACATTTTGCAACTTGGACGTTTTGCGATTGGGTGAGTAGCGTTTCGTCTCATCGTGACAGTGACAATAACAGATATTTTTTCAATTTTTTCGTTTTTTTTTTCATTTTGTTATTTTTCGAAACTCTTCAGTCTTCGCAAACTAGACACGTCCATGCCGAATATTTCGAATTTCGTTGGTGTCGGTCCAGAGTTCTGTTACATAAATATATTTTTGTAATTATGGCACAGTTAAGGGCGATAAAGAACGCACATCGGCAATCATCGTATCTCCGAATACAAACGAATGCTAATTTCCATGTACATCAATTATTAGATTAATCGTTCATCAGAATTTGAATTTAGAATTTACTTTATTGTAGCACTCTCTCGCATTTGAACCGCGACTGACAAAACAAACGTCATGGTGTGTGCGACACAGATATCGCTATACGAAGTCGGAATTAGACGATTGCTTTACAAAGATCAATATGTATCCTTTATCGTTCTTTAATGTAGTTACTAACTAACTTTGTTATATTTAGCATCATATCAAAGTCTTAATTACTTATTATTTTAAATAAAAATCCGTTGTATTGATATATTAAAATGAATTAAATACTCAATTCCTAAAAATAAAGAAAATATTTAAATAATAAAAAAAATATTTAAAAAAAAACTCACTTTCGGCGCGTCCAGCTTAACCTGTGAAAAATAAAGAAAAAAAATTGTAAAACGCAAATAATGTAATAAATAATGTATTTACTCAATATGTAACCTATCCACTCATAAAAAAAAAAACACATTTGTTAGTCAGCGGTCACATCTTCGTAACGTACCGCGCTGAACGTTCGGTTCAATACGCTCGCAATGTGTTTCAAGTCACCTACGACACATCAGCTGAAATTACGTCGCATACATTTACTCCAGCCGCTGAACGTTCAGCGCGGTACGTTACGCAGATGTGTCGCGATCCTAAAAGTACAACATAAAGCTGCGTCTACGCTACACGAACCGAGCACGAGCCGATCCGTTCTAATTCATAGTGCGCGTTGTGAAAACGTGGACGTACGACGAACCTACATCAAGAACTGTCCTCAAATCCCTTTGTGTTCGAAAATACCGACAACTCGTGTAACTTTACCGACCACGAGTAAAATGCTCGTGGCGCGCTCGTTCGAGGCTAGTGTAGCGATGACGCACCTATAATAGGGTGACTTTAAATTAGTGAACGATAGAAAAGGATATGTATGTACTCGTGATAACAAACAACTTTTACTATGGGACCAAGTGCGAAATCATAAAAAAAAATCCTCCATAATATTATCAACTGATGTATTTTGTATGGGGGTGTGCAAAATTTTTTGTATGATTTCGAACTTGATCCCATAGTAAAAGTTGTTTGTTATCACGAGTACATGCATATCCTTTTCTATCGTTCACTAATTTAAAGTCACCTATTATAGAAAAACTCACCTTTTTGCCAGTATCATCACCCATTATTTCATCAATCTTTTCCTTTCTTATATCATCTTGAGTTGGCGGAATGTTCCCTTGAAGCTTATCCGATAGTGCCTTTACCTTTAAATTATAAAGAATAATTTTGTTCATATGCGAAGCGTTCTCGTCATTAAAAGTAAATTAAGCTACTAAATAGTAGTACTACTAAATAATTTAAATTGTAAAACTATCTACAACAAACAATCAATTATGCAAAATGTACACATATAACATTGCAGAAAAACCAATCCGCGAATGTCTTATAGACATTCTCAAAACGACCCATTCGCAAAATGTCTAAATCACAAAAATTAAACTATATAAATAAAATTAAAATGCACTAAAATAACAAAACTAGACAGACAGTCGCAAAATATACGTATAGTAGTTCATATATTAGAAGTACGCAAAATGACCTAAACGCAAAATGTCCAAAACAAAAAAAATGCACTACAACAACAAAACTAGACAATCGCAAAATGTCTAAATACGCAAAACGTCTAACTTACAGTGGGATACTTCGAGAAGCATGCCCTACACTTCCCTGTGCAGGGGGGGGCGACGGCGCGGCCGTAGCGATCTCTATCGGCCGGGTCGAACATGTAGAAACCTGAACAATAAGATTTATATTAAGATTATGATATATTAGATTAAGAAGGTGGACTAACAAGGTGGACTGACGACTTGTTTAAAGTCGCTGGAAACCGTTGGATGTGGACAGCGCAAGACCGGTCGTTGTGGAGATCCTTGGGGGAGGCTTTTGTCCAGCAGTGGACGTCCATAAGCTGACATAATGATGATGAGATTAAGAAGAGAGACACATCGTGTCTAATTAGACGGCCTAACTGTCGTAATTCCTATTACATTGCGCGGTACTCAGCTCAGGCAGCTAAGACACCGCAAGGTCTAATAAGTGTTTTACATATTTGAGCGCGGTGTAGTTTTATGTGTTGCTAGCAGCGTCAGACGCATGTGATCAGGTTTCTTCATATATTAACTATTTTATATGGAGTAACCTGGGCCCAAGACTGATAATTAGAATAATAAATAAAATAAAAAGTAAAAAAAATACTTAAATAAAAAAAACTAACTAATTAACCGACGTGCATGTATGAGGCGACTGATGAGTGTGGATGAAGCGAAAGAGGTGTGTTTGGATCGTAACAAGTGGAAGGAAGTCTCTGCCTACCTTGATGGGAGAGAGGCGTGACGGATATGTATGTATGTAACTAAATAATAACTAACTAATTAAAAAAAGACTGCTAATATTCTCAGATGTATTATGTCGGCAGAGTGTCAATGAAATTTTTTGACACATTTGGTGTTCTGCTCAACAATGGCTTATACTGATTGCGACCAAAATCACATTGACTCTATGCCGACACGCAACTGAGAATACCTATTGTAAATTAGTAGACTTGAGCCCCTTATCGCATGCGTCTGACATTGTGAGCAAAACGCATAAAACAACCGCGCGCCAAATCAGCCCTTATATGTTGAAAAAGTATTGTGTATACTACTTACTTTTTTTATGATTTGTTTTATTTTATTTATTTATTTAATTTTTTCTTTGTATTATTTATTTTTTGTATTTTTTTGTAGATATACAGGGTGTAACAGAAAGGGTATATAAAGCCGAAACACAGCGATAGTCCTCATGAAACTGAACAACTTTCCCCAAGGAACATGGGTCGTAACTCGAAAAAAATTTTTGGATCGCCCATACTTACTCGATCAGCTGATCGGGCATTTTGTATGGGGAGGCGAATTTTTTTTTTCGAGTTACGACCCATGTTCCTTGGGGAAAGTTGTTCAGTTTCATGAGGACTATCGCTGTGTTTCGGCTTTATATACCCTTTCTGTTACACCCTGTATATTGAATGTAGTTACCTCTCGCCGTCCTAAACAACGCCACAGCGAAGTCACCGCGTCCAGCTACGAACACACCAGCTTTTTCTTCACGGAAGAATTGCATTATCTATAAAATAAGAGTTATTAATTAATCTCTTAATCTCTCTGTCTACCTCGATGAGGAATTTACTTATATACGTAGCTCGGGAAAAACTTCGATACCGCGTTTCAGGTTTTGTATGCGAATCTACTTTGAATGAAGCGATGATGTTTGTATCGTAGCAAGTGGAAGGGAGTCTCTGTCTACCTCGATGGGGAATTTACTTATATACGTAGCTCGGGAAAAACTTCGATACCGCGTTTCAGGTTTTGTATGCGAATCTACTTTGAATGAAGCGATGATGTTTGTATCGTAGCAAGTGGAAGGGAGTCTCTGTCTACCTCGATGGGGAATTTACTTATATACGTAGCTCGGGAAAAACTTCGATACCGCGTTTCAGGTTTTGTATGCGAATCTACTTTGAATGAAGCGATGATGTTTGTATCATAGCAAATGGAAGGGAGTCTCTGTCTACCTCGATGGGGAAGAGGCGTGACAGATACCATTATGTTTCTTATCATAACATTTCTTTACAGTAAATTATCATAATACGTCACCTACATGATACCAATCTATATCTACCAAAATCCCTACAAATTATACACACCATATCGTATAAATCCTTGCTAACTTCCCCGCTCTGTCTCGCCTTGAACATAACCACTCGGCAGACGCAATTACCCGGCGTGTAGAACTTTCGTAGAATCTGAAATGTATGAGGAATTTCGTGTTATACGTAAGTTTTTTTGGGTGCATACTTACAAATTATAAGCTACAATATAATATAGTCCAAATAAATACAATTTAATGCAACGAAACGCAATATAGTACATTAAAATAGAAAAAAAGTACTAATGGACTCAAAAACAGTAGAGTTCATTTCACGAAAGAAGTCCCCCAGCCGCAGCGCTGTTTATCATGTCAAAATTGACAATGTTGCCATTTAGGGGTACAAATTTTACCTATATTATTTATATTTCAGTTGTAATTTATCAAATATTACTAATTATTGCATATTTCGAGTGTTCTAGTCATTCCATGAGTAGGTTGGTATACATTTTAATAAAAACATCTATTTAATTACATTTCTGTTATGTAAAAAATATATTTTTATTGAGATAAGTAAGGGGTTTTCTACCTACTATCAGGGAAAAGGTCAGAAAATAGGGAAAATAGACCTGTCAAATTTAGTTCCAAAAATATCCGGGGGACTTCTTTCGTGAAACGCACTATACAAAGCTAGGTCAACAATGAAGTATAAACTAACAGCCTTATTGCTAAATAGCAATATCTTTCAGGCAAATAATAAAAAACCCGACTGCGTTTACAAAACGCATTTTTTTAATTTTAATGTACCCAGTGTCACTCTCACTGTAAATACGAATCTAACGACACCTCTCAAGCTGAAATCCATCAAGCCGTTTAGGCTGTAGAGCGTGACAAAGAATTATACATACATACATACTCTCGAAAAACATAACCCTCCTTCTGGCACAGTCGGGTAATTAAAAAGACATGTGATACAAAAAGTACAGCATATTTCCTAAAAAGAACCTCCTCACCTGTTCCACAGTCAACAGCTGAGTTTCAAACGGCTTGAAGTGTAGGTAGCTGTCCTGGTAGAGCTGGTCTCCGCTGTCCAGGATCTGGTCGAGCGTGGAGGAACACCAGCGGCAGACATCTTCCACTCTTGACATCGCCACTGACATCACGCAGATTGCTGTCGCCTGTTAAGAAAAAAAGTACCTAGTAATACGTAATACCACTAATAATCACTGTTCGGCCCTTACTACTCGATGCTATAAATTGTATATTGAAAAGATTGAATCAAGCATCGCAGTAAATCTTAAATACTTCTGGTCCTTCACAAAATCAAAATCAAAATCTATTTCTTCTTATCCTGCCAAAATGACTTATAACAATAGAATCTCGACTGATGGTAGAGAGATTTGTGATATGTTTGGTGAGCACTTTTCCGCAGTATTTTTTAAACCGGTCGCGGGTCATATTGACGCTACTTCTCCGCTCGCAAGCAATTGTAATAATGATGCGTCGTTCTTCACGAACTGTATCTTATCAACTGGCGATATAATCAGATGCATAAAAAGACTTGATTCTTCAAAGGGTGCTGGACCTGATGGGATTCCTCCAGTCTTTGTTGTAAACTGTGCTTCAAAGATCTGTCTTCCTTTGACGCTTATCTATAACAAGTCGCTTAGCACAGGAACGTTCCCTCTTCAGTGGAAGCAAGCTAAAGTGGTGCCAGTGCATAAAAAGGGGGAAAAGTCTGAGGTATCCAATTACAGGCCAATATCGCTACTATCAACGTTCGCTAAACTGTTTGAAGTACTTATATATCCGTTTTTGCACAGCCATGTAAAGCAGTTTTTGACTGATCATCAGCATGGTTTTATTAGAGCTAGATCCACCAACACTAACCTGGTGACCTTCATCGATCCTATTGTTGAAGCTATGGACTCTCAAGGACAAGTCGATGCCATATACACGGACTTTTCTAAGGCATTTGACAAAGTCTGTCACAAAACTCTATCTACGAAACTCTCAAATTATGGATTTGGTGGTCCTATGTTACTCTGGCTCAAATCCTATCTGTCTGATAGGTCGCAATACGTGGTAGTCCGGGGCTATCAATCGTCCTCCTTCCCGGTCAGCTCAGGCGTTCCGCAGGGGTCACATTTGGGTCCCCTGCTCTTTAACATCTTCGTAAATGATATTGTTGAAGTCATTAAACACAGCAGTGTCTACCTTTATGCTGATGACCTAAAGCTTGTAAAAGTCATTGAAAGGACAGAAGACTCATTACTTCTCCAAGCGGACATTGACAGTTTGTTCAACTGGAGCTTACATAATAATATGCTTCTCAATGTCGATAAGTGTCACCACATAAAATTTACGCGTAAACTCCACAGACTTGATACAAATTACTATATCAACGGTATATTATTAAACGAAGTGGACCAAATCAGGGATCTTGGCGTGATATTGGACTCGAAATTAACTTTTAGCGCGCATATTGATGATATTGTGTCTAAGGCCTCAAAAATGCTCGGATTTATCATAAGAAATGGTAAAGTTTTTCAAAATTCAAGTACTAAAATTATCCTCTTCAACTCATATGTCAGGAGCATCTTAGAATATGGTTGTGTGGTATGGTCTCCTGAATATAATGCCCATAAATTAAGAATTGAACGAATTCAAAAACGTTTTCTGAGGCATCTTACATATACCAGTGCCATTGTCAATTTCAGGTCTCTCTCTCGTACCAATGACATGCTGAAACATTTTAAAATGGACTCTTTAGAAAATAGAAGGTTCCTCTTGGATTTATTGTTCATCTTCAAGATACTAAATAACGCCATCGATTGCCCTCCCCTACTAAATCTCATCCAAATAGCTGTTCCTCGTAGGCCACCTCGGCACCCGGACCCGCTCTTGGGCAGGACTGTGGCCAAAACAACTCTACGTCGTCATAGTACTATATACCGCCTATCCAAACAATACAACTCTCTAAGTCAATCTTTAGACATTTTTTATGATTCTGCCACCTCCTTCAGACAAAAGATTTTAAATTTTATTCGAGATGGTTAATTCTCTTATTTGTTAATAAATAACGAGTTACCTATTTTATATAATAATAATTAGGGAATTTTACTTAAGTACTTAGTTACTGTATAAATGAATGCATGCTGTGGTTGCCTTAAACAGAATATACATTTACCCTATACTTTAAGCCATTGATCTAAGTTACCTTGTATCTAATGTATAATTCACTGGCGATCCGAAATAAATAAATAAATAAATAATATTATAAATGTCAACGTTGGTTCAGATGAATAGATGTTTGTTACTTCATCACGTAAGCACTGAACAGATTTTGATGAAATATATGTCGGAGACAGCTGTCAATAGTACGGACGCTGAATTGTAGCAGCGCGTGAGTGGGGAAGGCCGGTTTACGGCTAACTTCATGGCAGCCAACTTCACTTCGTGCGCTAGGACGGAGTCCGGGAGGGGAGCCACGAGACAAAGACATTCGGTCTACGACCACGACCACGAGCGGTTCTACTTTGGACCACGCCAGCGGATGGACGTCTACGACTTTACCTACTCGGGAACTGCCCCCGCTACTTCCATCTAATTTAGTGTTGAGAATTTAGTTGACATTAGAGTAGGGCCCTGTGCCGAAGTTTTCTTGCCGCTTCTTTCTCTCGGCTATACAGGTAGTGAAGCGGTTAGTAGTTTTAGATTAGGGAGTGACTTCGAGAAGAGTTGATCTGATTAAACTTGCTTTGAATTACCTGTTCTGTTTGCCTTATTTGCTCGATTACCCAACAAATGTCCACTCTAGAGACTCTAAAGTCTGTAACTATGTCTGATGACGTCGGAAACCCGGCCCCTGACAGCCCTTTTTCCGACATCAGAATTGGGATACGATCGAGCAAATAAGCGGTTGCACTAAACGAGTAAATTCACGCGCTTATCGTTGCCATGAGCCATCCCGTTTCCCGCCAGAAAGCACTTGGTTTTCCACGAATGTGTAGGAGTAGGAGTAGGTAGCTGGGAGTAGATAGGTAGGAGTCGGCGCCTCCAGCTCGGGCCGTGACAGCTCGACGGTAACAGCGCAACAACGACCGGTGGATTCATACGAGATTCGCGGCGTCTACGAAACCCTAGAACATCCGGTGAGTCGTACTCATTTTATTTTGATTCTGGTGTTGAATGTGCTAGTCAAACAAAATCTATCTTCTAAATTCGCTGGAATACGTTCAAATTCAACTGTTTACATCACTGGTATAGTTTGTTTCGATTGATTGCTACGAAATCTCAATTTTATTTCATGTTAAGTTATGTTGGGACGTGAAATTTTGCACTAGGTTTTGACGTTATTTTATCGCAATTTCAATTTCATTTTGATTCTGGTAAAAGAAAGTGTTGCATTCCAATTAAGTGTTAAGAATGTAAAAAATCTTATTTCGCTAGTGGGTATGCTTAGTAAACAAAAGGGTGAACAGTACCGAACAAATTATTTGTTGAGATTTGCAACTATAATCTTACACGAATACTATTTTACGTTTTGCTAGGCGAACGTTTTGCTTTGTAGGTGCGTAGTGATGTGATCATAGGACGCGAAATCTAAAACAAGGGTTTTAAGTCAGTCTAGGTGCAAAGAAATTCACAGTAACAAAGTCGTGTACCGTTAATTCATGTTTTAATGTAAGTGTTAACATACAAAGCATCGATCTTGCAAACATTATCACTTGAGGGTACATAGACAAAAAAAAAAAAAAACTTGTTCGATTATTAGAAACTTTTACTTGCACTTTATCCTACTACTCGCGTTACTGCTGATAAACGTTTGATTGACCCGATTTGTACCGTTCAGTGACGTCCGTATAAGTGTTCATTCAACTGACGAGAGTGAAGTTATGCGTGAGCTGGTAATCGAATTATTAGATGTGGGTATAATAAGATCAAGTAGGTACCTAAGTCGTCTTTTGTTATTTCGGTGCGGCTAGTCGAGAAATAGGACGATAGGTTAACGTAGATTTTAGATACCTACGTCCCTGATCTGATAAAAACAACGTAGTTTTGCTAGTCATGAGCTAATTGAAAATGAAGAGTGTAATCAGACTAAATTAGAACTAAAGGGCCTTCACCTTCCGTTCGTCACGGAGGTTTTACATGCAGATAGGTATGACCTTGAGACCATAACCTCCATGCAAACCTAAGTAGGTACGCACTAGATAGGTTGAGGAAGATGTCCAGGAGGCAAGCACCATAAGATTTAGAGGTTAATTTTGAATGAGAGATTGATTGTGAAATAAAAGATGAGGTTCTCAGTTCGGCTGGTCGGACCGTACCAGACTATTTCGTAGCCGTAGTCCAGTAGAAATCGGTATCTACCATGAGGAAGGGTAGTCCGTGGATACGCGGTACGCGGGTAGTTCTGGCGGAGGTCGGGTCTTGGAGAGACCGTAGTGTGGAGTCATGGTTGACTCGGCGATCCTGTGTGAGAGGATACGCGTAGTTTGGCTGGCTATGTGATAGCCGTAGGCCACGAATGAGACACCTATCTTAGTCAAATAAAGGAACTTGTAACTTTTGAACTTGTAAGCCGCAAGGCAGCAATAGTGGTGCTTGAGTTCTATCATCTGTTTGCTCTGTAAATAATTTGTGATGTGAAGTTATTTCTAAATTGCGTATGGTCTTAATTTCTTTTAATGCCAGTAGGTAGATAAATTCTGAGAATAATTTTGTTGATACATGGAGTACGAAAGTGTACATTGCACACTGGTTTCGTAGTAGGTCATAGGGTTCGAATCATGATACTTGGTAAACACAATTTTATTTTTCCTAACTACCCACAAATTGTCATCCTATTTGAAGGTACTTTAGAATTTTCTGTCAGTTATTTGCATCATTTATAATTTTGCATCGAAAGTGAACGCATCGGAAATCTCATTTTTGAGTAATCACTGCACATCTAATTACCCTTACTTTAACAAGTGTTTTATCGGGAATATCTTAGTAGTGATTTATTGTGTTGCTATGGATATTCAAGTTCAAGGTATGTACAATATATTTCAAGTATATTGCTTGATTTGCAATTGATATTATAACTGCAATATAGGTGCTACGCCAAATGAAATCGATTTCTTTTTTTTTGTATAAACATATCTTTACTTAAAGTTTTAACTACTTTCGCATCATTTCGGATGTATTATTTATACATGATATTATTTGCTAGAGTCTCCAAATTACATTTAAAAAAGATTTAGCTGCGATTAACTGCGACTGAAGGAAATATTGAAGGTCTACGCCACTAGCTTACTAGCTACGAAGATGCTACGAGTTATAAGTTTTTCTTGAATTCGCTTTAAACTGTTAATTTATCGTTTTAGGTACAACTTACAAGTGTTGTTTTACAAGAATGCTTGTACTAGACACATGGCTGTCTATCACAGACAGCCAATCTGAATCTGAGAGATGTCGTCAGAGTTTCTCAAACTCTGTTAGAGTCGCTGTCTGATATTGAGAACATGGAACTGGGAACCTTCAAAATAGGATTTCTAATGTTTTTTAAAAATATGTAAGTGCTGGAAGCAAGTTCAACGCTTGCGTGTTCGATTAGTCGCTAAATACAGCGACTGGTTGAACGAAACTGAAATTTGCGACCTGGTGACAGCAGCGGCGGCGCCTGTGGCGCCCCATAACATCCAGCATCTGGATCTCCCGTCGACTAGCGGCTAGCAGCATAGAAAGGAGTACCAGGATTGCAGCAAGCGCACCAAACGACGTACATTGGCAGAGTTATCAAAGGTAGACAGTTCCGCTATTAATTATATACTAAACGAGTCGAGCCAATCTAACACCTCGTCTATCGAATTCAATACTGACGAAGTATTATCTTTAATTACTGAGGCCAAATTAACGAAGTCTCAGTATATATTGCTAAAAGAATTTATAAATTCAAAATTATAGATACAGCACGAGGAAAATGTCTCGTGTTGCCACAAACACGGATTTGATGCACAGACTTCTACTTAATTCGGATCCGTACATTTCTGGTTTACGGAAATTACCGATAAAGAAGAAGTCTTTGCTATCTCCAGAAGTATTAAATTTGTTATGTATGTAAGTAAGTAAGTATTCGACTATATTTTAATTTTAAACTGTGTCTGTTAATTGTTTGTTTTATGATGTTAAAGAAATAAAAGTTTAATGATTTTAATCAAAAAAATATATTTTTATTTTATTTTCGTGATTGTTTTTCTAAATTTGTTACTGCATTTATTAATAAGTATAGTTATTTAACTCAGTTAAGTTCATAACTAGCTGTAAAATATTTTTTTTTTCTAAGAATATTTGCTTTAGGTTTGAACTAAGTTTTTTACTGAATAAAATTTATATTTCTTTATATAACTTCTTTTATATTATTATATTAACCCTAAATGGCCATAATATTGTTTAAATACACACATTAGCATGCATTTCAATTGTCATTAGCTTCGCGAAACCCCTATGACCGCCCTTCTTAGAGCGCGGAACCACTGTGCATTGGTACGTAGAGGAAATAAAGGAAATCTTGAAGCAGAGAGAGTTAGATATAGAGAGAGAAGGTAAAGTCAGATATGGCCGAACGGTGTACTGTGCTGTTTTTCTATTGTTTCAGGATACACACGAGGACGTGTGTCACGCAGGATGGCCGTGTCGGAGACAGCTGTCAATAGTACGGACGCTGAATTGTAGCAGCGCGTGAGTGGGGAAGGCCGGTTTACGGCTAACTTCATGGCAGCCAACTTCACTTCGTGCGCTAGGACGGAGTCCGGGAGGGGAGCCACGAGACAAAGACATTCGGTCTACGACCACGACCACGAGCGGTTCTACTTTGGACCACGCCAGCGGATGGACGTCTACGACTTTACCTACTCGGGAACTGCCCCCGCTACTTCCATCTAATTTAGTGTTGAGAATTTAGTTGACATTAGAGTAGGGCCCTGTGCCGAAGTTTTCTTGCCGCTTCTTTCTCTCGGCTATACAGGTAGTGAAGCGGTTAGTAGTTTTAGATTAGGGAGTGACTTCGAGAAGAGTTGATCTGATTAAACTTGCTTTGAATTACCTGTTCTGTTTGCCTTATTTGCTCGATTACCCAACAAATGCCCACTCTAGAGACTCTAAAGTCTGTAACTATGTCTGATGACGTCGGAAACCCGGCCCCTGACAGCCCTTTTTCCGACATATACAATAACTTAGCTTAGACTAGAATAACACCTAAATTATATTAAGTATTTATAGATATTTTGTGTTTTGATATGAATGTGTAGATATGACGACAAATTGGTACGAAGTCGCGGGCAGCCTCTAGTAATAAAGAAATCTTTATTTTTAGCCAATATAAATCCATTTAGTATTAGTGATTTAATAACTATGTTCGTACCTATAAACTGCGTAAGTTTAGATTCTTTTAAGTGAAAAAAATGGTTGACTGTAACGTCAGTTTACGGACGGTAGTTGGTCGTGAGAATCGATTTATGTACGCTGTATTGTATGGTCACTATTTATACGGTAAAGACGTAAACTGCAAAATTACGTGCCAGACAAGGTCAATGCTGTAAAAACATAACTATCTTCTGTCAGACAGTTCCAATTGGGCCCGCTAGAGGCGCTGACGAAATGCGTTCCACAACAATTATTTTGTGTAGGCATCTAGTTTATTTAAAAAAGCTAAATAAATTGAAAAACAAAACACTGCATATTTTCCAAAACCTATACCTTCAAGTAGACCATCAGGCCCTGGTTTCCTTACCTGGTTGCCTCTAGAAGCGTAAGGGTATCGTTTGCAGGCCATGGAGTGTGTGGCTGACATAAATTGTGTTCCATCCGGCATGACCAGCCATCCATTACTATTTCTCTGACCTGAATAGAATAGAGAGTAATTAAAAAATATATACATATATTATTATTGATAATATATAATTATAATTATTATATATTTTTTATATATTATATTTTTAATATTTAAAAAATAATAGGTAGTTTAAAAAACTAAGACAAGCTTTGGCTCGCACTAAACATGCTCCATCATCAGATCAGTTCGAAAGTACCATATTATTGTATTGTCATCAGAACTCAGAGCGTGTGCTTTCATCCTATTCGAAGACCGGGAAGTGGGTCAAATTAAGGTCTATCTAAACACATCCGGGCCGTGTCCGGGCCGTTGCCTGTCAGGAGTGAAAAAAAAAAATCATTGCATATGTTACGGGCAATGTGATTAATGCGGGCAGTATGCATAATGCCCGGGCATTATGAATAATGCCCAGCTGTATTGGGCAATGTGATTAATTATGATCAAAACTGTGCTATTTATCACATTGCCCGGGCATTATGAATAATGCCCAAAGACCATTGGGCAATTTGATAATAATAGTCCATTAACTTGATAATTGTAGGTTGCGATAATTCTAAAGTCGTCCAATTTTTGAAACGTTGTCACAGACATTAGTGGACATTCTTTTTTGAAATTTTAGGTCATTGCTTTAGATAGAATTTAGGTTTCTGCATTTTTAACAACTAAGATTATTGAAGTAGAGTAAAAAAAATGATTTAGCATCTCATAATTATGTTATATTATTAAGTACTTCAACACAATTAAGTTTTAGAAACTTTACGTATGTGCTGCATAGGTACCTAAAGGAAAAAAATTGCTCATAATTTTGACATTTTAAGAATGTTTTATGTTTCTAATTTTAATAAAATAATGAGAATAAAAAAAAAAAAAAATTGTAAAGACCCCCGACTAAAAAGTAACAAATAAAATGAGTTGTATTAAGTCAACTGAAAATCGCATAATATTTCATACAAATTGACAACTTTCGTGGGTTTTGAAAATGATGGAAATGAAAATAAAAATTTCTGTAGGTTAGGTTAGACAACCCTTAGGACGGGTCATTTTTTAAAGTTAATGCTAGATTCGCAAGAGTTCCAGAGAAGAACCTAGCAAGAAACTCTGTTGGGTTGCTCATTTCAATTTAAGTTTTACAAATTCTTAGGCTGAAACACAGAAACAAACATTAAAATTTACATTTCAATAGAGCTCAAATCAATAAACAAATAATAAAAAAATTACCCCTGCAATATCCAGAACAAGGTATAGGTAAGTAAATGGGAAGCTGAAAACTGAAAGGCTTCCGCGTAGGTACATGACCGGCCATCACAGTAGCACCTTCACACAGGTCTCAACGCATGTGCCAGCCATCAACCCCTTCCACATATTTTAGGGATTTAAGAAGTATTTTAGAGAAACCAGCGCATGTCACCTTTTGACCAATCAGAGTCCGGAATGGCCTAACCTAAACTAAAACTCAACTTAACCTACGAAGAAATGATGAGAATTTTAAGTTCCATAATACCTACACATTTATTTGACTTTCAGTTAGGTTTAGGTGAGATAAGGTTTAATTGTAAAATAAAAAAAGTACTGAAACAAGTTTATTATCACTCTGCCCAATAGGTGACGGGCATTATGCATAATGCCCGGGCAATTTGATTAATGGCAAAGTATTTATCACATTGCCCGCTTATATTGGGCATTATTCATAATGCCCGGGCATTATGCATAATGCCCAATTAATCACATTGCCCGTAACACATATATTTTCTATGGATACGTTCACACACGCCCCGGCCCGGGCCCAGCACGGACGTGTTTAGATAGACTTATAT
The DNA here is from genome assembly GCA_947563765.1 of Anarsia innoxiella. NCBI lineage: Eukaryota > Metazoa > Arthropoda > Insecta > Lepidoptera > Gelechiidae > Anarsia > Anarsia innoxiella. The sequence goes on from OX387420.1 coordinate 474,855, forward strand.
GATTCCAAGATTTGTTTACATACATAGTTAGTTACAAGTGAAGCTAATATAAAGCGTGTAATAATAAAATTAATTAAGTGTTCACACCAAACTGACTGTAAGACGCCGAAAGTGAGCGAGCGTTACGCAGTTAATCTACTTATAGTAAAGTGTATGTGAAATCCGCCAGCGTGGTGGATTACGGCCTAATCACTCTCTGTATGAGAGTAGGCTCGTGCCCCTCGGTGGGGACATATATGGGCTAACAACAACATAGAATCTACTTGCAAAAAATGCGAGAGAGATGTGACAGATATGTATGTATGTAAGTATCAACTAAACAAACCCTCATCTTGACTACTTTCACCGCCAAAAAGCGCTTCTTCACAATCTTTTAATGTATAAATATGTCCTTTTGACATTTCTGTACGAAAGTTGCTACGAAAATATCAAAAAAACATATTTATTTTAGCTAAAACTTGGCGAAATTATTGATTGTTTTGATTCATTTTGACAAATCGAAATTTTGACTGATAGATTGACATTTATATTTTTTTATAACTCTAGAAATAAGATTGGTTATTCGGAGACAAAAGAGAAGTTAATTCAATAAGGCCAAATAATCCACATTATCGCACGTTTTCGGTAATAGGGTATTTGACTATATTCCACAGCTATATTCAAAATATACAACAAAATGTGGCCATCCTAAAAGATTATATTATAAAGAAATATATTTCACTTTATTTTGATGTAAAACATGTTTATTTTTAACAAAATAAAATAAACAAATTGTAATATTTTTTAAATTTTTATCTGGAACACGAACGGCCTGTTATTTGTTGACATTCTGGTGACGTCACACGCGAGTAAACAGCTGTCATAATAGTGCGCTTCGTTAGTGTTTTTCGTGTTTGTTTACTCGCATGTGACGTCACGCGTGACATGTGACCAGCGCCATTACAGAAACAGTGTTATTCGCGGGTTTTATTAAATTTGAATTTCAACATTGATTTTTCATCATTAAAACATTAAATATCAATGTAGGGTAATTAATTATTATCATATAAACATTAATTTAAAATTATTTTCCAAATGTTGTCAAATAGCCTATTGACGATTGCAAGACGAATATTTTTGACGAATGTTTGCATCTTGTGTAGATACAATCAAATCTGCGTCCATGAAACAAATGAAGCGACGTTGCCGAATCTTTCCTCGATGTTTTTTTAGGGTTCCGTACGCAAAGGGTGAAAACGGGACCCGATTACTAAGGAATAAAGCGAAACAGACCGCGACTACATACTTCACTCAAGTAAAAGAGAAAGTTAACGTCATGTCGTATCAAGAAGTCAAAGCATTAGCAGAGGATAGGCCTAAATAGCGAATACTCCACCGACAAGCTAAAATTTAACTGACAGATAAACTTATGTCTATTTCATAAAACATGAAGTTTAAGACAGTAATAGGAATAAAATATCTGCCAGATAAAAGTTATCTCTAGATAGTGAAACCGGATCTAACTGTTAAATAAGATGATGATACCTTTAAGCACATCCTTGTCCCTCGCCTCAGTAACTCTCTGCGCCTCTAAGCAAGTCGTGCTGCCAGGCGGATGGATTCTCGCCTTCTCCTCGGCGCGTCTCTTCTTGCCGTCCAGACCGACCTGTGGGGAGAGAGAGAGAGCAAAATGGATCATACGTAAAAGTTGCATACGCAAAATGTATTAGGTATACGCAAAATGTCACATTCTCAAAATGTCACAAAAATACTCGAAAAGCCTCATACGCAAAATATCACATACGCAAAATAACACGCAAAATGAGACATACGCAAAATGACATACGCAAAATGACACAAACGCAAAATGTCCCATTGGCACAATGTCACATACGCAAAACATCCCATACGCAAGATGTCTCATTCGCATATGTCACATTCGCAAAATGTCACATACGCAAAATGTCACATACGCAAAATGTCTCATACGCAAAATGTCTCATACGCAAAATTTCCAATACGCAAAATGTCCCATACCTTGCTAGTGGCGGGCACGAAAGCGCCCCTCACCAGTCTCGGTTCGGAGCTCATCTTCTTTATACCCTTAACTGACACGGACATAGCGTATAGGGCGAAATCTTTCTTTAAGCGCTCAGGTGCTGGCGTGTTTTGGAGGTAGCTGTAACAATAAGGGCACGTTTCAACACTTACAGATATAAACCGGCCAAGTGCGAGTCGGACTCGCGCAGGAAGGGTTCCGTACCATGTATTGATGATATCAAGCAAAAAAAAAACAAAAATCACGTTTGTTAAATGGGCGCCCGTTTTAATTATAATTTGTAACACTACGCATTAGTTTTAGTTAAAGAGTTTTTATAACTTGGCCAAGTGGCATCTGTTTTGTCTTTTTGTCTATGGCTTTGTTTTTGAATTTTTAAAATTGTCATCGTTACAAAAGGTCTTCGGTTTTGTTTTGTTGTTCGCTTAGCTTCACAAATTGGCGCTCCAACTAGTGGCCCGAAGCCACCTCAGCTATTGCTAGCTTTCGTTATCTTTTAAAACATTAGTTCGTACAAAATGCGATCCGGTCGACGTCGTAGTTTAAGTGCACAACGGACTGAAGAACAATATAGTGAAGCACAAGACGGAGGTGTGCCGCCGGCAATGGAGGCGATGCTGCGGTCGTTTGCTCGCATGCAGGCTGACTCCAATCGTCAACTGGTGGAGTCCCTCATCGCAGCGCGGGCACTCGACTCGCATTCGCACTGCCCCTCGCCGAGCTCGCCGCCGCAACTCGCGGCGCCCGCCGGTAATTTTTCCGGCTGCACATCTCGTTTCCGAGGCGGAACAAACGAACCGGAGGTTTTAGAAACTTTTATAGACACGATAGAGACATACAAAGAAAGTACCAACGTCAGTGACGCTCATGCACTCAAGGGGCTATCCATGCTACTAGAAGGCGAGGCTGCGATTTGGTGGCGAGGTATAAAGGCATCCGTCTTTTCATGGGATGACGCGCTCACGCGTTTACGTTCCATGTTCGGCGTGCCACGCCCGCCGCATAAGATATTCCGTGACATATTCAGTTCCGAGCAAGGTACAGTTCGAACCGAAGTCTTTGTTGCACGGATTCGATCGCACATCGCCTGGTTACCGTACCCAATGATGGAGCAGATGCAGCTCGACATCGTTTACGGCTTGCTTAATCGAAGCATTCGCAAGCGCGTCACGAGGGAGTCTGTATCGACGCTGGATGAGCTCATCGAGAAGGCACGCGGCGTGGAGGAGACCTTGACGGAGGTAGACGAGAAGGCGTCTCCGAGAAGCTGCGTGGAGACCGCGCACGCTGTGAGCGTGCAGTCTGCGCGCACACCCGGCGCACTACAGCGCGACACGACACGCGCGAATCCCGCGCTACCGCCCGCGCCTGCAGCGGAGCCCCCTACTCAGCGACCCGGCCGATCTACGCGCAGCGCTGGCAGCGCGTCGTCGTCGGCGGGCCTGCAGTCTTCTTCGCATCCGTCTCAGGTGGTAAGCGCCACGCCCAACACTGACAGTCAAGGTAAACGTTTCTGTGTCTATTGTAAACGTAGCGGTCATAACAAAAGTGAGTGTGCGAAGCTCACTAAGAACAAAAGTGTTACCACGTCATGTTATACCTGTGGAAAGGCAGGTGTGATTCGATCAAACTGTGATAACTGCAACGATAAACAAACATTTTTTGCATGTGACTTCGTACCGACGGACCTTCTCGTTAGAGACTGTAGCTTGCCAAATACCGATGTTACACAGAATGTTTTGATTCCTACTGATAACTTACCTGTTAACTTGTGTGCTCCGAATGTTGTTTCATATGATAACTCAGCCTGTGTTCATAGGAAAGTCTTGTCCGATAACTCGTTAACGATTGATAACAGTCTCTTAACCAGTAAAACTCCAAATTTCGATAAGACGTCACCTATTAACACATTGACTGCGTCTAATGTTAAATTTGTTAACACTTCGACTGCGTCAAATGCTTGTTTTCCTAACATGTTAACTCCAACGGTTGCTTTGTCGGTTAACACGTCGACTTCGACAGATTTCATTTCTTTTAACACGTTGACTGCCGATCCTAACATTAACGTAAACAATAAGTTTGTGCAGGATCTCGTGGGACGACGGGACGTCCCACGAGAGCATCGTTGTTTATAATAAGAAAGGAACGGGTTTAGTCGATACCGCGGCAAAGCGTAGTGTTGCAGGCTCCACCCTTTACGATTTGCTCCGAAAAAATAGTCATCCTTTCCGCACAGAAGTTATGAGGGTCAAACTTGCCGACGGCATAGCATCTGAAAGGAATGTCAAACTTGCCGATGTTGATGTTCGTCTCGAAGGTAGGCTTATACCTACAACTTTTGTGATTTTTCCTGATGCAGTGCTAAATGATACGCTGTTAGGTATCGATTTTTTGCGTAAAGCAGGCATTGTTCTAAACATTAATAGTAACACGTGGTTTACAGCTGATCGCCCTGATCTTGTTCACCCTCTTCGATGTGAAGCTTCGCGTAACTACGTCGGGTGTGCCGCCGCCGTCGTGCTGAGGGCGGACGAGGGTGCCATGCTGTCACCGCCACAGAGAGCCAGCTTAGCGGATTTGCTGCAGGAATATGAAGACATCTTCAAAGAACGGACAGGGCCCACGCCGTTTGCCGAACATTGCATTGATACCGGCGACAGCCCGCCGATCGCGTCGCCGCCTTATCGGTTAACGCCCGCTAAGAAGAAAGTCGTGGAGGAACAGCTGATGAAAATGCTGAAAGAAGACGTCATCGAAGAGTGCGAGTCTGCATGGGCCGCGCCGGCTCTGCTAGTACCCAAGAAGGATGGCACGTTCCGGTTCTGCGTGGATTACCGCAAACTCAACGCTGTCACGAAAAGGGATGCCTACCCACTGCCAGTCATAGACGATTTGCTACAATACACAGGTAAAAGCTGTTTTATGACTACTATAGATCTCCAATCTGGCTATTGGCAAGTTGGTGTTAGAGAGGCAGACAGGGATAAGACTGCTTTCGTCACTCCTTTCGGCGTTCATCGATTCAAACGTATGCCGTTCGGTCTCTGCAATGCTCCGGCGACATTTCAACGTTTAATCGACCGTTTTAGATCTGGTTCTACGCTCAAAGACATTACGATCCTGGGGTACATCGATGACCTCATCGTGATCTCGGCGACTTTTGAACAGCACTTGCAGGATCTGCGTGCCGTTTTCGATCGCTTTCGTGTCTTTTGCCTCAGAGCCAATCGTAAGAAATGTACGTTTGCGCGAGACAACGTCAAGTACCTTGGTCATATTATCACTCCACAGGGAGTGCTACCAGATCCTGATAAGGTCGCAGCTATTGCAGGAATGAAGGAGCCGGTTTCGTTGAAACATCTGAAGTCGTTCTTGCAAACATGTTCGTGGTTTCGAAAGTTCATTCCGAACTTTTCTAAAATCGCTCAACCTCTGACGCTGCTTACGAGGAAAGACCAAACATGGAAATGGGAAGATGATCAAGTTAAAGCTTTAAAAGAATTAAAGAATCTACTTACCTGCGCTCCTATACTTACCCAACCAGATTATAATCTTCCGTTTGTTCTTAGGACTGATGCGAGCAACTACGCTTTGGGAGCAGTGCTACTCCAGGGGGAGTCACCGCAGACCGAACGTCCGATTGAGTATGCCAGTCGTCTGCTGACGCCAGCCGAACGCAACTACTCGACCACCGAGCGCGAGGCCTTGGCCGTCGTCTGGGCCACCGAAAAGTTTCGCGGCTACATCGATGGACACGAGGTACGCGTTGCCAGCGATCATCAACCGCTCAAGTGGTTACTTACCCTAAAGTCGCCCACTGGCAGGCTGGTTCGCTGGGCCATGAAGCTGCAGTCCTTTAACCTCGTCATAGGTTATACACCTGGAAAGGCGAATGTTATCGCGGATACTCTTAGCCGTCCACCCTGTGAAGGTGAAACACGTGACGCCTGCGGGTTGTGTACCGTCGTCACCGAACTACCACACTGGAGTGCTACGGCCGTTCGTGAGGATCAACTCGCTGATCCCGAGGTAGCTAAAATTCTAAAGGAGCTGGAAGGAAATGAAGAAATTTCTATTAAAAGGTGGACTGAAAGAGGATATCATATGAGTAAGGGCGTTCTTTACCGTTATGCTGACACTGAAAGCGAGGAACCGCAGCTCGTTATTCCTGTTAACCTGAGACAGAAGGTGATGGCGGAATGTCACGACGCTGCTACGTCAGGTCACGGTGGTGTAGAAAAAACACTTCATCGCATTACTCAACGGTTTTACTTCCCAGGCATGCGGCGTTACGTAGAAGATTATTTGAAATCCTGCGTAGAATGCCAACGGTACAAACCTTCTAACCAAAAGCCACCAGGACTCATACAAACACCAGTCCCTGCTCAACGCTTCGAAGTATTAGCTGTTGATCTCTTCGGGCCCTTGCCTAAAGGGTCCAATGGAGAAAGATGGATCCTCATCGTAGAAGATACTGCAAGCAAATGGGTAGAGGTTTTCGCTCTTAATGAAGCTACGGCTGAAGCATGCGCTAAAACGCTTATAGCGGACGTGTTTCTACGCTACGGCTTGCCTCGACGGCTGGTGTCCGACAACGGCGTACAATTTGTTGCAGATGTCATGCAGCACGCTATGTTTGTCCTGGGTGTCAAGCAAAATTTGGTGCCCCTGTATCATCCCGAAGCTAATCCTGTGGAGAGGAAAAACCGAGACCTCAAGACACAGATCGCCATCTTAGTTAAAGACGAACACAATAAGTGGCCGGAAGTCCTACCGTTTGTTCGTTTTTCACTCAACACTGCTTGTACTAGTAGCACTGGACAGACTCCTGCTTATCTTACGTTTGCACGAGAGCTACGCACCCCTGTCGCTGTACAGAGTGATCTCCGTGCCATTGCAGAAGCTGAGAACTACGTACCGCAGATCACGCCTTATCTGCTTAAGCTTGCTGATACATTGAAAACTGCTAAAGAGAAAATTGAGCAAGAGCAAGATTTAAGGAAAATTATAAAGGACAAGACTAGAAGAAATGGAGAAGAGTACATTCCTGGTGATTTAGTACTCCTCAGGACTCATGTGCTGAGTAATGCCAACAAAGGTATCACCTCTAAATTTGTGCCAAAACGAGACGGGCCTTACCGTATATCCAAAAAGCTAAGTCCCACAACCTACGAGCTCACGTATTGCGAGCCGGCCAACGAAGTTATTGGGAAGTATCATGCTATGGATCTTCGTCGCTACCACGAGCGTTCTCATGACAATGGACAAGAACCACAAAGGGTAGTTCCCATAGCACCTAAGAGGAGGCGTGGCCGTCCGCGAAAGTTACGCTAAGCTTCCATTTGAAGTTAGCACTTGTTAGAGTTTTTTTTTCTTTCCCTTCTTGTTTGTTGTTTTATAAAGGCTTGCAGGTTTGACTCTCTTCTTGCTTGTTGTCTTCAAGTTTGACCTGTCGTGAGGGCACAGACTAGGTCAAAAGGGGGAGTATGTAACACTACGCATTAGTTTTAGTTAAAGAGTTTTTATAACTTGGCCAAGTGGCATCTGTTTTGTCTTTTTGTCTTTGGCTTTGTTTCTGAATTTTTAAAATTGTCATCGTTACAAAAGGTCTTCGGTTTTGTTTTGTTGTTCGTACGCATTAGTTTTAGTTAAAGAGTTTTTATAACTTGGCCAAGTGGCATCTGTTTTGTCTTTTTGTCTTTGGATTTGTTTTTGAATTTTTAAAATTGTCATCGTTACAAAAGGTCTTCGGTTTTGTTTTGTTGTTCGCTTAGCTTCACAAATTATTGTTTTCGTTTTAGTATTTTTTTGTAGCGGTAATAGTAATACATAATCTGAAAAATTTTCAATGCTCCAGCTATAACGGTTCATGAGATACAGCCTGGTGACAGACGGACAGCCGAGTCTCAGTAAAGGTCTATCTACACAGATCCGGGACGTGTCCGGGCCGTGGCCCGTCAGGAGGGAAAAAAATACGTCGTCATGACAACGTGTGTTAACGAATCCATAGAAAATGTATGGAATGATATTTTTTCCCTGACACGTCCCGGACACGGCCTGGATGTGTGTTTCTACCCTTTGAGTACGGAACCCTTAAAAACTGCTCCCAAGAAACAGCGCATTTAGCGATTCATTTTAAATTTACTTACCCAAAAGCCATAAGTTTTGGCGAAGAAAACGTTAAGACACATGCTGCAGCTTCGTCCTGTAAAGATATGAAACAATTTGAACATTATATTTCATATACACGGCAAGAGTGGATGGAAATGTTGGGAGGGGAAGGCTAAGACGAACGTACCTCGATCAAATCGAGGATGTAAAGAAAGGCCAAGTCAAGAGTACCCTAAACCAACGTGCACGTATGAGGAGACTGATGAGTGTGGATAAAGTGAAAGACGTGTGTTTGGATCGTAGCAAGTGGAAGGAAGTCTCTGCCTACCTCGATGAGAAACCCAACAAGGTGGACCGACGACCTGGTGAAAGTCGCGGGAAGCCATTGGATGCGGCCAGTGTACGACCGGTCGTTGTGGAGATCATTTGAGGCTTTTGTCCAGTAAAGGACGTCCATAACCTGACACAACGACGGAAAAGAATCGTGATAGATATGTATATATAACTTACCACATTATTGATCCTCAATCCCGTAGGTCCGCAAGGATGGGGCTCCATCATATAATAAGACGGTGCTCCAACTACGCGCCAAACAGCTACAGCATACGGCGAGCACCATAATATACCATGAGTGTGGGACTCGAAGAAACGCTCTAGAGCCGATCTGTAAAGGAAAATGTAACATAATATGTTACAGTTGAACGCAAAAATGTATAAAACGCCTGATGATTATACAAGAGCAAAGACATGTTACGTATTAATTGCTAAAAACATTCCAGTAGGCACTCTTTCTTACCCTGTACATTAACCACGCAGAATGCAGATATTTGTCATTAAGACCCACAACACACGGTGAAACGCAACTGCAACGCAACTGAAACTGCTAGTTACTTTTGAGTTGCATCGAAGTTTCTGCTATAGACTTTCTTAGAAAACCACACACGACGCAACTAGTTTGAAACGTTTCAGATTAGTTAGCGTTGCAACTCAAAAGTAACTAGCAGTTTCAGTTGCGTTGCAGTTGCGTTTCCCCGTGTGTTCCGAGTCTAAATTATAAAATATATCAAAGTAGAACGCAAAAATTTATGAAACGCCTGATGATTATTCAAGAGCAAAGACAACATACGTATTAATTGCTAAAAACATTCCAGTAGGCACTCTTTCTCACCCCGTACATTAACTACGCAGTAGAACGGTGCAGATATTTGTTATTAAGATCCAGAACACACGGTGAAACGCAACTGCAACGCAACTGAAACTGCTAGTTACTTTTGAGTTGCATCGAAGTTTCTGCTATAGACTTCCATAGAAAATAACACACGATGCAACTAGTTTGAAACGTTTCAGATTAGTTGCATCGTGTGTGGTTTTCTAAAGGAGTCTATAGCAGAAACTTCGATGCATCTCTAAAGTAACTAGCAGTTTCAGTTGCGTTGCAGTTGCGTTTCCCCGTGTGTTTTGGCGCTTACATTCAATAAATGTTATGAAACTAAGGGTCGGCACAAATCTGACGGAGCGCAGCGCAGAGCATTTTTGATTGTCATATTATTTTACAAATGACCATCGAAGCGATTACAAGCGAATGTTGAGTCAACTGATTTTTAATATTATTCTAATGAGAACAATGTCGATAATAAATGACGATCAAAAATGCTCTGCGCTGCGTTCCTACAGGTGTGCGCCGACCCTAATCGCCACAAACTAGTTATATCACCTGACAGTCATCTCAGTAGGCTCCCTCTGCTCGAGTTTCCCAGTGTGTATCTCTTCTAGGTCATAGCGTACGTAATTGACGCCTAGGACGAAGCGAGTTTGGACCTGAAATAGGTATGTATGTATGTAAGTAGCAAGTGGATGATTCTACCTCGATGGGGAATTTACTTATATACGTAGCTCGGGATAAACTTCGATACCGCGTTTCAGGTTTTGTATGCGAATCTACTTTGAATGAAGCGATGATGTTTGTATCGTAGCAAGTGGAAGGGAGTCTCTGTCTACCTCGATGGGGAATTTACTTATATACGTACCTCGGGAAAAACTTCGATACGGCGTTTCAGGTTTTGTATGCGAATCTACTTTGAATGAAGCGATGATGTTTGTATCGTAGCAAGTGGAAGGGAGTCTCTGTCTAACTCGATGGGGAATTTACTTTTATACGTAGCTCGGGAAAAACTTCGATACCGCGTTTCAGGTTTTGTATGCGAATCTACTTTGAATGAAGCGATGATGTTTGTATCGTAGCAAGTGGAAGGGAGTCTCTGTCTACCTCGATGGGGAATTTACTTATATACGTAGCTCGGGAAAAACTTCGATACCGCGTTTCAGGTTTTGTATGCGAATCTACTTTGAATGAAGCGATGATGTTTGTATCGTAGCAAGTGGAAGGGAGTCTCTGTCTAACTCGATGGGAGAGAGACAGATATGTATGTATGTATATACTTACTTGTAAAGGCAATAGCACATCTTCGCCCGGCCTAAATTCATAACCCAAAGTAGTTAGTGATTTGTTAAATAATTCTCCTCCTATACGCATAATTTCGTCAATCTATAAACAGAAAGAAAGGCTTAGGGTAATTTCTCTTACTAGTAAAATAATTAGGTTCTTTATTTGATAGAAATAAACGAGTTTTATTTAATACTAGTGGCTGCCCGCGACTTCGTACGCATTATACTATTATTATCTTGCGCGGCGCTCGCGTCGCGTTTGCTTAACCTGCGCTATTGAAATCAAAAGTAGCCTATGTCCTTTCTCAGGCTATAGCCTCTCTGTGTGCCAAATTTCGTTTTAATCTGTTCAGCCGTTTTAGTTTTGACCACCCATCCTAATTAGAACCATTATAAATACGAAAAAAAAAAAGGTATCGAAATCAAAAGTAGCCTATGTCCTTTCTCAGGCTATAGCCTATCTGTGTGCCAAATTTCGTTTTAATCGGTTCAGCCGTTTTAGCGTGAAAGCGAGACAGACAGACAGAGTTACTTTCGCATTTATAATATTAGTACGGACTAGAGGCTGCCCGCAACTTCGTAGGTACGCATTTATCGTCGTATCTTTGAAAAAACACGAAGTATTTTGCGAATAATATAGAGTGTTACTCTGATGTCCAAGCTAAGTTATTGTAAAATATCATTAAAATCTGTTCAGTGGTTTTCACGTGATGAAGTTACAAACATCTATCCATCCATCGACACAAACATTGACATTTATAATATTATAGCTGACCTGGCGAACTTTGTTCCGCCTTAGACGCCATAAATAAGCAGATTTTTGATTTTATTAAGTTAACAATTTCCTTAATTTTTTCTTTCATAAGAACCTTCTCCTGATAATAACGAACAGAACAAAAAAATAATTAGCGAAATCGGTCCAGCCGTTCAGGCGTGATGCCGTGACCAAGGGAAATAGGGATTCATTTTTATATATAGATTAGGATAAGGATTAGAATTAGGATTAATAACATAAACAATATTTCTAAAACAAGAACGCCTAACAGAAAGTTACAGGCAACAAATAGTATCAACTTAATTGCTAAAAACATCGTTGTAGGCACTTGCGTTCACATATCTTCAACAATATAGAAAAAAAAATGATAGTACGTCCGAAAAGTCTTATGCCAGAAAAGTACCACTTTAAGTCTTGTCTTCAGGGCAGAAATGACATAATTTTCGTGCATATTCAAAATTCAATAAATATGTATTCGTAGACTCAAAATCACACTTGAAAATGTCAAAACTATGAAATAACGGTTGATATTGGATGAAGCGAGGGAACTGTGTTTGTATCATAGGTCTCTGCGTATCCCAATGGGAGAGAGGCGTGACAGATATGTATATGTGTATACGTACAATCTTCCTAGTCCACAAGTGGGGTCGCCGTAAGAACGTCATACATCCAGCTACAATGGCCGTAGCAGCCGATTGCAATAATGTATCGTGGAAGAATCTAAAAAAAAACATTAATTTGATTAGTCAAATTCATAGAGTTAAATTGACAGTGTAGTGACTTAAATTGGCAGTGTCACCAAGAGGACGAAGTTTATAACATGGCGATGTCATTAAGATCGTGATGTCACTGGCAATGTCACTAAGATGGTGATGCCACTATGATAGCGATGTCACCAAGATGGTGATGTCACTAAGAAGGCAGTGTCTCTAAGATAACGATGTCACCAAGATAACGAGGTCATCAAGATAACGATGTCACCAAGATAACGATGTCACCAAGATAATGATGTCACCAAGATGTCGATGTCACCAAGATGTCGATGTCACCAAGATGTCGATGTCATCAAGATAACGATGTCACCAAGATAACGATGTCATCAAGATAACGATGTCACCAAGATAACGATGTCACCAAGATGTCGATGTCACCAAGATAATGATGTCATCAAGATAACGATGTCACCATGATGGCGATGGCACTAAGATAGCGAAGTCACCGAGATGGCTAACTAAGATGGTGAAAAAACTCAGAAGGCGGTGTCACTAAGATAGCGTCACCAAGTTGGCCAAATAATCTTCAGATCTTCTATTTAAGTTTCTTTTTGGTTTTTTAGGTTCCAAACTAAACTTACTGAGGCAAATCCGGCGGCCTAGACCCCCTCAATATGGTCCTGCCCCTAGCAGTCTCCACGAAGGCAGTCAGTACTTTAAAGTCGTAGGCCTCATCCGGTGGGACCCCCTTGCTTATCTCTCTAGGGGGGGTCTTCACGTATTCCCATGTGACTTTCACAGATGCTATTGAGTACCTGTAATTTATTTATTATTTATTACAAGAGGCTTCGTACGCATTTATCGTGATAACTTGAAAAAAAAGCATGTTATCCTAAAATTATATAGCCTGTGTCTCAGTACCCTAAACGACTATGAGGCGACTGATGAGTGTGGATGAAGTGAAAGAGGTGTGTTTGGATCGTAGCAAGTGGAATGAAGTAGGCTCTGCCTACCCCAATAGGAGAGAGGCGTGACGGATATGTATGTATGTATGTATGTGTGTCTCATTCTAATGTGCAAGCTACAATATTGCAAAATCTGTTCAGTAGTTTTTACGTGAAAGAGTAACAAACATCCATTCATCCATCCGTCGGCACAAACATTGACAATTATAATATTAGTAGTGTAACAAACGAAACGCAACCCCGCCATACAAATATTAGTTCCACCGAAAATTCATGGATGGCGCCACCTCACTTCTGAAACGCGCTATCGACTTGTATCACGCTGTTAGCTATAAGCCTCAAGTGACTAGGTAGTCCAGTCAGTCAAGACAATTAATTCACAATAATTCCAAAAGTTTTCAAACTTCGGTCAAGTGAATGGTACATTGGGACGACAATAAATCTCATTTTGCAACCTTGTCCGCAGTCCGGAACATTGTTAAAATTGCAATTAAATTAATTTTTGCTCTATGGTCGTGAAAAAAATTCCAAAAGTTCTGCAAACTTGGGGAAGTTTTCGATATAATATTTCATATCACGTATTAAATTTGCAACCAATTTAAGTGTACGGAACATTTTTTTTTATTAAAAATTAATGTTTTTCTTTATTAAACTGAAGCAAACGTTCCAAAAGTTCTGCAAATTTCACACATATATCGGAAAAATATACCGAACGGTTGTATAAATTTGCAACCTTTTTCGTTGACCGGAACATGTTTATTTATAATTATTTTTAATTCGTTGTCATTTTTTCGAGTAAGCTGGTCTCGGAATAATTACAAAAGTTTTGAAACTTGGTTGCAAACTTCGAAAACATCTATTCTGATGTATTTACAAATTTGCAACCTCATACGCTATCCGGAACTTTATGCAATTTGCAAAAATGTATTTTTTATATTTTTTCACCTTCAAGAAAATTTCAAAAGTTTTGCAAATCGAGCGGATGGTCTTATTTTGGGATCGATACCACTATTCAAATTTGCAACTTCGCACGAGACCCGGAACCTTGTGTTATTTGCAAAAATCGACTTTTTTAATTTTATTACCGTCGAAAAAATAAATAGACATAATAAGAATTTCAAAAGTATAGAAAAAAAGTATGAGGATATCAAATATTCGTAAAAAAGGTAAGTAAGCATTAATGGACGACAATGCGTAGGTGAGTAACAGTGTATTTAATCCCCAGATTCGTTTTATTAATCAAAAAATACGTACCGGCAAAATCCTACGTGCGGTTTAAATAAGCCCAACGGAATTTATTTTTGGCATAATCACCTGTCATGTAAAAATAGTAGGTACAAGTAACACAAGGTTCCGGGTCTCGTGCGAAGTTGCAAATTTGAATAGTGGTATCGATCCCAAAATAAGACCATCCGCTCGATTTGCAAAACTTTTGAAATTTTCTTGAAGGTGAAAAAATAAAAAAAATACATTTTTGCAAATTGCATAAAGTTCCGGATAGCGTATGAGGTTGCAAATTTGTAAATACACCAGAATAGATGTTTTCGAAGTTTGCAACCATGTTTCAAAACTTTTGTAATTATTCCAAGACCAGCTTACTCGAAAAAATTACCACGAATTAAAAAGAATTATAAATAAACATGTTCCGGTCAACGAAAAAGGTTGCAAATTTATACAACCGTTCGGTATATTTTTCCGATATATGTGTGAAATTTGCAGAACTTTTGGAACGTTTGCTTCAGTTTAATAAAGAAAAACATTAATTTTTAATAAAAAAAAATGTTCCGTACACTTAAATTGGTTGCAAATTTAATACGTGATATGAAATATTATATCGAAAACTTCCCCAAGTTTGCAGAACTTTTGGAATTTTTTTCACGACCATAGAGCAAAAATTAATTTAATTGCAATTTTAACAATGTTCCGGACTGCGGACAAGGTTGCAAAATGAGATTTATTGTCGTCCCAATGTACCATTCACTTGACCGAAGTTTGAAAACTTTTGGAATTATTGTTAAATTTTCGATTTCGAATGTCTTTAATGACTGGAGTAAGGTAGTACTATCTCAAGCTCTGCCGTATATTAGCTTGCTTCGGTGACTATTATACATCCTAAGACTTGGGTAGAACCTTCCATAGTGCCCGTACTCGCTTGCCTAGGTGACGTGTATGGCTCTATGTGAAGTCGCTCAGTTACTTAACTATCTTGTAACAGATTTCTTCGTAATTAAACTTCGTACGTAACGTTTCTATTGTCTTTTCCTTCTACTTTGGCCGACGAAAACCATCCCCACCTACAACCTGGCGCCCAACGTGGGGCACGTCGAATCAGCCAAAGTACATCACAAGATCAGGAAGACAAACTACTGTCTTTTCCTTTTACTTTGGCCGACGAAAACCACCCCCACCTACAGTAGGAGCAATTTCTGGGCAGTGATTTTTTTGGCCATTGTTTTTTTATCTGTAAATTGTGAAATTGTAACACTTACTTATTTGTCCCAACTCTGGCCATAACTTCCAAGTTTCCTTTGTAAATATCAGCCATTTCATCAATAGTGGAGTATATGACTAAGCCAGCCCCCCCGCCAGGCGACGACTTTCCCGTAGGACCAATGGGATGAGGATCGAAGTAGCAAACTGCCTTTCCATCGGTAGACTTCCATATGCCAACGCAATAGTCTTTCGCGCAGAGCACGCCGTAGTTACACTGAGAAGTCAGTTTTTTTTTTTAATGGGTTCCACATGACAATTTGATTGCCAATAGGGATGATGACTATATTCAAAAATTCAAAAAATAATTAGTCCGTCTTTTAGGCTATTAAAAATAATTGAAACACATCTTTTACCTGATCAAATACATAAATAAATACAAAGATACAGAGCATCAAAGTTGGGGGGTATTATCGTCACTCCTAGGTAAAAACCTTACTTAGCCGTGACTTCATGAGCAACTTTAAGCCAGTGTATCTGTGTCATTTTTAGTTTAAGAGAAAAAAGAAAAAATATGTGTCGAATATTTTAAAATAATCTATGTTATGGACTAAAAATTTTTTTTTGTCATCATGCCCATTGTCCATCCACACGTAAACAAAAAGACCGCAAATTTTAGTTTATTTTTGTTACCTCTGCAGAACAAACTTGTTTAAAGATGCCTCCTGTACTCATTGGGGACTGGGTCGAAAAATTCATTCCTAGTTTACGCTGTCATTCATTCATTCATTCGGTCACCCCTTCAAAGAACTATTCACGCCACGCCGGCAAGTGTGAGCGTGCTAACGCCTTATTCACGCTCTTATTCATTCATTCATTAACAGGCCAGTTAGCGTAGTCGGTAGTGCGTCTGCCTCACACGCACGTCGCGGGTTCGATCCCCGCCGGTTACAAACATTTGTGTGATGAGCATAAATGTTTGTTCCTTATCTGGGTGTTATATTATTTATATAGTTTGGGGTCAGGTGTCCGTGAGTGAAATGTCCCCCAATGTTTATTTATTTATATATTATATATTCCCTCAGCTCTTCAAAGTACCTCTTGATGCCATGTCTCAAGGCGTGAGCACGATAACGCCTTATTCACGCCTAGATCACGCTCTTATTTATTTATTCATTCATTCACTCACTCACCCCATCAAAGAACTTCTTGATGCCTCGTCTCAAGGCGTGAGCACGATAACGCCTTATTCACGCCTAGTTCACACTCACATTCATTCATTCACTCACCCCATCAAAGAACTTCTTGATGCCTCGTCTCAAGCTGAGCACGGTAGGTAACGCCTTATTCACGCCTAGTTCACACTCACATTCATTCATTCATTCATTCACTCACCCCATCAAAGAACTTCTTGATGCCACGTCTCAAGTTGAGCACGTTACCAGACTCGCCAGCTTTTACGTCGCCTGTTATTACTTCTGGTTGCACTTCCAATTTCACCTGAAATTAAATGATTTGGCATTTTATCTTCTATCTTTATCTATATTTAATTTATTAGTAAGTGTTCCGGCCAGGATAATAGGGTGACGATAATAACGGCGCAGCTAGTTACAAATCTTATATTTGGAGTTACATGGTGATATGACTCTAGGCAAATAAGACTACTGGACGACTGGACTGGACTGCAGTAGTCATCAGCGCTGTGGCTTGCCCAAGGCTTGTTGCAGCATTACGCTGAGTCAGAACCTCTTCGCTGTCACAGTACACGATATGAAGCAATCACACATCACAATTTTGTAACTATGTTCACCTTATTTTATCATTAAGTGTGCTTGTAATCAATTGAATTTAGTGTTAACTGTTATTTGTGTACTGTGCAGTGAATAAATGATTTATCTATCTATCTAATGACTTGGAGCTACGCTAATATACTATGATGCTGGCCGTGCGATGATATGTGCGGCCGTGATAGGCTACGTGATTGCTGATGCAGCGGAAACATATTGATGCAGGAATATTTTCACGCTCGCTGACTTGTCTTATCTATCACGTACTCGAGGTCCGCACAGTAAGGATATCTATCTTAAACTTTTAACGTCCCCACTACAGACAGAAGAGCCTACTCTCATACATAGTGATTAGGCCGTACGTAATCCACCACGCTGGCCCAATGCAGGCAGATAGGAATGATATACTCACATTAAAATTCGTAACCCGGAAATCTTTGTGCACTTCTTCTGGAGTCAACCTTGGCGGGTTCTTCGCGACAGGTACCGACATGGTGTACAACCTGTCTCCATACTTCACTATGGTGTCGATTAGCGAAGGTTTCCAATGAGCGTATGGTTCTATTTGATCCACGACCATTGCGATAATCGCTACGGCTGCATCCTAAAATATTAAACAATTAGAGATTAGACGTGATATAAAAGTATGGCGCAAAAAAACAGGCCTAGAACACACGGTGAAACGCAACTGCTAGTTACTTTTGAGTTGCATCTAAGTTTCTGCTATAGACTCCTTTAGAAAACCACACACGATGCAACTAATCTGAAACGTTTCAAACTAGTTTCTGGGTCTTAGTGCTTGTTTCCACTTACAGATAAAATTTAACTGCCAGATAAACCTATGTCTATTTCATAAAACATCATGTTTTAGACAGAGACAGGTATAAATTATCTGTCAGATAAAATTTATAATGTAAATGGTGAGACAGCGCCTTTAATTTAACTTTACAGGTTTTTACTTTACAGGTAGCCGAGTGGAAAAAAACTACAAGAAACCTGTCACAAAGATTGCGAGATAGCTATGTCACTGAGATGATGATGTCAGTAAGATGGTGATGTCACTAAGTTATCGATATCACTAAGATTGCGATATCACCAAGATTGCGATGTCACTGAGATGATGATGTCACTAAAATGGCGATGTCACTGAGATGATCATGTCAGTAAGATGGTGATGTCACTAAGTTATCGATATCACTAAGAATGCGATATCACCAAAATTGCGATGTCACTTAGATGGCAATGTCACTAAGATTGCGATGTCACTAAGATGGCGATGTCACCAAGATGGCGATGACGGATATGTATGTATGTATGACATCTATGTATGTATGTATGTATGACATCTATGTATGAATGTATTACCTGGTTATCCCTATTAGGGTCCTCTAGGAAGTAGTTCTCGTTTTGAGCCACCTTGCCTCTAACGGAACCCGCCGTTCGGCTCATTTTCTCGAAGTGTTTGCCAAGAGCCGAATCGTCTAAGGGCTCAACCAGCACATCTTCCGCTTCTGTTAAATAATAATATAATACGATTAGTAATTTGGTTTTTTTTTTCTGTGAAAATCTATGCATTGCCACAACCAGTCCAGTTTTTTTATAAATCTGGTTTAATTTTGACTCTATCTCCAACACACTATCTTTCACACACTGACTCAATCTCTATCTGGCTCCATCTCCAAAACACTGGCTCCTTTATAACACTGGCTTCATTGAAAAGAGCAACCCTACAGAGTTTCTTGCTAGGTTCTTCTCTGGGGAAAACTGCACTCTTGCGAATCTAGCATTAACTTTAAAAAATGACCCGTCTTATGTGATGTCAAACTCTTCCTACAAGATTAAATAAATTTTCATTTCATTTCATACCTAAACACTGACTATTTCTACATACTGACTCCATCTCCAACTGTCTCCATCTCCAACTGTCTCCATCTCTAACTCCTTAACGACATGACTCTAAAATAAACATACCTTCTTCAGTCTCCCCCTCAGCATCTCCTTTAGCACCCGGTTTCTTCTCCTTAAGTACTGATGTCAATTCATTTGTAACTGTAACTGGGTACAGCCAGTATGGTGCTATCATTTGCTTATTGTCTAGGGGCGCTTTCATCACTGGAAAATAGAAAGTAAAAGTGTGTTTATTATGTGACAAAATACAATACAATACAAATATTCTTTATTGCACACAAAGATATAAGGTACAGACACAAACAAGAATATAAGAAGCAACAGGCGGCCTTATTGCTAGGTAGCAATATCTTCCAGGCAACCTTAGGGTAAGAAATAGCGAGAAATAGGTAATAATGGTTGTAATAAAAATATCCAACTTTATTATTCTAAATGTTAATTTTTGTGCCGATGGATATTTGTTACTCTTTCACACAAAAACTACTGAACAGATCTTGATGAAACTTTGCAATATTGTAGCTTATACATCAGAATAACACATAGGCTATATTATTTTAAGATACGATGATTTTTTTTCCAAGATATGACGATAAATGCGAACAACGTCGCGGGCAGCCTACATTGTTATATTCTAATGTCATAATGCATTGCGTACCTGGGACAACTATGTCTCTTAACTAATCTAGCCATTTGTGTCCCACTGCTGGGCAAAGGCCTCTCTCCTCATCCGCCACGACTTTCTGTCTCGAGCTACCTCCGTCCAGGTGTTTAAGGTGTCCAGCTCGTCCCACCACCTTTTCCGTGGTCTGCCGCGACGCCGTTTGGCAATTGCTAGCCATTGGGTAGCTGTTTTAGCCCATAAGTCATCTTCAAGCTTAGCATACACTCCGTGACAAGACGTTGTCATGGGTTTGTGACGCTTACGTCTCTGTCCATAGTTTTAAATGTGACAAGGACAGCATGACGTGAGATAATTGTCGTGGCACGTATGCTAAGCCTGCTTGCATGCAGCAGACGTGGCTAAATGACACTTGAACTTGGCAGCTGTTTTGTCTATCTACCTTGAATAGGATAACTGAAATACTGTACCTAGCCTCTCGATCAATTCTCCAGGTGTTTGACAGATCATCAGCACAGGTGTAGACTCTGGAGGTACGAACTCTGGTTCTGGCTCGGGCTGGGCTTCTCCGCCCTCTGAAGATTCAAGGTCGAAGGTTAAACAATGAGGAGACTGATGTGGATGAAGTGTGTATCGTAGCAAGTGGAAGGGAGTCTCTGTCTACCTCGATGGGGAATTTACTTATATACGCAGCTCAGGAAAAACTTCGATACCGCGTTTCAGGTTTTGTATGCGAATCTACTTTGAATGAAGCGATGATGTGTATAAAGCAAGTGGATAGTCTCTGTCTATTCATCCTTCTATCAAATGTTCTACTTTCCTCCTCAAAAACCGTGGATTTCTTGAAATTAATATACATCTCCCTCCATAAACCCCCCTAAAATTGCACATACCTCCTTCTTCCTCTTCGTCTTCTCCTTCTCCCCCTTCAGTTGCCATTTCATCCTTGATACGTTGCAATCGTAGCTCGTCACCTACAAAAATAAATTTGGTCACCTAGATTATTAGGCAAGACGAATAGATTAATTTAAAAAATTCAACACGTATTTTTAATTTTTTTCTCCTTAACTAAAAATGACAAAGATACACTGGGTTAAAGTTGCTCGTGACGTCACGCCTCAGTACGATTTAACCGGAGAGTGACGTCAATACCCCCCACTCCGTAACTTTGATGCTCTGTATCTTTGTATTTATTTATGTATTTAATCAGGTAAAAAAAAGTGTGTCCAATAATTTTGAACAGCCTAAAAGACGGACTAAACATAATGGCATTTTTTAAATGTCGTCATCATACCTATTCTTAGGCCTAGTAGCATTGTCTTTTGATCTCTAAGGCCCACTTGCGCAGCCAAATAAACCCGGAGTTAGCTGCTAACACAGGGTTAAATAAATAATTTGTATTGATTTATTTTGATTTAACCCTGTTTTAGCAGCTAACTCTGGGTTTATTGAGCGAGCCCTCCGGTACGCAAGTCGGCCTAAGAAGTGAAATAAGCCCTTACCTTTCTTAATCCTCTGCGGTGTGAGCAGGCCCTTAGCCAAGGTAGGCGCGGGGTCGAACGCGACCACCTGCCCTTCAGCCGCCATCCACACGCCGAGCTGATGGTAGTCGCCTACCAGTAGGTACACGCTCGTCGGTTTCGTAGTATCATACCATAGCTTGAATAGGAGTTCTTTCATTTCTGGGAATTGAAGAATTCATTATTAAGTGATATTATAATATTTGTCGGAGATTACGTCCATGAAGGCTATTTTGGAACCATTTGCAAACTCTTTACTGCTGAAATGCAAGAACTGGCTTGTTTCTGACTGGTTGTCAGTTTGGCGCTTTCATATTTTGAGTTGCTGTCATGTATGATGGATTCTGTTTGGAATATCGGTCAAGACAAGATATCGGAAGACATCACGTACATCTTGTTATTTTATAACGTGATTGGAAACGACGCAATAAAGCTAGTTTGTTCAGTACACGCCCACTGTCTTATTTTAACTATAAGCTTAAACGCCACTTCTGATGACTCGTCGACATATTAAATTCATATGATGATTAAAAGTGAAATAGATAACATCATCAACATCATCATGTCAGCTTATGGACGTCCACTGCTGGACAAAAGCCTCCCCCAAGGATCTCCATAACGACCGGTCTTGCGCTGCCCATATCCAACGGCTTCCAGCGACTTTGACCAAGTCGTCAGTCCACCTTGTTGGAGGCCTTCCCACACTGCGTCGTCATAACATACACAGGGTGAAACAGAAAGGGGGTATAAAGCCGAAACATAGCGATAGTCCTCATGAAACTGAACAACTTTCCCCAAGGAACATGGGTCGTAACTCGAAAAATTTTTTTGGATCGCCTGTACTTAGTCGATCAACTGATCGGACATTTTGTATGGGGAGGTGAATTTTTTTTTCGAGTAACGACCCATGTTGGGGAAAGTTGTTCAGTTTCATGAGGTCTATCGCTATGTTTCGGCTTTATACCCCCTTTCTGTTACATATACAGGTATGTATGTACATAAATACTTATAATAAAGCATATTGTAATTATTTGAAATGCCCAATACAAAGGTACATAATGCTTTGCAATGTAGCAGTCTATTAATCAATTAATATTATAAATGTCAATGTTTGTGCCGATGGATGGATGTTTGTTACTTTTTCACGCAAAACCTACTAATGAGTATTTCATGTTTGACATTATTATAGCTTATATAGGGTGACTTTAAATTAGTGAACGATAGAAAAGGAAATGCATGTACTCGTGATAACAAACAACTTTTACTAAGGGACCAAGGTCGAAATCATTCACAAATTTTTGAACCCCCCATACAAAATGCATCAGCTGATAGTATGAATTTTTTTTTCGGTGATTTCGATCTTGGTCCCATAGTAAAAGTTGTTTGTTATCACGAGTACATGCATATCCTTTTGTATCGTTCACTAATTTAAAGTCACCTTGTATACCAGAATAACACATAGGGCTATATTATTTTGGAATATGTTTTTTTTCCAAGATATGACGACAAATTCGTACGAAAAAGCGGGCAGCCATTATTGTTTGTATGTATATTACCTTTCATCGGAGGTTCACCAGGCTCTTCGCCTTCTCCAAGACCCCCTACACCTTCTTCTTCTTCGCCGCCACCTTCCTGCAATTCCACATCACAACAATAAGAAAACCTACTTATTTAATGGTTGACTTTAACTTTGACTTTAGACCTTTAACTTTGACTTTGACTTTGCACCTTAACATTGACTTTGCCACTTTGACTTAACACTTTTTACTTTGACTTTAACTTTTCACTTTTATTTATTTATTGGAAAACCAACAGCTTTAATAAACTTAATAGAAAATTAGCCACATACAGGTTTTCACAGATAAAAACATAATACAAAGGTATTGCCAAAGCACTTATGCATTGATTGTGTGTGTAGTCACTTAAACACGCACTTAACTTTGACTTTGCAACTTTGCAACTTTGACTTTACGCCTTTAACTTTGACTTTAAACATAATATTTTGACTTTACGTCTATAACTTTGAATTTGCAACTTTGACTTTAACTCACTGCAGGCTTATCAGGCTGTCTCAACGGCAACCTAGTAGACTCTCCCAACTCTATAGAGAAGGTGTTGGCACCCATTTCGAACTTTTCACCCAAATCGTCCACATGTATATCTTTGCGGCCCGTTTTCTTAACGTGGTTCATGTAATACTCGCCACCGGCCTCTGTAATCATTAAAATACATATTTAAGGCCGTGTTTGAACCAAACTGACTGTAAGCCGCCGAATGTGAGCGAGCGTTACGCAGTTTATTGTATTTTTATATACATAGTGTAACAGAAAGGGGATATAATGCTGAAACACAGCGATAGTCCTCATGAAACTGAACAACTTTCCCCGAGAAACATGGGTTGTAACTGAAAAACAAAATCACCACTCCATACAAAATGTCCGATCAGCTGATCGTGTAAGTATGGTCGATCCAAAAAATTTTTTTCGAGTTACGACCCATGTTCCTTGGGGAAAGTTGTTCAGTTTCATGAGGACTTTCGCTGTGTTTCGGCTTTATATCCCCTTTCTGTTACACCCTGTACAATCCCTTATTCGTTCACATATAACCGACAATACGTTATTACGTTATGCGTAGACGCTGACATTCGGCAGCTGATTAATATAGTACGTCACTACGCTCTACGGACGCTGATTTACTACGTAGCTGTAAGCTATAAGCGTATTATCGGCATAGTGTGAACGATAGAAAATGATATTCACGTACTCGTGATAACAAACAACTTTTACTATGGGACCAAGTTCGAAATCTTTCAAAAATTTTCGAACTCCCCATACAAAATGCACCATCTAGTGACTAATGTATAGGAGAACAATTTTGTGTTTTTTCTCACAATAAACTATAAAAAATAGGTAGTTTAAAAAACTAAAACACGCTTTAGCCCGCACTAAATATGCTCCAACATCAGATCAGTTCGAAAGTACCATATTATTGTATTGTCATCAGAACTCAGAGCGTGTGCAAAATTTCATCCTATCCGAAGACTGGGAAGTCAAATTAAGATTCCAAGATTTGTTTTCATACATAGTTACAAGTGAAGCTAATATAAAGCGTGTAATAAATAAAGGACCTACCAATGAAATTAAACATATGATCCTGATGCATTCCCGTGGGTTGCACCGATGCAGTTGCAGCACAAAATGCAGCTGCAGCTGGCAGACCAATCACACGACCTGCTAGGTCATCCGGCTGGGGATTTAATAATAACAAATCATTTATTAAAGACTTTATTTAGGGGCATATTGACTCTGGGGTCTTTTAAATAGGGATGATGACTACATTCAAAATGTCCATGTCATGGCATCAGGCTATGTTATGCGCCGAGACCAAAACCATGTAGTGAGGGTAGCACTGAACCTCCCCGAAAAACAACGAGGACGTGGGCGACCCCCGTATACCTGGTGGACCAGTATGAAAGGTTTAATAAAAACATTTAATTTAATAAAAATAATAAAAAGTTTAATAACAACACACAAAAACACACAATAAAAACAACAAAAACAAAAACATTAATAAAAACAGCAAGCACGGCGTGCCGCGACAATTATCTCACGTATGCTGTCCTTATCACATTTAAAACTATAGACAGAGACGTAAGCGTGACAAACGCATGACAACGTCTTGTCACGGAGTGTATGCTAAGCTAACAGGAAAGAAATTCCTGGCGCAGACGTATTAGGAGAGCCGACCCTACCTAACGTGGGAATGGACAAAGATAAAAAATTCAAAAAATTATTAGTCCGTTCGACTATTATAAAATATTTGAAACACGTTTTTTACCTGATTAAATACATAAATAAATACAAAGATACAGAGCATCAAAGTTACGGGGAGTATTGACGTCACTCCTAGGTAAAAATCGTACATAGGCGTGACGTCACGAGCAACTTTAACCCAGTGTATCTTTGACATTTTTAGTTTAGGAGAAAAAAGAAAAAATACGTGTCGAATATTTTAAAATAATCTATGTGATGGACTAAAAAATTGTTAGTCATGCTTATTGACTATTTGCTTACTTTAATATTATGTGTTAACTCGTATTGTATGTTTTATTTGACAAATAAAATATACTTACAGGTGACCTAGCCTTGTCGACAGCCTTCCCTAAGGCGCTGTTCTCTCCGCGAGGTCCCATCAATATCTGAGCGGTGCCTTTGTTCATCCATTCAAAGGCTTTGTTCTGAAATAGAAAGTATAAATCACTGGTGTTTTGTCACTGGTATTTAGTAGCTGGTATTTTGTAACTGGTATTTTTAACTGTTATTTTGTAACTGGTATTTTGTCACTGGTATTTTGTATCTGTTACTTTATCACTGGCATTTTGTAGCGGGTATTTTGTAGCTAGTATTTTGTAGCTGTTACTTTGATACAGTTACATTATTTAACTGTAGCAATTTAGTAAAAGTGACACAGCTATTGTAACAGAAATTAGGCTACTTGTTACGCTTAGTCAATCACTTATTTGTAGGTCACTATTAATTATTCTGTAATGTTATAACTTTTCACTGTTACGTTGTCATTATCTCTGTTACTAATCACAGGCTACTTAC
Organism: Anarsia innoxiella; assembly: GCA_947563765.1. NCBI lineage: Eukaryota > Metazoa > Arthropoda > Insecta > Lepidoptera > Gelechiidae > Anarsia > Anarsia innoxiella. The sequence goes on from OX387420.1 coordinate 500,773, forward strand.
TCGTTACTCGATAACTGTTATTTTTTCTATATTACTTTGTCACGGCTATAAGTCATAGCTTTCTTCCTTGCCACTGATTTTTTGCCTATTTTATTTTAGCACAGCTACTTTATCGCTGTTATAAAGTGACAGTACTTGTCACAGTAAGCTTGTGTGACAATTAACTATGATAAGTAACAGTGACAAAATTAACAATGATCAAAAAGCAGCTAGTAACTTATATATCATACTTTTTCACTGTTACTTTATCACTGTTACAAGTAACTATTACCAAATACTAGTTACCTGTAAAGTAGCCATGGGCGCCCCAATTTCAGGGTTCAGCTTAGCCGTGGTGATATCCACGGGAGATAGATTGAAGCTGTCATCAGCTCCAGGCGGTAGATTCGCCATGATGACCTTGGCTAGTTCTGCAGTGTCTTTGTTCATGCGGATCAGACATGCGCCTGCGCTTGGTTCGTCTGAAGGGAGGCCTGTGGGGGGGAGATAAGTTAGAAAATATTTTTTCCTAACTATTTATCTCTATCTCTCTCTTATGAAAAAGAATTCTAATCGGGTAAATAACCTTGAAAATTATTCATTTAACTGTTTACATTTAAAATCTAAATGAAAAGGACATACTATGTTACCATATAGTATGTAGGTATGAAACAGATATTATTACTGCTACTTTTCAAGTATTAATTTTTGTCACAGCTATTTAATTAATATGCTTCTTGAATACTATGTCGCTATAAATATTATTATTACTTTGTCGCTTTCTGTGTTAAAAGGAAAATTACAACTGCTACTTTTTCACTGTTACTTTTTATCAGTTATTAAATAACAGTTATTTGTCACAGCTACTTTTATTACTTGAACGAATTTATTTAGATTTCTCACAGTTATTTTCAAAGAGGCATTTAATATCAACGACTCACAATCGTTTCATTTACTTGCTCATAAGTTTCAGTTACTTTTAACTGTTATTTTGTCACAGCTACTTACCATACTCGTCACAGCCATGCGGATCAAACATATACAAGCTGTCATCCTGCTTCATGACCGCTAACGAGCCGCCTCTAGCCGTCAGCACTGCAGCCTTATTGTTCTTGAATACGAAGTCTAGGGCTTGCTTCAGGGACATCACGTCGCTACCTTGGGGGGCGTTTAGGAGACCTGAAACAGGAAAGGGGGAGTTAGTATTTAAAGCAATAATTAATGCGTAAATATAATTTAAAAATTATTTTTACTAAGTATTTTCGTAACTAGTATTTAAGCACAGTTAATTAGTCACTGTTAGTAATTTACAGCAGCTGATGCCTTGATAAATTAATTTTTCACAGCACCTTGTCACTATTACTGTGTCACTGTTATTTTGTCACAGCTACTTTGTCACAGTTACTTATTACTAGTTATTGTCACAGCTACTCTACCCCAGCTACCTCCCCCCCTCCACTAACCGCTGGCGGCAGCATCGTCGACGTCGGTCTCGATGCAATCAAAGTCCGTGATCCGGAACCGCGGCAGCACGTCTATAGCAGCCAAGGTGCCAGTGGTGCCGGAACTCATCTCCTCCTCCTCGGGCTCCTGCTCGCTCCTCGTTGGCGTCTCCAGGTTGATGCCCATCTTCTCTAGATGCTCCATGGTCTTCTCGTAGAGAATGTCGCCTCGGTTTAGGACCTAGGGGGGAATATTTGGGTTTAAGAAAGCTAAAGAAGTGTGTTTGTATCGTAGCAAGTGGAAGGGAGTCTCTGTCTACCTCGATGGGGAATTTACTTATATACGTAGCTCGGGAAAAACTTCGATACCGCGTTTCAGGTTTTGTATGCGAATCTACTTTGAATGAAGCGATGATGTTTGTATCGTAGCAAGTGGAAGGGAGTCTCTGTCTACCTCGATGGGGAATTTACTTATATACGTAGCTCGGGAAAAACTTCGATACCGCGTTTCAGGTTTTGTATGCGAATCTACTTTGAATGAAGCGATGATGTTTGTATCGTAGCAAGTGGAAGGGAGTCTCTGTCTACCTCGATGGGGAATTTACTTATATACGTAACTCGGGATGGATGGATTATGACCTTGATGGGGGCGAGACGTGACAGATATGTATGTATGTATGTATATACCTCTTCAACATGATTCGGCGTCCAAGCGGAAGGATGTACAATAGAAGCCATGGCGATCGCAGCCAAAGACGCGGGCGTGGCTTGTTTACCGCGGTGCGACTCCGGAAACCTTTCATCTGCTTCGTGGTACGCGCCGCGAACTATCCAGCGGTTAGGGCCGATTGCTGGAACGAAAAAGAGGGGGTATATTTTAGAAAATTGTATTTCATAATAAAATATTTTTTTAAAATAGAGACATTATAACTGTTTTCTCCCCAAAAGATCAATGTTGTAAAAATATAAAAAGGCCCCACAAATAGCCCCCGTATAAGGCCCCCATTTACGCCAAACTAAACAAAACATTTTACTTAAAATCTCATCTGTGCACCTTATCTAAACGGCATAGCAAAGCTTTAACAATGAAAACAATTAGGATTTTTTTTATTTCCAAGGTAGTATGTCAAAATATGCAGTGGAAAGGTGCCTCTGTCAGCAATAGTAAAGACAGAAAAAAATACAGTATAGAGGCCTACAACAAATAGATTGAAGATGGCTTCAGATTATGATAAAGATTAAGTAATTCAAATAAAGTCTATTTTGTGAAATTGTAAAAGGCCCCCACAAAAGCCTTTATAAAAAGCCCCCAACAAGGCACCTTATAAAAACGCCCCTTTACTCACGTTTCATCTCATTAACAGGTTCAGGCCGCACACCCAGATCGTAGATCCGCACTTCAGATATACTGAACGGCTTCTTTTTCAGCGGTCTGAAGTTATCCAGGAAATGTTCACACATCCGCGGCAGTCGCGTGAAACAGAGCAAGCACGCTTTGCCGCCATCTTGTAGGCCCACCTGTGGGATAAATTATGTACAGTAAATGTTGATACAAGAATGCACATAGATCTTTGTAAAGTAATCGTCTAATTCCAACTTCGTATAGCGATATCTGTGTCGCACACACCATGACGTTTGTTTTGTCAGTTTCGGTTCAAATGCGAGAGAGTGCTACAATAAAGTAAATTCTAAATTCAAATTCTGATGAACGATTAATCTAATAATTGATGTACATGGAAATTAGCATTCGTTTGTATTTGGAAATACAATATTTGCTGAAATCCGGCAACCAATGGACCAGCGTGGTGTATTACAGCCTAATCAATCTCGTATGAGAGTAGGCTCGTGTGTCTGTAGTGGGGGACGTAAAAAGGGCTGATGATGACGATGATATACTTACAGTATTGCCATATCTATCAGCCGGCCATGGATGATATACATAATATTTGCCTCCTTCATTCCATATCGCCATTTCAATTTCACCGGGGAACTAAAAACATCATTAAAGTAACATTAAAATTATAGTAAAAAAAAATTAAATTTATTATCACAAATTACATAAAAATGACAATTTAAAAACACAAAAAATAATAATACATAAAACAGCTAAAGTATTAGCTATGTCAAAAGCCGAATCGAACCCGATGCAAAAGTGCCCATGACACTAGCAACATTTCCACGCTGAATGGCGAGGGAAATGCGTTGCACCAGTAAGAAATTGTTGCAAAAAAGCTTGTTTTCGTTTATTATTATATCATCAGAATCAGATATCAGAATAACACATAGGCTATATTATTTTAAGATATTGTGTAAGATTTCCAAGATATGACGATAGATGCGTACGAATCGCGGGCAATCCTAGCCTCTTCTCAATTTAATCACCGCGAAGTATCTCACATACATTACATCGGTATCGTAGTGTGCGATGCATTCAAATGTATGTGAGATACTTCGCGGTAACTAGACTTGCAGGATACTTGAATCGCCTCGAAGTATCGTAATGTGAGAAGGGGCTTTTAAATAAACTAAAGGCTGCCCGCGACTTCGTTTGCATTTATCGTCAAATCGCGGGAAAAAATGGTGATATCTTAAAATTATAATGCCTATGTATTATTATGATGTTCAAGCTACGATATTGCCAATTTTCATCAAAATCCATTCAGAGGCTTTTGCGTGAAAGAGTAACAAACATTGACATATATAATATTTGTAGGACCTTACCTGTAATACTCCAGTATCAGCTTCTTTAAAGAAAGATTCGACGGCGCGACACAAATCGAATATTTTCGTGTCGTTCGAGAAAAGCTTGCCCCAATACGCTATGCCTCTTTGCTGAAATGTTTCAGACAATATTTTTAATGTAGATGAAGCGAAAGAGATGTGTTTGGAGCGAAGCAAGTAGAGGGAAGTCTCTGTCTACCTCGATGGGAGAGAGGCGTGATAGATATGTATGTATATTTGATGTGCTGTTTTTTAATAAGCTAACAACTTTTACGCTGTCCCACATTTCATGTAACAATTGTGCTTCTAATCAATAATATTCAATAAGTCGATGTCAAAAGGCATAGCGTACATTTTGACACCTACGTCGCGTACGAGGGACCAGTCTGTCTCCACTCTCCAGCTAAGATTTAACTACTGGATAAATCAATCCTTTGCTAGAAGTCTTAGCAAACTTGTCATAGAGTAAAATGTAATAATCATTGATTCAAATAACGTAACCATTTGTGTCCCACTGCCGAACAAAGGTCTCTCTCCTCATCCTTTCTGTCTCGTGCTATCTCCGCCCAGGTATTTAAGGTGTCTAGCTCGTCCCTTTTTCAAAGTCTGCCGCCACGCCGTTTGGTAGTTAATAGCCAAATCATATCAGCTTATGGACGTCCACTACTGGACAAAAGCCAGGATCTCCACAACGACGGGTCTTGCGCTGCCCGCGTCTGAGGCTTCCCACGACTTTCACCAAGTCGTCGGTCCACCTTGTTGGAGACTTCCCACACTGCGTCGTTCGTTGCGTGGTAGCCACTCGAGAACCTATCTGCTCCATCCGAGCAATGTGCTCCGCTCACTGCCACTTAAAGTCTGCGATTCTTCGAGCTATCTCATTAATCTACGTTACCTAAATAGAATAAGAAAATAAATAAGATATAAAACCTTACCTTCTGCATATAATCCTTGTCTCTAATAGTCAGAGTATCTGCCAATTCTCCTAATACTATCCGTCTAACTGGGCCGCCGCGAGCCATTACTGAGTCCTGAAATATCAAAGAATAGAATTAAAAAAACCGGCCAAGTGCGAGTCGGACTCGCGCAGGAAGGGTTCTATACCATTCACTATTGATATCGAGCAACGAAATCAAAAACATCGGTCAAGTGCGAGTCAGACTCGCGCAGGAAGGGTTCTATACCATTCACTATTGATATCGAGCAACGAAGTCAAAAACATCGGTCAAGTGCGAGTCGGACTCGCGCAGGAAGGGTTCTATACCATTCACTATTGATATCGAGCAACGAAGTCAAAAACATCGGTCAAGTGCGAGTCAGACTCGCGCAGGAAGGGTTCTATACCATTCACTATTGATATCGAGCAACGAAGTCAAAAACATCGGTCAAGTGCGAGTCGGACTCGCGCAGGAAGGGTTCTATACCATTCACTATTGATATCGAGCAACGAAGTCAAAAACATCGGTCAAGTGCGAGTCAGACTCGCGCAGGAAGGGTTCTATACCATTCACTATTGATATCGAGCAACGAAGTCAAAAACATCGGTCAAGTGCGAGTCGGACTCGCGCAGGAAGGGTTCTATACCATTCACTATTGATATCGAGCAACGAAGTCAAAAACATCGGTCAAGTGCGAGTCAGACTCGCGCAGGAAGGGTTCTATACCATTCACTATTGATATCGAGCAACGAAGTCAAAAACATCGGTCAAGTGCGAGTCGGACTCGCGCAGGAAGGGTTCTATACCATTCACTAGATTAACAATAGCCTAATAATAATGTCTAAAAGTAGCTATTATTAATATAGAGCAAAAAAATCACGTTTGTTGTAAGTGAGCACCTCTTAATTATTATTATTCTATTTTTAGTATTTGTTGTTATAGCGGCAACGGTAATACATCATTTGTGAAAATTTCAACGCTCTAGCTATAACGGTTCGTGAGATACAGCCTGGAGACAGTCAGACGGACAGCCGAGTCTCAGTAATAGAGTTTTTTACCCTTTAAGGTATGACAGATATGTATGTATGTATAAAACTAACCCTATAATAATTATATCCAATATCCAGAGTCTCGTCAAGAGTATCTTCATTCCACGCTCTACATCTCAAACGTCTACACATTGCCATCGCTATAACACAACATGCTAACCCTGCGTACGTTTTGAAAGCTTGGTATCTGTGGATAAGATAAAGCTAGGTCTAAAGCCGGATTTACATTACAAAACTTTATCTATTTGAACTATCTGTTAAAAAGAGATTTATTACTAGAGCTTGCCCGCGACTATAATACAATACAAATATTTTTTATTGCACACAAAGATATAAGGTACAGACACAAACAAGAATATAAGAAGCAACAGGCGGCCTTATTTATAGGCGGCCCGACTTCGTACACATTTGTTGACATAACTTGAAAAAAAAACATTCTATTTTAAAATTATATAGCATATGTGGTATTCTAATGTATAAGCTACAATATTGCCAAGTTTCATCAAAATCTGTTCAGTAGTTTTTGCGTGAAAGAGTAACAAACATCCATCCATCCATCTATCGGCACAAACATTGACATTTACAATGTCAATTGAAAGCTAGCAACATGAAATACCTATCAAATATATTTTTTATAAAATGCATCAATTACTGAAATTTGTACTTATTAAAAAAGGCCCCCATACAAAAGTTATATTTATAAAAGGCCCCCACCCATTACCATGGGGGTATTTGGGGCATTTGAAGCATTTCCTTACCTGTAACTAGCAAAATGCCGCGTCGCCCTAATTATCCACTTCTCAACATCTAACTGATTGAATTGAGAGCTGAAGTTTTGGTCGGCAAACTCAACAAAACTGTGTTGCACCTTCTCTTCCTTCGGGTATGGTATTAAGTCATCTCTGGTGGGAGAAATTTGTGGTATTAGATGATGAATGAGGAAAAATAGTATAACGGTAGGATGTTATGCAGAGCTGCTTGCTAGTTAAAATAAAGTGAAGTACTGAATTTAATCTAAATTGAACCATTTTATGTTTGTTTCAACTGTTTTAAATCGTAGTTCTACGAAAAGAGCATCCAACCATTAGGTTATATAGCAAAATAGTAAAAGCAAATTTTTTGGTATCAATTAGAGTCCACATCCCCTATTCGAGCTAGTATGAAGAAAATATGTTCGCATGTAACAATTTTCAAAGTTCTATATCTCCGAAAGTATATCACTTTCGACATTTGTCCAAAATACTATCGTTTTATAATATTTTTCTCTATCGATTGACGTAAGTTTCATCAGTGGCCGCCATTATTTTTTTCTGTTTAATAAATTACCAAATGATTTAAAAGAAATAGATAGCCTTAATATGTTTAAAAATAAATTAAAGAACTTTTTATTAAGTAAGAATTGTTATTCTATTGCTGATTTTTTAAGTGATTGTTAATTTTTTTAAGTTATATACTTTTTTATCCCTGTAATGATCTCAAAAAAAGTTCCTACTTAATTATTACTTTGTAAGTTAGCTGTTACTAGCATTTTTTCGCACACAGTGTTTATTTGTACTGTTTTTGAAAATAAATGTCTTATGTCTTATGTCTCCATACGAGCTCAAATATTGGATGTTGAGTGTAATTGATACCGAAAATTTTTACTATAGGTACCAGGCTCCATATAAATATGTTCGATGTCATTTTATGTATCTGTTTTTAAGTGTAAACAAAGTTTCTTGCTAGATTCTTCTCTGGGGAAAACTGCTACCTTGGGAATCTAGCGTTAGCATTAAAAAATAACATCGACATATTCCAAGTGCTATGTATACCAAATTGCCAACAAAATAAAGATTATTTGTGTCTTATTACATATTCTGTTAGAGAAAAACTAGGATTGGCTCATTTTTACACGCTTTATATTAGCTTCACTTGTAACTAACTATGTATGTAAACAAATCTTGGAATCTTAATTTGACCCACTTCCCGGTCTTCGAATAGGATGATATTTTGTACACGCTCTGAGTTCTTATGACAATACAATAATATGATCTGATGATGGAGCATGTTCAGTGCGTTTTTGTTTTTTAAACTACCTATTTTAATTTATAATATTCTAATAATATATTGTAACTGTTGGTTTCCCATAAAGGCCAAAACACATGGGATGCGTATGTGTTGCGTATGCGTAGACGTATGCGTACCTCTGAGTTGTAATGTATGGAACTGTCACCGCTTGCGTAACGTAGTCGTACACGTCGACGTGACGCGTTGCCCGGTGTCACATCGGGTTACACCGTAACTACGCGCGTGGCTACGCCGTTCTTACGTCTACGTTACGCATACGCATCCGGTGTGTTTCAGGCTTTAAATAAAATTTAAAAAATGTTATTCACTAACCTGCCATAGGAATGCCCATCAGGTCTAGGAGCATACAGGAAGAAATCTTCGCCTCTCAATTGCATGATTTGTTCCACCGTCGGCTCGGGGATCGGCTTCTCGGGGGGTATTGGGGGCTGGGGGGCCGGCTGGGGGGTAAAAAAGGCCCACAATATAGTGACATTGTCTTTCTACCCTTAGATTATTTATGTACTTGCTTTTTCCAGCGGCTCTTTTCTTCTCTTTCCACTCATTATATTTATTAACCGACTTCAGAAAAAAGGAGGTTTCTCAATTCGACTGTATATTTTTTAAGTACTAGCTTTTGCCAACGGCCTCGCTCGAGTTTAGAATTATAATATCTCAATTCGACTGTATATTTTTATTTACAGACATACATTTAAACAGATACATAAAATGGGTTTTAACTTTCATCCCCTAGGGGTGGAATTAATTAAAATCCTTTCTTAGGTAATAGGGATGACGACTACATTCAAAAATTCAAAAAATAATTAGTCCGTCTTTTAGGCTATTAAAAAATATTTGAATCACAATTTTTACCTGATTAAATACATAAATAAATACAAAGATACAGAGCATCAAAGTTATGGAGTGGGGGGTTTTGACGTCACTCTTACGTAAAAATCGTACGTAACCGTGACGTCACGAGCAACTTTAACCCAGTGTATCTTTGTAATTTTTAGTTTAAGAGAAAAAAGAAAAAATACGTGTCGAATATTTAAAAATAAACTATGTGATGGACTAAAACATTTTTTTTGTCGTCATGCCTATTCCTACGTTATACATAGTAGCTTTAAGTGCAAGGTCACATTCCGATCCGTCCAGTAATTTGGCCTATGTGTTTATTGATTATTATGTATGTCAATCACCACACTTTTGAGTTTTAAATTATTTAAATTTAAGTTTTACGGACATTCCTTATATTCTATCTATCTTTAGTATTGCCCTACTGGAGATAAAAATAGTTATCTGTCTTAAAATTTTTCGTCCATATTATTAAAAGAATATTCTTAATGAATATTTACTTTTTTGGTTGAATACATACATATTAAATAAGGAATTTTACTGGTAACATAAAATAAAAATACTACACTCTACTCTAATAAATAAAATATAACCGCTAAACTAAACTAAACTTAACCTTTTGTTTAGAATAGATTATAACAGATTAAGATACGTCGCCCGTGTCACAGTCGTTCACACAGTCGTTCACACAGTCGTTCGAGAGAAAAGAGAGAGAGGGGGGATATCTGTGGCGCCATCTTCGCGTCACTAGTGCTGCTCTCTTCACTGTTACTGATAGAGATGCGCGTAAATATATTCCAGCTAATACTACAAACCTACCGGTGCCAAAATATCTATGGGATTCTTCTGAAGGATAGGTTAGAAGTGACAGCTACGTGACATTCGTGATATGCCGATCGCAGACAGTTATCTGTCTTTGAATATTGGGAACTGCCGTTAGTCGTCTCTCTTATGCCGGTTTCACACGAGGGCAGAACAGTGGTCAGTACAGTACTGCTACTGTTTAAACGCACAGAATAGTACTGCCTTGACAGTGATCAAGACTGAACAGTTAATAGCCTGCCGGTCTATTTTTTCGGGGCAGTTTGGTCCCCCACCACCGTTCTCGCTAAACACAGAAGCTCTGGTCTTCATGCCAGCCAGGGTCTGATCCAAAGTTTTTGAATTTTATTTATTTCATTATTTACACACTCAATAAGCTCATCCAGACATATTTTTGCAACAATTTTTTGTAAGTAGCGTAAATGGTCCATCGCTGTTTCATACGGACTGTCCTACTATTTCGCCCTACATTTGAACGCTACTGTCATTCCAAACTATTCTGCCCACTGTTCTGCCGTCGAGTGGAACCAGCATTATTGATACGTACCTCAACGGGAATAGTAGATTTTTGATAGAACTGCTTCACTTTTCTCTTCGATGACTTTCTTGATATCGTTAAACTAAGCATGCTTAGGGACTGTAGCGGGTACTTTTTCTGAAATACAAAAAGCAAAATAAGCACTTACAATAGATAGGTAGAATTTATTCGTCAAGTAATAAGTCGATATATTTGGAACATTAACAGATGAGAGAGGCAAGAATGGAAGGGAGGCTCTGTCTACCTCGATGGAGAATTTACTTATATACGTAGCTCGGGAAAAACTTCGATACCGCGTTTCAGGTTTTGTATGCGAATCTACTTTGAATGAAGCGATGATGTTTGTATCGTAGCAAGTGGAAGGGAGTCTCTGTCTACCTCGAGGGGTGAAACACGTGACAGATATATATGTAAGTATAAAAAATCTTACCTTATACTTCTTCTCGTCAATCAAAGCGTTTATCCTAATCTGTTCCCATTCGCTAGGACAGTGGTACTTTCTTATATTCATATCTACTGTGTAATCCGGCCATCTTATTAAAGGATCCGCTTGGACGATCTGTAAAAATAGTAAATTCACTTTAGCTGTGTTTTCGTTCAGACGTTCGTTCCTTTCAGGGGTTTCGTTCAGGGGTTCGCGAAGCCTTGCTCGGGGGGTCGCCAGCAAAGAGAAAATGGCAAAATTCTCAACTAAGTACAATCAAAACACATTTTTTGTGATTAACCAACTGACCTCGTACTTACTATCATAACCCTCGCGGTTTTTTGCAGAATTAAGGTTGTAATCTTGACAAATAGTGTATGTAAGTACCAATAAAAGGGGGTCATCAAAATTTTTCAACCCGTAAAGGGGTCGCCATATCAAAAAGTTTGAAAACCACTGCTCTAAATAGTGCTACTGTCGTATAAAGGCTCCAAAGCCCCTTTTGTACAAAAGGGCCTTTTATAAAATGCCCCTCATGCAATTAAATAGCGCTTAAACATTACCGAAATATCAGTCAATGTGACACTAGGCTGTTTAGCAGACTTGTCAGTGACGTCCAGCTTCCCATGGTTGTTTAAGAAGTCCACAACAAAGGATACTACGCCCGGGTAACGGAGAATTGCGCCGGCGCCGCCCCTGAAAATGTAATAGTAAAAATAATATAGTATACATGGAGTTCGTTTTTTAAATGACTGACGGTTAAATAGAACAAAGCTTAGCTTGTCTTAGAAAAGGATTAAATGTAATGGTTAAATAGATATGTTACAAATAGGCACGATGACTAAAAAAAAAGGTTTTGTCCGTCACATAGATTATTTTAAAATATTCAACACGTATTTTTTCTTTTTTCTCTTAAACTAAAAATGACACATATACATTGAGTTAAAGTTGCTCATGACGTCACGCCTTAGTGCGATTTTTACGTAGGAGTGACGTCAATACCCCCCACTCCGTAACTTTGATGCTCTGTATCTTTGTATTTATTTATGTATTTGATCAGGTAAAAAACGTGTTTCAAATATTTTTTAATAGCCTAAAAGACGGACTAATTATTTTTGAATTTTCGAATGTAGTCATCATCCCCATTCCTAATCATAGAGTCTGGTTGGTTCTATGGTTGAAGTGATCAAATATTAAAATTATTATTTTCAACATCTGAAGTCAAAAACAATCATCATCCAAAACAACTACTTAATCTTAAAAAAAAATAAAAGTATGTATCCTATTTACTGGAGCACATATCAAAAGCCAGAGGCTTTTTACCAAATTACCAAAACGGGGCGTTTTATCTTTTCTACATTTTTCCCTTGGGGCATTTATTGCACACCCTTTTTTAACACTGTCCACGTACGTATACAATAAGAATTATTCTACTAATTCTATTTTTTTTAACAGTTTATTGTAATATGATAGTACATAGAGACAGAAAAAAAGAAGTTATACAAAAGGTACAGCATATTTTCTACAAGAAATCTCTTCCTGCAGACCCCACAGAGAGAGAAGTGAAAATAAGAAGGCAGGATAGTCACTTCTACACACCATTTTCTACGATAATTGAGAAAGAATACTCACAATTTATTATATTCTCCATATTCATCTAGCATGAAAGGGTCGAAGATATAACATATAGTCTTCACTTGACCTCCACCTTCGGGTGGGTTACCCCAGATAAGAAAATGCGTGTCGCCACCAACAGTCAAAATAGACATATAATTTGACCCTGCTTTCTTTTCCATTAATCTGGAAATAATCAAAATTATTATTTTTGGATTAAAGATTATTTGGGTCATATAAACAGAAAAAAACAAAAAATGTCTCTCCTGTTCCCGAAAGTTAAAGACACTGGAAGCTAATTTCTCAACTTAATGCATATCCGCATAATCTGTGTCCGATGTAGTTTTGGCCTGTATAAACATTTTGAGGATAAGATGCTCCAGTATCATCAGGACCAGGAAAGACAATTTTGAACCCTATTCTGTGTATGACTCGTTTATATCACGGAAATGCATGGGACGTGCACCAAAAAAAAAAGACCAAAGAATTAAGGGCTAACTACACATTTACGGGAACACGTCCCTGACGGAACACGGCAAATATCGGTTACATACAAATTGTATGAACTGGTTCACACAGATCCGTGTCAGAGCGTCTAATGAAACGGACAACTAGCCCTGACCCGGAAATATTGATTTGTTGACGTTGACTGACGCCGCGTTGTTAACGCTGCGTTGCTTACGCTGCGTTGGAACGCCGTTCTCTACTATTCCATAGTGCATCATCTGCCGCTCTGCAGTCTTCAAATCCTAGATTTCAAGGTTACAACGATGAAGATAATGATTATTTATTATAAGCCTATTTCATCAAAGCTTCACTCATGCATCTCCACATATTCCTGTCAGCGGCTGCTTCCCACCAATCTTTCCTAAACGAGCGTAGGTCATCTAGCCGCCGTTTCTTGGGCCTACATCAACGACTTTGGCCGCCAGATGCTGACTCATTATCATAAAATGAGCGTCGCTCTTATCGATGTAGTCTACACCACTCTGCTCTATTCTCCGCCCGTTTGAGCACCTGATACGACAAAACTTCCATTCCCTCTTTTAAAAAAGACGATGAATGAAGCAGAAGAACCGAGGTCACCGACATAGCTCGAAGAATCGCAAACCTTAAGTGGCAGTGGGCGGGGCACATTACTCGCAGAACTGATGGACGATGGGGCAGAAAGGTTCTCGAGTGGCGACCACGCACCGGACGACGCAGTGTGGGAAGGCCTCCAACAAGGTGGACCGACGACTTGGTTAAACTCGCTGGAAGCCGTTGGATGTGGGCAGCGCAAGACCGGTCGTTGTAGAGATCCTTGGGGGAGGCTTCTGTCCAGCAGCGGACGTCTGTAAGCTAACATGATGACGATGACGATGACGATTAAAAAAGTAAATTAAAACTCACTCCATCAAATCAGTAACTTTATCATCGCTGTTATCAGGATTCTTGGCGAGTATACCCTTCTCTTTCTCATCTAACCGCACCGTGTATTTTGTATCGTGGAAGAAGAAATATGGGAGTAATTGCTTCAGTTCTAACTGGGGCTTTCCTGTGGACATATACAGGGTGTAACAGAAAGGGTATATAAAGCCGAAACACAGCGATAGTCCTCATGAAACTGAAAAACTTTCCCCAAGGAACATGGGTCGTAATTCGAAAAAAAAATTTCGCCTCCCCATACAAAATGCCCGATCAGCTGATCGAGTAAGTATTGGGCGATCCAAAAATTTTTTTCGAGTTACGTTACGACCCATGTTCCTTGGGGAAAGTTGTTCAGTTTCATGAGGACTATCGCTGTGTTTCGGCTTTATATACAAATAATACCAAGCTTTATAAGCCAACAAGCAGCGTGGTGTTTAACTTAATCACGCTCATATGAGAGTAAGCTCGTTCGTGTGTCTGTAGTGGCGACGTTAAGGGCTGATAAGGAAATATAATAAGTCTGCTTAACGAAGAACCCTGCATACGCCAAAGAAGAAATTCGAAGGTGTATGTGAAATCCGCCAACCCGCACTTGGCCAGCGTGGTGGATTACGGCCTAATTTCTCTCTGTATTAGAGTAGGCTCGTGCCCCTCGGTGGGGACATATATGGGTAACCATCTGACCATCAGTGACCCACTGCTGGGTAAAAGCTCCTTCCTCTCCACGATTGTCTACCCAGTCGTCTTTTTTGTAACCAAAAACATCAAGTTTAAACAATTACCTTTATAACATTTTAAACACTGCATACATTTCTTGTAAAATCGATCGCCATGTTCAATGACGTCATCTACGTCCCTCTTTTGTAACTGATCAGCTGTTTTTTCTTCTAAAAGGGCTCTGGCTACAAGCGCTATACAGCCAGTGTTGGGTGCTGAAAGAAAATATACTCTATTTTATATCGGGTATGGTTGGGATTTGTATGTGACAGTATTTGGAGTATAGTCTATTTTGGTTGGTCAAACTTAAATTATTTTTAGTATTATAAAAATTATATAAAAAAAATATTGTAAGCTATATTTAGAAGATTTATCATATAAGATTTTCTAATTTAATCTAATTTTCTATGCAATGCAACAGCCTCTCTTGTAGTCAAAGATTATGCCAAAGTAAATAATGTGAAATACATAAATATACAAAATAAAGCATTATCATCACACATATGTGACAATAAAATAATACAATTTTTGTTTTAGATATTTTTTTTAAAATTAAATTGCCTGAGAGCCTTTGGTCACTTATTATGACAAGAGGGCATTTTGTCGAAAAGGGGCATTTAAACAAAAGGGGCATTTTTCCAAAAAGAACTTTTTACTAAAAGGGGGCTTTTATTAAAAGTTCTTTAAATTCATTATTATGTCTTTTTTATTTTTTACTTTGTGACTAATTCAAGTGTAAATTTAATGTTACCTACAAATAAATAAATTTTGAATTTAGGGGCATTTATAAATAGGGTGTGAAGCTAAGCAAACACAAAACAAAGACATTTTTTAACGATGACAATTTTAAAATTCAAAAACAAAGCCAAAGACAAAAAACACAAAACAGATGCCACTTGGCCAAGTTATAAAAACTCTTTAACAAACACTAATGCGTAGTGTTACATACGCCAATTTGTGAAGCTAAGCGAACACCAAAACGAATCACACAAACGAAGACATTTTGTAACGAACTATTGTTTTTTAAAAGTTACCGAAAGCTAGCAATAGCTGAGGTGGCTTCGGGCCACTGGTTGGAGCGCCAATTTGTGAAGCTAAGCGAACACAAACACAAAACGAAGACATTTTTTAACGATAACAATTTTAAAATTCAAAAACAAAGCCAAAGACAAAAACACAAAACAGATGCCACTTGGCCTAGTTATAAAAACTCTTTAACAAACACTAATGCGCAGTGTTAAAAGGGGCAATTTGTCAAAAAATGTCATTTTAACAAATACAGGAAACAAATTCTCAAAAACTAGATTTGTTGACAAAAAAGGGCATTTTCACAAAAAAGGGGCATATTATCTAAAAATACATTTACTTACCACAAGGCATAAAAGGGCATCTTTTGTTATTACACGCTAGAGATCCTTGTAACATCATTTTGTTCGTATCCACATTCACAAAATTATGCCAAATCTGAATAGAACACATAAGGTTAACTTTAATTAGTGAACAATAGAGAAGGATATTCAAGTACTCGTGATAACAAATTACTATTGATTACTATGGGAATAAAATTACTATGGGATCAAGTTCGAAATCATTAAAATTAAAGGCTTAACTATTAATAAGTGCATTTGAACGTTTAATTAACCTCTCACATCCCATTGACCCATTATAAACCCAGACACAATAGATTTTCTATTGTTCTTTTTTTTCTGGGATGCGAAAGATTAAACAGTTAGGTAGGTACTTAAAATTAAGTCACGCAAATTTTGGTTACTACTTATACTTCACAACTTAATACCTATATATCAGCCTTAATGTTCACATTTTGTATAAAAAAAGACTTTGACTTATACTTTGATTTTACAACTTTGACTTTAAAACTTTGACTTGCACTTTGCCTTACACTTTGACTTATCCTTTGACTTTACAACTTTGACTTAAACTTTGACTTAACAACTTTGACTTTGACTTAAAACTTTGGACTTAACTTTGACTTTACAACTTTGACTTTGACTTTACCTTTTTCTGCAACTTGGTAGTGTACTCAAGCGGATGATTTTCAGGCACAACGCGCGGCAACTTCGGCCTTTGCCTCCGTCTCCTTAAATAAGGGGGCACCCATTTCCGTAACGTCAAAGGGGGTAACTCTATCATCTGTAAATACAATACAATAGAAATAGATACAAGGGGAATAATTTAATTATAAAAAATAGGTACCTACACAAATTCGCAACTGTTACAAAATACCACAAATGGCCCATAACATCGCAACTGTTTCAAAAAATAATTGATCGTATAACACACTAAGACCCACTTGCGTAGCCCAGAGTTAACGCAATAAACCCGGAGTTAGCTGCTAACACAGGGTTAAATCAAGATAAATCAATACAAATTATTCATTTAACCCTGTGTTAGCAGCTAACTCCGGGTTTATTTGGCTGCGCAAGTGGGCCTTAGTGTGTTTGTATCGTAGCAAATGAATGGAATTGATCTCTGCCTACCCCGATGGGGAAGAAGCGTGACAGTTACTGTTTTTGTATTTACTTGCATAAATTTCTTATTTATTTTTTTATTCATCATCATCATCATGTCAGCTTATGGACGTCCACTGCTGGACAAAAGCCTCCCCCAAGGATGTCTACAACGACCGGACTTGCGCTGCCCACATCCAACGGTTTCCAGCGACTTTAAACAGGTCGTGGTCGCCACTCGAGAACCTTGTTTATTTATTCATGAACTTGTGTTCTGTGTTAAGCATGTGGCAGGCAAGTATTATAAAAACATAAGTCAAGACCGGCTGAAAATCGACTTAACTGAGTAGCTAAGACCCAGGAGAAAGACGTAGGATACATTTACATCCCGTTTAAAAAAAATCTGCTCAATTTTTGTCTCTAATGGTGTATCTACACAGATCCGGGCTGTGCCCGGGACGTGACCGGGCCGTGGCCTATCAGGAGGGAAAACAATACGTCGTCATGACAACGTGTGTAAACGAATCCATAGAAAATGTATGGAATGTCATTTTTTCACGGGCCCGTCTCGGTCACGGCCCTGATGTGTGTAGACCTTTAGGGCGGCGAAAGTTCGCAGGGACAGCTAGAGAATAAATAATAAGAATAAATAATTATAAAGCCGAAACACAGCGATAATCCTCATGAAATTGAACAACTTTACCCAAGGAACATGGGTCGTAACTCGAAAAAAAATGTCGCCTCCCCATACAAAATGTCCGATCAGCTGATCGAGTAAGTATGGGCGATCCAAAAATTTTTTCCGAGTTACGACCCATGTTCCTTGGGGAAAGTTGTTCAGTTTCATGAGGACTATCGCTCTGTTCCGGCTTTATACCCCCTTTCTGTTACACCCTGTATATGTATTTGACTTACAACTCTGGGCATCCTCTCGGGCGGCCCGGGCGGCTTCCACGGTTTCGTTACAATCTTCACTTTCGTAACTTCAGGCCACTGGCGACGGTGAAGTTTTTGCCGGCGTACCATTGCTCTATATTCAGCGGCACTAGGGAAGCAAAATGGGCAATAATAAGGCTGTGTTCACACCATATTGAATGTAAAGGCACCGGCCTTTACATTGATGTCTTATTGTTGTATGATAATAATATAACAATTAAAAATACTCTGTGCTGCGCTCCGTCAGATGTGCGCCGGATCTTAGGGAACTATTTCAATTGACCGATTGCGTCGCGCGCGTGTTACTCGCCTGCTACGACGGGGCTAATTACGTATAAATGAATACAATATATTAAATACCAGAGACTTCCTATGCATTTATCGTCATATCTCGGAAAATTTACTAAATAACTTAAAATAATATAGCCTATGTGTTATTCTGATGGATAACCTACAATATTGTCAATTTTCATCTTAATCTATCTAGTAGTTTTTGCGTGAAAGAGTAACAAACATCCATCCATCGGCACAAACATTGACATTTATAATATAAGTAAGACTTACTCTCTGACGATTTGCGATGGCGTAGGTGGGAGCTCTTCCGGTTGCTCAGGGATATCAGGCTTCTTTTCTTCTTTCTTTTTTCCTGAAAACAACAATAAGACATTGAGACAGGGATTCATTCCAGATACGTTTGTCTTGGCCTTCCCCTCTCATTTCCATTCACTCTCGCTTTGTGCTATATCTCTTTTGTTAATCTCCTTTCGCTCATTCTTTCTGTTAAGTAATCGATGGGTACAACACTATCTAGTTGGCTAGAATAGGTACAACACTAGAAGTGTCAGATTAGATGACAGACTGCAAACGATATAATAGAGTCCATTTCACGAAAGAAGTCCCCTAGCCGCGGCGCTGTATTTCATGTCAAAATTGATAATGTTGCCATTTATGAGTACAACATCTACCTATATTATGTTTATTTCATTTGTAATTTATTAAAAAAATATTATTCCCTGCATATTTCGACTGTTCTGGTCATTCCATGATTAGGTTGGTATGTTATACATTTTGATAAAAATGACTATTTAGCTATATTTCTGTTATGTAAAAAGTGTATTTTTATTAAGATAAGTAAGGGGTTTTCTACCTACTATCAGGGAAAAGGTCAGAAAATAGGGAAAATAGACCTGTCAAATTTAGTTCCAAAAATATCCGGGGGACTTCTTTCGTGAAAAGCACTCTAATAATGGCCTGACGACGTGCTGCCATGAGTAAAATTAACAGAGAAATATAACTCGATTTCAACATAAATTAAGTGTTTACTCTTCCCCTGCAACCATATTCCCTCATCACTTTCTACATGCCCAAGCCATATAAAGCTTTGGTCTGGTGAGAATGACGCACAATGCTGCGGTGTGCGGTGTCGGACTTCAATCATTATGTTCGTTTTGCGTCAAGCGCTGTGCGGTTGTTTGACACATTTTGAGGAGTGCGGTATTGTATGCGCTATGGTTTTTCGGGCATGCGTCGAATGAAAACGCAAGATATACGTGAAAGCGCGCTAGTAGAGACATACCTAATACCTATTCTCTTGTTATTTCTGTATTCCAATATTTACAAAAATAAAATAAAAAAACAATAAAAAAATAATTACCTTTTTCATCTTTTCCTTTCTCGTCCTTTCCTTTCTCGTCTTTACCCTTATCACCTTTAAAAATAAAAAATAAACAACAATTTAAAATAATATAAAATATAAATTGTGAATTCTACCAATGTCAAGTTAAGCAAAGCTTACTTGAATTATGACAATGAAAATAACTTACTAAAATAGTGGGTTTTTTTTTACCCTACTGCGATAGAAGGAGGGTTATGTTTTTCGAGAGTATGTATATACACTCGGCTTCAAAAAAATCGCACCTTTTAAGAAATCTATTTTAAATATCTTTCAATCATATTTGTATTATGAAATATTGGTAATGTTCGGTATCATTTGAAAGGTAAGGAAACAGAGAATGCAAAAACAATAATTCATTCAATGTTTTTTATTGGAACTGAGAAAAATTTACAAAACAAGAAAAATCCTTAAAAAACCCTAATAAAATCTGATAATTTTTTCAAAACAAAGTTGCTTAAAACTAACCTAAAACCTAGTGTTACCCCCCCTAGCCCTAATGACGTCTTCCATGCGCTCCCTCATGGATCGCACCAACTTTAGGACCTCTTCTTGAGGGATTCTGTCCCATTCCTCAATAACGGCGTCATGGAGCTCCTGAAGAGTCGCGGGAGCGGGATCACGGGATCTAACCTTGCGTTTCAGCTGGTCCCAGAGGTGCTCTATCGGGTTCAGATCTGGACTTCTCGCTGGCCACTGCATGACAGGGATCCCAACCTCTTGAAGGTAGCCCTGCACAATTCCAGCAGTGTGCGCGCGAGCGTTATCGTGCATTAATGTCAACCCGTCGCCAATAAATCCAGCATAGGGGACCACATGTTCTTCCAGGATCTCTGTGATGTACCGGTGAGCAGTCATCGACCCTTGCCCGCGAGCACCGCCGGTCCGAGAGACGCAAGAAAGTTCAGTTTTGCCGTCGGCAGATATGCCGCCCCAGAATATGCAGGAACCGCCCCCGTATTCTACCGTCTCTTGGATGCAGGCTTGGGCAAAACGTTCCCATTGTCTTCTGTATACTCTTTTGCGTCTATCGTTGCAGAAAAGGCACACTCTCGTTTCGTCAGAGAAGAGAACAGCTCTCCATTGGTCCAGGTTCCAATTGACGTGGGCGCGAGCAAATTGCAGGCGTGCTCGCCGATGCGCTGCGGTTAATTTTGGACCCGTGGCAGGTCTTCTAGCCACAATATTTCTCTCCTTTAGTCTTCTTCTAACTGTAGAGACACTCACGGCCCTTCTACGAACTGCTTAAAGCTGCTGTTGCAACTCAACAGCATTAGAGAACCAATTTCTCAAAGACTTCGATACGACGAATCGGTCATCTCTCGCAGAAGTGCAGCGATTTCTACCAGACCCACGCCTTCGGACAAAGCCACCGATCTGCAGGAACCGCTGGTACACTCTTCGAACAGAAAAGCGACTCAAGTGCAATTGCCGAGCAACATCACACTGACGTAGTCCTGATTGCAGTAGTGCGATAACTTGGGCGGCTTCAGCAGCAGTAGTGTCCATCTTCAAGGACGTTTTTCTGATGAAAGATATTCTTCTGTGTCTTCTTCGACTGTTGGTAGCAAATTTATCCCCCAATAAGCTGTATCGACCCCTTTATACCCCAAAAACAAAACAATACAAACAAAATTTGAAGAGGAGAATCAGTTCCATTGTCATTCACAGTGACTTAAAGTGTTTAAGCTTTTTCTTTAATCAAATGAAATGGATATTTTTTTAAAGAGTTTTTATAGGGCTCTCAAATGATACCAATATTGCTACGAATAACTGCTTGTCTTAAGGATTAACAGTGCATAAAGCCTATTTTTACGGACGTGCGATTTTTTTGAAGCCGAGTGTATGTATAATTCTTTGGTCATGTTATGCGGTTTTTATCAAGCTAAGCTTTTTACTTTTTAAGTGCCTATTAACATCTTTTGGTTTATTTTGGATGCTGCAGAGTTAAAAATTTATGTAAAACAAACTACTCGTACTGTGATATTCATGTAAATTACTGTGATAACAAGTTAAGTCAACATGTAATTGTATATAAGAGTCTCGATTTAAAAAAAAGATATATTGCACATAAGGTAGGGCCCTGTGCCGAAGGTTTCTTGCCGTCTTCTTCCTCTCGGCTATACAGGTAGTGAACCGGCAGTAGTTTTAGATTAAAAAAGTGACATCAAAAAAGTGTAATGAATTTTGCCTATTTTTGAATAAAACACTTCATTTTCATTTTCATTTTCTTTGTCACGCTCTACAACCTAAACGGCTTGATGGATTTTAGCTTGAGAGGTGTCGTTAGATTCGTATTTACTGTGAGAGAGACACTGGGTACATCAAAAAAAAGTGTTTTCTTGAACGCAGTCGGTTTTTTTTAAATAGATTAGATTATCACATATCTGTACATCACAGCAATGTTTGTCTCTAGTGGGAATCGAACCCACGACCTACATCAAGGTAACTACCAACAAAACCAATTTACCAATCTGCTTACCCTTTGGCAAGGTAATTACCAACAAAACCAATTTACCAATCTGCTTACCCTTTGGCAAGGTCACTACCAACACAACCAATTTACCAATCTGCTTACCCTTTGGCAAGGTAATTACCAACAAAACCAATTTACCAATCTGCTTACCCTTTGGCAAGGTAACTACCAACAAAACCAATTTATTTACCAATCTGTTTACCCTTTGGCAAGGTAACTACCAACAAAACTAATTTACCAATCTGCTTACCCTTTGGCAAGGTAACTACCAACAAAACCAATTAACTAATCTTGTTACCCTTTGGCAAGGTTACTACAAACAAAAACAATTTACCAATTAAATATGTGCTTACCCTTTCCCTCTTTTCCTTTCTCTTTCTTGTCATCATCTTTAACTTTGGCTTTTTCATCCTTGGGTTTCTCGTCTTTACTTTTATCTTTCTTATCTTTACTTTCTTTACCCTCTTTAACTTCTTTTGCTTTATCTTTTTTCCCTGGGGCGTCGCCTCCAGCTTCAGTAGTTCTAGAAAAAAGATATAAGTATTTTTTTTTATTGACAGGCCAGTTAGCGTAATCGGTAGTGCGTCTGCCTCACACGCACGGGTCGCGAGTTCGATCCCCGCCGGTTAACAAACATTTGTGTGATGAGCATTAATATTTGTTCCGTGTCTGGTTGTTATATATTTATCTATGTATGTTTATCAGTTCCTGATACCCATAGTTTAGGATTTGCCTAGTTTGGGGTCAGGTGACCGTGTGTGAAATGTCCCCCAATATTTTATTGTTACGAAAATAAAACGATGATTATATGGTCTCCGTGCGCTACGACTAGATACCGCTCTATGAAGAAAAAACAGCATGCAAAATGCGCAACTCAATATCATGGCTGTGTCAAACAATCTTATGACAAGTGGACGCAACTCAGCGTAATGAATAGCGCGGTACGCCCTGCTAGCTTAGCATGCACTCCGTGACAAGACGTTGTCATGCGTTTGTCACGCTTACGTCTCTGTCTATAGTTTTAAATGTGATAAGGACAGCATGACGTGAGATAATTGTCGCGGCACGCCATGCTAAGCCCCCTAATCGGCGTAGTATTTTTGTCGCATTTTTGAAGTACGCCGACGGTATCTAGTCGTAGCGCGCGGAGACCAATTATTTATCTAAGCGAAAACAATTGAAAGCTTATCATCATAATCATCAGCCCTTTTAACGTCCCCACGACAGACACACGAGCCTACTCTCATACGAGAGTGATTAGGCCGTAATCCACCACGTTAGTTGATCACCTTGTAGCACTTAGGCTCAATTTGTATTATCTTAGTCCTTAGAATTATAATGCCATTTTTTAAATGTAGTCATCATCCCTATTAGCTTATGCCGCACCACAGCAACGGCCGTGTAGACGAACTCAATTAAGACCCAGAACACACGGTGAAACGCAACTACAACGCAACTGAAACTGCTAGTGACTTTTGAGTTGCATCTAAGTTTCTGCTATAGACTCCTATAGAAAACCACACACGACGCAACTAATCTGAAACGTTTAAAACTATTTGCGTCGTGTCTGGTTTTCTGAAGGAGTCTATAGCAGAAACTTAGATGCAACTCAAAAGTAACTAGCAGTTACAGTTGCGTTGCAGTTGCGTTTCACCGTGTGTTCTGGGCCTTACAGTTTTCTCTCCTTCTTTTCTTTTTTAGCTTGTAACTCTTTTAGATGCTTTTCTCCGCCGTAGCCACTCCAATTTTCTTCCGGCATTTTTTTAAAGTTACGTTAAAAAAAATTGGTTACGAATCTTACAGAGTTTTTTAATCTTTGTATTTGCAATGCCTACGACAAATGAAAAAAGAATCAGCCTGACGTTCCTCGCATTTATTGTCATATCTTTGAAAATTAATTATATTATAAATGTCAATGTTTGTCACAAACATTGACATTCTACTATATAAAAATAAGTCGGGTTTTCCTTCCTGACGCTATAACTCCAGAACGCACGAACCGATTTCCACGGTTTTGCATTCGTTGGAAAGGTCTCGGGCTCCGTAAGGTTTATAGCAAAGAAAATTCAGGAAAAAATTCAACAGAAAAGCGGGAAAATCTTTTTTCACATACAGAACTTTGAGGCGGTACGAAGTTCGCCGGGTCAGCTAGTTGATAATATAATTAATTTTGTGCCGATGGATGGATGAATGGATGGATGGATGTGTTATCTACACAGATCCGGGCCGTGTCCGGGACGTGTCAGGGAAAAAAAAACATTTTCTATGGATTCGTTTACACACGTTGTCACGACGACGTATTTTTTTCCCTCCTGACAGGCCACGGGCCGGTCACGTTCCGGGCACGGCCCGGATGTGTGTAGATAGGCCTTTACTCTTTCACGCAAAAACTACTGAACGGATTTTGATAAAACGTGACAATATTGTAGTTTATATATCAGAATAACACATAGGCTAAATAATTTTACGATACCATGTTTTTTTTTCAAGATATGACGATAAATGCGTACGAAGTCGCGGGCAGCATCTAGTATCTTATAAAACTTACACAATATCTTAAAATAATATAGCCTATGTGTTATTCCGATGTGTAAGCTACTATATTGCCAAGTTTCATCAAAATTTCAAAAGTAGTTTTTGCGTGAAAGAGTAATAAACATCCATCCATCGCCACAAACATTGACATTTATAATATTAGTAGGAAGATAAATTGAAATTTTGTTTCTTGATAAAAGTCGTCAATAAAACTAGACTGTTAGGCCGTGGCCCCAGTAGGCAAACCGTTAGCGGCTGACTAGTTTGCGGCGTATCGATTTAGTACGCCCTTCCATATATTTGAAATGGAGTGTCCACAGTCAGCTAGATTTCGCTCACTGTACGCAGTTTGCAGCGTTACGCGCGCTGACTATCTCAGACAGCGGCCGACTCCCACCAAAACCGGTGATTTCATTGATTTGAGTTTGCAGCTAACTCTTTCAGTTCGCCACTAATTTGCGGCTCACTCAGTCGGCCGCTAACAGTTTGCCTACTGGGGCCACGGCCTTAAACTCACCTCCTGCCTTCAGACATATTCCTTCTATGATATCACCCAGTTTGCTTCGCGTATTATTGACATTAAAATAATTATATGATTTGTGTCTTTCAAACTATTGTTTAGTCCTGAAATTAATACTGAAAGTATTAGATCCAGAACACACGGGGAAACGCAACTGCAACTGCTAGTTTCTTTTGAGTTGCATCTAGGTTTCTGCTATAGTTTGAAACGTTTGAGACAAGTTGCGCCGTGTGTGGTTTTCTAAATGAGTCTATAGCAGAAACTTAGATGCAACTCAAAAGTAACTAGCAGTTTCAGTTGCGTTGCAGTTGCGTTTCACAGTGTGTTCTGGGCGTTACTAATAATGTACATGTATGAGGCGACTGCTGAATGTGTATCAAATGAAAGAAGTGTGTTTGTATCGTAGCAAGTGGAGGGAAGGGATCTCTACCTCGATGGGAGAGAGGCGTGACGGGTATGTATGTATAATTATAGAAACGATTTGTGAAAATGTTATCTTGTACCTCGATCAAATCGGGGACTTGCTCAAGAAAGGCCAAGTCAAGAGTACCCTAAACCGACGTACATGTATGAGGAGATTGATGAATGTGTATGAAGTGAAAGAGGTGTGTTTGGATTGTAGCAAGTGGAAGGGAGTCTCTGCCTACCTCGATGGGAGAGAGGTGTAACGGATATGTATGTATGTATAATACTTAAGTAGGTAATTAACTAACCTTTTTTTAAAAACTGTTTGTATCCTTATATTTATGTACTTTTTACAATATTTTTTCGTTTTTATAATATTTTTTTTTACGTTTTTGAAATTTTTTTTTATTAAATTATTTTAACCACATTTCGTCGTGTCCACATTGTTTTTTATTTATATTTTTGAAGGTTGACATTTGAGTGGTTTTTTTTTTCAATTTTATTTTTAGAACTGTTTTGTTTTAATTTTGTGATAGTTTTCGACAAAGTAGGTTTACTATGTGTTACAAAAAGATTAAATGAAAAAAACACTTTGGTAGAAATAAATTAATTTATTTGTAAAAAAAAACATACAATTAAATATCATACAAATGTTACAATAATAATACATTAAAATAACCTTATAATAAAATCGATATTAAGTCTAAGAGTTAGGCTTTATATAAAATACTATGATGGTACAGTAATAATACAAAAAAATACCTTAGCTTTGCTAATTTACTTATATACGTAGCGCGGGAAAAACTTCGATACCGCGTTTCAGGTTTTGTATGCGAATCTACTTTGAATGAAGCGATGATGTTTGTATCGTAGCAAGTGGAAGTGAGTCTCTGTCTACCTCGATGGGGAATTTACTTATATACGTAGCTCGGGAAAAACTTCGATACCGCGTTTCAGGTTTTGTATGCGAATCTACTTTGAATGAAGTAGCAAGTGGAAATCTGTCTACCTTGATGGGGAAGAGACGTGACAGATAGGGGGAGGCGGGGCACATTGATACTCGGGGCACATTGACACAGTACCTGTTTTAAAATACTGAAAAACGATACGCACACGGACACATCATTAGAACGCTCAAGGACATCCACAAGGATGATAGTTGTGACGATGCTCGCCGCCTATTCGCCGTTTTGCTTTTACAGGCACAAACGTGTTTTTGGGGCCAACAACTAAAATTTTAAGAGCAATGTGTTTGTGTCTCAGCTCCATATTATTAGTTGTTTTCATAGTTTTATTTTACCAAAAGTACGTTTATACTTTAATAAATGTTACTTAATATGTTTATTTAATACAATATTGATTTAAAAAATAATAAATTACTTTTTCGTGAATATAGTCCCTTGGGGCACTATGATACAGTAAAGCGCGGGGCAGAATGATACGTATCAATCTGCCCCGTTAGTGTATTTAAGTGCCCCTTTAGTGCATTAAAGTGCCCCGTTAGTATTTTAAAGTAGTCTTAAAAATCTCATTTATTATAGAAAATGGTCCGGACTTTTAAAGTTAAGCAGAGAAATGTGAAAAAATCGTTTAGGATTTCAGTTATGTGATGTTTTTGATTATGAGTTTTAAGAAAAAGTTCCTATAATTTTGATAGAGGATTTTATTTTGTTATTTCTATATTTCACTATGCCCAATTCTGTAGTACTTTTAGGCTGATTACTGAGTAATTATGTTTAATTATATGTTTAAGATCTTGATAAATTCTAGATTTTTGATGACAATTTTATTTCCTAGCTCATTTCATTATTAGGCTGATTGTGATTATCGTTAATACGAATAATAACTAATAAACAACGTGATTTTTTCAGATACCAAGCATTATTTGCTTTTTATTTGGTCAATTTAAGTAATATAACGATTTATTTTGAAAAAATATTATAATATTTACGGAAATAAAATACGCATCAAGCTGCCCCACTCTCTGTATCAAGGTGCCCCACCGGTGGGGCAGAATGATACAAAATCCATTTTTTATAAAAGTCGCCATAACTTTTTCCCTATTCGTTTCTATCAGCTTTTTTTAAACTTAATTATAAGTTAACATATCAGGCCATGCACCCGGCAAAAAAAACGATCAAATATGTTGACATTTGTGTATTAAAACGGAGTTTGAATTTTTGTGTATCAATGTGCCCCACTTCCCCCTAAGTATTTAATTTACTTATTTAGATTTTAAATTCGGTCATAATTATCATGTTTTCAATTTCTTAACCTCACTAAAATCTATATCATCACAATTCTTTTCTAAATGCAATTTCATATGCAATTTTAAACTACCATTTAAATTAAACTGTTTGTTACATACAGTACAACTGTACGGCCTGTCTTCCGTATGTACTTTCATGTGCTTGGATAAATTACCTATTTGTTTATGACATATTTTGCAAGTATAAGGTTTTATGCCACTATGCACTCGACTATGCCGTTTTAACTGCCCTGATTCCCTAAAAGATCTTTTACAAATATCACATATGTACGGTTTCTCGTCTGTATGTATTCGCATATGAATTTTCAAATAACCATTATCAGAAAATCTTTTTTTGCAAATTTCGCAGCTGTAAGGCTTTGCGCCTGTATGCGTTCGCTCATGAAGCTTAAAGCTCGCCATCTGAGCGAAAGTTCTTGAACAGAACGTGCACGTATACGGCTTTAAACCAGTGTGAACACGCATATGGACTTTCAAAGTGGTGTAAGCTGTGAAATTTTTTTTACAGACCTCGCAGGAAAAAGGTTTCTCACCTGTGTGAACTCTTTGGTGAATTGACAGGTAACTTTTGCTGGAAAAGTTTTTATTGCAAGTGTTGCACGAATAAGGTTTTACACCTGCGTGGATTATAAATATATGTCTTTTTAGATGAGTCCTTTGAGGAAAACTTCGTCCGCACACGTCGCATACATAAGGCCGCTCGCCTGTATGTGTTAATATGTGAGACTTCAAAGTCTGATTATGTCCAAACGATTTATGACAAATATTACATGCATATTTCCTTTCACCAGAATGTACCTTTAAATGCTCTTTCAAACCCTTTTTTCTTTGGAAATGTTTATCGCAGTAATTACATTTAAATTTTTGTTCAAAATGCGTTTTTAAGTGACCTTTTAACTTATTTGGTTTTTCGTAAATTTGATCGCAAAATGTACACGGATAAGTACCATTTTCGCAATGTTTTTCGGTTAGATGTTTAGTTAAATCTTTATTTAATGAAAACTTATTATTGCATATAAGACAGGCGTATGTTTTTTCGCCACTATGTATTTTTAGATGCACCTCCAAAGAGCCGTTATATGAAAACTTTTTCGGACAAAATTCACATGAAAACTTTTTGGTGTTAGTCTTCTTCGATTTTGAGTCTTCTGTACCTAGAAGAGGGAAAAGAACAATCAATCAATCAAATCAGCCCGTTTCTCCCCACTGCTGGGTATAATAATATAATAATAATAATAATAATAATATAGCCTTTTATTCAGATCTTAACAGTATAAATAGTATAATACATATCATGCTTAAAATTAAAACTTAAAATTATTCCTACTGTTACATTAATTACTTATTTTATTTTATTTTTTCCTCCATTATCTTCTTATGACATTTTGTCTTTTAATTCTATTTAGATCTGTGTGCCAGTCGGCAAAGGCCTCCTCCAACCTTTTCCATTCCCTTCTATCCTGTGCCACTCTGTGCCATGTGACTCCTGCCACTCTCCTGATGTCATCAACCCACCTCTTCTCTGGTCTACCTCTCTTCCTCTTCCCTTCTCTCGGGTACCAATGTGTGACTCTTTTGCTCCATTTATCTGAACCTCTTGCCATGTGTCCTGCCCATCTCCATTTGAGTGTTTTAATTTTGTATGTTACATCTGTTATTTTGGTTTTCTTTCTGATGGCTGAGTTTCTTAGTCTATCAGATTTTTTGACATTGAGCATACTCCTTTCCATTGCATGTTGGCAAACTTCTAATTTATTAGTTACTTCTCTGTTTATCGCCCAAGATTGGCATCCATATGTTAGAACTGGTAATACGCAGGTATTAAATAGTTTACTTTTGATATTGATATGGAGGTTCGTATCTTTCATTGCTTCTTTCAGGTTCCAATATCTTTTCCAGCCATTAGCAATTCTTCTCTCGATCTCCCATCTCATATGTTGTTTTTGAGTTATAAGTTGTCCGAGATAAACATATTCGTTGGCATAATCTATTGCAGAACTTCCTATCGATATAACATCTTTATCTCCATTTGTCATTACTCTAGTTTTGCCTGGGTTAAGAGTCAATCCTACTCTGTTGCTTTCGTCCACAAGGTCTTTCAACATTTTGTTTAGGTCTTCAGATGTTCTTGCTATTAAGACTATGTCGTCAGCGAATCTCAGGTGTGATAACAGAGCTCCATCTATATTGATGCCTAGGTGGTCCCAGTTTATCCTTCTGAATGTTGATTCTAATACCGCAGAAAATAATTTTGGGGATAAGGGATCGCCCTGCCTTACTCCTTTCTCCACCTTGAAAGGAGCACTTTTCTTTTCCAACTGGATCCTTGCAGTGCTATGTCTGTAGATATTTTTTATCAATCGGATATATTTGTGTTCAACGCCTTGTTCTGCTAGGGCCTCCCATATTTTATCATGTAGAAGAGAATCAAATGCCTTGTTGAAATCGATGAAGGCGATGTAATATGTTAGTTGGTACTCCTTGTATTTCTCTAGTAATTGTCGCACTACATGAATGTGGTCAACGACGGAGTAATCTTTGCGAAACCCAGCCTGCTCGATCGGTTGCTCTTCGTCCAAAGACTTTTCGATTCGTTTTAGAATGATCTTGGCGAAAATTTTATATATGTTGGACATAAGGCTGATTGGGCGGTAGTTTCCAATGTCGTATTTGTCTCCTTTCTTGTACAGTAGAATGATATTTGACTCTGTCCATTGTTGGGGGATGATTTCGGTATTAATGATATCATTGAACAAATCTGTGAATATAGGTATCAGGATGTCTTTGTTTTGTTTTAAAACTTCGTTGGTTATACCATCAGGTCCTGGAGCTTTGTCATCTTTCTGCGTGTCAAGAGCCTTCCTTACTTCAGACTCGAGTATATTCGGGATATTTGAGGTTTCATCTAGATTTAGTTCATCTTGTGTTTTGTCGTTTCTGTAAAGTTTCCTGTAGAATGACAGGGCTGTTTCCAGTATATCTGGTCGGCGGTGGTTCCATTTTCCTCGTTCATCTTTCATTTTTACGATCCAGTTTTTCGAATTTGTTAGTTCTTTGAAGGCTTTTTTGGTCCCTCCCGTCCTTGCTATGTAATCTTCTATAGTTTTCATTCGCCATTGTTTCCTATCATTTCTTATGTTTTCTTTTATTTCTTTGCTGATTCTAGCTAGTTCTTTTCTTCTATTTTTATTATTCTTTGCGTGGAGAATAGCGTACCTTTCTTCTAGCAAATTTCGGGTTCTTGTGGATAGCGGTTTTGCTTTAATAGTCTTGTTATTAGCTATGAGTTCTATCTGTGTTTTGATAGTATTCTCGATGTAATTATATTTGTCTTGAGTTCCTAGTTGTGCAGTGGTTTCTTCTATGTTTGCAAGATTGTTGTTTAAGGCGATTGATAATTGTTCTGTCTGTTGTTTGCTTAGTTTTTGTTTTACTATGTCTTGTTTTGGTCTATGGTTTTTTGTTTGTTTTGTCTTTAGTTCGGCTCTAATTAATCTATGATTTGTGTTGTAGTTGAATCTTTTGATGACATCGAAGTTGCTGAAGTTGCCCTTTCTGTTGGTCAAGATGAAGTCGATTTCGTTTTTGGTTCGTCCGTCAGGTGAAATCCAGGTCCACATGTTCTTCCTGTTTTTTTTGAACACGGTATTTAGGATTGTTAAATCATTCTCTTGTGTAAAATTTGTAATTTTTTCTCCATTCCTCGTTCTTGCTTTATTGTTGTATGCGTATGGACCTAATATTTTATTCTCGCCAGGTCGTCTTGTCCCAATTTGGCCATTAAAATCACCCATAACAATTAGATTTTTATGAGAATGTACTTGTATAGCTTCGTTTAAATCATGGTAAAAGCCATCAATAATTTCTACACTAGCTTGTTCTGTAGGCGAATAAACTTGGACAATAGACCACGGGTCCTTATAACCTGGCAGTTTCACATTCATGATTGCTATGCGCTCTGAGATCCCAATGAACTCTTCGACTTGTTTCGATAAATAATTTTTGATCATGAACCCTACTCCATGGAAGCCTTGCGTCTCCCCTAGGTGGTATAGGACGTATTCTGGATAAGCGGTGATGGTTTCGCCCATTCTTCTCACTTCACTCAGGCCAATTATATCCCATTTAATTTGATTTAAGGCATATGTTAGTTCTGTAAGATGATCTTCGTTGCTCAGAGTGAGTACATTCAGAGAGGCAATGTAATATTTTGTGGATTTATTTTTAGTTTGACTATTGGTTTTAATTTGACTATTGTCACTTTCTGTTGGAGGGTTGTGGTCTTCTTCCCCCTCGAGGACCAGTCGGCTTGGGGGAGTTGATTGGTATATTCTTTCTTCGTTGACTATTTCTTCGGTGGAGTTTGGATTCCGTTTGCCGACGGTTGATTGTTATTGGTTTTTGTTGAAATTAAGTGTGTCCGAGGGTGAGGTTGGACGCGCTGCTTCGTTGTTGACCCGGAAATATTTATTAATTTTGTTTGGATTTTGTTTAGTCCCAGAGTCGCCTTCTGTTGTTGGAGAATCCGAAGGTGCTCTCTTCCTCTTCTCAGTTATTGTTTTGTCTTTTACCGTTAGCTTGTCGTAGTTGAAGTATGCGATCTTTCCATTCTTTCTTGCTTCTTTCAGTTGGGGTAGAAGTTCTTTTCTTTTGTTGACAACTTCCTTGGGGAGGTCTTCAGTTGCATAGATCCCCCTTGGGAATTTTTTGTTATTCTTTAGTATGGCACTGCGTCTCCACTCTAAGGTAACTGAGATAAGTATAGGTCTGTTGTAGTTGTTTTTTTGTTTCCCAATTCTGTAGCACTTGCTTAGCTCCCACTTGTCCCACAATTCCATGTTCGCCATCGTACTTAGCTTATTCAATGTTTCTAAAGTTACTTCTATTAGCTCGTTGCCATCTTTCTCGGATTCTGGTACTCCATGCAGAATTAGATTCTTCTTCCTCGCTTCTGTTTCTAATTTTTGAACTCTATTTTTCATATCATCTACTTCTGCTTTCAGTTGTTGGTTTTCTATAGTGAGCAACTTCATTCTGTCGTCGATTGTTTTGGTGATATTTTCTGTAACCTTTCTAGTTATTATTTCGCCTTGTTTTGTCATTTCTTTTGAAATTTTGTCTAGTAAGGCATTCATATCCATTTCCATAGTTGTCTCGAAATTTTTCTTGTTTCTACTAGTTCGCAAACTTGTGTTTGAGCTGGCAACTCGAATTGTCCTACGGTTGGTTTCAGATGAGTATCCGAACGTACGTTTTGTTTTTATATGTTGT
Source organism: Anarsia innoxiella (assembly GCA_947563765.1). NCBI lineage: Eukaryota > Metazoa > Arthropoda > Insecta > Lepidoptera > Gelechiidae > Anarsia > Anarsia innoxiella. The sequence continues at coordinate 533,883 of OX387420.1, forward strand.
TGCTCTTGCTTGTCAACTTGACGGTTGCTTGAAATTTTTATGACAGTTATAACCTCAAAATTATTGCTGTTGGTTTTCGACGGTTTTTTGCGCACTGTTCTGCAGCGAAACTTTAAGATTTTTCTTCCTTATGGTGCACTTTCACATAAGCGAGATATTTAACAGCTGTTTGTTGTTCAATTGCTGGTTTTGTCACAGATATTTCGGAAAGATGTAAGAGCGTCTGTCACTACGTCTTTGTTGTCGCAAAGCCGGAAACGGAAACCCCACTGCTGGGTATAGGCCTCCCTTTTTTCGCGCCATTCACTACGGTCCTGTGCCAATCTAACCCATAGCGGCCCTGTCGATCTGACGATGTCATCTGCCCAACGAGCGGGTGGTCGGCCCACTGATCGACGTCCCTGTCTCGGCCACCACTCTGTGACTGATTTCGTACATCGACCGTCAAAAAAAAAAAAAAAAATTTCTATTACATAATTTGTAAATAGGTACATATATAATAGGAAATCAATTGATATTCCTTTCCTAAAAAACACAGGTACCTATAAGTACCTACCTATTAGAATAATCAAAATAAGAAAAAAATAATTTCATACACTACTTAAATAGGTCAAAGTCAAAAATATATTTCTGTCATAGGCACAAAAAATGCTCTTGAAACCATTACATTATTATATAGGTAATTTTTTAAAGCTAGCGCTAGATCCGCAAGAGTGCAGTTTCCCCCAGAGAAGAACCTAGCAAGAAACTCTGTGAGGTTGCTCTTTATATGTATAAATATGGTACCTATGGGTACTTTAAAATTTGTCATAGTTTCATTTAAAAAAATAACTGAAAAAAAAAGTATCTAAGTAGGTACTTTTTTCTGTTAAATAAACAATTATTTTTTTTAAGTTTTTTACTGTTTCATATAAAGCCTTTAAAAAAACATACATACCATGTTCTTCCACTTTCTTTGCAGCTAAAACAGATAATGGTTGATCTTCAAAATCCTCTGTTTCTATGAATATTTCGGAATAAGGCTTCTCTGTAAAGTAAATTGGAAAATCCTCTCAAATTTGGTCTAGTGGAGTGTTTTAGTAGGGGCATAAAGCTATTAACTTTTTTGATGTATTTTTTAAAATTATCTTTAAAAAAATATAGGTATTAAATAGGTGTTATGATGATGGATAACAGTGCAAAAAAATATATTTTCTTTCTACTTAGAATCAAAATATAACTAATCATAAAATAATGGGATCTCATATATAAAAAAACTGTGGTTTTTGTATTATTTTTATATAGAATATCCTTTATTATGAAATAAAAGTAATTAAATTAATACTGTAGGTACTCAACTCACCATCTTCATGAATTAAACTATCTTCAAAATTATTTGTTTCCTCTTTAATATCTGAAATAATTTAAATTATTGAATTTTGTGTGAAATTAAAGACATTAAAGTTAAATTCAAAATAGTTTTTTTTTACCTTCATTTAAATCCTCTTCTTTTTTAATATCATTGACGAAATGTAATAATCCTGTAACACATAGATAGATAGATAGAAATTCTTTATTGCACACAAAGAAATACAAATACAACTTAAAACTAAAACATTGTGCGCAAAGGCGGCCTTATCACTAAAAGTGATCTCTTCCAGACAACCTTTGGAGTAGGACTAGTTTAGGAAGACATAATGATAATTTAATCAATAAAAAGATAGGTACCTACTTACTTAAAAAAAAAAATAAAGAAAAGTGGGAACAAATCACTAAAAAAAAATAGCTAGCTATAACAATTCATGAGATACAGCCTGGGGACAGATAAGGTCTATCTGACACACATCCTGGACGTGTCTACAGATAAAAATTTTACTGACAGATAAACCAAATTCTATTTCTACTACACCGACACCAACAAGAGTCTAACTCTGCGTTCGTTCGTTATCAGCCCATATATGTCCCCACCGAGGGGCACGAGCCTACTCTCATACAAAGAGTGATTAGGACGTAATACACCACGCTGGCCAAGTGCGGGTTGGCAGATTTCACATACGCCTTTGAATTTCTTCTCTGGTGTATGCAGGTTTCCTCACAATGTTTTCCTTCACTTCGCAAGTGGTAATCGAATAAATTGATCCGTACATGAGAAATAAACTCAGAGGTACTTGCCCGCACCAGGATACGAACCTGCGCCCTCAGAGTTCGAGGCAAGCGTTCTACCAACTGGGCTACCACCGCTTCACCGTCTTCACTGTCTAACTCTTAAATTAAATGAGAAAAATCTCTTCACCTTTATCATAATACTGCTGAAACTTCTCCTCGCACTGCAACACCTGTCTTCTAAAGAGAACAGCATCTCTTAATCGTGGTACACATGATATACATATGCAGTATGTCGTAGCATTGTCTTTGTCCTCTGTTGGGTTTATCTGTGGGCGTTAGATGATTCTTATTTTAAAATTAAGATATTGCTTACCTATATTTAAGTGAATAGGGATGATGACTACATTCAAATCAAAAAATAATTAGTCCGTCTTTTAGGCTATTAAAAAAAATGACCCGTCCTAAGTGTTGTCAAACTTAACCTACAGGATTAAATGATTTTTCATTTTCATTTAAACCAGAGAAGAAATTCCAAGGTGCACTATGTAAGTGGAGTATCTCAAATACGTAATTGAAGTCCCATAAGCTACGATACAAACACACCTCTTTCACTTCATAAACATTTATCAGTCTCCTCATACATGCATGTCGGTTTAGGGTTTAGGACCTCAACTTTTTAGTACTTCTATTTAAATTGAAATAGACAGTAAAATAAGTAGTAAAGTAAGTAGTGTTTTCTAATCTGTGGTAAAACGTAGAATAACCTTACATTAATATTAAAAGCTTCTCGTAACATAACAGAGTAAATTTCCTCAACGCCATTCAAGTTGTATGGAGCGCCCAAACTTCGTAAACTGCCTTCAATAAGACAACAACGGCATAAACCATTTATATTCCAGTCCTCAGACATTTTTCACATAGTTTTTTAGTCAATATTTCAAAGAAAATTGAGTTGTTTGTTGGAAAATTGTGAAACAACAACACAGCACGAAATGAAAGTGATGACGTTTCGTTTTTGCAGGTTAGTTTTTGCGCTTTTAATTTTGTGTACTAGATTTTTTTTTTTAATTTAAAATATGATTGTAGAAAAGATATGGCTCTGTTTCCATGTTAAAATTACATAAAATAATAAAAATTAATGCAAATATGAAAACAGTGATTGAAATTTTAATATTTTTACCTAACCTTAAAATATTAATTGAGTGCAAGTTTTGTAAATAAAAAGCGCGACCGACACAGACTCGTAGAGATGTGACCTTAGAGTGAAAAATCAATCGATTTCTAATCGCTAGGCAGTATATATTTTTTCGTTTAATTTAAAAAAAAATCTTGGCTTGGCGGGGAACAGATTTTGGCGGGAACTGATTAGATACAGACTTGTTAGTTTTGTGTTTTATAAATCCTGCCTTTTTGAGCTAATTACACTTATCTGTGCGCTGTTTATTAATTGGGCAGTAAAATGTAACTATGGTAAGTAATTTATAGCAACTTCTACAATAGAAAAGCCTGTCATGGGTACTCCTAGTATACACATCATGCATAAACGTAATGCTATGTCAGGAAAATGTAATAAGCTTTTATTTAGGTTCAATATTTTGTCAGGGATGACGGTACATAGGTTACAGAGACAAATAAATAATGAAGAAACTTTTAATTATACATTTATTTGAGTAAAACTTAGAAAATGATTGCAGTACTTTTAACTTTTATGCCTATTTTTAATAAGTATTATTATTTTCATCTTTATGTACATACAACTTTAAGTACCTAGGTACTAACAATTTGTGTTTAATTAAATGAGTAGGTACTTCTAGTACCTACAGCCATTCGGACATTAATTGCATTTACTGGGTGTAACAGAAAGGAGACATAATGCCGAAACAGCGATAGTCCTCAAACTGAACAACTTTCCCCAAGGAACATGGATCGTAACTCGAAAAAAAATTTTGGATCGCCCATACTTACTCGATCAGCTGATCGGTCATTTTGTATGGGGAGGCGAAATTTTTTGTTCGAGTTACTAGGTACCTATGTTCCTTGGGAAAGTTGTTCAGTTTCATGAGGACTATCGCTGTGTTTCGGCATTATACCTACCCCCTTTCTGTTACACCCATTATACCTTTATGTTCTACATTTATATGTCTTTTCAAATGTTTTTTATCCGAATAATTCATCTCACAAAGCTGACAACTGAAAGGCCTTTCTACAGTGCTACAAGGATCTTTTGGCACGTGGCGGAAATCGGAACTAAATTGACATTATTTTGAGTTATTTATTCACCACCCACGCCCTCCTGACAATGTCACTCAAGTGCCAATAGATCCTTGTAGCACTGTACATGACCAGGCAAATGATTTTTCATATCTGAAATAATTTACAAATACTTATCATTATTACACTCTTTCTTTAACAGTTGATTTTTTTTATGTATTTTAGTTTTATGTATGAGCACAGCTCTTACATTTGCAAACGTTTTCTGACAAATGTCACAGTCGTGACGTTTGTCACTTTTTGGTGTGACAGTTCTGACACGTTTGTGAGCTTCGATGTGGCGTCGCATGCTGTAGGGACCCGTGAAACCTTTATGGCAGATTGGACATTTGAACGGATGTAATGCCTCATGGGTTTTTATATGGGCTCTGAAACAAGATTATTAAATCATCTTCATCAATTTTAATGGGCATGATGACAAAAAAAAATTTTTACTCCATCACATAGATCATTTTAAAATATTCGACACGTATTTTTTCTTTTTTCTCCTAAACTAAAAATGACAAAGATACACTGGGTTGAAGTTGTTCGTGGCGTCACGCCTCAGTACGATTTAACCGAGAAGTGACGTCAATACCCCCCACTCCGTAACTTTGATGCTCTGTATTTATTTATGTATTTAATCAGGTAAAAAACGTGTTTCAAATATTTTTTAATAGCCTAAAAGACGGACTAATAATTTTTTGAAATTTCGAATGTAGTCATCATCCCCATTACCTAATATAATGTGACTTTAAATTAGTGAACGATAGAAAAGGACATGCATGTACTTGTGATAACAACTTTTACTATAGGACCAAGGTCGAAATCATTCAAAAAATTTATACTCCCCATACAAAATGCACCAACTGATAGTATGGGGGACCAATTTTTTTTTTAAGATTTCAAACTAGTCTCCATAGTAAACGTTGTTTGTCATCACGAGTAGGTACATGCATATAATTTTCTATCGTTCACTAATTTAAAGTCACCTTATATTAGGTAGCGGTGGTAGACCTTGGTAGAACGCTTGCCTCGAACTCCGAGGGCGCGGGTTCGAATCCTAATGCGGGCACGTACCTCTGAGTTTATTTCTCATGTACGGATCAATTAATTTGATTACCACTTGCTAAAAGAGACGGAAAACATCGTAAGGAAACCAGCATGCACAAGAGAAGAAATTCGAAGGTGTATGTGAAATTCGCCAACCCGCACATGGCCAGCGCGGTGGATTACGGCCTAATCACTCCCTGTAAGAGAGTAGGCTCGTGCCCCTCGGTGGGGACATATATGGGCTAACAACAACAATTATATTAGGTAATCGGGATGATGACTACCTACATTCGAAAATATTATTTTTATAAGATAAATAATTACCTAAATTTACCCAAATTCTGGGTCACGAATGAACAATGTCTGCACTTGGATTGCTTGTCAAAAACTTTCCTTTCATAACCCTTTTTTCTTCTTTCCCTCGGTTCCCTATGCAATTTTTTTTGATGAGCTATCAAACCGGCACTGGAATAGAATGCTTTCGGACAATTCTGACACTTGTGCTCTCTTACACCTGTTAGAAAATAAGATGTAGTATAGAGTTATAGAGACGATCAAGGTGTTATTTACTGAATATGAGATGTCAGGATTTAATTGATTTTAATATGAAATGTGTACCTAAAGTTACTTTATATTTGCAATGAAGCTATTGTATTGAAAATGTTACTAAGTAAAGGATTTTTATATTAAAGATGGAGGATTATTAGAGAAACAAGGAATACCATTAAATCAATATTGTATTGTCTTGTTAAGCAGCGATACAAAAGATAAACCACAGAACAAACGATAAATCACTAAAGTTATAATACAAATGGCCAACGCCCAATTATTTCTAGGAATATTCACAAAATACTTAACTTGTGTCCTGCAGGAAGATAGACGAACAAGAGAGCGGGAAGTAGGTATCTACCCGTATTTATAACCACCACTATAATATGGTCTGAGACCACCACACATTACACTGCGCTTCAGCCAATCACAGATTGACTTAGAGCCGCGAACATTTAAACACGTATAACTTATGTAACAAAAGACAGTATTTGTACTTAATCTAAACACTATAATTATTAACATAATTGTTGAAGTTCTTCTACAATAACTATCATGTTATTACGGTAGTATTTACTCAATAATCCTAATATGTAATTAGTCCATTAGACAATGCTGCCACCTGTGACATAACAAATAGCTACTGCGGATATAATATTGAAGTACATTTTAAAGTTCAACAATAGTTTAGTCTAGGTATTAAAACCTAAATACTTAGATTAATTAAATAGGTAATTACTCAAGTCTAAGTACGTTATTTAGTAGTCTCAATAACATTAATAATATAATTAAAAGGTATATCTTATCAGGTCAGGTACTGCCACCTGTGTCGTAGATGCGGAACTATTAAAAGAAATGGCCCTTGACCATGACTATCTTGGCTTTGACCTATAACCCGCCAAATTTTAAAATGAGATATTTACAGCATAATTTATTTTATAGTGTCTAGGTAATTCGACACTTAGGCTATGTTCCACACAATAACAGTAATTTATATAATTAATACAATTAATATGAACAAGTATTATGATAATCTATCTATTGATGATAAGTATAAAATGTAAATGACAATCAGACTTGCCAACACACTGTGAGCCAGTGTGTTGTATCATTATTGAAGCCTTATAATAAGCGAGAGGATGCTTCACCTAAAGGACTACGTTTTACAAGCTGAATTATCATGAAATTACAGTACTGAAGTACTTATATGACCATCATATTCTATCACGGCCATACTGACAGTACTTCGTCCTCGAAGTACGTACACACACACAAAAAAAAGCAAACATAAAATTAGAATGTTTTACAAAACAAAAAGAATATTATTCGTCTTATGTTCTAGCTTAATTAATAATAGTGTAAGTTGGTTTTACTGTGAGCTTTAAATACACATATTGTAGTCATTAGTTATGAAATATAATATACCTATTTACTTATTTAGAAGAAAAGTGTCAAAAGTGTCCTTCGCATAGTACCCAATGAAAAAGCAGTCAAAACAAGATTGGTATGTGCCAGATACATAGACATGTCAACCCGAATCACCCGCTGCGTATGAGATAGTTGACACCAAGTATAAGGCCGACCAGCGGATACCAAAAAAAAACAAATGATGCGTCTAGGGTATGTGCCCAATACATAGTCATGCCAACCCAAATCACCCGCTGCATATGAGATAATTGGCAGAAAGTAAGGGGCCGACCAGCGGATACCCAACATCGAAGAGGTACATACTTATCATTGGTACTTGCGAAATTGATGCATCTAGGGTATGTGCCCAATACATAGTCATGCCAACCCAAATCACCCGCTGCATATGAGATAATTGGCAGAAAGTAAGGGGCCGACCAGCGGATACCCAACATCGTAGAGGTACATACTTATCATTGACACATGCAAAATTTATTTATTTATCAGAACCGAAATGCTGACCGCTTTCAGCCACTGCCATAAAGGCAAGTCAGCATCATGTATGTGGTCCCCAGTGGTTAACCAAAATAAAAGATTACACTCGCACAGTATCTCAACTGGCCTCTCTTTTTAAAATAAAAACATCACCAAAGAAAAACTTAAATCTCACAATAAAATCCACTTTCAACCAGTTTAAAACAAAGTAACATCTCAGCTTTACTTATTATGAATTACACCTTCAATAGCAATGTTCCTCATTTCGGAAATAAATAATAGGTATTTATTTTTTTCTTAAATATATTTATTTCCAATATATAACGTTCAAATATGTATATCATGTGTAGTGTTTATGAAATGATATAAATAAATAATTGGACCAATTGCGAATTTTATCATTCGCCAATAAGATCAATTTGAAAATACTTACAAAATAAAATAATATTGACAATTCCGGCAAGTACAATCTGACAAGCTGTGAATGTGACCATTTGCTAATTATACCAATCGCGAAATGGAAACGTGGAATAAACAAATTGCGAATGGGATAGGACGCACCTAAAAGGTAATTAAAAATCCAGAATTACTAATAGCTGTGCCGATGGATGGATGGATTGGATATGAGGATGTTTGACGCAAAATCCACTAACAGATTTTGATGAAGCTGCAACATTTTAACTTATTCATCAGGATTCTCGGAAATTAATGTTATATAAAGATATCATATCATTATGTATGTATTTTATGTGATGATAAATTTGATGGAAGTCGCTGGAAGCCTCTGGTATCTCAATATATAATAAATTGCAAATATGTACTATGTAAATGCATAACTTTCATAAAAGATGTATTTAATATTGACCTTAAAAGAAAACATGCTAGTTGGACATTATGAGATATAGACATTTTGCGAATTGGGCATTTTATGTGTTGGGTCTTTTAGAAATTGGGCACTTCTAACTGGTCATTTTGAGAATTTGCAAATTAAACATTTTGCTAATTGAGCATTATGCTACCAAGCGAATACATAATATAACAGTTATTTATTATCCAAAAATAGCAATACACATACATATAATTATAGTGATCTAAAATTCGTTCGGCCAATCTGACTTCATTATAAATAATAAGTAGGTGCCTATTGATCTGCACAGCAATTCCCACATCTTGGGTCATCAATCAGATAAGGTAGCTTAGCTACAAATCTATACATATACATAAAAGGAAGTTGTGTTAGTTACACATTTTATAACTCAAGAACAGCTATACCAATTTTACTAATAATTGGTAGCTCCAAATAGTACCTACAGTAAAAATGCTTTTGTAAGCAAAGAGAGGCTATCAGAATGATGAAACTTATTCTTCCTTAGAAACCATTGAAGGATTAGTTTGTTAAGTTCCAAATAGTAAATGTGTTTATTTCATTGTTGTATGAGGAAAAGAGGCCTTTGCCCAGTAGTGGGACAAGAGTGGCTAAATAAGATAAGATAGGTAAGATATGTTGTAAAAAGAGAAACCACTTGAGACAGCAGATGAAAAGAAACAGGTAACTAAACATTAGGAAAAAGATTTAAAACTTCATTCAAATCTAGATTTTTAAAAAGTTAGGTACCTACTTGCACTAAACCATCCGACTACCTGTTTACCTATTTCATAAATTAGTGAATAAGCTAATGAAATAGACAATCTTAATATGGTTAAAAATAAAATAAAAGGTGTTTTCTCTAAATAAGAATAATTAACCTTTTGACGAATTTACAAGTTGATTGTTGATATCTAGGTTTTAAGTATACCTATACCTAGGTGTATAACACCTATTATATGATCTAAAAGACTTCCTTATTGTTAGAAGTTAAATATTATTTTAGCACATAGTTATGTCTTATAGTAGTGCTGTCTTGCTACATAATTGATAGGTATCACACTAACAGTATCACCCAATGGAATTTGCTTCAATTTTTAAGTGGTAGAACACAATAAGCAAACGCAAAAGTGTCTCGACCATGTCCTATTTGGGAAACTACAGATAACTATTTTTTGTGAAGTTTGTGAATTGTGTTTGTGAAGTTTTGTAAATGATATAGATAAGTAGGTAAATGCTAAGATGTCAGAAATACATTATAAATATAACACTGCTATTGAACAATGCCAGAAGGTATAATAGGGTACCTACCTAATTAATTATCCTAACATTAATTTATCCTATCCTTTATAGTCAACATTAGACAGAAACTTCTTTTGGAAAAAAAAAACTTAATAAATATGGTTCAGCTATTTTATCTAGTCGAACTAGATCTAGGTACATTAGAGACCTATCACAAATAGCCTGTACAATGATTTATAATCCAATGTTATCTATAATGGAGCAGATAAGTAATATAACTATAAAGTATTAAGTAACATTCCTACCTATCAATATTTATGATTTAAGTATCAAGCAGAAATCTTCTTTAAAATACAATAACACTCAGTACCTCGTAAAATCCGATGACGTTTTGATCTAATAATCCGTTCGGTGTCACAATCACAACCGGGAGAGCTGGTTATAAGTTACCAACTGCGTCGAATCACAGAGCAGGTAAGGGTCGAAGCTGCGATGTCTGGAACACTGCCGTCGCAAGTTTAGCCGCCGCGGACGACGGGTAGGTAGTTTAAGCCCCGTGACGGTAGGAAATCTGGGACTTCGGCGTCGCATAGTTTGGGCCGTCGATGCCGAACATCGGTTGTCGTTTATTAAACAACCACGGGTGGGACTGCAACCGCCTTCAACGCTTGATGGTAGCTGCGCAGCACAAGGCGCCGCCGCCATATTGTGCACTGTTGTTGCTGCCACGATAGAGGTAATTTGCCGGCCACACCGTATGGCCGCCATCTTCTCCAGCTGCTGAATGAAAAATCTCTTGCCGGTCCAAGAGGCCGGCTGCTGAGCCGCAGTTGCTAGATGCACGTTGATAGCGTGAAGAGAAGTTACTTCGTTCCGCCGATAAATGGGAAATTCGAGTCGTCATCCTTGACGACTTTCCCAGAGCTTTGCCACGTCGCGACGTGTTTCTGAAACTTTCAATTGACAAAATTAGGCCTGATAGGTAATGGATTGAATCCCACTTCTGATGTTAGAAAAATAGATGTAGTATAGAGTTATAGAGACGATCAAGGTGTTATTTACTGAATATGAGATGTCAGGATTTAATTGATTTTAATATGAAATGTGTACCTAAAGTTACTTTATATTTGCAATGAAGCTATTGTATTGAAAATGTTACTAAGTAAAGGATTTTTATATTAAAGATGGAGGATTATTAGAGAAACAAGGAATACCATTAAATCAATATTGTATTGTCTTGTTAAGCAGCGATACAAAAGATAAACCACAGAACAAACGATAAATCACTAAAGTTATAATACAAATGGCCAACGCCCAATTATTTCTAGGAATATTCACAAAATACTTAACTTGTGTCCTGCAGGAAGATAGACGAACAAGAGAGCGGGAAGTAGGTATCTACCCGTATTTATAACCACCACTATAATATGGTCTGAGACCACCACACATTACACTGCGCTTCAGCCAATCACAGATTGACTTAGAGCCGCGAACATTTAAACACGTATAACTTATGTAACAAAAGACAGTATTTGTACTTAATCTAAACACTATAATTATTAACATAATTGTTGAAGTTCTTCTACAATAACTATCATGTTATTACGGTAGTATTTACTCAATAATCCTAATATGTAATTAGTCCATTAGACAATGCTGCCACCTGTGACATAACAAATAGCTACTGCGGATATAATATTGAAGTACATTTTAAAGTTCAACAATAGTTTAGTCTAGGTATTAAAACCTAAATACTTAGATTAATTAAATAGGTAATTACTCAAGTCTAAGTACGTTATTTAGTAGTCTCAATAACATTAATAATATAATTAAAAGGTATATCTTATCAGGTCAGGTACTGCCACCTGTGTCGTAGATGCGGAACTATTAAAAGAAATGGCCCTTGACCATGACTATCTTGGCTTTGACCTATAACCCGCCAAATTTTAAAATGAGATATTTACAGCATAATTTATTTTATAGTGTCTAGGTAATTCGACACTTAGGCTATGTTCCACACAATAACAGTAATTTATATAATTAATACAATTAATATGAACAAGTATTATGATAATCTATCTATTGATGATAAGTATAAAATGTAAATGACAATCAGACTTGCCAACACACTGTGAGCCAGTGTGTTGTATCATTATTGAAGCCTTATAATAAGCGAGAGGATGCTTCACCTAAAGGACTACGTTTTACAAGCTGAATTATCATGAAATTACAGTACTGAAGTACTTATATGACCATCATATTCTATCACGTGCTTAACCAAGTGAGCCTTTAATGCTGAAAAAGAGTAGGTAAATGTTTATTGCCAGGGGCCTAAAAGTTGCAAGTTCGGTAATTTCAGCTAAACTACAATCTTTTTACAATATATTTTTACAATACGTCTACGTTACGCAAGCGGTGACAGTTCCATACATTACGGTAACAGTTCCTGCGTATACGCAACGCATACGCATCCGGTGTGTTTTGGTCTTAAGTCTGCTAATTTAAAATAGCCTCAATTGTGTGTCATTGAGTGTGTCAATGTCATTTTTTGACATAAGTATTTCAGTTGCATTGCAGGTTTGGCAGTTTCAGCTAATCTACAATCTTTTTACAATAATCTCAGTTTGTCGGCAGTGTCAATACAATTTTTTGACACATTTGGTCGCAATCAGTGTAAACCATTGTTTAGCAGAACACCAAATGTGTCAAACATGCCATTGACACTCTGCCGACACACAATTGAGGCTTTTTTAAATTAGCAGACTTAAGACCAAAACACACCGGATGCGTATGCGTTGCGTATACGTAATAAAGTCAGTTGCAGTCTAAATATTCTTTTAGAATAGAATAGTCTTTATTGTATAAATTATAGGTTACATTATGCAGTTCACATAGCATTATAAAAATAGTCTCACTATAATCTTGCCTTTACAGGCGTATACAATTCACAATAAACGTGGTTATGAAACCACTTTCAAATATTGAATTATAAATCTCTATACTTAATCTAAATCCTACAACTATAATAATTAACTATTTTATAACAATATTACCTAAAACTTAACATTTAAGTATAATCCATAAACTCTAAAACACTGTAGAAACATTTCTCGGCAAGCCATAGTCTTATATTCTTTTTAAATTTATTCAGTTCTAATGTTTTAAAGCAGTCCGGTAAGTTATTATAGATTTTGACACACATTGTATAGCAGTTCTTTGAGACAACGGTTAATTTAGTGGGAGATCGATGTAATTTAAATTTATATTTAGATCTTATATTACCTACGTGTAGAGAAGTCACTAGTCAGTCGAAAAAGAGATCTATTTTTATGGACGAACAAACATAACTCCATTATGTATATACTAGGTACAGTTAAGATATTTTGCTGTTTGAAAATAGGCCGGCATGATTCAACTCTAGACATACAAAAAATCGCTCTAATCAACGCTTTTGTTTAATAAATACTTTATCTATATTTGTAGAGTTACCCCAGATAACTATACCTACCGTAATGTAAAATAGATTCTACGTAGCCGTAATAAGCTATTAAGGCAGCTTGTTTGGATACAGCTTTACTTACACGGTTCAGAGCAAATACAAACTTATTCAACCTGGCACAAATATTATCTATATGGTTACTCCATTTACATAAATTATCAATATAAATACCTAAAAATTTTATAGCATTAAGTTCTTCTATTTGAGTACTATTGTAACTAATATTTAATACTTGAGGTGATCTTTGATGTGTAGTAAATTGCATAAACTTAGTTTTTTCTAAATTAACTTTTAAATTGTTAAGTTTCAGCCACTCAATTGTTTTACTAAGTGTCTCATTGATTTCTGACTCATATGAGATCATGTCTGTTCCTTCAATAATAACAGTAGTATCATCTGCAAATAGGATGCATTCATGTGAGAGAGCATTTGGTAAGTCGTTAATGTACAGCAAAAACAGTAAAGGTCCCAAAATACTGCCCTGAGGGGCACCGTACTTATTAAGTAAGTATTTCGATCGAAATGTCAATGAGGACTTAGTAATAGGGCAAAAATTTGAAACTTCCACGCATTGATTTCTATTTAGTAGATAGGATTGAATCCAGTTGTAAGCTGGTCCTCTAATTCCATATTTAGCTATTTTCTTTAATAATCTATCGTGGCAAACAAAATCAAATGCTTTGCTCATATCTAAGAATAGTGCAGATACCTACTGGTTTCTTATTATCTAAGCAATGAGTAACTTTTTTAACTAATTTAAAAATTGCTAATGATGTGCTTTTATCTTTTCTAAATCCGTGTTGTTCATCTTTTATGATGTTATTTTTTTCAAGATAACTAGACATTCTTAAGAACATGACATTTTCAAATATTTTTGAGAATATTGGTATTAGTGTAATCGGTCTGTAATTATCCATTAAAGCTTTATCACCTTTTTTGTGGAGAGGCTTAACTACAGATTGTTTCAAAATGTTAGGGAAAATACCCTGTATCAATGAAAGGTTGATAGTGTAAGCTAAGGGCTGTACAAATGCAGATATACTATTTTTTATTACTTTGGTAGAAATGTCATCATAACCCACAGCATTAGAATTATTTAAAGACTTAACAATTTTAATTAACTCATGAACTCCAACCGGATTGATAAACATAGTATTTTGTATTGAATTTATAAGATCAATATCAGAGTTATCTGTATTTGTTATACAATTATTATTTATAATGTTTACAAAATAGTCATTAAATGTTTCTGCAATTTTATTAGGATCATATATTTCTATATTATTATTTAAATTTAATTTATTTATCAATTTATTACTTGTATCTGTGCTAGTATATTCTTTTACTACTTTCCATGCTGCTCTACATTTATTGTTACTATTATTTATATAATTAATATTTCGTTTCTTCTGTGCTAAAACCAAACATTTTCTTAAAAGTACTGAATAATTAGTGTAGGTTTCTTTATTACATTTGTTATGGCGATATTGTATGTATAGTTTCCTTTTATTATAGCAACACTTTTTAAGACCTTTTGTAAGCCAATTTAAATTACAATTCCGATTAAAAATCTTTACTTTTATGATAGGAAAACATAGTTCATAAAATAATTTAAATAAATTAAAGAATTCACTAAAAGCTTCGGATGCCGAGTCTTTTTCAAATACTTCACTAAAAGATAAGTTACTTTTTAAAAGATAAGTTACTAAGATTTCGCAAAACGCATTCTTTCTTGTTGATGGAACTCTTTTAAATCAATCTTTCTTGCTGGTTTGCGACATCTTAACCCAGCTGCACGTAAATGGTCGCGCACTGTTTGCAGCGACACATCGTGTTTTGTCGCGGTGGAACGGGTTGTCGCGAAGGGATCTGCAGTGTGGATAGCCACGATATCACGATGCATGGGGTTAGCTTCTGTGAAGGAGTTAGTAGGGCCCCGGCGCAGGTTGTCTAAATTTCCTGTAGCAGCATGACGATTAATCCACAATCGAACAGCCTTTCTCTGCAGAAGAATAATATAAATGTAATTAACTATTCTTAATTGCTTGGAACAGTATGAGCTTCGGTTATAAATAAGTAATTGTTACTTACCGATATCATTAACCGTCTTGCAATTTCACTAACAGAAACATTCTGCTCGTGCAAAACAACTATTTCTGCACGTTTGAAGAGAGTTAAATGATCCATATTTGCTTAAAAGAATAGACAAATTATGAAAAGAAGTTTAAAAACGTATCGATAAGGCACGAAGCTCAGTAACGACTAATGACTACCTGTCAATACGTTTAACAAAAGAATTATCAAAATATCTGAGGGTAGTTTTCGTTGACTAGCAATGTTAGTTTGCAAATCATAATTTATCATCACGAGAATATTCCATCTTGCTTCATTGCGATCTTTTTTTTTCATTTTACGTTTTAAAATAAATAAAAACATAACATTTAACAAATCTGGCTGGCATGATAGGGACATGAACCTGGGTTCCTTCGATCGATCCATCCATATAGCCCCACCGCTGCCGCTTGACCAACTGTGCCACGGTAGCTGCTTACGAATAGTTTTAAAATTGGCTTCTTATTCAACTTGACAGTGAATGATCTTTTCTGATATTTATTATTTGCTACTACCGACCTTTCTTCAAAATGTTTGACCAATGAGGTCAAAGCAAAGCTCACTCACACTAACGAGCCAAGTTTAGACTTATAGATAGTTCAACATTTGCTTATGTTGGGTGATACCCTGACAACTTTGTCGAGTGTACCTCTGAGTTTATTTCTCATGTACGGATCAATTTATTCGATTACCACTTGCTAACGGTGAAGGAAAACATCGTGAAAACTGCATACACCAGAGATGAAATTCGAAGGTGTATGTGAAATCCGCCAACCCGCACTTCGCCAGCGTGGTGGATAACGGCCTAATCACTCTCTGTATGAGAGTAGGCTCGGTGGGGACATATATGGGCTGATAACGACGACGGCATGGAGGAAATAAACAAAAAATACTTACAACGTCTTCTTGAAAACTTTTTCGGGCAAATATGCTCGAAAACCTTATTATGTACAACTTCGATATGCGTTTTCAAAGCGCATTTCTGTCTAAACGCATGCCCGCACGTTTCACAAACAAATTCTTTCTCATTCTCTTTTATATGCATCGTATTTATATGCGTAATCAATGTCGTTTTATAACAAAATGCATTCTTGCAGTAATCGCATATAAAATCTTTAGTTTTTATTAAATGAGTTTTCATATGACTTTTACAATAGGACGCGAAATTGAATTTCTTTTTACAAACACTGCAGATATATTGCTTCGAGTGTATAATTAGATGCTGTTGGTATTTACTATTATCTGAAAATATTTCCAGGCATTGCGTACATTGGAGGTTAGAATGCTCCGATTTAAAATGTGTTATGAAATCTTCGTCGTTATTAAAAACATGGCCGCATTTCAAACAGCTGATTTCGACGCCATTTTCTGTTGTTGTTACAAACTTGTTTGAATCATAACGGTTTTTATGTAATGGCTTCTTTTTCGCTGAAAATATTAATTAATATTAATTATTTTTGTAATAATCATGAACATTTATTTATTGCGTTTCCACAAGTTTTCCTGGACCAATAAGAAGGTAGAGTGCGTTTCATAGAATACTTCCTATGCCGCCATGTTGGCAACATTGACAATTTGTACTGCCGTATTACCCTCATTGTGTTTTCCAGAACAAATTTTCAATGCTGCCAACATGGCGGCATAGGAAGTATTGCATGAAACACGCTGCTATATGCAAACACATCTTTTTCGCCTCATCCACATTCATCAATCATGTCATATTGACAAGTTGCCTACCCGCCTACCTACTCTGCCTATCCCGATGGGAGATAGGCGTGACAGATATGTATGTATATTCCCCTTGACTTTCATCTAGTAAATTAAATTGATACTCACATTTATCAGCTTTGACTATCTTTTTAATATTCTTACTGCTTTTAGTTGCTTTCACTTTATTTGTTTGTTTTTTAATTTTCTTTTCTTTTACCTCTAACACTGGAGAATCTATAAAATGAATTAAAATTATTATTTTTTTTAAAAAAGAAAGCAACTAATAGAAAAAAAAATACTAGCGTATTGTGCAAGTTACACAAATTCCTACCTTAATATTATAAATGTCAATGTTTGTGCCGATGGATTTATGCGAAGATGTTCATTACTCTTTCACGCAAAAACCATTGAACAGATTTAAATGAAACTTAGGCTATATTATTTTAAAATTTTGTTTAATTTTTTTAATGCCTGATTCAATCGCGCGCGAGTCGCGAGGCGAGAGTGTAAATCTAACATAAGTTATGACGATGAATGTGTACGAAGTCGCGGGCAGCCTCTAGTTAATATTATAATATTACCTTCTTTTATATTATCATCTGATTTAATATAAATTTCTTCAATTTCATTTTGAAATTCATCAGTTCCATTGCATTCAACTTCATTATTTGTATCTGAAATAATAAAATATTGCAATTCAGAGATGATTCTAGTTGGTAAAACGCCCCCTCCAATCTTGGAGACGCGGTTTCGATGTAACCTGTACCTCTGAGATTTATTTCTCATGTATTGAATATTCAATTACCACTCGCTAACGGTGAAGGAAAACATCGTGAGGAAACCTGCATACACTAGAGAAGAAATTCTAAGGTGTGTGAAATCCGCATTAGCCTCTCACATCCCACTGACCCATTATAAACCCAGACACAATAGATTTTCTATTGTTCTTTTTTTTCTGAGATGTGAAAGATTATGCCAGCATGGTGGATTACGGTCTAATCACTCTCGCATGAGAGTAGGCTCCTCGTGTGTCTGCAGTTGGGATGTAAAAAAACTGATAAGGTAAATAAATATAGCTTACCAGACCAGTGACCATCGTCGCTATGATCTTCAATTTTTAAGTCTATGTTTTGCTGCAACAGAACTTCTTGATCTGAAATATGAAGTAATATGTGATAGATATGTATGTAAGTAAAGTAGATAGATAAAAATAATTTATTGTTAACAAAGAGATACCCACAAAACTTAGAACTTTAACATTGTGAGCCTTTGCTCCTTTGATCTACTTTTAGATACATATAAAAAAAAATTGCTTTAATGTTTAGGTAGCTTTGACAGCGTATTTATTTCTGCTATTATCATAATAGGTACAGGTATTGAAAAAAAACCTGCCAAGTGCGAGTCGGATTAGCGCAGGAAGGATTCCGTACCATTCACTATTGATATTGAGCAAAAAAAGGTCAAAAATTCACATTTCTTGTATGGAAGCCCCCCTTAATATTTTTAGTATTTGTTGTTATAGCAGCAATGGTAATACATCATTAGTGAAAATTTCAACGCTCTAGCTATAACGGTTCATGAGATACAGCCTGGTGATAGATAGACGGACAGACAAGTCTCAGTAATAGGGTTCCATTTCCACCCTTTGGGTGCGGAACCCTCATGATTAAAAAACAAGTCTTACTCAGGCAATATTCTCTAAACTTCTCTTCACATTGTAATACTAGATTTTTAAATCTTCTCGCATCCCTCAATCGTACTATACATTCTTCACATATTGAGTAGCTTGCATCTAATGTTGGTGGCTCGATCTATAAGAAAATAAATCCTATTTATATTATAAATGTCAATGTTTGTGTTGATAGATGGATGTTTTGATGATGAATATAACATTTGCACGCCTGCATGCAGGCTGGGTACTGACTGTAAATGTATTCATGCAAATAAATGATTGATTGATTTGTTACTCTTTCGAGCAAAAACTACTGAATTGATTTATCTGAAATTTGACAATATTCTAGCTTATTCAACAGATAGGCTAAACAAATAGCCTATACAATTTTGAGATATTATATACATTTTTCAAGATATAACTATAAACGTGTAGGTACGCAGTCACGGGCAGCATCTAGTATTATAAATGTCAATGTTTGTGCCGATGACTCTTTCACGCAAAAACTACTGAATAGATTTTGATGAAATTTTTCAATATTGTAGCTTATTTAACAGATTAATTCATAGGCTATTTATTTACGTAAATGATGGTTTTTTTTCGAAGATATGACGATAAAAGCGTACGAAGTCGGGGGCAGCCTCTAGTATGATGATAAACGCAAGGAATCGCCACAGAACTAGCATTCGTGGTTTCCTTAGAGTACTATACTTACTCTACGGAAGTCGCAGATTAAAAATATCATTTAAAATCTTAACAAAAGAGATATACAAGGCAAGAGTGGATGGTAATGTTGCCAAGACGAACGTACCTCGATCAAATCGGGGACTTGCTCAAGAAAGGCCAAGTCAAGAGTACCCTAAACCGACGGGCATGTATGAGGCGACTGTTGAGTGTAGATGAAGCGAAAGAGGTGTGTTTGGATCGTAGCAAGTGGAAGTAAGTGGTCTCTGCCTACCCCAATGGGTGACAGCGTGACGGATATGTATATATATGTATGTAAAATCTTACCCAAATACCAAATGTATCACGTAAAAACACCGAATAGATTTCAACCTCATTTCTGTACTTATATTGAGTTCCTAGACTTTTAAACACCCCGTCAACGTGGCAGCAACGACATAAAGTACTTAAATTCCATATTTCCGACATTATTCTGAGGAAATTTAGTGTAAACCGCCAATAAATTAAATAAAATTAAACACTAATTGTTTTTAAAGTAAACCTCGGAACCACGCAGGGGAGTACTAGTATTCCTTGCTCGGACGGAACGTAAACACAACAATCTGTCATGCATGTCCTGTCAGTATTGTCAAATAGTGTTTTAATTTAGTCAATTTCTCGATTTAGTTTAAAAAATTATCAACGTTTCCCACCCTATTTTCAAGGCATGTCTATTTTCAAGTCAATTTAATGAACAAATTATTTAATTTGTTTGTTACTGTATCTAATTAATATTAAATTCTATAATCGAGAAATCGACTAAATGAAAACTGTATATATATACAACACTATTTGACAATGACATTGACGTATTTTGATGGCTTGTGTGTTGTGTGATGGCTTAATTTTTGTTGTGGTATTTACAATAGAATTATGCTTTATTCTATTGCAGTTTTTTATTAATTTAATTTGAATTATGTCGGAAATAGTGAATATAAGTACGTTATGTCGTTGCTGCCATGCTGACGGAGAGTTCCGAAGCTTAGAAACTCAATATATGTATAGAAACGAATATGAAATCTTTTCCGTGTATTTACGTGATACATTTGGTATTTGGGTAAGATTTTAAATTATTGGTTCTTAGCTCACGTTTTTAGTCATATCTATAATGCATAATTAAGTCAGAATTGGTAAAAAAAAGGTCGTAATATAGGCTGCCTGAGACTTCGTACGCGTTTATTGTTTCTTCTTCGAAAAACAGGTCGGAGACTCATGTTAAGACGCAAAATATCTATAAATATTATAGCCTATGTGTTATTCTGATGTACAAGGTACAATATTGTCGAAGAGTATCCAACCTATAAATTGGTATTATAAAAGGGGGTACGGTTTGAGGTATGTCTCTCTAAGAAGGAAACACGGTTTTATAACTCGAGTTTGGGTTTAATGCTTCCACAACAAACTTGTAAATAAAACTATAAAAAATTAAGGTTTTTTCACAATTAAAGAACACACACAGTTTAACACAGAAAAAACGTATAAGTGGCGAGGCTATCGCGAACTATCTCACACGAGCTCCCGGAGGTAACAGCAACGAAAAACAAATCTCTTGGTTTTAAAACAAAATAACAAAACGATTTTAAATTCAAAAATAGAGCGAATGACAAAGCAAACGACAATAAGAACGTACGACAAAAAGAGTGAACGTCTCGCCACGTATACTTACTCCTTAGTCTAAATAACGTTTGGGCTTACGCAAAGGGCGCCGGGGTGCCACAGTATAGTAATTCGGTATCAATTACAATCAAAAATTGACGTTAGTTTCATCAGTGGCTGAAAACTTTTTTTTCTCCATACTAGCTCGAATAAGGGATTTTGAGTGTAATTGATAACGAAAATTTTACTATACCAGGCTCCATACAAATATGTTCAATGCCATTTCATCAAAATAGTTTTTGCATGAGAGTAACAAACATCCATCCATCGGCACAAACATTTACATTTATATTATAATCTAAGTAGGATTTATTTTCTTATAGATCGAGCCACCAACATTAGATGCAAGCTACTCAATATGTGAAGAATGTATAGTACGATTGAGGGACGCGAGAAGATTTAAAAATCTAGTATTACAATGTGAAGAGAAGTTTAGAGAATATTGCATGAGTAAGACTTGTTTTTTAAATAATTTTCTATAAAGGCTGAAGTACATTAGGCAGGCCACGTCTGCTGCATGCCAGAAGAGTTATTTATTTATTATTTACTTATTTAAGGATATCCACAGCTTACCCATAAATAAGGTAACATAACAATAAAGTAATATGTCTCTGCCAGTCACGGATACCACAACTTAAACAGCGAAATGGGCTAAAACAATAACCCAATGGCTACCATCTGCCAGACGGCGTCGCGGCAGACCACGGAAAAGGTGGTGGGACGAGCTGGACACCTTAAATACCTGGGCAGAGGTAGCTCGAGACAGAAAGTCATGGCGGATGAGGAGAGAGGCCTTTACCCAACAGTGGGAAACAAGTGGCTAAATTATATTAGATTAGTAGGTATCTCTTTATATGCAATAAATTCAATCTTATCTACTTTACTTACATACATATCTGTTATGTATTTAATTTATATTTCAGATCAAGAAGTTCTGTTGCAGCAAAACATAGAAATTAAAAAAGAAACTCATAGTGATGATGATCAATGGTCTGGTAAGTTATCATGTCAGCTTGTGTACGTCCACTGCGGGACAAAAGCCTTCACCAAGGATCTCCTCAACAACCGGTCGTATGCTGCCCACATCCAGTAGCTTCCCACGACTTTTACCAGCTCGTCAGTACAACTTGTTATGGGGCCAAGTTCGAAATATAAAAAAAAAATTCATCAGCTCATGCATTTTGTATGGGGCATTATTTTTGAATGATTTCGACCTTGGTCCCGTAGTAAAAGTTGTTTGTTATCACGAGTACATTCATATCCTTTTCTATTGTTCGCTTATTTAAAGTCAATCTGTATCTTTGATTAACAATATTTTATTATTTCAGATACAAATAATGAAGTTGAATGCAATGGAACTGATGAATTTCAAAATGAAATTGAAGAAATTTATATTAAATCAGATGATAATATAAAAGAAGGTAATATTATAATTTTAACTAGAGGCTGCCCGCGACTTCGTACACATTCATCGTCATAACTTATGTTAGATTTACACTCTCGCCTCGCTACTCGCGCGCGAATGTAAATCAGGCATTAAAAAAATAAACAATATCTTAAAATAATATAGCCTATGTGTTATTCTGATGTGCAAGCTACAATATTGCAAAGTTTCATTAAAATCTGTTCAGTGGTTTATGCGTGAAAAAGTAACAAATATCTTCGCATAAATCCATCGGCACAAACATTAACATTTATAATATTAAAGTAGGAATTTGTGAAACTTATACAATAAGCTTATTTTATCTAGCCATCGGTGTCCCACTGCTGGGCAAAGGCCTCTCTCCTCTTCTTCCATGATTCCCTATCCTGGGCCGTCAATACAATAAGCTAGATGTCAAAAAAATATTTTTATACCATCAGTTGCTTTCTTTTTTTTTAAAGTTAATTTAAATTATTTTTTATAGATTCTCCAGTGTTAGAGGTAAAAGAAAAGAAAATTAAAAAACAAACAAATAAAGTGAAAGCAACTAAAAGCAGTAGCAGTAAGAATATTAAAAAGATAGTCAAAGCTGATAAATGTGAGTATCAATTTAATTTACTAGGTGAAAGGCAAGGGAAGTGATATACATACATATCTGTCACGCCTATCTCCCATCGGGATAGGCAGAGTAGGTAGGCGGGTAGGCCACTTGTCGATATGACACGATTGATAAATGTTGATGAGGCGAAAGAGATGTGTTTGCATATAGTGCGTTTCATAGAATAGTTCCTATGCCGCCATGTTGGCAGCATTGAAAATTAATACTGCCATATTACCCTCATTGTTTTAAGTATAGAATACAGGATGTTAGGAAATGTATCACTTTCCATTTAACCAGGTATAGTGTTAGTGATGTAGAACACATGCCACGAAAAAAAATTTTTTTGAACTAATTTTTAATCAAGAATTTCATTATTAATAGCGCGCTCTAACGCAAAGGTCATTCAACTCTCGGCGAGTAAGTAGGTCAGGCGCGCGGCGCGCTCGCTCTGTCTCTCTCGCTCTCTACGGGCCTTTGCGTTAGAGCGCGCGAATCGCGCGATTAATAATGAAATTCTTAATAAAAAATGAGTTCATAAACATTTTTTTTTTCGTGGAATGTGTTCTACATCACTAATACTATACCTGGTTAAATGGAAAATGATACTTTTCCGTACATTCTGTATATAAGCAGGAGCCGCCATGCTCTGGATATGCGTGCCTGGTCTGACGCAAAATGGCTACTTTTTGTATGGTAGGTTCTACTTATTTGTTTGACAGGTCATCTACCAAGAAAACTGTGAGAAAACTTGGCGCAACCTTGGCACGCTGCTGTCATTAACTCATTTGTACCTATATGAAAAAAAAAAATGGGGCCACTCCTTATATTCCTTCGTCATTGTTTCATTGTGTTTCGCAGTACAAATTTTCAATGCTGCCAACATGGCGGCATAGGAAGTATTCTATGAAACGCACTCTACCTTTTAATTGGTCCCGAAAAACTTGTGGAAACGCAATAAATAAATGTTCATGATTATTACAAAAATAATTAATATTAATTAATATTTTCAGCGACAAAGAAGCCATTACATAAAAACCGTTATGATTCAAACAAGTTTGTAACAACAACAGAAAATGGCGTCGAAATCAGCTGTTTGAAATGCGGCCATGTTTTTAATAACGACGAAGATTTCTTAACACATTTTAAATCGGAACATTCTAACCTCCAATGTACGCAATGCCTCGAAATATTTACAGATAATAGTAAATACCAACAGCATCTAATTATACACTCGAAGCAATATATCTGCAGTGTTTGTAAAAAGAAATTCAATTTCGCGTCCTATTGTAAAAGTCATATGAAAACTCATTTAATAAAAACTAAAGATTTTATTTGTGATTACTGCAAGAATGCATTTTGTTATAAAACTACTTTAATTACGCACATAAATACGATGCATATAAAAGAGAATGAGAAAGAATTTGTTTGTGAAACGTGCGGGCATGCGTTTAGACAGAAATGCGCTTTGAAAACGCATATCGAAGTTGTACATAATAAGGTGAAGAGGTTTTCCTGTCATATTTGCCCAAATACGTATACTAAAAAAACGAGTAAGTATTTTTTTTAATACTTACAGGCTGTAACAGAAAGGGGGTATAGCGCCGAAACACAGCGATAGTCCTCATGAAACTGAACAACTTTCCTTAAGGAACATGGGTCGTAAATCGAAAAAAAAATTTCGCCTCCCCATACAAAATGTCCGATCAGCTGATCGAGTAAGTATAGGCGATCCAAAAAAATTATCGAGTTATGACCCCTTTCTGTTACACCCTGTATACAGGGTGTTAGGAAAAGTATCACTTTCCTCTTAACCAGGTAATTGTTTTTTTCGTAAAATGTGTTCTACATCACTAACACTATACCTGGTTATAAGGAATGTGATACTTTTGCTAACATGCTGTATTTATTATTTATTTATACAGGGTGTAACAGAAAGGGTATATAAAGCCGAAACACAGCGATAGTCCTCATGAAACTGAACAACTTTCCTTAAGGAACATGGGTCGTAACTCGAAAAAAAAATTTCGCATCATCGAGTAAGTCTGGGCGATCCAAAAATTTTTTTCGAGTTACGACCCATGTTCGTTGGGGAAAGTTGTTCAGTTTCATGAGGACTATCGCTGTGTTTCGGCTTTATATACCCTTTCTGTTACACCCTGTATACTTACATACATACCTTTTTCCAGCTTTAGTTAGCCACATAAATCGGCACGCTGGTTTAAAACCGTTTAAATGCAAATTTTGCCCGAAAACCTTTTTTGGCAACGGCGCATTGATACACCATCGAATTAAAGTCCATGGCAATGGGAATAAAAAAATGACTTATACAGAGAAAAAAAATAACAAAATATTCGATTGTCGTTATTGTATTGTTGTATGTCAGAGTCCTGGTGAACTAAGGTAATTTTTTTATGTACTTCTTCATCGTTCGTTATCGGCCCATATATGTCCCCACCTAGGGGCACGAGCCTACTCTCATACAGAGAGTGATTAGGCCGTAATCCACCACGCTGGCCAAGTGCGGGTTGGCGGATTTCACATACACCTTTGAATTTCTTCTCTTGTCTATGCAGGTTTCCTCACGATGATTTCCTTCACCGTTAGCGAGTGGTAATCGAATAAATTGATCCGTACATGAGAAATAAACTCAGAGGTACATGCCCGCGCCAGGATTCGAACCCACGCCCTCGGAGTTCGAGGCAAGCGTTCTACCAACTGGGCTACCACCGCTTCTTCATCGTCAGCTCTTAACGTCCCCATTACAGGGGTTCAGTGAAAAGGCTCTCGTGTCGGTAGTGGGGACGTTAAAAGGGCTGATAAGGTTACAATATTAAGGGCCTGTCACCGCTTACAGATAAAATTTATCTGACAGATATTTTATACCTGTCACTGTCTAAAATGTCATGTTTTATGAAATATAGGTACATAAGTTTATCTGTCAGTTACATTTTGTCTGTTAGTGGTGAAACGGACACGAACTCTAAGCGCCAAACACACGGTGAAACGCAACTGCAACGCAACTGAAACTGCTAGTTACTTTTGAGTTGCACCACAGTTTCTGCTATAGACTTCCTTAGAAAACCACACACAAAGCAACTAGTTTGAAATGCTTCGTTTCAGTTGCACAAACATTGACATTTATAATATTATTTGGATGATTTTATTAAAAAAGCGGTGGTAGCCCAGTTGGTAGAACGCTTGCCTCGAACTCCGAGGGCGCGGGTTCCGACTCCGAGGTTGAGTTTATTTCTCATGTACGTATCAATTTATTCGATTACCACTTGCTAACGGTGAAGGAAAACATCGTGAGGAAACCTGCATACACTAGAGAAGAATTTCGAAGATGTATGTGAAATCCGCCAACCCGCACTTGGCCAGCGTGGTGGTTTACGGCCTAATCACTCTCTGTATGAGAGTAGGCTTGTGCCCTTCGGTGGGGACATATATGGGCCGATAACAACAATAACATACTTGTTATACGACAGCAGAGTTCGGCGTAAGCGGTCGCCGTGACCGAAATCGGTCGGATTCATTCATTCATTCGCTTTTTTCAGAAATCACGTAAAAACCCACGAAGCGACTCAACCTTACAAATGTGAACTATGCTACAAAGGTTACACTAGTCAATACAGCTTGCGACGTCATTTTGAAACGCACAAGGGTATCAAACCACACAATTGTGACATATGTCACAAAAAGTTCTCAACAAAACTAACACTTACCAAACACAAGAAAAATGTACACGAAAGCAAAAAACCGGAAAGAACTAAATGTCATATTTGCAAATTATTGGTTTATGACTTAAAGAAACATTTGCTCTGTCATGAAAATAGGCCTTACAAATGTCATCTTTGCGACAAAAAATATTCGGCTAACAATATTTTGAATAGGCATATAAATGTAGAACATAAAGGTGTAAGGTTTAAATGCAATTTATGTCCCAAAGGTTATACGAAGAGTAGTAATTTAAGTAAACATAAATTAAATGTACATAATGTTGTACATAAAGTAGAAGATAATTTCGAAGAGGCTTTAGCGGCTCATACTATTGAAATTGATGTTAAAGAATATGAAAAATAGAAGATAAATATATACATACAGTGCTACAAGGATCTTTTGGCACGTGGCGGAAATCGGAACTAACGATATCATCTTGTAAATTGTCATTATTTTGAGTTATTTATTCACCACCCACGTCTTCCTGACCATGTCACTCAAGTGCCAATAGATTCTTGTAGCACTGTACATACAGTCAGACCAAGTTATCTGTGAACTGGACGGCGGCGCTAATAGTAATACAAAATTGTATTTCTACCAATCGCAGCAGTTCTGTAATTTGACATTTCCGTATTAGTGGCCGTAGTTACAATAACGGCCGGTTCACAGATAACTTGTTGGTAGATCTGTAAATATCTGTCGCGTCTCTCTCCCATCGAGGTAGACAGAGACTCCCATCCACTTGCTACGATACAAACACACTTCGCTTTATATCGAAAGAAATTTGTTTTATTTAAATCAGGACAAGGATTTATTAAGTACCCATATGTTGTATGCTACATAAAATAGGTTATATTTTTATTTATTATCTTGTAAGTTACCAAATTTAAAATAAATTTATATTTTTAAAAATTGACTTTTTTATATTTATTTAGGTACCTTGTCTTCAGTTGCCACACCAAAAACCCACTGCCGATTTAAAAAACAAACCTCGCAACTCAGTAAATAGCTAAATGTTGGCAGCATTGAAAAATTGTACTGCGAAACACAATGAGGGTAATGCGGCAGTAGGTACGAATCTATGAAACGCACTTTAGCAGCTATTTACTGAGTTGCAAGGTTTTTTTAGGGTTCCGTACCCAAAGGGTGAAAACGGGACCCTATTACTGAGACTTGGCTGTCCGTCTGTCACCAGGCTGTATCTCACGAACCGTCAACACGAAAGACAGACCTCAAAAAAATACAAATAAAAAAACAGATTTTATTTAAAGATATTTATTTCCAAAAAGTAAAAATAGGTACATAAGGTGATTTTATAAACTATTAAACATTACCTACTGGCAATAATATATTATTTTATATATATTGTTACAATTGGAGGCAGTTTCCCCACTTACAGATACAGGGTACAACAGAAAGGGGGTATAACGCCGAAACACAGCGATAGTCCTCATGAAACTGAACAACTTTCCCCAAGGAACATGGGTCATAACTCGAAAAAAATGTTTGGATCGCATATACTTACTCGATCAGCTGATCGGACATTTTGTATGGGGAGGCGAAATTTTTATTTCGAGTTACGACCCATGTTTCTTGGGGAAAGTTGTTCAGTTTCATGAGGACTATCGCTTGTGTTTCGGCGCTATATACCCGTTCTGTTACACCCTGTATATATATTGTTACAACTGGAGGCAGTTTCCCCACTTACAGATAAAATTTAACTGACAGATAAACCTATGTCTATTTCATAAAACGTGACGTTACAGACAGTGACACATCTGTCAGTTTTTTATCCGTAAGTTGTGAAACGACCCGAATAATTTCATTTCTTCGTCTTTTAATTATCCAGCTATAGGATTGTAATAAGCGAGTCACGGAGTGCTCACTTGTGTGCCGTGAACTCGCCTAGCGTGTCATCATCAAATCAAAACTAATTAAAAGCGTGTTACACGCATGTGAGCCATACTAAAATATAATTTGAAAAATAATACGAAATGTGAAATCCGCCAACTCGCATTGGACCAGCGTGGTGGATTACGACCTAATCACTCTCGTATGAGAGTAGGCTCGTGTGTCTGTAGTGGGGACGTTTAAAAAGATGATGATTCATTAAAAACAATATCTTATTTAATTAATCCACAATTAAATCTAAATAGGAAAAATAATATCTAAAATAAGGTAGGTACTTAAAAAATAAAC
Organism: Anarsia innoxiella; assembly: GCA_947563765.1. Taxonomy (NCBI): domain Eukaryota; kingdom Metazoa; phylum Arthropoda; class Insecta; order Lepidoptera; family Gelechiidae; genus Anarsia; species Anarsia innoxiella. The sequence goes on from OX387420.1 coordinate 563,141, forward strand.
TATTTAAAAAAACTGGCCTTACAAAAATGCTAAATTTACGTCATAAACATTATACAAACCCATCGATAATATCTGTGCACCTCGCTGTAATGCGCTTCCCTCGTTTTCACCTATCCAGTATCGTGACGAGTACGTACGAGTTGCATGACGTTAGAGTCCATTTCACGAAAGAAGTCCCCTAGCCGCGGCGCTGTATTTCATGTCAAAATTGATAATGTTGCCATTTATGAGTACAACATCTACCTATATTGTTTATTTCATTTGTAATTTATTAAATAATATTATTTCCTGCATATTTCGACTGTTCTGGCTGGCAATTCTGCTAAATTAAGTTAAGCGACCATACTATAGCCAACAGATAAATATTCGACAACAATATGTCACAAATTTGGTATTCTCTTAAGTACCACGATTAATAGTCGATTAGTAGTCTCTAGAGGGCTTTGTCATTCATTTGTCTTTGCGAATGATTTAGTTGTCGATGTTGCCAATATTTAATAAAATTATTGTTCGAAGAAATTGATCAACCGATTGATAGATTTTTTTTCGACCTAGAATAAGCTTAGACATGCTTTAAAATACAAAATATTTATTTCTATAAGCTTTAAATGCATTTTTTGCATAAATTGCACGTTAATTTTCGAAAAAACACCGAAATAGTGTTTGGGTGACCGAACGACTGAACGACTGAACGACGGACGACCGAACGAAATGCCATTAGAGAACAACTGTCAAATAGCGAAGAGAATACCGTTTGGAACTGCCACTCATGTGACATTGCGGAGTAGAATACCGATTATAGCGTAAAGTAATAAAATGTACGGCCGATCGCTGTCCACTGTCAACTTATCTGTTAAGAGAATACCAAAATGTGTCAATTCATACAATTCACATTCTAGAGAGACACCATTTTTCATTTGGTAATTAGAAGAATACGGGCCCTGGTCATTCCATGAGTAGGTTGGTATGAATTTTGATCAGAAAATTGGGAAAATAGACCTGTCAAATATAGTTCCAAAAATATCCGGGGGACTTATTTCGTGAAATGCACCCTACCAATGCTGGGTCTAAGCGCCAAAACACACGGTGAAACGCAACTGCAACGCAACTGAAACTGCTAGTTACTTTTTAGTTTTTGAGCTAGTTTAGAAGCTGAAAAACTCAAAAGTAGAAATACAAAATTGTATTTCTACCAATCGCAGCAGTTCTGTAATTTGACATTTCCGTATTAGTGGCCGTAGTTACAATAACGGCCGGTTCACAGATAACTTGGTAGATCTGTATGGATTAGGATCGAATATTAAGACTGCTAGCTTAGCATATACTCCGTGACAAGACGTTGTCATGGGTTTGTCACGCTTGCGCTTAGATAAAAAAAAGTGACATCAAAAAAGTGTAATGAATTTTGCCTACACTTTTAATTTCATTTCATTACGTCGTCTGTTCATAGTTTTAAATGTGATAAGGACAGCATGACGTGAGATAATTGTCGCGGCACGTATGCTAAGCTTGCGTAAACCAAATGCACAGATATTTTCGACGGGTTGCATCTAAAATATATATTTTATTATAATTAATATACAAATATTGTTTTAAATTGAGATCAGAACATTTTAGATAGAGAAGTATACCCAATTTGAGATCACATATTTTGTAGTTAACATTTTTTTTAGATTCACCATATTGTTTTATCATGGTAACATAACATTGTGTTTTTTTTTTTAAATTTTGAGAGATTGTTAAAACACTGATTTTGCTTTTTGCAGGTATGTTGAACATGACCTAAGCTTTCTAAAAACCCGACTGCGTTTAAAAAATGCATTTTTTTTTTCATTTTGATGTACCCAGTGTTACTCTCACTGTAAATACGAATCTAACGACACCTCTCAAGCTAAAATCCATCAAGCCGTTTAGGCTGTAGAGCGTGCCAAGGAATTATATCTACAAACAAACATACAAGACGCTCGAAAAACATAACCCTTCTTCTGGCGCAGTCGGGTAATCATACTGATTTTAAAAACAATAATATACATTGTATAAAATTCAAATTATGAAATGAAACGTTTTAAATTATAATTAGTAATACGTATTTTTTTTACGAAGAAAAGTATTTTTAAGAAATCTGCAACCATTTTAAAAATGTGCCAAAAATACTTACTTGACTATATTTATTAACTTAAAATTAAAAATATTGTATAAAAGTAAAAAAAAAAAGTTTAAAAATACTGGCCCCCTTTAAGTTTTGTCTATTTTAAAATATCTAACTAACTAAGCACTTTTATTCTAAAAAATATTTTCTTTAATAATAAAAAATATAGATTTACAATAATAATAAACTTTTGAAAACAAAACAGATTATTTATAAAATATATCTCAATTTTTTTTAAGTACAAAATTCTAATAAAAATATACGAATGTAACAATAATGGTGTTAATATGCCAAAACATAGCAAGTACTTAAAATAAATAACGACTTTTCTTGAGAAACATGGGTTCTTTTTGTATTGGAGTGCAACACTAGGGTTTTATACTTTTAATTACATCACTAATTTTGACAGTTCGTGTGAACCCCGGCCGGGGAAGCGAACCAAGACATCATTCTTTCTTAACTTGTAATATTAAACTATTAATAATAATATTAAGAAGTGTATAAAACTTTAAAATAAATCCTTGAAGACCATCTTAAGTGTTTATTCTATCTAACAATACACTTTTATCCTACTATCATATTACTAATATTATAATGCGACTTCGGACGCATTTATCGTCATATCTTGAAAAAAAAATCGTGATATCTCAAAATAATATAGCCTATTGTTATTCTGATGTATCAGCTACAATGTTGTAAAAGTTTCATCAAAATCTGTTTAGTGGTTTTTGCGTGAAAGAGTAACAAACATTCATTGGCACATTGAAAATATTAGTAGGATGGGACATGTTGAGAATTGACCCTGTTCCTTAGGAAAAGTCTTATAGTTTTCCCTACTGCCATGTAACGACTATATTGTACCATCATTCTTACATCCTATATAGATACTTTTTTTAAATACTAATATTGCCACATTAGCCCTGTATTTTTTATATATTGGAACTTTTTTGAGCATTTCTTAAAAACTATATTAAACTACCAGTGGTCTATCTACACACATCCGGGCCGTGTCCGGGACATGTCAGGGAAAAGATATCATTCCATACATTTTGTACGGATTCGTTCACATACGTTGTCATGACAACGTATTGTTTCCCTTCTGACAGGCCACGGCCCGGACACGGCCCAGATCTGTGTGGATAGACTTATATACTTTTAACTAAGTAAAAAAATTCGAAAGTGCATTTTTATGTAACTTGCACATTAATATTCATAATGCCCTTAATTCAATATTTCTATTAACTTACAACCAAGTCTGCTAATTTAAAATAACCTCAGTTGCGTGTCGGCAGAGTGTCAATGTCATTTTTTGACACATTTGGTCGCAATCAGTGTAAGCCATTGTTTAGCACTTCGTTTTTCAAACCGTGGGTCTTGCGACCCCCTATTCAATAAGGTCTTACTCGGGGGGCCTTACTCGGGGGGGTCAAAAAAAAACCTAAGTTTTACACAACTAATTAATGTATGTAGGTACCATCATCATCATCATCATCATCATTTATTTAAGAGCCAGGCTCTTGTCGGTGGAGTAAACGCCATCTTTGCCTTTCCTCTGCCAGCAATTTCACTTCCTGATACGACACGACGCCAATCCTCTCTTTCACTTGAGTGAAAAAAGTACCAAAATAGAAAAAATCTTTAATGTAGCATGTTGATTAAATTATTTCCTTATCTGTCTATGGAACAAGGGGGGTCGCCAAAATTTTTCAACCCGAAAGGGGTTGCGTGCGATATCAAAAGTTTGAAAAACACTGTGCCAAACAATGGCTTACACTAATTGCGACCAAATGTGTAAAAAATGCCATTGACACTCTGCCGACACACAACTGAGGCTATTTTAAATTAGCCGACTTGGGCCCTTGCATGACAGGTCAATTAAGCTAACATCCATTATGCCTATAGCTGTCACTGTCTTTGTCAATCGTCAGAATAACCGCGTTTGTACACGATACGAAAGTACGCTGGGCCTACGCAAGAATTCTAGTCATCGTAATATATCTATCTAATATCTAATAATCATCATCTAATAATCATCATCATCATGTCAGCTTATGGACGTCCTCTGCTGGACAAAAGCCTCCCCCAAGGATCTCCACAACGACCGGTCTTGCGCTGCCCACATCCAACGGTTTCCAGCGACTTTGACCAAGTCGTCAGTCCATCTTGTTGGAGGCCTTCCCACACTGCGTCGTCCGGTGCCATATCATAGAATACCAAATCGTAACTAAAAAATAGGTGTACACTGCCCGCAGCGGTGCACGAAAAAAATCTTGTCTGTGCTAGACACGACGCAGCGAACGTTGTTGAGTAGCGGTGGTTTTTCGCGTGTAGAACAGACAAAATTCTTGTCGTGTACATACACGAAGATAGTCTTGTCAGCCGCAGACAAGAAAAATTTAACTACAGCGCGATGTTTAATGGATTATTAACTTAATTGATCTTTAATGCAATTGGGAGTTAACTACTTACGTACCTATCGTATTTTAAACTTAAAATAATAAATGTTTTATTTTACTGGCCTTAAGTACAAAAAATAGTAAAAAAATACTCTAACATCGCTTCATCTTAAATCCCATACAAAACCTGAAACGCGGTATCGAAGTTTTTCCCGAGCTACGTATATAGAGTGACTTTAAATTAGTGAACGATAGAAAAGGCTATGCATGTACTCGTGATAAAAAACAACTTTTACTATGGAACCAAATTTAAAATCATGAATTTTCATATTGTATTTGATATTTATTGAGTTCATATTTTTTTTAATGATTGATTTCGACCTTAGTCCCATAATAAAACTTGTTTGTTATCACGAGTAGGTACATGCATATCCTTTTCTATCGTTCACTAATTTAAAGTCACCCTATACTTGCTACATCTAGCTACTATATCTACTTGCACCTAGCTTCACTATGCTTCCTCATGTGCAAGCGCAGATGATCAGACCTAGCGAACCCGCGGCGACACAGCGAGCACGCAAACGGTCGTTGTCCAGTGTGCTTGCGCGTGTGTCTAGTTAACTCGTCGGAACGAGCGAATCGCCATCCGCAGCCCGACCACATACAACCGTACGGTTTTTCACCTGTGAAGGATAGAGGATTTGTTAGTTAGAATTTGTTTGTATATACAGGGTGTAATAGAAAGGGGGTATAAAGCCAAAACACAGCGATAGTCCTTATGAAGCTGAACAACTTTCCTCAAGGAACTTTACTCATGGGTCGTAACTCGAAAAAAATTTTTGCCTCCCCATACAAAATGTCCGATCAGCTGATCGAGTAAGTATGGGAGATCCAACAATTTTTTTCGAGTTACGACCCATGTTCCTTGGTGAAAGTTGTTCAGTTTCATGAGGACTGTCGCTGTGTTTCCGCTTTATACCCCCTTTCTGTTACACCCTGTAGAATTTTTCAGTTACCATGCCTGGTCTACAGATAAAATTAAACTGACAAATAATCCTATGTCTATTTCATAAAACGTAACGTTTTAGTTAGACAGTGGCTTATAATATAAATTAGCTGTCAGATAAATTTTATCTGAGTAAGGGCCTGTATTACCACTTACAGATAAAATTAAACTGACAGATAATCCTATGCCTATTTCATAAAACGTAACGTTTTAGTTAGACAGTGGCTTATAATATAAATTAGCTGTCAGATAAATTTTATCTGAGTAAGGGCCTGTTTTACCACTTACAGATAAAATTTAACTGACAGATAATCCTATGTCTATTTCATAAAACGTGACGTTTTACACAGTGACAGGTATAAAATATCTGTCAGATAAATTTTATCTGTTGATGGTGAAACATGCCCACAATTTCACTATTATTAACAGATAAAAAAAATCTGACAGATATTTTATACCTGTCACTGTGTAAAACGTCACGTTTTATGAAATAGACATAGGATTATCTGTCAGTTAAATTTTATCTGTAAGTGGTAATACAGGCCCTTCATCATCATTTATTTAAGAGCCAGGCTCTTGTCGGTAAAGTAAACGCCATCTTTGCCTTTCCTCTGCCAGCAATTTCACTTCCTGATACGACACGACGCCAATCCTCTCTTTCACTTGAGTGAAGTAAGTATGTCTTGGTCTTCCTCTTCCTCTCTTACCCTCAATCTTTCCTTCAACGATGTTCTTTAAAAAATCGTCGTGTCGTATCAAGTGCCCTATCATCTTTCCTCTTCTATTCGCTATTGTTCTCAATAAGGAGCGCTTCCTCACTAACAGGCCCTTACTCAGATAACATTTAAATGACAGCTAATTTGTATTATAAGCCACTGTCTAACAAAAACGTTAGGTATGTTTGATGAAAAAGACATAGGTTCAAGTGTCAGTTAAATTTTATCTGAAATTGAAAAACCGGGCACTAATTAAATAAAGTATATTTCAGGAGGCTTAGCATACGTGCCGCGACAATTATCTCACGTCATGCTGTCCTTATCACATTTAAAACTATGGACAGAGACGTAAGCGTGACAAACCGCATGACAACGTCTTGTCACGGAGTGTATGCTAAGCTAGCTGTTCTAGTTTTTACCTGTATGCGTCCGTTTATGCGCCTTCAAATGCGAGCTCTTCGTGTAAACTTTATGACATCCAGCTACGTCACACTTGTGTAGACGACGGCGGCTTTCTTCCGTGTCTTGGGAACCTGGAATAATACGTTTAGTTTGGTCCTACAGTGCTACAAGGATCTTTTGGCACGTGGCGGAAATCAGAACTAACGATGTCATCTTGTAAATTGTCATTATTTTACATACAAAGATCATTAACATACAAGGATCTATTGGCACTTGAGTGACATTGTCAGGAGGGTGTGGGTGGTGAATAAATAACTCAAAATAATGTCAATTTACAAGATGATATCGTTAGTTCTGATTTCCACCACGTGACAAAAGATCCTTGTAGCATTGTATGATCGCCATGGTCCCCTAAATCACCATGCTGATCTAACCTGTATCCTTCTTAGCGTGGGTCAGCTTCTGCAGCGCGCTGGTCAGCAGGAAGCTCTTCATCGTCAGCAAATCTGGCTGAGGTGGCAGCTGCAGTGGTGGGAATATCATATCTGGTGGGGGTTTTAGCCTGGAAGTTGAAGTTCAATACATTAGTTCTGGCACTGCTGGACAAAAGCTTTTGTCCAGCGGTGGACGTGCATAAGCTGACATGATGAGTTCTGGCAGTGGCAAAAGATAGGTCTAAAAGACGAATGAATGCTCCACCGAAAAAAGTCTAACTCTTAAATATAATGATGATGATAATTCTGGAAGCGTGGTGTATTACGGCCTAATCACTCTCGTATGAGATTAGGCTCGTGTGTCTGTAGTGGGGACGTTAAAGGGCATAACTAAAATGGCAATTTTAGATCTTTAAAATGGCAATTAAAGACAAGATGATCAGTAAAATGCCAACATCCATCAACGCAATTGTCAGTAGAGTTAACGCTATTCCAAAGTATTTTCAGCCTTCGATTTGCCCTCTTGATACGACAGAACCTCTCCCCTTGAAAATATCAATTTGGCCAAATTAATCACTAAAATGGCAATTTTAGGTGTTTAAAATGGAATTGAAGGTACTAAGCTAGCAATTGATGCCAAAACAATTAGTCAAAATGGCATTTCAGTGTCCTGAAATCTACAATGGCCTTTATTGCCAAAACAACAAGTCAAATAACTTACTTATTGTTACAAAGCTTAGGTTTCCTCGCGCTTCGGAGATCCGGTCCGACCTTTATTTTAGGTGCATGATGATTTGAGCTGTAATAACAACAATACATACATACATATCTGTTACGTCTTTTTCCTATCGGAGTAGGCACGCTAGTAGGTTTCTAGGTATAAATTAGAGATGCGCCGAATATGGGTTTTGCCGAATAACGAATACCGAATACTATTCGGTTTGAAACCCTACCGAACCGAATAGTTCGGCCGAACTATTCGGTTATTCTTTCACATTTATTTTGATACAATTAGGTAAAGTTTATAAAGAAAAGCGCCTTTGACTGTCACTAGATAGAGCAGAATGTCTAGGTTTCTAAATTCAATCTTTAAGTGTCACTTATTAACTTATCTTTATTTTATCATCTCCTAATAGCTCTTGTAATACCTAGATGTGATGATGAGGATATAAGATTGACTGCTCCTTGGTTTAAAATAATTTAATATGAGGTTAATTGATTGTTTTATCAAGCAAATTATTACTAAACAAAATAAACGAATAAATGGTCATTTTAACCGAATATTCGGTTGAGGTGCCAAATATGCCGAATACCGAATAGTAAACGAATATTCGGCGCATCTCTAGTATAAATACTACCTACTAAAATTATAAATTTCAATGTTTATATGCTAACGGACGGATGTGAGGATTTTTGTAACTCTTCGACGCAAAAACCACTGAAAAGATTTTGGTGAAACTTTCCTATATCTGCCTACCGAATACAGCGTAGCTTCTCTCCATATTTTTTTAATTTATTAATTTTACTATCGTAATATACTTAGGCTAAGTGACTATCCTGCCTTCTTGCTTTCACTTCTCTCTCTGTGGGGTCTGCAGGAAGAAATTTCTTTTACAAATATGCTGTAAAGGTCTTTTGTATAACTTCTCTTTTTTTCTGTCTCTATGTACTATCATTTTACAATAAACTGTTAAATAAATAAATACATATTTAAGTGTAGTTTTGAGTTTAACTCATATATTTTTTAAATCTATATAATTATATAAAAATGAAACCCGTTTTCCGTTGTCACGACATAACATGAAAACGGCTTGACCGATTTGGCTGATTTTTTTTAAAATGTTCATTGAAGTCCAAGGATGGTTTTTACGGTGAGAAAATTTCGAATAATTGCCGGGAAAGCCCTAAAACAGACCTTTTCTTTTTCCCATACAAATGTTTTCTTACTAAAATGTAGAGTCAATTTGAACTTTATTCCTACACAATAAAGTTCATTCTAAGGCGGGACAAAGTTCGCCGGGACAGCTAGTAAAATATAAAACTCACTCAAAATACAGTTGCGTGGACGATGACCCATCATGGTTGATTAGTTTTGATGAACAAGGTGTTGTACCTGAAAACAAACAAATATACGTCACTCACTATAATAGATAACTAACTATAATACATAAGTACTATAAGTATATAAACACTAGATGGTCACAGGTCACAGACGCCGAGGTAGACCTCGAAAAAGATGGAGAGACGATCTGGATGCATTTTCACGGGAATGGCGGGTGGCTACCGGAGACCGTGTTAAATGGAAAGTCGCGGGGGAGGCCTTTGCCCAGCAGTGGTATCTTAATGGCTAGTAAAAAAAAAGTACTAAGTATAATAAAATATATGTATACAGGGTGACTTTTAATTAGTGAACGATAGAAAAGGATACGCATGCACTCGTGATAACAAAAAACTTTTACTATGGGAACAAGGTCGAAATCATTCATAAAATTTTGAACTCCCCATACAAAATGTATCAGCTGATAGTATGGGGGAACAATGTTTTTTTCAAGATTTCGAGCTTGGCTACATAGTAAAAGTTGTTTGTTATCACGAGTACATGCATATCCTTTTCTATCGTTCACTAATTTAAAGTCACCTTATATGTGGGAAGGCCTCCAACAAGGTGGACCGACGACCAGGGGCCCAAGTCTGCTTATTTAAAATAGCCTCAGTTGTGTGTCGGCAGAGTGTCAATGGCGCATTTTTTGATACATTAAGCCGCAATCAGTGTAACGGTGCGTACAGACCATGTAACATGTTATATAACATTGTTGTACATATCAATAACATTGTTTTATAACATTCAGTGTCCACATTATGTAAAACATGTTATATAACAATGTTATATAACATTATGTTACATGGTTCGTACGCACCTTAAGCCATTTTTCAGCTGAATACCAAATGTGTCAAAAAATACCATTGACACTCTGCTGACACACAACTGAGGCTATTTTAAATTAGCAGACTTAGACCCTGGTGAAAGTCGCAGGAAGCCGTTGGATGTAGGCAGCACAAGACGATTGCACGCCGATTGCCTCTTTCCATACTAAAGTGCTACAAGAATCTATTGGCACTTGAGTGACATCGTCAGGAGTCTTCGAAAAACATAACCCTCCTTCTGGCGGAGTCGGGTAAAAACTAAATAGATCTAAAACACTCTAATTCGACAAAAAGCATTGGAATTTTCAACCGAATAGGGCAAGTTAAGCAGAGATAAGTATATAGTTTGGCGTGTGAGAATCTTGAAAGAAAAAAGTAATTGCTAAAAACTTAGTTTTACCTTTTATAGAACACTTAGGCCCGCTAGCGCAGACAAATAAACCCGGAGTTAGCTACTAACACAGGGTTAAATGAATAATTTGTATTGATTTATCGTGATTTAACCCTGATAAGCGGTGGTAGCCCAGTTGGTAGAACGCTTGCCTCGAATTCTGAGGGCGCGGGTTCGAAACCTGGCGCGGGCACATATTTCTCATGTACGGATCAATTTATTCGATTACCACTTGCTAACGGTGAAGGAAAACATCGTGAGGAAACCTGCATACACCAGAGAAGAAATTCAAAGGTGTATGTGAAATCCGCCAACCCGCACTTGGCCAGCGTGGTGGATTACGGCCTAATCACTCTCTGTATGAGAGTGGGCTCGTGCCCCTCGGTGGGGACATATATGGGCTGATAAAGAAGAAGCATAAGAACCCTGTGTTAGCAGCTAACTCCGGGTTTATTGAGCTAACCCTCCGGTACGCAAGTCGGCCTTACTAACATGTCGTTGTAATTCTTTACATGCTTCCGTTTGTAAGAAACCGGCCAAGTGCGAGTCGGACTCGCGTGAAGGGTTCCGTACCATTCACTAGGTTTACAATAGCCTAATAATAATGTCTATCATTAGTCATTTTATAAAAATCTAGCAAAAAAGGCAAATCAAAATCGATTTAGTAGTTTTTGCGTGAAAGAGTAACAAATATCCATCCGTCGGCGCAAACATTGACATTTATAATATTAGTAGGAATAGTAAGCTTAGCTTCACTTGACACCGGCTATATTCATCATCATAAATTTAAGAGCGTCACTCTTGTCGGTGTAATCAACACCACTCTGCTCTATTCTCCGTCCGTTTGAGCACCTGATACGACACAACTTCTATTCCCTCTTTTATTTGGTCTATGTAAGTCATCGGTCTTCCTCTCTTTCGTCTTCCTTCTACTTTTCCTTCTAAGATGTTTTTTACAAAGTCGTCGTGTCGTATCAGGTGACCCAGCATCTTTCCTCTCCTTTCAGCATTGGTGTTTAAAATGACTCTCCTCTCGCCCACTAATAAGCATGATGACTAAAAAATTTTTTTAGTCCATCACATACATTATTTTAAAATATTCGACACGTATTTTTTCTTTTTTCTCTTAAACTAAAAATGACACAGATACACTGGGTTAAAGTTGCTCGTGACATCACGCCTAATTAAGATTTTTTACCGAGGAGTGACGTCAATACCTCCCACTCCGCAACTTTGATGCTCTGTATCTTTGTATTTATTTATGTATTTGATCAGGTAAAAAATGTGTTTCAAATGTTTTTTAATAGCCTAAAAGACGCACTAATTATTTTTCGAATTTTTGGATGTAGTCATCATCCTTATAGCAAAACCTCATTATTAGTTTTCTTTTCCTTCCTGCTAATCCGTTCCATCCGCCTGGCTATATTTAACTATATTTAACGATATTGTGTAAGTTTATCAATATCCCGATAAATACGAACAAAGTTGCGGGCAGCCTCTAGTATCAATATTAATTTACGCTAACAGCTACAAGCCCCGCCCCTAAACTAGTTAGTTACTGCGACTTTCCTCCCCGAAGCTAAATACGGGTAAATGTATTATAATATAACAATTGATTTTGATCTTTATTGCTTACTGGCTTCTGTTTATAGAGGCGGCCATTTTGGGCTAGGAGACAAGCGTTTTTAATCGACTTCAAAAATAAGGAGTGTAGGTATGTTATTGGGTAGCTGTTTTAGCCCATAAGTCTTCTGGCATGCGGCAGACGTGGCCGGCCCAATCCCATTTCAGCCTACCAACTGCCAAACGGCGTCGCGGCAGATCACGGAAAAGGTGGCAGGACGAGCTGGACACCTTAAGGCGGAGGAAGCTCGAGAAAGAAAGTCATGGCGGATGAGAAGAGAGGCCTTTGCCCAGCAGTGGGACACAAATGGCTAAATTAGATTAGATTAGGTATGTTATGTACCTATGTATCTAGTAAATGATATACAATTTTGTACATAATGGTCCTCCCACACTGTATGTTATAAAATGTTAGTTAACATACAATAACTTTTTAGTACTTATACTAAAGAGTCCGCTCAGGGCCGGATCTACCTAAGGGCTTTTTGGGCTGCAGCACAGGGCCCTGAGGTCACAAGGAGCACGCTAAAACAAGGGCGATTTTTTTAAAATAAAATTAATGTTGGCAATAATAGCAATCACTATTTCAGTTTCTCATTCAAAGGTGGAAGAGATTGCTACCAAGCAGTAAGGTCGCCTTTTGTACAACTTATGCTTCCGTAGATCTAGGTAAAGTTTATGTTTTTTGTATAGTACTTAGGTACTTAGAGGTCCCTAAGTAGTTTTAGCCCACCCACAAATTCACGATCCGCCCCTGGGTCCGCTGCTCAATGTTTTGAACAGTTTTTGGTAAACATTGAACGAAATGAATGAAATTTTCCTTTGATTTGTCAGCAAAATCTTTAAATATGAACAAAATGTTCGTTCAATGTTTATTCAGCAGCGGACCTGCCTTGAAAGTTATAAAATGTTTTCTAACATTTTTAACGCCGGACGCCAAAAGAGGGGTGTTATAAGTTTGACGTCGACGTCTGTCAATTTGTATGAAATGTTAAGCGATGTTTAGTTGACAAAATACTACTTATTTTATTTGTCACTTTTTATAGTCGGTGGTTTTTTAAATTTTTAATTTAGTTTTTTATAACATGCAACGTGTCAGCACCATAACTCCTACAATAAACTACGTCTTACAAGATGCATAAAATTATAGTAAACACTTAGAATATAATCAATAACAGCACGTTAACTTCATAGATATGTATCAGTTTAAAGTGTTATATTTTACAGTATATTGCCTTCTTATCTATGCCATTTTATCTAGTAGCTGCCCGCAACTTAGTTCCCATTCATCGTCATATCGTGGATAACTTACGCAATATCTTCGCGCGTATATTATAAATGTGACTTTGGAAGGATGTGATGGTTGCTCTTTCACGCAAAAACGATCCTTACATCCATCGGCACAAACATTGACATTAATAATATTAGTATAGTAGTTATCAGCCCATATATGTCCCCACCGAGGGGCACGAGCCTACTCTCATACAGAGAGTGATAAGGCCGTAACGTAATCCACCACGCTGGCCAAGTGCGGGTTGGCGGCTTTCACATACACCTTCGAATTTCTTCTCTAGTGTATGCAGATTTCCTCACGATGTTTTCATTCACATTTAGCAAGTGGTAATCGAATAAATTAGTATAATTATTATTAGTAATAAATATTAAATTGCCAACGTCGCGTCGCCGAGGTAGGCACAAAGAACGATAAAAAATGAAAAATCATATAATCCTGTAGGTTTTGACAACACTTAGGACGGGTCATTTTAAAAAGTTAATGACGCAAGAGTGCAGTTTTCCCCAGAGAAGAACCTAGAGCAAGAAACTCTATAAATGAGACTTTGAAAGGATATGAGGATGTCTGTTGCTCTTTCACGCAAAAATCACTGAACAGATTTAGATTAAAAACAATATTGTAGCTTGTACATCAGAATATCACATAAATAAAATAAATAAATATAGGGGGACATTTCACACACGGTCACCTGACCCCAAACTAGGCAAATCCTGTACTATGGGTATCAGGGACTGATAAATATACATAGATAAATACAGGGTGGCCCGTCGATTGACGTCCAAAAGGAAAATTTGGATTCCTCGTGTCGTGGGGTATCCGAATCACCCCCATGTATGTTCCGCGATTTTTTACGGTTTCCGAGTTATGACGTGTTTTCTGATTTTTTGAGATTTTTCAACCAATCACCCTAAAAAGGTTCGTAGAAAAAAAAGTACAACACTTTTTCATAATTTTATTTTTGCATCAGATGCTTCATGACCCGTACTTTTATGCATTAAATATTCAGCTTCGTAACTTTAATAAAAATTGGGGAAATTTAGGTCGGAAGAGGAAAAATTGTATTGACTGAAAAATAATCGAAATCTTCAAACTTAAATTAAGAGGTCAAAAAGATGACTTCATGGATTTTAAACTAGCTTAAAAAATGCGCCAACTTCTCAGCTTTCATAATCATCGAAAAAAATTGGTACTTAATGGGGTACTTTTGCTAGAATCAGCCTTTAAAGACAGAAAGGTGGAAAATTTCAGAATTGGACGTATGAGCAAATTTTTTTTTCTTTCATGTTTTATGATCACCTAAGCCTCAGTAGGTTTAAAGACAGTGTTATCTTACCGAACAGTACAAAAAAAGGAGCCAAGATTGACACATTTGGGGGTTTTGGAGCACCTGTAAGAGATGAGTTACACATTGAGAAAATTATGCAGATATGCATCATTTCTAAGGGGTTGCACACGGAAACGGCCTTGAAGCGGCACGACTGTATCGAAAACAGCTTCTACGAAGTGGGATCCCTTCAGGACCCTCGCGTTGACCAGGAGTTCTTCCTTCCATTAAGGTTTGGCGTATGTCAATAAAAATACGAAGGTCAGGATAAGACTCAGGTTGCAGCCCACCACGTCTTTGAACTTGTTTGCGATACAGTCGTGCCGCTTCAAGGCCATTTCCTTGTGCAACCCCTTAGAAATGAGGCATATCTGCATAATTTTCTCAAGGTGTAACTTATCTCTTACAGGTGCTCCAAAACCCCCAAATGTGTCAATCTTGGCTCCTTTTTTGTACTTTTCGGTAAGATAACAGTGTCTTTAAACCTACTGAGGCTTAGGTGATCATAAAAGATAAAAGAAAAAAAATTTGCTCATACGTCCAATTCTGAAATTTTTCCACCTTGCTCTCTTTAAAGGCTGATTCTAGCAAAAATACCCCATTAAGTATAAAAATTTTTCGATGATTATGAAAGCTGAGAAGTTGGCGCATTTTTTAAGCTAGTTTAAAATCCATGAAGTCATCTTTTTGACCTCTTAATTCAAGTTCGAAGATTTCGATTATTTTTCAGTCAATACAATTTTTCCTCTTCCGACCTAAATTTCCCCAACTTTTATTAAAGTTACGAAGCTAAATATTTAATGCATAAAAATACGGGTCATGAAGCATCTGATGCAAAAATAAATTTATGAAAAAGTGTTGTACTTTTTTTTCTACGAACCTTTTTAGGGTAATTGGTTGAAAAATCTCAAAAAATCAGAAAACACGTCATAACTCGGAAACCGTAAAAAATCGCGGAACATACATGGGGGTGATTCGGATACCCCACGACACGAGGAATCCAAATTTTCCTTTTGGACGTCAATCGACGGGCCACCCTGTATATAACACCCAGACACGGAACAAACATTTATGCTCATCACACATAAGTAAGTTGAACAAGGTGTAACAGAAAGGGGGTATAAAGCCGAAACACAGCGATAGTCCTTATGAAACTGAACAACTTTCACCAAGGTACATAGGTCGTAACTAGGGATGTTATGGATATGAAATTTCGGATACGGATTGAATACGGATTTAGCAATGATTATTATACCGGATACGGTTACGGATACGAATAATAAATTATTTCGGATTATCCGTTAGTTTCGGTTACGGATATTAATTTTTTAAGAAATTTCAAAAGTAAAATACAAATAACGTGTCTCAATTAGGCTCCGCCCCTATCCGATACTATGCGAAACTTTTATTTCGGATTCGGTTACGGTTACGGATGATTTTTTATATCGGATATCCGATAGTTTCGGTTACGGTTACGGAGCTCCCTAACATCCCTAGTCGTAACATGAAACAAAAATTTCGCCTCCCCATACAAAATGTCCGATCAGCTGATCGAGTAAGTATCGGCGATCCAAAAATTTTTTCGAGTTACGACCCATGTTCCTTGGGGAAAGTTGTTCAGTTTCATGAGGACTATCGTTGGGTTTCGGCGTTATACCCTCTTTCTGTTACACCCAGTATAAAGTACTAAGTACGTAAATGCCAAAACACACCGGATGCGTATCCGTTGCGTATGCGTAGACGTATGGGTACCTCTGCGTTGTAATGCATGGAACTGTCTACGCTTGCGTAACGTAGATGTACACGTCGACGTGACGCGTAGCCCGTTGTCACATCGGGTTACACCGTAAACCGCGCGTGGCTACGCCGTGCTTACGTCTACGTTACGCATACGCATCCGGTGTGTTTCAGCCTTAAAGCTCGCCTTAATAATTTGAAATAACTAACTTATTTCCATAACAACTTGGATATAACATGCTACAGTTAGTTACTGCTTAATTATTTAAGTTTATTGTATGTTTAATGGTTTAAATATCGGTGTTTGCTGTGTGTCTCAAACTTAAGCGAGACGACAATCAAATATTAGGGACAATCTCCAGTAAATCGTTAAACGTCATTATCACTTTTAGTTAGTCAAAAGTCAAAAATATATTTATTTCACAGGCACAAAAAATGCTCTTGAAACCTTTACATTATTATAAAGGTATTATTTTTAAAGCTAGCGCTAGATTCGCAAGGTGCAGTTTCCCCCAGAGAAGAACCTAGCAAGAAACTCTGTGAGGTTGCTCTTTTAAAATAAAGTTAAGTATATACCTATCCTGTGAAAAGAGCATCCAACCTAATTGGTATACTAAAATTTTCAGCATCAATTACACTCAACATCCTATTCAAGCTAGTATTTTTAAAAATATTTATATTTTTAAAAAGAGCAACCTCAAGAGTTTCTTGCTGGCTTCTTCTCTGGGGAATCTGCCTTCCGAAGTCAGCGAAGCTTCAGTCAGTTAATTTGCTTTTACTTTTGTTAACTTGTTATAATTTTGTTTTTATTTTTATTTTGTTTTATATTTCTGACGCATTCAAGTGTAATTTTGGGTTACCTATGAATAAATCTCTATTGAATTGAATTGAATTAGTATGGAGAAAAAAAGTTGGCGGCCACTGATGAAAGTAACGTCAATCGATAAAGAAAAATATTATAAAACGATAACGTAATAACGTATTTTATAACGTATTTTGGACGAATGTCGAAAGTGATATACTTTCGGAGATATAGAACTTTGAAAAGGTTCGCATGTAACAATTTTAAAAGTTTCATTTTTCTAGCTAGCGCTAGTAATATAAAATTGTATTTCTACTAATCGCAGCAGTTCTGGAATTTGAAATTTCCGTATTAGTGGCCGTAGTTACAATAACGGCAGGTTCACAGATAACTTGGTAGCACTGAAAACAGTTTGACAACCGCTGCCTTGCAGAATATGAACAGTCCAATTATTTAAGGTCTTGCGAAATAGGACGAACCTAATCTGGACTGAATCTAGACTGCTAGACTAGTATTATGTTTATGTAGTAAAGTAATAGCTAAATGCCGCGGGTATGCTCGCTTTGAAAGCGGTGGTAGCCCAGTTGGTAGAACGCTTGCCTCGAATTCTGAGGGCGCGAGTTCGAATCCTGGCGCGGGCACGTACCTCTGAGTTTATTTCTCATGTACGGATCAATTTATTCGATTACCACTTGCTAACGGTGAAGAAAAACATCGTGAGGAAACCTGCATACACCAAAGAAGAAATTCGAAAATGTATGTGAAATCCGCCAACCCGCACTTGGCCAGCGTGGTGGATTACGGCCTAATCACTCTCTGTATGAGAGTAGGCTCGTGCCCCTCGGTGGGGACATATGGGCTGATAACATGCTCGCTTTCGTATTTATAAAGATTTTGTATAGCAGAAAGTGTTTTATAGTTAACCGTCGATTAAATCTTCTCGTTGTTCTAAATTTAAAAGGGTGGTAATATTTAATAGGTACATAATAAATATTTAATGGGTACATACATACATACATAACCGTCACGCCTCTCTCCCATTGCGGTAGGCAGAGACCACTTCCTTCCACTTACTACGATCCAAACACACCTCTTTCGCTCCATCCACACTTATCAGTCTCCTCATACATGCCCGTCGGTTTAGGGTACTCTTGACTTGGCCTTTCTTTACATCCCCGATTTGATCGAGATATGTTCTTAGCCTTCTTCTAACAACATTTCCATCCGCTCTTGCCTTGTTTATCTCTTTTGTTAATTTCCTTTCGCTCATTCTTTTTTAATGGGTATTTTATATTAATCCTACAAATATTATAAATGTCAATGTTTGTGCCGATCGATGGAATGTTTGTTACTCTTTCACGCAAAAACTACTGAATATATTTTGATGAAAGTAGCTAATGTACCATGTTTCATGCTATCACTTCTCTCTCTGTGAGGTCTGCAGGAAGAAATTTCTTTTAGAAAATATGCTGTACCTTTTGTATAACTTCTCTTTTTTTTCTGTATCTATGTACTATCATCTTACAATAAACTGTTAAATAAATAACACATAGGCTATATTATTTTACGATATCATGTTTTTGTTTTCCAAGATATGACGATAAATGCGTACGAAATCGCGGGGAGACTCTAGTCCTATTATGCTATCTACACACCAAAGCCGCCGGCATGCCGCCGGGCTAGGTCGGCGGCTTTACGTCATACGAATGGCAGCTGTCAAAAAAGCCGACGGCTTTGGTGTGTAGATACCATTACATATTCTTTTTTCGTTACATAGTCTAAAAACGGTAAAACTATCTAACACGCTTAAATAAAACATTATACGTCAAAGTAACAAGTAAGTAACTGTTAAAAAATACTAGCTTTCTTTTTTTAGGGTTCCGTACACAAAGGGTGAAAACGGGACCCTATAACTGAGACGTGGCTGTCCGTCTGTCACCAGGCTGTATCTCATGAACCGTTATAGCTAGAGCGTTGAAATTTTCACAAATGATGTATTACCGTTGGCGCTATAACAACAAATTCTAAAAATAAAATAATAATAATTAAAGGAGCCTGCCATACAACAAACATTATTTTTTGCTTTCCTTGCTCGATATTAATAGTGAATGGTACGGGACCCTTCCTGCGCGAATCCGACTCGCACTATGCCGGTTTTTCGTTTCGGTATAAAAACAGTACTAATAGTCTTATACGCTTAAATAAAACATCATACGTCAAAGTAACACGTAAGTAACTGTTAAAAAATACTAGCTTTCTTTGTTTTTCAGTTGTCTAGCTAGTTGAATCAGTATAAAAAGTAACATAATGCTAGTTAATTAATTTCCAGACAAAGTAATGTAATATTTATAGTATAAAAATGTGAATTATTAGTGACTAGTGGCTGACAGCGACTTCGTACGGATTTATCGTCATATCTTGGAAAAAAATTATGATATCTGAAAATATTATAGCCATATAGCCATGTGTAAAGCGAAAGAGGTGTGTTCGTATCGTAGTAAGTGTAAGTAGTAATTTACTTATATACGTAGCTCGGGAAAAACTTCGATACCGCGTTTCAGGTTTTGTATGCGAATCTACTTTGAATGAAACGATGATGTTTGTATCGTAGCAAGTGGAAGGGAGTCTCTGTCTACCTCGATGGGGAATTTACTTATATACGTAGCTCGGGAAAAACTTCGATACCGCGTTTCAGGTTTTGTATGCGAATCTACTTTGAATGGAGCGATGATGTTTGTATCGTAGCAAGTGGTAGTCTCTGTCTACCTCGGGGAAGAGACGTGACAGATATATGTATGTATGTAAATCTATATATAGTTGTTTGAGCAGTTATCTAGATCTGTAACAAGCTAACCATATTAGCATGAAAGTCTTGTTAAAGCAAACGTAGTACCCATGTAATACCTAAATACCTAATTAATCTAGGTGAATGTAGCTCTTAAATGGAGCGTGGGATTCAGTCTAGGTCCATATTTAGTGCTTATCTGATTTTAGGCTGTTTCGGCTAAGAAATTGGTCGTGGGTTCGATTCCTTTGGTCACTCGGTGAAAGGGAGCTTCGAATTTATCGTTGTATCTTAGAAAACTTACACAATATCTGAAAATAATATAGCCTATGTGTTATTCTGATTTGTAAGCTGCAATATTGTAAAGTTTCATCGAAATCTGTTTAGTGGGTTTTGCGTGAAAAGTAACATACATCCTCACATCGACACAAACATTGACATTTATATTATTAGTAGGATTATGTTCATTTAAAAAATTTCAAAATATCTAATTGTTTTTTTTTATAATTATTTTCGGCAACAAACCATTAAACTAATTTTCCATTAAATATCATGTCATTTCCTTTTTATTCATGAGTAACGAAAGAGTTAGCTATAGATTTAATGTTACGTTACATTTAAAGACTTATTCTTCAATTTGTAGTATGATTCCTTTTTCAAATACTCAAACTAAGTGAACCGAACACGGTGCGCCGGCGGCGCATGTAGCGAATATAGGATTCTATATCACTAGCTCTCGCGCTAGACCATCTGCCTGCACCGGTACTCTAGTGATGGGACATGTTGTCGTATCAATGTAGCCCACCACGTAGTTTTAAATAAGTAAACACTGTTAAATTATTTTGCTTTTATTTGAAGAGAGATTATTAAACTGAATGAATGAATGAGAAGCGTTTATTCAAAAATAGGCAAAATTCATTACACTTTTTTGATGTCACTTTTTTGATCTAAAACTACTGCCGGTTCACTACCTGTATAGCCGAGAGGTAGAATACGGCAAGAAACCTTCGGCACAGGGTCTGAAACGGGCACTGAAACCCACAACCAACTCAATCCGCCCTCCATCCCCGTTGCTAAGTAACCCATCAACAACACTCTCTCTCTCTTACTCCTTAGCATGCATCCCTTTCATTCATCTATAACTTCAGTTTCCATCCCACATCAATATATCGATAAAAATGAAAAAAAAAAACTTAATAAGAAATTAGAAGCTGCCTATGACTTGGTTCGCAGTTATCGTCATATCTTGGAAAAAAAAAAACATATCGCAAAATAATATAGCCTATCTGTTATTCTGATGTGCAAGCTATTATATTGTAAAGTTTCGTTATAATCTGTTCAGTGGTTTTTCCGTGAAAGAGTAAATAATATACTCACATCCATCCAGCGGCACTAAAGGTGCGTACAGACCATGTAACATGTTATTTAACTTGTGTTTTATAACACATCAACACTATGTAACCTTGTTATTCAACATTGCAACATAAAATAATACTGTACACATTAGAATAACAATGTTATATAACCATTGTCGTTTGTCGTTCTTCAGTACAATCCACGCGATCAAAGTTATATAACATTGTTGTACATATCAATAACATGTTACTATACCATGTTTTATAACATTCAGTGTCCACATTATGTAAAACATGTTATATAACAATGTTAAATAACATGTTATGTTACATGGACTGTACGCACCTCATAAAAAAAAAAAAAAACTAACTAACTAAACTATCTTATGTCAGCATTAGTTCAGTTATAACGTCTCTTTTGTCTTATGTATTTTTTTTTTGGTTAATGTAATCACTACTATAATATAGTGTCACAGTAAATTAGTGAACGATAGAAAAGGCTATGCATATACTCGTGATAACAAACAACTTTTACTATAGGACCAAGTTCGAAATCTTTAAAAAAAAAAAAATACTCCCCATACAAAATGCATCAGCTGAGCTCATAATATGGGTAAACTTCAAAGGTTCCATAGTAAAAGTTGTTTGTTATCACGAGTATATGCATATCCTTTTCTATCGTTCATTAATTTAAAGTCACCTTGTATATCGATAGTATAATCTCAACACTACGTCGCCTAGATCCCGCTGCGCTGTGCCACATTTAAATGCGACGAGCGATCTATAGATCTATACGTGATCTATACTCTAACATTACTTTTACTTCTATACCATAGACATAGACTATAGTACTTACTCTATGTAACTACAGGGTGACTTTGAATTCAGTCGACATTTAAGGCGATGTTGTGATATCGATTTAGAATAATTCTGCATAATTAAAATGAAAAATTGAAAAAAAAAAAATGTTTTATTTAATGTCAGAAAAGTGATATTAAATGTCAAGCAAAAGTCAAAAAGTCACCAAACCAAAAGTCACTCAAAAATAGGCATAATGACAATATTTTTTTTTACCGATATGAGGATATTTGATACTCTGTCACGAAAAAACTACTTAACAGATTTTGATGAATTTGGTAATATTGTAGCTTTTACATCAGAGTAATATATCTACATACATATCCGTCACACCTCTCTCTCATTGGGGTAGGCAGAGACCACTTCCCTGCACTTGCTACGATACAAACACACCTCTTTCACTTCATCCACATTCATCAGTCTCCTCATACATGCACCTCGGTTTTGGCTTTTCTTTACTAAATTCCCTTCTTTTCCCCCAAAGTTGAGACGATGAATGCGTATAAGTTGCGACCTGCGTGCTGACCCTACCAATACATATTTAATCGTATGAAATAAATAGAATAGCTTATAGATTCATATAAATAGAGCCAGTTTTGTATCCGTAAATATTAAATAATTCATCACTCCATACATATCCTGTTGGTGGATCCGTAATGGAGACCTTCGCCATCAGAAAAGAAGGTTGACCATAAAAAACAAAGGTATTTCTTCCTGCTATGAAGACTGATGAATGTGGATGAAGTGAAAGAGGTGTGGTAGCAAGTGGAAGGAAGTCTTTGTCTACCTCGATGGGGTAGAGACGTGACAGATATGTCATCATCATCATGTCATCTTACGGACGTCCACTGCTGGATAAAAGCCTCCCCCAAGGATCTCCACAACAACCGGTCTTGCGCTGCCCACATCCAACGGCTTCCAGCGACTTTAACCAAGTCGTCAGTCCACCTTGTTGGAGGTCTTCCCACACTGCGTCGTCCGATGCGTCGTCGCCAATCGAGAACCTTTCTGCCCCATCGTCCATCGGTTGTGCGAGCAATGAGCCCAGCCCACTGCCACTTAAAGTTTGCGATTCTTCGAGCTATATCGGTGACTTTTGTTCTTCTGCGGACAGATATGTATGTATGTATAAACAAGTAGACTCACCACGTCGTCTTCTTGGAGTCGGTGGTCTCTTCACACTCAGGTCTACTGGCTCCAACTGAACTGGAGGTCCACATGCCTGGAACAAATACAAATACATGTACGTCCATAGGCTGACATGATGATCTGTCTTTGAATATTGGGAACGGCCGTTAGGAAACTAGGTTTACAATCTCAGTATGAAATATCTTAGTACTCTAACATATGCAGGCATAAGTGAAACTGAAAAACTTGTTTTGAAAAAAATACTGCAAATAATAAAAAAACACTTTGTACTTATACCTAACTGGAAAACTTTCCCCAAAAAACGGTCGAATTATGTACTTACTTAAACACTTATAATAATGACAAATGATACAATTACAATGCGATACTATAAAAATTCGCTTTAATAACAAAAATACATGTTTTCTTATTTTGACACTTTTCTGTTTCACCACCTACAGATTAATTTTATCCGTCAGATATTTTATATCTGTCTCTATCTAAAACGTCATGTTTTATGAAATAGATATAGGTTTATCTGTCAGTTAAATTTTATCTGAAGTTTATTTATCTATAAAAACTGTGCAATTAAGACTTTGAATAAAAAAAATTGAATTTATTTTTTTTTTTGTTTTATTTCGACCCATGTTTCAGAAACATAATGAACAAATTACATCGTTTCATTTCTGTCTAAGAGCAGGTAAATGCATAATATTATACTTATTAAGTACTATACAGGTTGTAACAGAAAGGGGGTATAAAGCCGAAACACAGCGATATTATAATATCATAAAACTGAACAACTTTCCCCAACGATGGACCCATGTTCCTTGGGGAAAGTTGTTCAGTTTCATGATGACTATCGCTGTGTTTCGGCTTTTTACCCCCTTTCTGTTACACCCTATAAACGTAATTATACCTACTTCATACTTGTAAGTATATAAATAAATACCCTATTTTAATATCAACGAAAGTGATTTAAACAATTTAACGGGTTCCGTAGTCGTGAATCTTGTGAGTTCGCGCATGTTTTTAGGATACAGTAACATTATAAGCGATTTACTTTACTAACATTATTTGAAAAGAGCAACCTCACAGAGTTTCTTGCTAGGTTCTTCTCTGGGGAAAACTGCACTCTTGCGGATCTAGCGCTAGCTTTAAAAAAATTACCTATATAATATGTTACGGTTTCAAGAGCATTTTTTGTGCCTATTAAATAAATATATTTTTGACTTTTGACTTTAATGAAATATAAGGCCTGCGCAGACGAGGTATTTATATATCGTAGTCGCATACAAACCCCAAATCTCTAGTTAGTTGTAAGCGATCTATTTTAGGGGCTAAAAAACTCCACAAACGAAAATCCCTCGTCTGCGCAGGACTTTAGATTGATTTTATTAGATAATAGAGGCTGCCCGCAACTTCGTACGCATTTATCGTCATTATCTTGAAAAAAAATCATGATATTATAAAATAATATAGCCTATGTGTTATTCTGATGTCCAAGCTAAGTTATTGTAAAATTTCATTAAAATCTGTTCAGTGTTTTTGACGTGATGAAGTAACAAATATCCATCCATCGGCACAAACATTGACATTTATAATATTAATAGGTTTAGATAGAGGTTGCTACTTCGTACACAGTCTGCTAATTTAAAATAGCCTCAGTTGTGTGTCGGCAGAGTGTCAATGGCATTTTTTGACACATTCGTTCGCAATCAGTGTAAGCCATTGTTTAGCAGAATACCAAATGTGTCAAAAAATGCCATTGACACTCTGCCGGCACACAACTGAGGCTATTTTAAATTAGTAGCAGACTTGGACCAGATTGTAATTAAAGAGCATCCAACTTAATTGGTATAGTAAAAATTTTCGGTATCAATTATGGGGATGTTGAGTCTAATTGATAGAATCCATTTCACGAAAGAAGTCCCCTAGCCGCGGCGCTGTATTTCATGTCAAAATTAATAATGCTGCCATTTATGAGTACAACATCTACCTATATTATGTTTATTTCATTTGTAATTTATTAAATATTATTTCCTGCATATTTCGACTGTTCTGATCTTTCCATGAGTAGGTTGGTATATATTTTGATAAAAATGTCTACTTAGCTATATTTCTGTTTAGTAAAAAATGTATTTTTATTAAGATAAGTAAGGGTTTTTCTACCTACTATCAGGGGAAAGGTCAGAAAATAGGGAAAATACACCTGTCAAATTTAGTTCCAAAAATATCCGGGGGACTTTTTTCGTGAAACGCACTGTACCGAAATTTTTATTATACCAGGCTCCATACAAATATGTTCGATGCCATTTTAAACAATAATCGCTATAAAAGCAACCTTACAACAATGTCCACGGTCGTGCAAGCGTTTACGCAAACGCCGTGATGAGTCGACACACCCCACACGCCCACTGTTGGGACATTATTGCGCCTAGGTTACATACTAGACATTTACTTTAGAACATCAACAAACAAAGAAAGTGAAGAAAAGCCTAGACGATTTTAAAAATAGGAAAATTAATTTAGTCCTTACCTTAAGGCCTGTTACACAACATACGGATAAAATTAAACTGACATTAACTGTAAGTGGTGAAAAGCGGCTTTAGTATGTTGTAGACTTGCTATTCCTTTAAAAGATGACTTTAAATTAGTGAACGATAGAAAAGGATATGCATGTACTCGTGATAACAAACAACTTTTACTATGGGACCAAGGTCGAAATCATAAAAAAAATTGTTTTCCCAAAACACTATCTTCTTCTTATTTAAGAGCTAAGCTCTTGTCGGTGAAGCCTCTTCCATCCCTCCCTATTTTTTTTTCCATCTTCATGCTCCTTAAAAGGGAATATAGTGTGGTGGTTTCCCACTTTGCCTTCCACACCACAGTACCACAGCCGATGTTACTCGCCCGTGGATGTCTGGTCTGGAGCCATACAGAGAAAACACTATCAGCTGGTGCATTTTTATAGGGAGTTCGAAAAATTTGGAACGATTTCGAACTTGGTCCCATAGTAAAAGTTGATGGTTATCACGAGTACCTGCATATCCTTTTCTATAGTTAACTAAAGTCACCCTATACTGGTTGTAACAGAAAGGGGGTATAAAGTCGAAATACAGCGATAGTACTCATAAAACTGAACAACTTTCCCGTTTTCTTTTTTTTCGAAAAAAAAATTCGCCTCCCCATACAAAATGCCCGATCAACTGATCGAGTAAGTATGGGCGATCCAAAAATGTTTTTCAAGTTACGACCCATGTTACTTGAGGAAAGTTGTTCAGTTTATGAGGACTATCGCTGTGTTTCGGCTTCATACCCCCTTTCTGTTACACCCAGTATACAGCAATAAGCAAATAGTAATTAAATTGACGAAGCCGCGGCTGATCGCTAGTCACCGATACACTTTTCTCGCTCTATTGCACGCAATCGAAGCGAGTAAACGAAACATTACATTAAGAATATAATCAATTATAAATTCCATATGTTTCATGTTATACATTATAGTCCAGTTGTTATAGCCCGGGTGATTTATGTTATTTTTCTTGTTAGCTAGAAGCTGCCCGCAACTTCGTACGCATTTATCGTCAAATCTCGGAAAATTTAGGCAATATCTTAAATTAATATAGCCTATATGTTATTCTGATGTATAAGCTAAGTTATTGCAAAATTTCATTATAATCTGTTCAGTGGGTTTTATGTGATGAAGTAACAAACATTCATCCATCGGTACAAACATTGACATTTACAATATTCATTTTGATTAAATTTTACAATAACTTAGCTTGGACATCAGAATAACATAGGCTATATTATTTTGCGATATCATGATTATTTTCCAAGATATGACGCTAAAGGCGTAGGAAGTCGTGGGCAGCCACTAGTAAAAAATATTTCTATAATTGGATCTACATCTCTGCTTTACCATAACTGTACGATAATATCTATAATCTAAGTTGTAAATCTGTTGGTGAACCAATAAATAAATAAAATTTGTTGTTATTGAAGAGTTTGTAGCACTCCTATAGTCACTATGATGGTTCTATTCAGGTATTTAAGGGAAAAATAATAACGACATCCGATCCGTAGCACGACTTTATTGAAAGAGAGAGAATTTGACAGCTAGCAACCAAATGACACTTGTTTAAAATAAAACATAAACTACCCTCTAATATTCATACATCACAGTTATCAGCCCATATATGTCCCCACCGAGGGGCACGAGCCTACTCTCATACAGAGAGTGATTAGGCCATGATCCACCACGCTGGCCAAGTGCGAGTTGGCGGATTTTACATAGACCTTCGAATTTCTTCGCTGGTGTATGCAGGTTTCCTCACGATGTTTTTTTTTTTATATTTACCTATAAAAGAAATTCGTAAATCGCCTGGCCTACAATCTAACTTACTTACTTATAAGTAAATAATTAACCACACGTCAATCAACTAACGTTTTATAATCATTACACTGTTCATTATAAACGCGTTTCGTTAGCTTTATTAAAAAAAAAACTTGATAAAAAAAACAAATAACTACCAAACGCAATTCCGATTTAAAAAACGGCCATGTGCAAGTCGGTCTCGTGCAGGAACGGTTCCGTACCATTCTCTATTGATATCGAGCGAAAAATTTTGTTATAGTGGCAACCATAAAAAAACACAAATTACTACCTAACACAATTCTGATTAAAAAAAAAAAATTTTGTTTAATCATTTCAATCAAAAACTATTAGGGTAAA
This sequence comes from Anarsia innoxiella, assembly GCA_947563765.1. Classification (NCBI taxonomy): domain Eukaryota; kingdom Metazoa; phylum Arthropoda; class Insecta; order Lepidoptera; family Gelechiidae; genus Anarsia; species Anarsia innoxiella. The sequence continues at coordinate 591,204 of OX387420.1, forward strand.
TCCGGGGGAGATGGCCGTACGGGAGAGATGGCCTAGTCAAAAAAGTCCAATAAACGAATGTTAGATGGTGCTGCTAATCCTTTAGCTTACTTCGAATTGTGTGTAAGCAAAAACAATAGCGAAAATAAAAAGAAAAGTAAGTAAAATCTACCTCTTTTGTTTTTAACTAGTGTGAAAATAAAATAGTATGTTTATGATACATGATGTGTCTGTGAAGTTTCCATCAAATTCCGTGTTTTTATGTTTTTTCGGGACTACTTATAAGCAGGTCTAAAATATAACTTTAAAGTAAAGGCAATAAATCACAGGTATTCTTACTTGTTTGGCGTGTATATCTCGAAATCGAAAAAGGGGGAGATGGCCACATTTCGTGTTACTAATAGAAAGTTGTTAAGAAAATTATAAGATAGTATTAAAGATGAAGGAAAGACAGTTTTAGCGAGTTTTCAGATGAAAAGTGTGGACGAGAAGAAGATTATCGTATTGAGTGCTGTGATAATTATTACGAAACATGCTTTGTCGAAGACTGGCTTCACTGCAATATTAATCAACTGTGGATGCACGAAAAACAGAATTCGACGATATGGGTTTAAAGTGTGGACAGGGGAAGAAAAAGAAACTAAAGAACAGAAGATAAGTACTCGGTAAAAAACATAAAGGCCAGATTAAGTACTGGCCATCTCTCCCGTTCCACTAAGGCCATCTCTCCCGGGCAGTTATATTTTTTTGTTTTATTATTTTTAAGTCTGATTTTATTAAAAATGATAAAGATAAAGAAAGATAAAAGATGGCTCGTTTTGTTTCAATAAATTTCCAAAGTTTAATTAAAAGCTATAATTGCTACTTACATCCATGTAGTTTTATTTGTGCATGGCTTTAAAAAAACTATGGCCAACTACCCCGGACTTACCACTATACACCTTAATTGTTGGAAAATCCGTTAAAGATAACTATTTATTAAAATATTAACTACTTGTTAGGTTAACACTCAAAACATCATTTGTAAACTTACGTAACTGTGTTAGTTAACTTTAACTGTACAGTTAACTTTATAGGTAAGTATAGAATAGAAGATAGAAGCACTTTCACTGTAGCTCCATTACTCCATTAACATAGGCCCCTTTTAAACGTATACAGGGTGAACGATAGAAAAAGGATATGCATGTACTCGTGACAACAAACAACTTTAGCTATGGGACTCACTCACTATCGACATTGTCCAAAATACTATCGTTTAATAATATTTTTCTCTATCGGTTGACGTAAGTTTCATCAGTGGCCGCCAACTTTTTTTTCTCCATACTAACTCGAATCGTTGAGTGTAATTGAAACCGTTTTTTTTTTACTATACCAGGCTCCATACAAATACGTTCGATGCCATTTCGAATACCCTATACAAAATGCATTAACTGATAGTCTTAAGTGAGCGGTAGCCTAGTTGTTAGAACGCCCGCCTCCAATCTTGGAGACGCGGTTTCGATCTAACCTGTACCTCTATGATTCTCTCTGTGATTTATTTCTCATGTACGGATTGAATATTCGATTACCACTCGCTAACGGTGAAGGAAAACATGAAGAAACCTGCATACACTAGAGAAGAAATTCGAAGGTGTATGTGAAATCCGCCAACCAATGGACCAGCGTGGTGTATTACGACCTAATCACTCTCGTATGAGAGTAGGCTCGTGTGTCTGTAGTGGGGACGTTAACAGGGCTGATAAGGAAAAGTGTTTTTATGCTTAAAAAACTTCAAATGGGCATGATGACTAAAAAAAATTTTTATTCCATCACATTATTTTAAAATATTCGACACGTATTTTTTTCTTTTTTCTCTTAAACTAAAAATGACAAAGATACACTGGGTTAAAGTTGCTCGTGACGTCACGCCTCAGTACGATTTTAACCTAGGAGTGACGTCAATAGCCCAACTCCGTAACTTTGATGCTCTGTATCTTTGAATTTATTTATGTATTTGATCAGGTAAAAAATGTGTTTCAAATATCTTTTAATAGCCTAAAAGACGGACTAATTATTTTTTGAATTTTTGAATGTAGTCATCATCCCTATGCGTGGTCATCACGTACTTGCAAAAAGGCGTGACTAATTTCGTAAGATGGCCAATGGTCCAGTGCGTGGTATGTGGGCCGGCCCATCCTAGTATTGGCCTTATTTGGCCAATTGCTTACAAATCTACGTAGGGCTCTGTCTTAAGGTGCGTACAGACCATGTAACATGTTATTTAACTTGTGTTTTATAACACGTCCACATCATGTAACCTTGTTATTCAACATTGCAACATAAAATAACACACATTAGAATAACAATGATATATAACAATGTTATATAACCATTGTCGTTTGTCGTTCTTCAGTACAATCCACGCGATCAAAGTTATATAACATTGTTGTACATATCAATAACATGTTACTATACCATGTTTTATAACATTCAGTGTCCACATTATGTAAAACATGTTATATAACAATATTGAATAACATGTTATGTTACATGGTCTGTACGCACCTTTATAGCATATACTAGAGTCTGCCCGTGACTTCTTTCGCATTTACGTAGTTATCTTGGAAAACTTACACAATATCTTAATATTATAAATGTCAATGTTTGTTCCAATGTCAGAATGTTTGTAACTCTTTCACGCATAAACTACTAAACAGATTTTAATGAAACTTAACCATATTGTAGCTTACATATCAGAATAACACATAGCATATATTATTTAAGATTTCATGTAAGTTTTTCAAGATATGACGATAAATACGAACGAAGTCGCGGGCAGCCTCTAGTCTCTAACGTATACTGATTACGAAATAATTCGAATTTGGAATAACAACCGTTTAATTTGACGCGCTATTTGAATACGGTATCGATCTAACTGAAAGATCTATTTAATTGATCTATTGATTTGTCATTGCAACTCTTGCGCAACTGGATTTCAGAGTTATGTGATTGTTTAAGGTTTCTCTTGCGTTTTGACTCGTTAAATTGATATGGTACGATTCTAAAAAGCGGTAGAACAACTTTCCCCAAGAAATGTGGCCTGAAGGATGAAATAAAAAATATATTATAGGAGACATTATAGGAAATGAAAATGTAATGAAAAATCATTTAATCCTGTAGGTTTTGACAACACTTAGGACGGGTAATTTTTTAAAGTTAATGCTAAATTCGCAAGAGTGCAGTTTTCCTCAGAGAAGAACCTAGCAAGAAACTCTGTAGGGTTGTTCTTTTCAATTTAAGTTTTACAAATCTCAGGCATAAACACAGAAACATACAATAAAATTAATATATCAAAAGAGCTATCCATAAATACAATAACATTCATTTAATTTAAGGAATGTAAATCACAATTGTATAAGTATGAACAGTTACGCCGTATAAAGAAAGCTTGATAGAAGAGCAGGTCAATCCCATGGATTTATGTCATCTTCTTATCGTATTTAGCCACTCGTGTCCCACTGCTGGGCAAAGGCCTCTCTCCTCATACGCCAAGACTTTCTGTCTCGAGCTTCCTCCGCCCAGGTATTCAAGAAGGTATCCAGCTCGTCCCGCCACCTTTCCCGCGGTCTGCCGCGACGCCGTCTGGCAGTTGGTAGCCATTGGGTAGCTGTTTTTGCCCATAAGTCTTCTGGCATGCGGCAGACGTGGCCGACGCCCAATCCCACTTCAGCCTGGCAGCTGTTTTTGCCACATCAGCAATACGCGTTTTAGAGCGCAGTATGGTGTTTCTTACTTTATCAGTAAGCTTTACACCAAGCATACTGCGCTCCATAGCCCGTTGGCAAACCTTGAGTTTGGACTTTTGAGCTTCAGTCAAAGACCAAGTTTGTCATGTAAATAATAAGGAGATATCACTTACCTCCATACTGGGCTGCACAGCGCCTTGTCGGCGCCCCGCGCCCTTTTTCTGCTCCTGTAACAAAATAATAATATTATATTACTCTTACATAATAATATGTATGTCGGCGTGTTGGCGTCTCTTTGGTCATAACATCAACCAAACTTCTTAAATATTGTCTGTCAAGTGATGATAGTTGTCACTGTCGTTGCTTGGGAATGGCCTATGCTTCATGTAATGGCGAATATGCGAACAACGTGAGCTGTGTGATCGAATGAACGTGGAGTGCAGAACTCTCCGCGTTTCACAAAGAGTACATCTAGTTACGCTATAAATCGGATACTTAATGAAAGTCTGATGGCGGATAGACAAGAATCCTGCTCTTTGCATGATATCCCGCTCGCCCATCCGTCATGTATTTATATTATAGGTAGAGATGCGCCGAATATGGGTTTTGCCGAATAACGAAGTTTATAAAGAAAAGCGCCTTTGACTGTCACTAGATAGAGCAGAATGTCTAGGTTTCTAAATTCAATCTTTAAGTGTCACTTATTAACTTATCTTTATTTTATCATCTCCTACTAACTCTTGTAATACCTAGATGTGAAAATGAGGATATAAGAGTGACTGCTCCTTGGGTTAAAATAATTTGATATGAGGTTAATATCTTGTTTTATCAAGCAAATTATTATTAAACAAAATAAACTAATAAATGGTCATTTTAACCAAATATTCGGTCGAATACGAATATTCGGTTGAGGTGCCGAATATGCCGAATACCGAATAGTAAACGAATATTCGGCGCATCTCTAATTATAGGTATATAACTAGAGGCTGCCCGCTTTGTTCACATTTATCGTCATAATATATCTTGGAAAAAAATGATCACATCTTATAATAATATCATGGGGGCTTAGCACGGCGTGCCGCGACAATTATCTCACGTATGCTGTCCTTATCACATTTAAAACTATAGACAGAGACGTAAGGGTGACAAACGCATGACGTCTTGTCACGGAGTGCCATGCTAAGCTAGCTTATAATAATATCATGGGGGCTTAGCACGGCGTGCCGCGACAATTATCTCACGTATGCTGTCCTTATCACATTTAAAACTATAGAGAGAGACGTAAGCGTGACAAACGCATGACAACGTCTTGTCACGGAGTGCCATGCTAAGCTAGCTTATAATAATATCATGGGGGCTTAGCACGGCGTGCCGCGACAATTATCTCACGTATGCTGTCCTTATGACATTTAAAACTATAGAGAGAGACGTAAGCGTGACAAACGCATGACAACGTCTTGTCACGGAGTGCCATGCTAAGCTAGATGATCATCAATCAGCTCTATAAAGTCCCCACTAGAGGGACACGAGCTTACTCTCGTATGAGCGTGTTATTCTATACAAGAGACATAGTAATATAGCCTATGTGTTATTCTAATGTGTAAAACGCAATATTGCCAACTTTCATCAAAATCTTTTCAGTAGTTTTTTGCTTGAAATTGTGACAAACATCCATCCTGAGCATCCATCGGCACAAGTACCGACATTTATAATTTTATTGATATGCAATCTGCAATATTGTTAAGTTTTATCACATTCATCGTCATCCATACTAATATTATAAATGCAAAAGTAACTCTGTCTGTCTGTCTCGCTTTCACGCTAAAACGGCTGAACCGATTAAAACGAAATTTGGCACACAGATAGGCTATAGCCTGAGAAAGGACATAGGCTACTTTTGATTTAGATTACGATACTGATTTTCAGTATTCCACGCGGACGAAGTCGCGGGTACAGCTAGTTCATAATAAAAACCAAACCGGCCAAGTGCAAGTCAGACTCGCGCAGGAAAGGTTCCGTACCATTCAGTATTGATATCGAGCAAAAAATGCAAACAAAAGGAGCTCCCCTTAATTATTATTATTCTATTTTTAGTATTTGTTGTTATAGCGGCAACTGTAATACCTATATCAATTGTGAAAATTTCAACGCTCTAGCTATAACGGTTCATGAGATACAGCCTGGTGACAGACGGACGAACAGACAGCTAAGTCTTAATGATAGGGTCCCGTTTTCACCCTTTGGGTATGAAACCCTAAAAATCATAAAGTTTACATTTATAATATTACTAGGATAGTATGGATACTAAAGCGGTGGTAGCCCTGTTGGTAGAACGCTTGCCTCGAATTCTGAGGGCGCGAGTTCGAATCCTGGCACGGGCACGTACCTCTGAGTTTATTTCTCATGTACGGATCAATTTATTCGATTACCACTTACTAACGGTAAAGGAAAACATCGTGAGGAAACCTGCAAACACCAGAGAAGAAATTCGAAAGTGTATGTAAAATCCGCCAACCCGCACTTGGCCAGCGTGGTGGATTACGGCCTAATCACTCTCTGTATGAGAGTAGGCTCGTGCCCCTCGGTGGGGACATATATGGGCTGATAAAGAAAAAGAAAGTATGGATACTATACCGAAATTAGTTAACCACCTAAATGAAACCCCATTATGTGAATTAGCAGTAAAATAAACAAAAGATCATAAAATAAGAGTACCTATGATTCAAAGAGGCGGAGCAACTAGCCTTCACCCAATGCAGTCACGAAATCATTAAAAACATAGATCAAATCATTTAAGAGGTAATGCAATCATGTAGCTAAAGATTTAGCTAAAAATGGCCAAGTCAAGAGTACCCTAAACCGACGTGCATGTATGAGGAGACTGATGAATGTGGATAAAGTGAAAGAGGTGTGTTTGGATCGTGGCAAGTGGAGGGAGGTGGTCTCTGCCTCTTCCTCATCGAAGTAGACAGAGACTTCCTTCCACTTGCTACGATACAAACATCATCGCTTCATTCAAAGTAGATTCGCATACAAAACCTGAAACGCGGTATCGAAGTTTTTCCCGAGCTACGTATATGGCTGATTCCACCGTTTCGTTCAGATTTGCCATCCAGACCAAAAACTCATATGATTTTAACAGTTAGCTAAAATGTTTAAATTGAAAAATTTCACGTATAAGTAAAGCTAAAAGACGCATCTTTCATTTAATCGCTAAATTAAATAAATAAAAAAAACCCTGAACAAAAACATGTCAAAATCTCATTACACTCCTCATCCAGATACCCACCCTGAGTTTTCTGAGATACTTTAGTACACTTTCCTACGGTAAATGTTCAGGTTTTTTGTACCTGAATATCAAGTTACACTATTACAATTAATAATTTATAAATAAACATTAATAATTCATAGCGCAATATATAAAGAATCGCACTTAAAATTTTGTCAAACGAAAAACTTCATTCTCTTCCACGAAAATTGCAATCAACATTATAATGTGTTCCCAACCCTCTTTCTACTTTTGCCCACGCCCACGTCTCCCGCGCCCCTCTGTCTGCCTAAACAATTTACCGAGAAAGACCACGCGCAGCCACACTAAAAAATATTTCCAATTTAAGTTCTGAAAATCGCTTTTGTCACAGGTTCGTACACATTACATTCCATTGCATTTCTAAGTAAGCTCATGATCAAATTAATTTTATTTTAGATAAAATTATAGCTTGTATGTGGGTGTTTTCATATTATACCTATTAAGGTCATTGCACTTTTAGTTTCGAAATAAATCGAGAAATTCTTCCTAAATTTCATTCCTTTCCAATTCATTACATTCCATTCCCTCCAATTTTTTTGGCGGAGGGGAATGAAAGGTTTTGGAAGTTAATGAAATAGTTTTACGGGTAGTAAAGTAGTAATATAAAACACTAATAAAGATCATGTTTTCGGTATTAACTGACGTTTTTTGTAAAAATAACATTATTAATAAAACGTTACCTACCTTAATGAGTATTGTCGTGCCAAAATTTTTATATTAAGCAACTACATACTTTTTCAACTTATGTTATTCAAAAATACCAACCTATTTAGGTACCTATTTACTTAACGAAATTCAGATTGAAATGTTAATGGTTGGCCTTATTGTTATTTTTTATACTCTTACAGACCGCAAATTAATATGAAAAAAATTTCTGACAGTACATTTTGCTTAGATTTTGACACGAGTATTCTTTAGAGTTTATGTGTGTGCGGATCTCGAGTACGTGATAGATAAGACAAGGCAGCGAGCGTGAAAATATTCCTGCATCGATATGGTTCCGCTGCATCAGCAATCACGTAGCCTATCACGGCCGCACATATCATCGCACGATCAGCGTCTTAGTATATAAGCGTAGCTTCAAGTCATTACTATTGTCCAGTTGCCTATAGTCATATCACTATGTAACCTTAAATATAATTTCTGCAACAACGCTGTGCCATCTTATTGTCACCTATTTTCTGCCGGGCCGCCGCAGTGGTGACCGCCGCCGATTGAACACGCAACTTCGCTACTTTGAAGATGGATCTAAAGACAATGCAAGCACTTCATCGAGGCAATCTAGTTTCTGCTTTCCATCAGCGGGTCTCACCGACTCTGGATCAAAAAGTGATTCACTATGTACGTAGTTTCGGCCAAGTACAATACCAGCATCTGGACCCGGCGCTGCAACAACTAGCTACTTCAGGTTCCTCAGTAAGCAAGAAATACGCACGAAGCAGCACAAATGGACGAACATCGAAACAGGGTCAAGTTTACAATGAATCACGCTACATTGAAATTTTACTACAATTATTGAAATTAAGACTATCACTTGGACAAACTACGCATCGTTATGGCCACGACACGCACCATTTTTGGAGAGAATAACAAAGGAAAAGGCTCGTCGTTAGATTCGCAGTAATTTTTAGTTTTTGGCAGCAAGAAGTCAGAAGTTCCTTGCACTGCCGTATTTGCGGTATTTTGTACCAGACTCTGCATTGCAATAACGTGAAACAATGAAACACATTAAGAACGCTTGGTGCCCATGAGCAGGATTTGATAACCGCCAGTGTATGCAGCCCACGACTGTAAGAGAAACGCTCGAGCGTGGAAGTACTGCTGATGTTTATTGAATTAATATAAAGAATTTGAAGATTTTTTTATGATGAGACTGCGCAATGACCACGATGATGTCCGCAACGCAACGCTCTGCAGTTATTGGTTGTGAAGAAATATTGATTAATGGTAAACGCTTTAGTTTCCTTCGATTACTCTGGAAGAATCATGGGTGCAGCTATTCAGCGAAGAAAGGAGCAACAAGCGAGGTTTTAGCGGCATTTAGAAGTCCTGTTTTCATTTTCTTTTCCAAAGGGGGGAGTGCTGTGCGGTCCTCGAGTACGTGATAGATAAGACAAGTCAGCGAGCGTGAAAATATTCCTGCATCGATATGGTTCCACTGCATCAGCAATCACGTAGCTTAACACGTCCGCACAAATCATCGCGCGGCCAGCGTCTTGCAGCATAGCTCCAAGTCATCACTATGTCCAGTTGCCTAGAGTCATATCACCATGTAACTCCAAATATAAGATGTACAATTTCGCCGCGCCGTTATAATTGTCACCTATTAAGCAGGTCGCCACAATGTGAGTTTCTAGTTTAGGTGTTTATACTTTTAGAAGTCTATTGAAATGTTCCTAATACGTAAAAAAAATTGTGTTCATTTTGACACATACGATTTCCATGAATAAGTACGTTTATGAAGAAAAAGTTTGATTTTTTAATCAATTTTTTAATACTGACTAATATTTTTTCATTACCTTCCAAACAACATCATTACACTCTCACGATATTTCATTACATTCCATTGCCTCATTACACTCCAACGATTTCCTCGAAAACTATAAAAAAAATTAATACGTCCAAACTAGTTTACTACATCTAGACGATATACGCATCTTTTTAGCATACCGATTTTCGAAACCGATATAAAAAAAAAAATTCGTGGAATGGTCGAAATTTGCACGAAACGGTGGAATCAGCCATATAAGTAAATTCCCCATCGAGGTAGACAGAGACTCCCTTCCACTTGCTACGATACAAATTACAAACACACCTTTTTCGCATCATCTACAGTTCCTGACACTTCACCAACCCGTATTTGACCTCCGTGGTGTACTATCAAGAGGTCGCGCTCATCTTACATCACGCCCTAATATAAAGTTTTGTTTACAAAGTAGCGGAGCGGTTAGCAAAACGAACCGCGGAATTGAATCTTTTATATCAGTTTAGTGGGTAGTATTTTCATTGTGTCATTGGTAGCCCACTTTATTAAAGGCGAAAACACACCGGATGCGTATGCGTTGCGTATGCGTACCTCTGAGTTGTAATGTATGGAACTGTCACCGCTTTCATACATTACGGTGACAGTTCCTACGCAACGCATTACAAGGTGTGTTTTGGCGTTAAAAAAAAATGATAATTTTTGTGCCGTGCCGATGTATGTGAGGATGTTAGATACACTTTTAATGTGAAATGTGTAATGTGAAATCCGCCAACCCGCACTTGGCCAGCGTGGTGGATTACAGCCTAATCACTCACTGTGTGAGAGTAGGCTCGTGCCCCTCGGTGGGGACATATATGGGCTAACAGCAACAACGATAAACGCTATCCGCTATCACTATAGCACGTCCACACACAAGCATTGCTGTCTTAGGTGAAGGCAAGGTCACTCGGACGACGCAATGCGCAAGCGCATCAAAGCGAGCTGTACTTAGATCACACCTAATATAGATTTTTTATTCGACACGGATAACATTGCATAGTTTTTAGGGTTCCGTACCAAAAGGGTGAAAACGGGACCCTATTACTGAGACTAGGCTGTCCGTCTGTCACCAGGCTGTATCTCATGAAATTTTCACAGATGATGTATTAAAGTTGCCGCTATAACAACAAATACTAAAAATTGAATAATAATAATAATTAAGGGGGGCCACACAACAAACATGATTTGTTTGCTTGATATCAATAGTGAATGGTACGGAACCCTTCCTATGCGAGTCCGACTCGCACTTGGCCGGTTTTTTTTAAATCATATACATATTTATCACGACTTTTTCCCATCGGGGTAGGCAAAGACCACTTCCCTCTATTTTCTACGATACAAACAGGAATAAGTATCTAAGTATTATAAATGTCAATGTTTGTGCCGATGGATGGATGGATGGATGGATGTTTGTTACTCTTTCACACAAAAACCACTGAACAGATGTCAATAAAACCTAACAATATTGCAGTTTATGCATTAGATCAACACATAGGCTATATTACTTTAAGAAAATTATGTTTTATTACACGCTTTATATTAGCTTCACTTGTAACTAACTATGTATGTAAACAAATCTTGGAATCATAATTTGACTCACTTCCCGGTCTTCGAATAGGATGAAATTTTGCACACGCTCTGAGTTCTGATGACAATACAATAATATGGTAATTTCGAATATCTGATGATGGAGCATATTTAGTGCGAGCTAAAGCGTGTTTTAGTTTTTTTAACTAGCTCCTTGTTAAGAACAATAGAGAATAGAAGAGGAAAGATGATAGGGCACTTGATACAACACGAAGAAGTTTTAAAGAACATCGTTGAAGGAAAGATTGAGGGTAAGATAGGAAGAGGAAGACCAAGACGTACTTACTTCACTCAAGTAAAAGAGAAAATTGGCGTCGTGTCGTATCAGGAAGTGAAATTGCTGGCAGAAGAATGGCAAAGATGGCGTTTACTCCACCGACAAGAGCCTGGCTCTTAAATAAATTATGATGATGATTCCAAGACACGACGATAAATGCGGACAAAGCCGGGTGATTGTCCCTAGTTATTCTTTACACCAAAGTTGCATCAAAACAAATAGTAAATTATTCTATGTTAAGTGAATTTAAACAACACCACAGACCATTTTAACTAGACTCCTATTGACTAACAAATAAATTCATTGAATACTAGCTGACCCGGCGAACTTCGTACCGCCTCAAAGTTCTGTATGTGAAAAAAGATTTTCCCGCTTTTCTGTTGAAATTTTTCCTGAATTTTCTTTGCTATAAACCTCAAGGAGCCCGAGACCTTTCCAACGAATGCAAAACCGTGGAAATCGGTTCGTGCGTTCTGGAGTTATAGCGTCAGGAAGGAAAACCCGACTTATTTTTATATAGTAGAGAAGATAATCCTATTAATGTCATAAATGTCAATGTTTGTGCCGATGGATGTATGCATGGATGTTTGTTACTTCATCACGTAAAAATCACTGAATAGATTTTGATGTTTGGCAATATTGTAGCTTGCACATCAGAATAACACATAGGCTGTATTATTTTACGATATCATAATTTTTAATAATATTTATGTATGTGAGTCATACACAGAATTAGGTTCAAAATTGTCTTTCCTGTTCTTGATGATTAAGGATACTGGAGCATCTTAATCCTCAAAATGTTTATATAGGCCAAAACTACATTGGGCACAGATTATGCGGATATATATTAAGTCCAGAAATTAGCTCCCAGTGTCCTTAACTTTCGGGAACAGGAGAGACATTTTTTGTTTTCTGTGTCTGTATGACCCATGTGTATTTATCGAATATATATGTGTAGGTTCATACTTATATATTTATTGTTTATTGTAGTGACTATCCTGCCTTCATGCTATCTCTTCTCTCTCTGTGGGGTCTGCAGGAAGAAATTTCTTTTAGAAATATGCTGTACCTTTTGTATAACTTCTCTTTTTTTCTGTCTCTATGTACTATCATCTTACAATAAACTGTTAAATAAATAAATAAATAGATTTTTTTCCAAGATATGACGATTAATGCGTACGAAGTCGCGGGCAGCCTCTAGTATGAGTTTTTTTTCTCAGGTTTTGTTTTTGGCACTAAGGGCCTGTTCCACAACCTACAGATAAATATTAACTGACAGATAAACCTATGTCTATTTCATAAAACGTGACGTTTTAAACAGTCTTCTTTATCAGCCCATATATGTCCCCACCGAGGGGCACGAGCCTACTCTCATACAGAGAGTGATTAGGCCGTAATCCACCACACTGGCCAAGTGCGGGTTGGCGGATTTCACATACACCTTCAAATTTCTCTGGTGTATGCAGGTTTCCTCACGATGTTTTCCTTCACCGTTAGCAAGTGGTAATCGACTACGACTAAATTGATCCGTACATGAGAAATAAACTCAGAGGTACGTGCCCGCGCCAGGATTTTAAACAGTGATCATTATAAAATAACTGTCAGTTAAATTTTATCTGTAAGTGTTGAAAGGGACCGTAAATCTTAAAACCACGCGAAACCACCGAAGTCAAAACTCCATTTAATCTGCGCAAGAGTCCAGCAAGTGAAAGCACAAAATGTTAGGTTCCCACGATACACATTGAACGTCCTCGGCTATAGCAAACGAGTACTATGATATTTATTATACTATAGTATTTGGTTAGAGTAAAAGGAGTGCGGTGTATCGTAAGTACGTATTCGCATCTGTGAGTAGTTTTGCAGTATAAAAGTCTGACACAGATCCGGGCCGAGTCCGGGACGTGTCAGGGAAAAAATATAATTCCATACATTTTCTATGGATTCGTTCACACACGTTGTCATGACGACGTATTGTGTTCCCTCCTGCCGGGCCACGGCCCGGACACGTCCCGGGTCTATGTAGATAGAGCTTAATAACCTAACCTTTTCATTTAAGAAAAAAAGCCCGACTACGTTTAAAAAACGCATTTTTTATTTTGTTGTACCCAGTGTCACTCTCACTGTAAATACGAATCTAACACCTCTCAAGATAAAATCTATCAAGCCGTTTAGGCTGTAGAGCGTGCCAAATAAATGAGTACCTACAGGCAAACATACTCGTACATACTCTCAAAAAACATAACCCTGCTTCTGGCAAAGTCAGGTAAAAAATAGCATTATAATTATTACCTGATCAATTACATAAATAAATACAATGATACAAAGCATCAGAGTTACGAAGTTGGGGGTTTTGATCTCACTTTTAAATAAAAAAATGTACTAAAGCGTGACGTCGTCACGAGGAATTTTAGCCCAGTGAATCGTTGTCATTTTTAGTTTAAAAGGAAAAAAATAATAAAAAGTTATCTACCTAAGTGATGAACTAGAACTTGGAAAGCATACTTCAAGAGAGCCCGACTCGAATTTGACTAGTTATTATTACATACATACATGCATAATATCTGTCACGCCTCTCTCTCATCGAGGTAGACAGAGACTTCCTTCCACTTGCTACGATACAAACATCATCGCTTCATTCAAAGTAGATTCGCATACAAAACCTGGAACGCGGTATCGAAGTTTTTCCCGAGCTACGTATATAAGTAAATTCCTCATCGAGGTAGACAGAGACTTCCTTCCACTTGCTACGATACAAACATCATCGCTTCATTCAAAGTAGATTCGCATACAAAACCTGAAACGCGGTATCGAAGTTTTTCCCGAGCTACGTATATAAGTAAATTCCTCATCGAGGTAGACAGAGACTTCCTTCCACTTGCTACGATACAAACATCATCGCTTCATTCAAAGTAGATTCGCATACAAAACCTGAAACGCGGTATCGAAGTTTTTCCCGAGCTACGTATATAAGTAAATTCCCCATCGAGGTAGACAGAGACTTCCTTCCACTTGCTACGATACAAACACACCTCTTTCGTTTCAACCTTCTTTATTAGATTGTTTCAATATTACTTGCAGTAAAGTACATAATAGATGATAATAACATTGCATGCTGCATGCAACTGGCGTTTAAATAAGGATGAACTAATTTTTACACTTCAAACTGAATATTGTTAGACTAACTACCTAGTCCTAGCTTAGAGTGCGTATCAAATAGTTCCTATGCCGCCATGTTGGCAGCATTGAAATGGCATTGAATATATTTTTATGGAGCCTGGTATAGTCAAAAAAACGGTCTCAATTACACTCAACATCCCCAATTCGAGCTAGTATTGAGAAAAAAAAGTTGGCGTTCCCTGATGAAACTAACGTCAATCGATAGAGAAAAATATTTTAAACGATAGTATTTTGAATAATTTCTAAAAGTGATATACTTTCGGAGATATATAGGACTTTGCAAATGACGAAAAGACTATAGTGACGAACTGGTGCAAGAAGGTCGTGATTTTTTTAATTTTCAAAGTCCTATATCGAGACATAGGACCTTTCTTTTTTTTTCGAGTAAAGAATATCACTTGGAAATTATTCAAAATACTATCGTTTTATAATATTTTTCTCTATCGATTGACGTTAGTTTCATCAGTGGCCGCCAACTTTTTTTTCTCCATACTAGCTCGAATAGGGGATGTTGAGTGTAAGTGATACCGAAAATTGTTACAGAGACCACTCCACTCCACTCTCTTCCTTATTAAATTAATAAAACATATGACTTACCATGTAAACCATCAAAAATCTTCAGTTTTGATGCTCATTCTTCTTGGATCTTTAGGCTGTAACAAAAATAGGAAATTAATAAATACATACATACATATCCGTCACGTCTCTCTCCAAATGGGGTAGACAGATACCACTTCCAAATAAATTAAGAATAATAAGTTAAAAAGTGTGACATCCTACTAATATTATAAATGTCAATGTTTGTGCCGATGTGAGGACGTATGTTACTCTTTCACGCAAAAACTACTGAATAGATTTTGATGAAACTTTACAATATTCACACACATCAGAATAACAAATAGTCTATATTATTTTAAGATATTGTGTAAGTTTTCCAAGATATAATAATAAGTTGATAAATACAAAGTAATATAAAAAAAACAGTAATACTTACATATACATGAAATTCCATTGTCCACATTGTCATCAAAAAAATTATTTTAATGGCTTTGTTTTAAAAAAATTATAATACTTTTTAAAATCTAGTACTGGCAATCTATTGCAAAAAGTATTTAATACTTTAAAAAAATACTTATATTTCAAAATACTGGCCGTAAACAAAAATCTTATTCTATTCTTAATCACATCTCATTTGTTTTTATATTCTTTTTTTAAAAATTGAAATCTTTTTAAAAAGTCACAAAGTCTTCATGGTTGCATCTGAAACAAAAGAAAAAAGATTTTATAAATTTGTTTGTATCGTAGCAAGTGGAAAGGAGTGGTCTCTGTCTAACTCGATGGGGTGTAAGAGGTGTGACAGAGATGTATATATATGTGTTAGAGAGATATGCATAACAAAGAAAATGTATTTCATGTCCCTGAAAGTTATAGACACTGAAATCTAATTTCTGAACAGCATTGCCTAAATAGGTATAATTCTTGAAGATTATAAGCACCAATATTTTTTATCATAACAGAAAATGTAACTATTGGATTAAATAGTCTAGTAATGAGTCTTGTTTAGGTAACTATCGGAATTTAATGTCTTAAAAAAGCTCTAAAATGAACTAGGAACAAATGGTTAGGTACCTATGTAAGAAAAATATACTAAAACTACTATTTATTATCAAAATAAAGATCTTTGCTGGATTCAGGTCAGTTATAAATGATTGTTTTTGTTGTTCAATGCATTGAATTAGCAAAATTAGTGCATTATGTCCAGTGTCTAGTGCTTATAGAAAACCTAACATAGGAACAAGACAAGCACTAAATTAACCTATTTCATAAGGTTTGTTTGATAAAAAATGGAATAAAAAGAGCAAAATGGTCGTCGTAATACTTAAATGAAGTAAAAACGGAAAACTTAAGTCCATTTAAGTCAATAAAAGTTAAATTACGGATATATTGTTGAATTAATTATATGTACCTTGTTGGTCAACCGGATGTGCTGCAATAAATCACAAATACGCACTTTCTGTGTTTAATTACACGTTTTCAAACAAATTTCACGCCTAAAATCACATGTTTACAACGAGTTTTTACCAAAATGTAACTAAAACTAACAAACAAAAATATCAAACGAAAAAAAACTTTAAGAAACGTCACGTCACGTAAATATTTTTCAACGAACTGTCAAAGTTATAACCCTCGCGATTATAAAAGACATCATTAACCATGCAAACACGCGTTCGGAACTATCTTTTTAATTTAATAGCATAACAAAACTAATACCGCGAAAAAAGTTTGTTAATCAAAAATAGTTGCGTGACCGTGTATTTTTTTGGTTCATATAATCGAGAAGTGTGATTTTTTAATCGATTCACATGGTTTGCGAAATGTTTTTGAGCGGCGAAACACCGCTGTCCGCGCGAAGCGGCCTTCTAATACTGTTCGATCGAGTGCACGGGATAGTAAAGTCGACCGTTCGCTAGCCGGTTTGCCATCGCGAACCTCGGCAGATTACTTTTACAATGCCATAATAATTATGGGACAATTACGGATACAAAATCACGCAGTTAGAGGACATTCGCTCGGTCTGATGATTATTTTCCAATTTGTTTATAAGTTCGGAACGGATTCATAATAAAAGATATTACCTTAGGTGCTTACTTACTAATTATAGTTAGATGGAATTTTGGAATAAAATAATATTAAGCGAAAGTTTCAATCGAATAATGTCAAATAAGTACTGAAAAAAAGAGTTTAGTTTTGTTGCTAAACAATTGGCTAACGATCTTGTGATTCTATTAATCAAGGATTCATTTTTAGGGTTCCGTTGTGGTTCCGTACTCAAAGGGTTAAAAAAAG
This sequence comes from Anarsia innoxiella, assembly GCA_947563765.1. Taxonomy (NCBI): domain Eukaryota; kingdom Metazoa; phylum Arthropoda; class Insecta; order Lepidoptera; family Gelechiidae; genus Anarsia; species Anarsia innoxiella. Next base: position 608,630 of record OX387420.1, read on the forward strand.
GGCCCTTTTACTGAGACTTGGCTGTCCGTTTATCCTTCTATCTGTTTATCCATCCGTATGTCCGTCTAGCCGACTATCCGTCTGTCCGTCTGTCACCAAGCTGTATCTCGTGAGCCGTTATAGCTGGAGCGTGGACATTTTCACAGATGATATATTACCGTTGCAGCTGTAACAACAAATACTAAAAACAGAATATTAAAAACAATAATTACGGGGGGATCCTATACAACAAAAGTGATTTTTCGGCTTGGCTTTTTCGCTCGATATAAATAGTGAATGGTGAGGAACCCATCTTGCGCGAGTCTGACTCGCACTTGGCTGGTTTTTATAACACTAAATCAAATATTGCATTGATAGCTAGGTAGATACTAGGTTTTAATATTTTCTTTCATTAAGAAAGAATGTTACAATTTCTAATTTCTTTTAGTTAGTCAACCTAAACCTACTATTATTATTTTTTTAATTTACCCAAATGTAAATGTACAAAATGTTTTATAGTACACGATTATTAAATGAGTGGACTACGTAAAGTATTAGGCTAAATGGAGAAACCTCCTCCTTTTTTTTTAAGTCGATTAAAAAACTAAGTACTTAAAGACTCAATAAGTATCAAATTCACTTTTATTTTCATTTTTATATCAATGCTTAATCTGTAGTTAGACCTTCGCGACAAGTAAAAGCATAAAAGTTTTATTCAATTAAAAATTAAACATAATTCTAATATATTAGTAGTCATATTTAGTTTAAAAAAATAGACAAACAACTTGACCACATTGAAATGTAGGTACCTACATACATACATGCATACATATCCGTCACAACTCTATCACATATAATACCTAAATAAATAAATTATATATAAGTACATATTTCTATACATACCTACATACCTACATACAAACTAGCATCTACGCCATTAATTTCATACATATGCCTGTTACTGCAAATCTATTTTATTCATTCCTATCTCCTATCCTATCATTCTCTCTTTCTCCCTTCTCTGGCTCCACTGAAAATCAGCGTCATGTCTCTGGCATCCATTGACATGACACTATACTGAGTGGAGACCATTTTCCAGTCCATACCTACCTTCTTTCTCATTCTTGTTTCTCCGTTCTATTTTTATGTTTAGTTTTAAGATTCTATGTTTTAAGTTCCTTTTTTATTTTAATATTTGTTTTGTGTTTAATTTAAAAGTAATATTTTTATAATCAAAAAATCGATTTCACAACAAATGAGCTAAGTCATGAGTCAATCATCGTTTTATAACTCAAATGTAGACCACACTAAACGTCACCGTGACAGCTATTTTTTTTTTGTGGCAGCCTGGCGGCTTTATCTGCCAAGCCAACAGTTGCACTCAATACTTGTGACAACACGGATTAAGCGAGTCAAGCGCTTGTGAAAAAAGTGATTGAAAATGCCGACGTGCGCCATTAAAGTGTGCCGAAACTACAAAAACCGCTTAAGAACTGACCACGTAGCGTAGTCACCTATCATCGGTAAGTTATCCTGAAATAATTTTATTTCGTAGCAAAATATTTTCACGACATTTTTTGCCAGTGTTGTCAGTTTTTTATTGCGAATTCCCCAATCGATATGAATTTATGTGTTTGAATGTTGTTTGAATCGATATGGTTATGACTGTAACATTAACCATGATGAGAATAATGAGAAATTCTTAGATAAATAATTGGTCTCCGCGCGTTATGTCTAAATACCATTGGCGTACTTAAAAAATGCGACAAAAATACTACACCGATCGGGGCGTACCGCGCTAGTCATTACGCCGGCGCCGCCGAATTGCGCCCAGTTGTCATACGGTTATTTATTTGCCACCGCCACGAAATTGAGTGTTTCTTCATAGAGCGGTATCTAGCCGTAGCGCGCGGAGACCATTTAAAAATCTTTGGAGAAATTATTCTCATCGTCATTTGCATTTCAAAAAGAAATTGTCACATCCTTTTATGCGCACGTATTTATTGGTAATTCGCCATACATCTTCGTGAGATAAAGAACTGCATTAAGTAAATTTTCACATGATAAAAAATGAAAATGACGTTTAACGGCCGTCATTTAAATTTCTAGTGTGTTTCTGGAGAATGGCCCAACTAGATCGTGCTTACTCGATATGGTTTAATTTCTATGGAAGACTGTTTATTTATTTACAGTATGGCTAGAGAGTGAAAATTAAAAAGTGGCAATACTGTAGTGTTGTCCCGTTCGTTCTCAGATTGATTTGAAAGGGACGACGCTACAGTGTTACCACTTTTTAATTTCTACTCTTTTTGGACACTGTTTAAGTCGCAGTTTATACTGAAATGACGTACCTCGGAGCGCGCCACTCGCCCCGCGCGTTAAGCGGCGCCGCCAAGCAGCGCGGACGAAATTACGGCAAATACGATTCTATTCCAATACTTGTAAGAGTTTTCTTGACAAGACGCTTTCGTCACGCGCCTCCGCCACTCCATTTCAATATAAACCGCGCCTAAATGTTATGCTTTTTTCAGAATACCTAGCGATCCAGTTCTAAGAAATAAATGGATTAACATAATCAAACGAAGCCGTAAGGACGAACTTTGGAAACCTCCTAAAGATACAATCATATGCTCTGATCATTTTAAAAAGAAAGATCTGTATTTTGTAAATAAAGAAGGACGACGAAGATTGAAGAGAGATGCAGTACCGTGCAAGGTCCCTAATTTTTTTTAGATCCCTCTGCTGGGTAAAGGCCTCCTCCGTGATTTTCCATTTAACACGGTCTTCTGTAGCGAGCGACCCACCATTGCCGTGAAATTGCATCAAATTAATGTTGTTACAAATAAATTTTAACTTATGATATTTATTAAAAACTAGCTGACCCCGTGAACTTTGTTCCGTCTTAGTCTAAGCGCCGGCGCAGACCTGATGAAGCGCAGCCAGAGCATTATTGATTGTCATATTATTATCGACATTGTTGTCATTATAATAATATTCTGGTGACAGACGGACAGCCAAGTCTCAGTAATAGGTTCCCTTTTTCACCCTTTTGGGTGCGGAACCCTAAAAATACAGAACGTAGCTGCCTTGCGCGGCAGCGCGTCTCCGTTGCGCGAGCCAATGTTCGATGCTTCACCGCAGTCTATCTGGACCCGCCTTCAAGTGTATCTAGAGAGCGTATCATAAATTTTGTGACGAATAAAAGTGTAAATTTAATGATACCTACGAATAAATAATTTTTGAATTTGAATTTGAAAATAGTTCCTATGCCGCCATATTGGCAGTATTGCAATTTTTACTGCTAAACCTCATCGAGGGGTAATGTCGCAGTACAAATTTTCAATGCTACCGACATGGCGGCATAGGAACTATTTCATGAGACCAATCTTTAATAGAATAGATGATTTATGATTTAGAGTAGACTTTTTTTTTAAATATTGCAGGCCTTATTTCTATCATCTGTACAATCTGACAGTAAAAGCTCTGATGAAGAAGTTGTAGAAGAGAAAAAAAGGAGACCGTCAAGCGATGTACGTATACATATTGTTTGATAATTATGTGTATTTTTTTCGCATTAAGGTAGAAATATATTATTTACTAGCTGTCCCGGCGAACTTTGTCCCGCCTTAGAATGAACTTTATTGTGTAGGAATAAAGTTCAAATTGACTCTACATTTTAGTAAGTAAACATTTGTATGGGAAAAAGAAAAGGTCTGTTTTAGGGCTTTCCCGGCAATTATTCGAATTTTTCTCACCGTAAAAACCATCCTTGGACTTCAATGAACATTTAAAAAAAACAGCCAAATCGGTCAAGCCGTTTTCATGTTATGTCGTGACAACAGAAAACTAGTTTCATTTTTATATATATAGATTTGTTTATTTATTTATATAACACATAACAACAGATAGTTCCAAACTTTATGTTCACGAGTTTTATACATACATACATATCCGTCACGCCTCTCTCCCATTGGAGTAGGCAGAGACCACTTCCATCCACTTGCTTCGATCCAAACACACCTCTTTCGCTTCATCCACACTCATCAGTCGCCTCATACATGCCCGTCGGTTTAGGGTACTCTTGATTTGGCCTTTCTTGAGCAAGTCCCCGATTTGATCGAGGTACGTTCGTACGAGTTTTATAGATTGTTAATTTTATAACATAATGAAAAAAAAAATAAAAACATACTAATTAAAACATCTTAGGTGAAAATAGGGCTATTATTATAAAATATTTTTCTGCACGTCCTTCAGTTACAAATAAAAAACTGACAGATGTTTTCTACCTGTCACTGTCTAAAACGTCACGTCGACTCATCATCATCATCATAAATTTAAGAGCGTCGCTCTTGTCGGTGGAATCTGCGCCACTCTTCTCTATTCTCTGCCGTCAGTAAAATTTTATCTGTACTTACAGCCATTTGGTGTAACGGGCCCTTTGTAATGTTCTAAAACTACTTCTTACTTATAATTTTACCTAAAGTGTTAACTATTGAGTTTTATTGTTTACCGACAAGTATTTTTTTAATGCTGCAGGTACTGTTTATAGCATGTGACGAAAATAAGTCGGTAAAGAGTGAAATATCTGATGAAGAAAGAGAAACAAATGAAGAAAGGAGCCCTTCGAATGAGGTACTTACTTACATATTTTGTAAAATGTAATGTACAATAGGCATGATGACTGAAAAAAAAAATTAATCCTTCACGTAGATTATTTTAAAATATTGGACATGTATTTTTTCTTTTTTCTCTTGAACTAAAAATAAAAAAGGTACACTGGGTTAAAGATTAAAATTTATATTCATAGTGACGTAAAAACGCAACTCCGTAACTTTGATGCTTTGTATCTTTGTATTTATTAATGTAATTGATCAGGTAAAAATGTGTTTCAAATATTTTTTTAATAGCCTAGAAGACGGACTAATTATTTTTTGAATGTAGTCATCATCCCCATTGCATGGATATTACGTACATGCCTTTTGCATGATATTTTTAATAGCAATATTTTTAATAGCCTAAAAGATCAAATGTGGTCATCATCCCTATTTTCTACATTAATACACTATAAGTATTTTTGTTTTGTTTTTAGAAAAGTGCCGTAACAGCAAAAACTACTCCGATAAATTCTCGGAGAGTTCCAATCATGTCAAGAAAAGTCATACCCTGCCCAAATTGTAATGACGCCGAAGATTTATCAGAGGAAGCCTCTTATTTGGACTGTCCGAGAGCAGAAAAATTGCGTGGAATTTTGGATAGGAAAATAAGAATACAAAAAAAGCATTTTGAAAGAATACGGTCACTTCAAAGAAAGAATATTAGGCTCAACAGAAAAGTCACTTCGCTCAAACATGTAAGTAAGTAAGTAGTTTATTTAGTACCTACATTACACTGTGTGCGAAAATTTTATCAAAATTATATCTATCTTCTATATAAATAAAAATGAATTGTTGTTCGTTAGTCTGATTAAAACTCGATAACGGCTGGGCCGATTGAGCTGATTTTGGTTTTAAAATGTTTGTCGTAGTCCAGGGTAGTTCTAAACGGTGAGAAAAATTCGAATAATTGCCGGGAAAGTCCTAAAACAGACCATTTCTTTTTCCCATACGAATGTTTTCTTACTAAAATGTAGAGTCAATTTGAACTTTATTCCTACACAATAAAGTTCATTCTAAGGTGGGACAAAGTTCGCCGGGACAGCTAGTTATAAAATAAAACAATTAAACAAAATATTTAAGTCTAAAGGAGATCATCATTAGGTACTTAATAATATACAATACAAACACTAACAGTTCCCAATATTCAAAGACAGATAGCTATTGGAGATCGGCAGTACTTAACTGTCACGTAGCTGTCACTTTTGATTTATCCTTCAGAAGATTCTCTCCTCTTTGTCTCCTCCCGTCTTATCTACTTTATGCATGTATATTAATAGATTTAAAGTTTATTTATAATTATAATTTCTTTTCTAATACTATATTTTTTCATTTTATATTGTACTGCCTGTATAATTATGATATCCTGTTGTATTTGTGATAATTTACCTAGCAACACCGACCATTTTGTCCTTTTTACCGATACCGTGTATTTCCAAACCCTGACACTGGCAAAATTGTCCTCGATGACAGAAGCCATGTTAAGAAATAATAATAATAATCCCAAAGATTTTTTGACAGTGGTAGGTTTGTAGGGACGAAAAATTCTAAGATGCATCTTAGAATTTTTGTCCCTACAAACCAACTATTTTTTATATTTCTATGTCGAGTAGGGCAAAAGAAGAGATAGATAGAATATTGTGAACGGCCGTAAAAAACCGCGCGCACTAGCAATTTAGTTGCCCGGCAACTTTGATCATGGATTATGGGCTAGTAAGCGAGCACGTAGTAATGCAAATGCAACTCCATGCAACTTTCCATACTTACCTTTAAAGCATATACCGTGCTACAAAAATCTTTTGGCACGTAGCGGAAATCGGAACTAACGATATCATTTTGTAAATTGACATTATTTTGAGTTAATTTATCTTTGAGTATAGATTATTATAAGGAGGTGCCATATCGTCTGGATCTGCGTGCCTGGTCTGGCGCAAAATGGCTACCTTTTTGTATGGAATTTCTTATCGTTTGACAAGTCATCTACCAAGAAAACTTGCGCCAACCTTGGCACGCTGTCATAAGCTCATTTGTATATGAGAAAAATGGGGCCGCTCCTTACTTCCTGATTGTTATTTATTCACCACCCACGCCCTCCTGACAATGTCACTCAAGTGCCAATAGATTCTTGTAGCAGTTTAGCAATATAGTAGACAAAACACTCGCCGAACAACTCAGTTGTTCGTGTGCGCAGGCCCTTACTGTTTATTTTTAATTACATTTATTTTCTATACCAAGACGAACTTGTAAGGTATTTTTTATATGTATTAGCGTGCGTTTCATGAAATAGTTCCTATGCCGCCATGTTGGCAGTATTGAAAATTTGTACTGCGAAACGTCATCAAGGGTAATGTGGCAGTACAAATTTTCAATGCTGCCAACATGGTAGCATAGGAACTATTTCATTAAACGCTCTCAATAACAACCCCGATCGATTTACCCTATTTTTCGGGAAGTATGTTTGTTGGTGGCAACATTGAATGCTTGACGCGAGCGAGCTGTCACTGTCACTGTCACCCTGCAGCTGGCTGGCTGGCTTGGCTCGTCTTGTTTGTTTTTGCTTTGCGCTATTTTCATTCACACTTGGTGTTAATTCCTATTATATTTTCATTAATTACAGCAAAACATGGAGAAATTACCACCAAAACAGAAAAAACTTAAAGGAGCGACCCGAGAAGAGTTGTTGAACATCGATAAAGATGTAAATATAATTCAAAATATTAAAAAACACAGAACATAACCTCTTTAGCACAAAACTTTTTTATTTTGTTTTTTTTTTTCAGGAATTGGTCAATAAAATTATTCAGCTCGAAGCTCATAATGCTCAGTTAAAAAATATTATTAGTAAAAACTTGGGTAGTGATTCTGTGGCTGAAAAGAATGAAAGGAAAAAGCCTTTTGATTTTACGAAGTAAGTGAAACATTATTTTATCTATTCAATTTAAAAAATATATAAAAACTGAACATTAAACAAAAAGTGTTCACAATTATGAATAAAAAAAACCATAATTCTTATTTCTATAAGGGGCTAAGGATTGAGAATTATAATAATAAATAAAAGGAGAATGCCTTTGGCATATGCAGGGACACAGATGGATACATAATTACATATCTGTCTCGTCTCTCTCCTATCGAGGTAGACAGAGACTCCCTTCCACTTGCTAAGCTAAAAACATCATCGCTTCATTCAAAGTAGATTCGCATACAAAACCTGAAACGCGGTATCGAAGTTTTTGACGAGCTACGTATATAAGTAAATTCCCGATCGAGGTAGACAGAGACTCCCTTCTACTTGCTACGATCCAAACACACCTCTTTCGCTTCATCCACATTCATCAGTCGCCTCATACAAGCACGTCGGCTTGGGTACTCCTAACTTTCCCTTTCTTGAACAAGTATCCCATTTGATCGAGGTAAACATGCTCTAAAAACTTCTCTTCCCCACAGATGTCACTACCGTCGCGTCTTCCTCCATATCCTCTACTTCGGATGGGATTACCAAGGGTTGGCAGTCCAGGAGGATACCACTCAAACTATAGAACATCAACTGTTCAATGCTTTAACCAAATCGTGTCTCATTGCGAGTAGAGAGACGTCGCAGTATCATAGATGTGGACGAACGGATAAGGGTGTTAGTGCTGCTGGGCAGGTGAGGGCAAAAAGATAGATTTCTATTAGGAAAATGGATGGATGAAAGCTTACTGGTAAAGTAAGAAACACCATACTGCGCTCTAGGACACATATTGCTGATGTGGTAAAGACAGCTGCCAAGCTAAATGGGGTTGGGCCGGTCACGTCTGCCGCATGCCGAATGTGGATTTCACATACACCTTCGAATTTCTTCTCTAGTGTATGCAGGTTTCCTCACGATGTTTTCCTTCACTGTTAGCAAGTGGTAATCGAATAAATTGATCCGTACATGAAAAATAAACTCAGAGGTACGTGCCCGCACCAGGATTCGACCCCGCGCCCTCGGAGTTCGAGGCAAGAGTTCTACCAACTGGGCTACCACCGCTTTTTTTTTTAAATGCTGTTTCTTAGTACCCTTTTAACCTTTATTTGCAGGTAATATCGATAACACTCCGAAGTAAGAATCCACCAGAGCTTCAGAATGACGATGAGATGCCGTACTGCAAGATCCTCAACCGACTCCTGCCGAAGGAGATCAGGGCAGTAGCTTGGATGCCCATTCCTGGAGATATATTGGAATACAGTGCTAGGTTGGTATGAAAAGTTTTGAGTATAGTATACAGGGTGTTAGGAAAAGTATCATTTTCCTTTTAACCAAGTAGTGTTAGTGATGTAGAACACATTCTACGAAAAAAAAACAATTTTTTTGAACTTATTTATAATTAATAATGAAATTCTTAATTAAAAATGGTTCAAAAAAAATTTTTTGACGTCACTCCTACGTAAAAATCGTACTTAGGTGTGACGTCATGAGCAACTTTAACCCAGTGTATCTGTCATTTTTAGTTTAAGAGAAAAAAGAAAAAATACGTCTCAAACATTTTAAAATAATCTGTGATGGACTAAAAAAAAATTTTTTGTCATGCCCATTTTTCATTTCAGATTTGACTGCAAAAAACGTCAATATAAATATTACTTTCCCCGCTCGAATTTGAACCTAACCGCCATGATGGAAGCATGCTCGCACCTGATTGGCTCGCACGACTTCCGACATCTTTGCAAAATGGACGTCGGTAATGGCGTCGTTGAATTTACGCGGGAAATTTTACGCGCGGAAATATTGCCTGTTGGAGAGGCTGGTGAGGAGCGTAAGTAATATAAAATCATATATATACATACCTACTCTATTTTATTTATCCATAAATCAATTTTTATGAGGGTTCCGTACCCAAAGGTTGAAAACGGGACCCTATTACTGAGACTTGGCTGTCCGTCTGTCACCAGGCTGTATCTCATGAACCGTTATAGCTAGAGCGTTGAAATTTTCTCAAATTATGTGTTACCGTTGTCGCTATAACAACAAATACTAAAATGTTGAAAAGCGATGCTAGCTTAATTGGTTTCTCTCTTGAAAAAATTCGTCTGTCCGTCACCAGGCTGAATCTCATGAACCGTTATAGCTAGAGCGTTGAAAATTTCACAAATGATGTATTATTGTCAAGAGTACCAAATCAAGAGTACCCTAAACCGACGGGCATGTATAAGGCGACTGATGAGTGTGGATGAAGCGAAAGAGGTGTGTTTGTATCGTAGCAGGTGGAAGGAAGTGGTCTCTGCCTACCACAATGGGAGAGAGGCGTGACGGATATGTATGTAGATATGTATTATTATTGACGTGACAACGTCTTATAATTCGATGGAGCCGGCTGCACGCACGAAAAAACATGACTCATGCGACGTTACCTCGCTCTGAGGCGTTCCATTTAAGGCTTGAAGTGCAAGCGAGAGCGCGGATCGGGCGTCAAAGAGGCACAATCGGCCGCGTTCGGCAGCATTAATGACGTTGTCACGTTCAACTATCGTCAGTAAACCGACTTTACAGACAACCAATTTTTTTTTTACTTTAGTCAAAATATGACTAAATAACACTTAAATCCCACAGCTACATCAATGTACTACCTACTAATAGAAGGCAACGCGTTTCTATGGCATCAAATAAGATGTATCATGGGGGTATTACTGCTCGTTGGTCAAGGAAAAGAGTCACCTGATGTCGTGTTGGAATTACTTGATGTTGGGAAGAATCCGCGGTAAGTTACTAGTATGATTACTTATTTTCTACATAAGAGGACTATTTTGTACTTATGAGGACTATTTATTTATGCATACTACTATTTTCTACATTTCAACACTATTTTCTATATTTCAACACCTTTTCTACATTTCAACACTATTTCTACATTTCAACACTATTTTCTACATTTCAACACTATTTTCTACATTTCAACACTATTTCTACATTTCAACACTATTTCTACATTTCAACACTATTTCTACATTTCAACACTATTTCTACACTTCAACACTATTTTCTACATTTCAACACTTTTTCTACACTTCAAGACTATTTTCTACATTTCAACTCTATTTTCTACTTATTTGTACCTATTTTTCTTATAGGGGGCTATTTCAATATACATTTTCTTCATAATTTCTATTACTCCCTACAGGAAACCCCAATACAACATGGCACTAGACGTCCCACTCAATCTATTCCACTGTACATACGATCTAGAAGAAAAACAAAATTGGATCTATGATCGAGATGAATTAAAATGTGTCATTGCGCATCTACAGAGCCAGTGGACGCTTCATAGTGTTAAGTAAGGCCGTGGCCCCAGTAGGCACACTGTTAGCGGCTGACTAGTTTGCGGCGTATCGATTTAGTACGCCCTTCCATATATTTGAAATGGAGTGTCCACAGTCAGCTAGTTTTCGCTCACTGTACGCAGTTTGCAGCGTTACGCGCGCTGACTATCTCAGACAGCGGCCGACTCCCACCAAAACCGGTGATTTCATTGATTTGAGTTTGCAGCTAACTCTTTCAGTTCGCCACTAATTTGCGGCTCACTCAGTCGGCTGCTAACAGTTTGCCTACTGGGGCCACGGCCTAAGTATTATCTATTTCCTACTAATATTATAAATGTCAATGTTAGTGCCGATGGATGGATTGAAGTTTGTTACTCTATCGTACGAAAGTGATTGAACAGGTTTTAAACTTTCACATCCCAGAAAAAAAAGAACGATAGAAAATCTATTGTGTCTGGGTTTATAATGGGTCAGTGGGATGTGAGAGATTAATGAAACTTAGCCATATTGTAGCTTACACATCAGGATAACTCATAGGATATATTATTTTAAGATATTTTGTAAATGGCATCGAACATATTTGTATGGAGCCTGGTATAGTAAAAAAACGGTATCACTTAGGCTAAACATTCCCTATTAGAGTTAGTATGGAAAAAAAAAGTTGGCGGCCACTGATGAAACTTACCTCAATCATCAAGTATTATAAAACGATAGTATTTTGGATAATTGTCAAAAGTGATATACTTTCCGAGATATAGGACTTTGAAAATGAAAAAAATCACCACCTTCTTGCACCAGTTCGTCACTATAGTCTTTTCGTCATTTTCAAAGTCCTATATCTCCGAAAGTATATCACTTTTGGCAATTATTCAAAATACTATCGTTTTATAATATTTTTCTTTATCGATTGACGTAAGTTTCATCAGTGGCCGCCAACTTTTTTTTTTCCATACTAGCTCGAATAGGGGATGTTGAGTGTAAGTGATGCCGAAAATTTTTACTATACCCATTAGGTTCGATGCTCTTTCCTAGATATGGCGATAAATGCGTCCGAAATGGCGGGTAGCCTCTAGTAATATTATAAATGTCAATTGTGCCGATATACGGAGAAAAGGATGTTTTTTACTTTACTTTTTCTCGCAAAAAACACTGAACAGATTTTGATGAATTGCTTTAACAGAATCTAATCTAACTTCATCTAGTCACTTGTGTCCCTCTGCTAGGAGAAGACCTCTCTCCTTATCCGCCATGACTTTCTGTAATATTCATAAATAAAATTTTCGACCGACGTGCATGTATGAGGTGACTGTTGAATCTGGATGAAGCGAAAGAAGTGTGTTTGTATCGTAGCAAGTGGAAGGAAGTGGTCCCTTCCTACCTCAATGGGAAAAAAACGTAACAGATATGTATGTATGTATATTCTTTTTTCTAGAACAACAATGATAAAAGACACTCTACAACATTTAGAAAATGAATACGCAAAAATAACTACCAAGAAAGAGACGGAAGATACGGATAGTAACGGGAAAGAAGAGGACGTCATTACGTATACTGATTGTTTGCTACAAGGGGTGAAACCTAGAGTGTATACGCCTCTTTTGAAGAGAGAGACTTGTTGTAGGTATATTTATAAAAAAAAAAGTTAAAAATGCAGGCCAAATGCGAGTCGGACTCGCACAGGACAAGTTCCGTACCATTCACTATTGGTATATTTTTTTAACTCATTTTTAACCCTTTCAACGCCAAAGTCTGATATATCAGACAAAAGAATAAGAGTTTCATTATTAATCGCCCGATTCGCGCGCTCTAACGCAAAGGTCATTCAACTCTCGGTGAGGAAGTAGGTCGGGAGCGCCGCCCGTACAGAGCGAGAGAGACAGAGCGAGCGCGCCGCGCACCCGAACTTTACTTGCCGAGAGTTGAATGACCTTTGCGTTAGAGTGCGCGAATGTTATACATCACTAACACTATACCTAGTTAAAAGGAAAGTGATACTTTTCCTAACACCCTGTATATAAATTTTCTTATTTTCAGCAAGTTTAGAAGAAAGAATAGAATACTATAGGAAGAAGAGAAAGACTGATGACAGTGAAAATAGTGAACCAATGGAAGGATAAATAAATACAATAAACACTTATGAATTTAACATATGAAATGTATGAGGAGACTGATGAATGTGTATGAAGTGAAAGAGGTGTGTTTGTATCGTAGCAAGTGGAGGGAAGTCTCTGTCTACCTCGATGGGGAATTTACTTATATACGTAGCTCGGGAAAAACTTCGATACCGCGTTTCAGGTTTTGTATGCGAATCTACTTTGAATGAAGCGATGATGTTTGTATCGTAGCAAGTGGAAGGGAGTCTCTGTCTACCTCGATGGGGAATTTACTTATATACGTAGCTCGGGAAAAACTTCGATACCGCGGTTCAGGTTTTATATGCGAATCTACTTTGAATGAAGCGATGATGTTTGTATCGTAGCAAGTGGAAGGGAGTCTCTGTCTACCTCGATGGGGAATTTACTTATATACGTAGCTCGGGAAAAACTTCGATACCGCGTTTCAGGTTTTGTATGCGAATCTACTTTGAATGAAGCGATGATGTTTGTATCGTAGCAAGTGGAAGGGTGTCTCTGTCTACCTCGATGGGAGAGAGGAGTGATAGATATGTATGTATGTATGTCATACAAGGTGACTTTAAATTAGTGAACGATAGATAAGGATATGCATGTACTCGTGATAACAAACAACTTTTACTATAAGACTGAGAGAGAAGAGAAAAAATTGTTCTCCCATACATTTGAATTCGATTTTATTTTAAAGATTTCGAACTTGGTCTCTTAGTAAAAGTTGTTTGTTATCACGAGTACATGCATATCCTTTTCTATCGTTCACTAATTTAAAGCCACCTTAGGTTCTTAATTAAAAACTTTTTTAAATTAATTTGAGTTTTATTATTTTTTATCTACTTACATTATAATAAATAAATAAATATTTACATAGCGCTATCTAACTCTTAAGCGTAAGTATATTGATTTGAAGGACATTCACATCGCAGTTGCTTATTTTATTATAAATTGTAACGGATCGTTTAAGCAAGCATAGAACCTAGCGGCTCAGCTTGGCGCCATCGTGCAGATGAGGGGCAAGATGAAAGCAAGCGCCATCTAGAACTAGTCGCAGAACTAGTCTAGGTGTGGTCTGCATTAGCAAGCGCCGGCTTGTCGGACCGGGCTGGTTCAGGCAAGTCGAGGAGACATAGCAGACGTCTCAGGTAGGCGCCATCTTATCAGGCCAATGCGGTGTCTGATAAGGTGAGAGGGATTGCAGACATCCCGTGGCAAGCAAGCGCGGCAGTTCGCTGCCAGATAGCTTTAAGTTGTTAAACGAGTGGTTAAGATTGGTGTGAATAAGTGATTGTGTTTATGTGATTTAATTAATACGTATAATAGAACTAGTTAAATTTAATGGCAGAATCTGTATATTTTTTTAAAGAAGATGTCTAATTTATTGTATTGTCTATGGATTTGAATGTTATGTCATTATGACGTTTGGAACGAAGAGTAGGACTATTGTTGGTAAACGAAATTGTATTGTAGAAAAAGATGGAAATAAGAAGAATAAAAGGAAATAACAAGAGAATACCTTAGTTTCATTTACGCTTCTGTTACAAAATCAACATAGTTTTCCACAAACAATGCAAAATGTAATGTAATCATATTGCCTCTAGTGGGAAGCGAACCACAGGAAGCGAACCCACGATATTTAAGAAGCAAGCAGCCATTTTGCGCAGGTAACGGCGTGTACTCAAAGACGAGGTGTAACTGTAACCGAACAGATACAGTAACGAGGTTCTAGTGTGTACGCATGTTACAGTTACACTTTGATACGCGGTAAAAACCTACAATCGTCGACTCGCTACGAGCCGCTCGTGAACCACGTACACACTAGGTTTTTTAAGTTACAGTGCAAAGGTTAAAGTTACACCTTGCCAGCAACCAACTGAATGGCAATTGTCATTGGTCGCGTATTCACTAGGCGAGAATCCTCTCGAGGCATTTTTTTAGTCCATCACATAGATTATTTTAAATATTCGATACGTATTTTTTATTTTTCTCTTATACTAAAAATGACAGATACAATGGGTTAAAGTTGCTCGTGACGTCACGCCTCAGTACGATTTTAACCGAGAAATGACGTCAATACCCCCCACTCCGTAACTTTGATGCTCTGTATCTTTGTATTTATTTATGTAGGTATTTGATCAGGTAAAAAATGTGTTTCAATATATTTTTTACAGCCTAAAAGACGGACTAATTCTTTTTTGAATTTTTGAATGTAGTCATCATCCCTATCTAAAGGTGCGTACAGACCATGTAACATAACATGTTATTTAACATTGTTATATAACATGTTTTACATAATGTGGACACTGAATGTTATAAAACATGGTATAGTAACATGTTATTGTTATGTACAACAATGTTATATAACTTTGATCGCGTGGATTGTACTGACGAACGACAAACGACAATGGTTATATAACATTGTTATATTGCATTGTTATTCTAATGTGTACAGTATTATTTTATGTTGCAATGTTGAATAACAAGGTTACATAGTGTGGACGTGTTATATAACACAAGTTATATAACATGTTACATGGTCTGTACGCACCGTAAGATACACTGGGTTAAAGTTGCTCGTGACGTCACGCCTAAGTAAGATTTTTATTTAGGAGTGACGTCAATACCCCCCACTCCGTAACTTTGATGCTCTGTATCTTTGTATTTATTTATGTATTTGATCAGGTAAAAAATGTGTTTCAAATATTTTTTAATAGCCTAAAAGACGGACTAATTATTTTTTGAATTTTTGAATGTAGTTATCATCCTAAGAGAACCTTGCTGATTTGATTTAGGTAGGTAGTTGTAAGGGATCTCTTAAACATTAGCCGAACATTTGCGAAATACAAGCTCAATGGATACTCTGTTTACAAATTAAGTTATGAAAGTACATATTCATAAAATATATATTCTTATAAATCTGACTAGATCGAAGAATAGGTACAATTAATTAAAATCTACATTTTAGCATACGGGTCATACAGACATAAAAAACAAAAAATGTCTCTCCTATTCCCGAAAGTTAAGGACACTGGGAGCTAATTTCTCGACTTAATGCATATCCTTATAATCTGTGCCCGATGTAGTTTTGGCCTGTATAAACATTTTGAGGATTGGCTGCTCCAGTATCCTTAATCATCAGGAACATGAAAGACAATTTTGAACCTAATTCTGTGTATGACTCATACATTTTAAGTGTATTTTAACATACTATTGTAAATGTCAATGTTTGTGCCGACGGATGAATGGACTAAAAATCTTTTTTTTTTTTTTCTTACAGACACATTTCGGCACATGATTAGTTCTGTTTTGAGCCAGAAGCGTTGTGGCCTTTTTATATATTTTTCATTCACTCTCCATTCGTTCAACCACTCAACCGATTGCGATGAAACTTTGCTAAGAGTGCGCGCAGCTAAAGCTTGCTGAAGCTTTGGTATCTGCTAAACTGATTTCGATGCGGTTTTTGTCGTTCAACGCCCCCTGTCGTCGGCATCGTCATCTGAAATGAGAAATTTGAAAAAAGAGCTAATCGGATTTTTTTATCGAAGCGACTACATGCGAATGTTTTGTTAACTGATTTTGAATATTATTCTAATGAGAACAATGTCAGTAATAGTATGACAATCGAAAATGCTCTGCGCTGCGCCTCGTCAGGTGTGCGCCGGCCCTTAACTAAGCTTTTCTTTCAATTTTTCTTCCTTATCAGCCCTTTTAACGTCCCCACTACAGACATACAAGTCTGCTCTCATACGAGAGTGATTAAGCCGTAATCCACCACGCTGGCCCAATGCGGGTTGGCTTCATCATTTCATTTAAGAGTTAGACTCTTGTCGGTGGAGTGTTCGCCATTTAGTCCTATCCTCTGCCAGTGCTTTAACTTCTTGATACGATATGACGTTAACTTTCTCTTTTACTTGAGTGAAGTAGGTACGTCGCGGCCTTCCTCTGCCTCTCTTCCCCTCAACCTTTCCTTCAGTAATGTTTCTCAAGAAACCGTCATGTCATATCAAGTGCCCTATCATCTTTCCTCTTCTATTCTCTACAGTTCTTAACAAGCGGGTTGGCTTACCTTCGTAATACCCCTCAATTTCCAGTTCATCATCATCGAGAAAGTGACCAATATGGTTGTCATCAGCATTTACCAAGTCAAATGGATCCGCAAGCTCTTCGAATATGTCAACTGGAAAAAGAATAAGGCTGTATGGTATTTGATCTTTGCCTGTGCTCAATGGATGAATTAAAAAAAAAACTAAAATGTCACATTTCCATCAGCACCTTTGAGTATAGAAAATATAAGGAGGTGCCATACCGTCTGGATCTGCGTGCCTGGTCTGGCGTAAAATGGCTACCTTTTTGTATGGAATTTCTAATCGTTTGACATGACAGGTCATCTACCAAGAAAACTATGAAAAACTTGCGCCAACCTTGGCACGCTGTCATAAACTAATTTGTATTTTTTTTTTAAGTGTGGCACCTCCTTATATATTCTGTACTCAAAGATCAGTCTAGTGCATTTCATGAAATAGTTCCAATGCCGCCATGTTGACAGCATTGAAGTACTGCGAAACACAATGAGGGTAATGTGGTAGTACTTTTAAATGCTGTCAAGATGGCGGCATAGGAAGTATTCTATGAACGCACGCTAACAGTTTTCCCCAGAGAAGAATCTAGCAAGAAATAGGCATGATCACAAAAAAAAAATGTTCGACACGGATTTTTTCTTTTTTCTCTTAAACTAAAAATGACAGATACACTGGGTTAAAGTTGCTCGTGACATCACGCCTAAGTACGATTTTTACCGAGGAGTGACGTCAATACCCCCCACTCCGTAACATGATGCGCTGTATCTTTGTATTTATTTATGTATTTGATCAGGTAAAAAATGTGTTTCAAATCTTTTTTTATAGCCTAAAAGACGGACTAATTATTTTTTGAATTTTTGAATGTAGTCGTCATCGCTCTTTTTAAATAAAGTTTTATTTACCATCATCATCATCGTAAATTTCATCATTAGGGTCGGGATGTAATATCTGTCCTTTATTTAAAGCTGCGTGTAGATCTGGCAAGTCACTCTCCTGTTCTGGGATGAACCTGTAACAATTTATAGAATAGGGATGATGACTACATTCAAAAATTTAAAAAATAATAAGCCCGTCTTTTAGGCTATAAAAAATATTTGAAACACATTTTTTACCTGATCAAATACGTAAATAAATACAAAGATACAGAGCATCAAAGTTACGGAGTGGGGGGTATTGACGTCACTCCTAGGTTAAAATCGTACTGAGGCGTAACGTCACGAGCAACTTTAACCCAGTGTATCTTGGTCATTTTTAATTGAAGGGAAAAAAGAAAAAAAAGGGGCCAATATTTTAAAATAATCTGTGTGATGGACTAAAAAAAATTTTTTGTCCTCATGCCTTTTGGTGGCTGTCGGTAACTTCGTACGTGTTTAAGCTACAATATTGTAGTTTTATCAAAATTTGTCCAGTGGTTTTTGCGTAAAAGTAACAAATCTAATCACATACAAGTCTATCCATCCATCCATCGGCACAAACATTGACATTTATAATATTAATAGGATTAGAGGCTGCTTGCGACTTCGTAGGTACACATTTATCGTCATATCTTGGAAAAAAAACATGATATCTCAAAATAATATAGCCTATGTGTTATTCTGATGTGCAAGCTACAATATTGTACAGTTTTATTGAAATCTGTTCAGTAGTTTTTGCGTGAAAGAGTAACAAACGTCATCACATCCTTTTGATCCTTGTGACTTTCTGATAGGAATCAGAAAGAAGAGAAAAGTATGTTTGTATCGTAGCAAGTGGAAGGGAGTCTCTGTCTACCTCGATGAGGAAGAGGCGTGACAGATATGTATGTATGTATGTCTTACCGGAGTTCAGTGATACGTGGATCCTCAACATCGGACTCTTCATCATCAGATTCGGTTTCCTGCACCAGCTCAGGGATGAATGACCTTTAAATAACAAATAAGAGACATAATATTAGGAAGAACTGGCCCCCAAGTCTGCTAATTTAAAATAGCCACAGTTGTGTGTCGGCAGAGTGTCAATGGTATTTTTGACACATTTGGTATTCTGCTAAATGGCTTACACTGATTGCGACCAAATGTGTTAAAATATGTCATTGACACTCTGCCAACACACACCTGAGACTATTGTACATTTAGCAGACCAAAATACGAGTCCCCAAAATAGGAGCAATAATAACAATAATATCTTAAAACAATATTAAGACCAGGTCACATCTTGTAAATTAAATGTAGGTACTTAATCTCAAAATAATATAGCCTTTAAATTATTTTGACCACAATATTGCCAAGTTTCACCAAAATCTGTTCTGTAGTTTTTCCCTATCAGTTATTAATCAATCTTATTGATTGGTGGGAAGCAGCTAATAGCTTTTGCCCAGCCGTGGGATGAAATTGGGTAAAAAAAAAATCGGTTGTCTGTAAAGTCGGTTTACTGACGATAGTTGAACGTGACAACGTCATTAATGCTGCCGAACGCGGCCGATTGTGCCTCTTTGTCGCCCGATCCGCGCTCTCGCTTGCACTTCAAGCCTTAAATGGAACGCCTCAGAGCGAGGTAACGCCGCATGAGTCATGTTTTTTCGTGCGTGCAGCCGGCTCCATCGAATTATAAGACGTTGTCACGTCAAAAAAGTTATTAATGTCTATTTATTGTACAATAACTATTAAATTTTAATTTACTTACCTCAATTCATAGTTAATCACCATGAACAATGATGGGGTAGGTTGCTTTTGTATTCCATACAGTGATATAGTGTGATGCATTAATGATATTCTTCGCACTATGTTGGTTGGGGAAGTTGCTCGGTTGCGCCAGATTACGTTACTAGGAAGAAATAAGTAATATTTAACAGTTTATTTTAAGATGATAGTACATGGAGACAGAAAAAAAAGAGAAGTTATACAAAAGGTACAGCATATTTCTCAAAGAAATTTCTTCCTACAGACCCCACAGAGAGAAGTGATAGCATAAAGGCAGGATAGTCACTTAATCTACAATAAACAATAAATATGGTATACCTAAGTATAATATTGTATTTGTTTGTAATTTAAGATATTGTTAGTTTTAGATTTAAAAAAGATGTAAAAAAGTGTAATTTTTTACCTACTTAAGTACCTGCCTACTTACTCTGTGCTGCCTACTTTGAATAAATTATTAGTTTTTTTTATAATATGTATTTTTTTTGTTATGTTCTTAACACAAGTGAAGATGAAAAGATTTTAAGTGCTTGTTTCACTATCCACAGACAGATAAAATTTAACTGCTAGATAAACCTATTTCTATTTCATAAAACATGACGTTTTAGACAGAGACAGCTATAAAACATCTGTCAGATAAATTTTATCTGCAGGTGATGATAGGGCACTTAATAAATAAAGAAAAAAGAGACTGATTTATCCAGTGGGTAAGTACACTTGATTATTAACCTTTTGCAAGCCAGCCATTTTTGACGTTGATACACGCCCGACGCCGCCGAGCCTAGTATTATATCAATTATATTATATCAATTAACACAGGCGGTAGGGCATCTTATATAAAACAAAATTATTGTTATAAAAATGGCCAAATTTAGACGACTTAAGGCCAGCGGCGTCTTAGCCACGCGAACAATTTGCGACTAAAGTGGTCATTGGCGTCCAAAGGGTTAAATGCAGTAGGTAATTTCTAGGTCAATAAAATCAATAAGCTATTATAAAAATAGACTGTAGAATGTAGATGCGCAATAGGAACGTGCCCTTGGCCTAGTTTCTATGAAAAAATAAAAATTAATAGAAAATAGGAAAATAGCCAAAACTTTGGTCGGAGAGTCATGTTAAGGGCGGTTTTGCATAAAATCTCTTTTCAAACATCTCCTTGTAAAAAAATTTTCATTTTTTTAATATCCAAGGCTTAGAAATACTAAAAAAAAATACCTTTCTGTAACATGCAGGGATCCAATGCCCAAATCTTGTTTGTTTACAAAGAGTTTGGTAGCAGGAGAATGGAAAAGAACATCGTTACGAGCCGCGTTGTTGTTTGTTGCCGGCACAAAATTGCTGGTGACCATTTTTAGTTTAACTTTTCACGTTAATTTCCACTACGATCTCGATCAATATTTATTTTTTTCTGACTGTAAATATTGACGTCATTACTACAGCTGTGTAGCTGTCGAAAATGACTTGACTCACTTAGTGATGTAGCAATCGATTCAGTACAATCGATTACTTATTTCACTGCGAATGGATCTGAAAATATTTTCTTTTATTTCAAATGGCAACACAGACAATAAAACGTCAAGATGAAAATTCATTTTTAGGTCGTCGAAACGAGATCCACTTTCGTTGAATTTTGCTTTAATATCGCTAAACAGTCGAATATTTTAGTCAGTTATTCGCTCTGTGAGTTAAGGGAAGATTTCCCTTTGATATTGTGTCATTTAAAGGAATATTGGAGCAGTGGTTAAGGGAAAAAATCGAATCAAAGTACTAAAGGTAAATTGAAGTTGTTTTTGTGTTATGCTGAGTAATTTTGAGCTGCCGACTGCTTTGTCTCGATTTTGTAACCGTGCCAAAAGTATTAAACCGATGCCAACAACCCATTAACTTTTGTAGAAGGGAATAAATACATTTTTTCATTCAACTACAGATATAACCTAAAATTATTTCGTAATTTCTTACGATTATTGTAGTTTTATCATGATATGTCGCAATATTTAGGTTTGTACACGGTAATTTTCCTTATTTCATCAATATTTACTGATTTAATTACATAAATATTACATTCAAACAGTTTTCTATCTTCAAAATTACAATTATCAGCTAAAACTATAAAATCTGTATTCTAAATTATCTGATACTAAATACTCAGGGCTGTTCCTGTTTTATTTACAAACAATGTGACGACGTGACTGGCGAAATCTTGACCCATTTTAGGAAGTGTTTGAATCTTATAAAAACTTTTAAATTACTTTTAAGTACCTAAAATTGTTTATGATTTCTACAATACCAGCTGTTACCCGCGACTTTTTAAACTTACATAAACTAGGATCTCTCAAAAGGTCAATGAGCTCTTATGACCTTTTTACATTTGTGTCTATCCCCAACAATATACTAGAAGTTGAGTTTTTTTTAAATTATTATTTATCTATTACAGGCTGCACAAGACTTCGTGCACATTTGTCTATCATGAGATCTTGAAAAAAATCATGATATCTTAAAATAAAAAGCCTATGTGGTATTTTGTGCAAGCTACAATATTGTAAAGTTTTATTAAAATCTGTTCAGTGGTTGCATGAAAGAGTAACAAACATTTGTATATCCACTCATCATCATCTGTATTCATCTATATTGTTTTTCTTTTCTTTTTTTTTAGTCATCATTGGCACAAAGATTGACATTATAATATTAGTAGGATTTGATCAATCAAGAAGTGTATGTCTAATATTTTTGAACAGTCTAATAGAGGGACTCAACATAAAGGCTGATTTACATTGTGTCAGTAACTGATGTCAGTGCACTGTCTCAGTACTGTACTGACTTGAAATCATGGCAAAACACAGACACACACACACACACACAGTAACTTACATCAGTACACTGACGAGTCAGTGCTGACTTGGTGCTGACCTGCAGGCTTAGCATACGTGCCGCGACAATTATTTTACGTCATGCTGTCCTTATCACATTTAAAACTATAGACAGAGACTTAAGCGTGTCAAACCTATGACAACGTCTTGTCACGGAGTGTATGCTAAGCTAGTAGGTTTTGCCATGATTTCAAGTCAGTACAGTACTGAGACAGTGCACTGACATCAGTTACTGACTCAATGTAAATCAGTATTTATAAGACTCAACATAAAGGCTCATTTACATTGAGTCAGTAACTGACGTCAGTTACTGAACTGACCTGGTATTGCCATATAGTGTAAATTGATCACTGACGCGACAGTGCACTGACGTCAGTTACTGACTCAATGTAAGTCAGCCTTAAGAACCATTTTTTAAACATATCTGTTTATCTGTATTTCCAGGTGACCCACAGACATCCCGATGATGTCACTAAAGCCAAGGAACGTTGACTTCCAGGAGACGTGGGCCAATCTTAAGGAGACGGTAAGATTTTATGATTCCTACCCTATTACTAAAGCCATGTTCAAACCAAACTGACTGTAAACCGCCGAATGTGAGCAGAGCAGGCTTACTGTGGCCCCAGTGTAAACGTGAACGTAAACGGCATTTTTCGTTCACACTATGCTGACAATACGCTTATAGCTTACAGCTAAGTAGTAATCAGCGTTCGCGGAGAGTAGTGACATACTATAATAATCAGCCGCCGAATGTATAATCACGAAATACAACAAAATATATAGGGTGTAACAGAAAGGGGGTATAATGCCGAAACACAGCGATAGTCCTCATGAAACTGAACAACTTTCCCCAAGGAACATGGGTCGTAACTTGAAATTTTTTTTTGGATCGCTCGTACTACTCGATCAGCTGATCGGATATTTTGTATGAGGAGGCAACTTTTTTTTTTTTTCGAATTACGACCCATGTTCCTTGGGGAAAGTTTTTCAGTTTCATGAGAACTATTTCTGTGTTTCGGCTTTATACCCCCTTTCTGTTACACCCTGTATATTCACCAAAAAGGTATAATTTCACGTCAATTAAATTTTTCTATTGGCCTATTATATCTTAAAATAATATGTGTTATTCTGATGTATAAACTTTAATATTGCCAAATTTTATCAAAATCTATTCAGTAGTTTTCGCGTGAAAGAGTAGCAAACATCCTCACATCCATCGGCACAAACATTGACATTTATAATATAAATAAAACATTGTCCTTAGGTGGCGGGTGTGGTCGGCCTCAAAGCTGTAGAACGTTCAGTATGGAACACTCGATTCTCTGACGTGTACGCGCTCTGTGTCGCTCATCCTGAACCTTTGGCGGATAAGCTTTATGATGAAACTAGGTATGTCATACTAATATTAAAAACAAGAAAGTTAAAGTCATTTATGAGGCGACTGATGCATGTGGATGAAGTGAAAGAAGTGTGTTTGTATCGTAGCAAGTGGAAGGGAGTCTCTTGTCTACCTCGATGGGGAATTTACTTATATAAGTAGCTCGGGAAAAACTTCGATACCGCGTTTCAGGTTTTGTATGCGAATCTACTTTGAATGAAGCGATGATGTTTGTATCGTAGCAAGTGGAAGGGAGTCTCTTGTCTACCTCGATGGGGAATTTACTTATATAAGTAGCTCGGGAAAAACTTCGATACCGCGTTTCAGGTTTTGTATGCGAATCTACTTTGAATGAAGCGA
Source organism: Anarsia innoxiella (assembly GCA_947563765.1). Lineage (NCBI taxonomy): Eukaryota > Metazoa > Arthropoda > Insecta > Lepidoptera > Gelechiidae > Anarsia > Anarsia innoxiella. The sequence continues at coordinate 633,022 of OX387420.1, forward strand.
TGATGTTTGTATCGTAGCAAGTGGAAGGGAGTCTCTTGTCTACCTCGATGGGGAATTTACTTATATACGTAGCTCGGGAAAAACTTCGATACCGCGTTTCAGGTTTTGTATGCGAATCTACTTTGAATGAAGCGATGATGTTTGTATCGTAGCAAGTGGAAGGGAGTCTCTGTCTACCTCGATGGGGAATTTACTTATATACGTAGCTCGGGAAAAACTTCGATACCGCGTTTCAGGTTTTGTATGCGAATCTACTTTGAATGAAGCGATGATGTTTGTATCGTAGCAAGTGGAAGGGAGTCTCTGTCTACCTCGATGGGGAATTTACTTATATACGTAGCTCGGGAAAAACTTCGATACCGCGTTTCAGGTTTTGTATGCGAATCTACTTTGAATGAAGCGATGATGTTTGTATCGTAGCAAGTGGAGGGAAGTCTCTGTCTACCTCGATGGGAGACACTTGATAGATATGTATGGACAGCGGCGATAAAGAATGCACATTAAAAGCAAACTACAGATATGTATGTATGTATGTTACAGGAACTTCCTAGAAGAGCATGTAGCTGGTCTGCTGCAGCGTGTGCGAGGTACTGCTCCTTTGGAAAACAACGACCACAATGATGGGTTGCTTAACAGGTTAGTTATTATATTATAATTAACTATACACAGAATACCTACACGGGTACATTAATCTCACTTCGAAAACCCGTTCAAAGAAATAACGACTCATGCTATTATACAATTTAGTCCAAATTCCGACCGCGCAACGCTAAACACCTACAATTTTAGATACCTACAACTGCGCTCTCTTTCTAACGCGTAGCTCGTACCTTTTCTGACATTGTCTCCTTTTAAAAATTATATCTTAAAATTTAAATAATAGTTTTTTTTAGAAACAAATATATATATATAGGCCTTACGTCTATTGCAGACGATTTATGGTGCAAGCCTGTAGTGTTTTTGGTGGCTGAATAATCCAATGCGAGAGCGACAAATTAAAAACAAATAAGGTTTCGAATAATAAGTATTTCGCAGCAGCGGTCGAATCAGTGCGTACGTAGGTAGCGTAAAGTGCTACAAGGATCTTTTGGCACGTCGTGGAAATCGGAACTAACGATATCATCTTGTAAATTGTCATTATTTTGAGTTATTTATTCACCACCCACGCCCTCCTGACAATGTCACTTAAGTGCCAATAGATCCTTGTAGCACTGTAGCGTATTTAAGCGAAGAACAACTCTCGAGCGCGCGTGCTTGTGAGCTCCTACCTATTTAGCCTCCTTCGGGTGGCAGTTGTTACAGTGTGTGTTTATTTTCAGATACGTAGCGGCTTGGCGCGAATACAGTCAAGGTGTAGCTTATTTGAACAGCCTGTATTCATATCTCAATTTGCAACATGTGAAACGGCAGAAGGTATTTATTTAATCATAGTTATAATAGGGATGATGACTACATTAAAAAATTCAAAAAATAATTAGTCCGTCTTTTAGGCTATTAAAAAATATTTAAAACACATTTTTTACGTGATCAAATACATAAATAAATACAAAGATACAGAGCATCAAAGTTACGGAGTGGGGGCTTTTACGTCACGTTTGAGTAAAAATCGTACTCAAACGTGACGTCACGAGGAACTTTAACCCAGTGTATCTTTGTCATTTTTAGTTTATGAGATAAAAAGAAAAAATACGTGTCGAATATTTTAAAATAATCTATGTGATGGACTAAAGATTTTTTTTTAGTCATCATGCCCATTAGTATTAGCTTTTAGGCCATCACAGCAATTAAGTGTTTGACTCTCTTAGGAATTGAATTAGATTAATTATATCCCACAGGTATCCGATGCAGAAATCATTTATGGTACAGCGGCAGGTTTGGGCAATTCCGAGCAAGATTGTAGACAACTAGAGGTATTATTACTTAAATTATAATATCTAAGTTATTTTATAACATATATTTTTTGTTAAATTATGAAGAGTTAAACGCTAGAATGAGAATGACTAAGCAAAATGATCAGTATACATCAGAAGATCATCTATCATCAGAAAAAAACGGTTTATCAACATAATGTAACGAGGTAAATGTTAATGGATTCATTACAAATTCAGCTATCAGAATTCGTTAGAAACAAAATTTTTGTACTCTTAGATTTATCTAATTCACCATCATTAATCATCAGAAACTTCATCAGAATGTTAAGACCATCATCAAACATTAGAAACGTCATCAGAATTATAAAAACCATCATCAGAAACCTCATCAGAATTATAAAAACCATCATCAGAAACTTCATCAGAATTATAAAAAAACATCAGAAACTTCATCATCATAATTATAAAAACCATCATCAGAAACTTCATCAGAACTGATCAGAAACGACATCAGAAACTTCATCAGAACGTTCAATACCTCACTATCCAACAGGTAGGCGAGCTGGGTCTAGTAATCTGGGAGCGAGTGCTAGTCCGGCCTTTAAGTAAGGCTCTATCGGGTCGCATCGTGTCGGCGCTGGCGGCGGCGCGCGAACACCCGCCCGACCCCGCGCATGCTGACGTGCTGCGGCAGGCTATACATAGTACTACTCATGTAAGTTTACGACAAGTTTAAGGACGTGAAAAAGAAAAACTCTTTTCTTTTAGAAAATAGGTTTGCCCAGGGGTTCCCAATTTTTTTTTGCAAAGGAAGCTAGGAAAAGTATAAGTAATGTAAGTATAACCAATGAGGGTGATTATACTTTTCCTAGCGGAACCCTACTTGATAACTGGAACGCTCTGCACCTCTCTCGTGCGTAAACAAGTCGGTGCGCGTGAAAAACGTTGGTCACGAAACTTGTGTTCATATTTTTTACCTAATCCTGGTGTTCACCGCATTCGGGAACCTAGCCTAGACGACAAAAAAATGTAGATTTTATCTAGGTATAATAAAAAAACAACACGTACTTTCTCTTTTCTCTCTAATAAAAAACAACGGCCAAGTGTGAGTCGGACTCGCGCACCTAGGTTTCTGTACCATTACATTGAAAAAGAAATCGCTTCCGTTGTATGTGAGCTTAAATATGTCTATTTTTTTTTTACTATACAGGGTGTAACAGAAAGGGGGTATTAACTCGAAAAATTTTTTTGGGTCGCCCATACTTACTAGATCAGCTGATCGGACATTTTGTATGGGACGACCCATGTTCTTTGGGGAAAGTTGTTCAGTTTCATCAGGACTATAGCTGTGTTTCGGCATTATACCCTTATATTATTTATGTAACACCCAGTATATTTTTAAAGAAGATGTACAATTGAGTATTCTAAGAATATTTCAAGTGTCTACAAGATAGATAGACAGACAAACGGACAGCCGAGCCTTAGTAATCGGGTCCCGTTTTCACCCGTTAGGTGAACCTTAAAAAACAAACTTCAAAAAAGAAATGACCAATTTTTTAATAAATTTTTTTTTCCTCAGGTCCAATCCTTCAGAGTCCGCGCCCCCCTAGCTCTCTACCAGCAATTAGTCCTGGAGCCGTATTTGGAATCAGCCGCCCAACATCACGCCACCTTCGCCGCCCAACTACTCAACCAGGGCGACGTATCGCATTACTTGAAGCATGTACTTGAAGGTGAGGGAGGATTTCCATGGTTTGCAACCATGCCTCCAATCTTGGAGACGCGGTTTCGATCTAACCTGTACCTCTGAGATTTATTTATCGTTTACGGATTGAATATTCGATTACCACTCGCTAACGGTGAAGGAAAACATGAAGAAACCTGCATACACTAGAGAAGAAATTCGAAGGTGTATGTGAAATCCGCCAACCAATGGACCAGCGTGGTGGATTACGACTTTACGACCTAATCACTCTCGTATGAGAGTAGGCTCGTGTGTCTGTAGTGGGGACGTTAAAGGGCTGATAAGGAATCTCCTTTCACTCATTCAAGCATCCCTTTCATCTATACGAAAGGGATCTTTAAGATCTTTGCAACACAAATTTCAATACAAAGTTTACAGCATATTTTACAATGGGGATGATGACTACATTCAAAAATTTAAAAAAAATTAGTCCGTTTTTTAGGCTATTAAAAAATATTTGAAACACATTTTTTACCTGATCAAATACATAAATAAATACAAAGATACAGCGCATCAAAGTTACGGAGTGGGGGGGTATTGACGTCACTCCTTGGTTAAAATCGTACTGAGGCGTGACGTCATGAGCAACTTTAACCCAGTGTATCTTTGTCATTTTTAGTTTAATTAAGAGAAAAAAGAAAAAATACGTGTCGAATATTTTAAAATAATTTATGTGATGGACTAAAAAAAAATGTTGTCATCATGCCTATTAAGTTATATGTAAGCTTATTAACCAATTTATCATCTACACAGGCCTAGAACGCGAAATAGCGCTCGGCAAGCGTTTCCTCCATTCATCATCGACAGAAGCAGTCGGACAATGTTACGAGCGAGCAGCCGTCGCCGCGCACTTACCTACATTACATGCTGATACGGAACGATTGCTTAGAGAGGCTTGTCAAGACGGGCCTAATGCTCAGCAGGTGAGTCTGATGATTTCTGATTACGTCTGATGATGTCTGACGATTTCTGATTAAATCTGATTATGAACACACTTAGCAACGTTATATGCAGACACGGAGCGATTGCTCAAAGTGACTTGTCAAGATGAGTCCAAAGCATAGCAGGTGTCTGATCATTCTGATGATGTTTGACGATTTTTGACAATTCTGATGATTCTGATAGAAGGCGTCTAGTTTCATGATCAGACGTTCCTTGATATTCTACACAGAGTAAACATCCTAATTACTGTATAACTCTTTCTTTTTTCAGCGCCGCGAAGACCTCCGTCGCATGTACACGCTGATAAGGCCTCTAGCCGGCAACGCTCTACGTCCGCTAGTTGACTGCGCACACGCACAGGCCGCTAGAGAGGGACAGGAATTGTTGCAGGCTGCTCATAATAAGGATGAGGTAAGATAAAACAACTGTAAAGGGCGATTAAGAATACACATCGGCAATCATCGTATTTCCGAATACAAACGAATGCTAATTTCCATGTACATCAATTATTAGATTAATCGTTCATCAGAATTTGAATTTAGAATTTACTTTATTGTAGCACTCTCTCGCATTTGAACCGCGACTGACAAAACAAACGTCATAGTGTGTGCGACACAGATATCGCTATACGAAGCCGGAATTAGACGATTGCTTTACAAAGATCGACGTGCGTTCTAGATCCTTTTTCTGTATTTTATACGTATTTCTAGTCATGTTTCTTGGGGAAAGTTGTTCAATTTTCTTAAAGAAAAGCCAAGTCAAGAGTACCCTAAACCGACGTACATGTAAAAGGAGAATGTGAATGAAGTGAAAGAGATGTGTTTGTATCGTAGCAAGTGGAAGGGAGTCTCTGTCTACCTCGATGGGGAATTTACTTATATACGTAGCTCGGGAAAAACTTCGATATCGCGTTTCAGGTTTTGTATGCGAATCTACTTTGAATGAAGCGATGATGTTTGTATCGTAGCAAGTGGAAGGGAATCTCTGTCTACCTCGATGGGTGACGTGACAGATTTGTATGTAATTTAATGTACTATTTATTGTTACAGGCTCACACGCACTTCGTAAACGCAATGTTGACGCTCCACGGCAAATATAGTAAATTATTTAATGAAGTTTTCAATGGCGCTCAAGCTTTCATTGGTGCCTTGGATAAGGTATGTATACTACTTAATATACACAGATTATGCATGAGGCATGTATGAGGTGACTGATGAGTGTGGATGAAGTGAAAGAGGTGTGTTTGGATCGTAGCAAGTGGAAGGAAGTGGTCTCTGCTTACCCCAAAGGGAGAGAGGCGTGACGGATATATACATATCAATATATCCGTCACGTGTATACATACACAGATTTAGCTCCCGTTTCCCGTACAGATAAAAATTAACTAACAGCTAAACCTATGTCTATTTCATAAAACATGATGTTTTAGATAGAGACAAGTATAAAACATCTATCAGGTATTTCATACCCCTCTTTTTACGTTGGTGGTTAAGAACAACCTGATAGCTACAGGCGGCGATGAAGTGGACTGTAAATGAAACTAAATGCTTGTGGAAAACTTTAAAATGCTATTTGGGTCATACAGACGTAAAAAAACAAAAAATGTCTCTCCTGTTCCCGAAAGTTAAGGACACTGGGAGTTAATTTCTCAACTAAATACATATCCGCATAATCTGTGCCCGATGTAGTTTTGGCCTGTATAAACATTTTGAGGATTGGCTGCTCCAGTATCCTTAATCATCAGGAACAGGAAAGACAATTTTGAACCTAATTCTGTGTATGACTCATTTATTCGACCAAACACTATTTTACGCAAAAACAAACCGGATGACAGAGAAATATATTTTCAATAACAAAAGTAATGTCAAAAAACTATAAACTAAAAAATATAGACAAATACGACGGAGGTGGCATCACCGCTGAGTTGCTAACAACAAATACTCAAAACTAGAAACTAATAAATAACCCATTAAAATTGAATTATCTCATAAATATCTTTGCCCCCAGGCCTGCAGTCTAGTAGTAAACTCACGCGCAGCTGGCGAATCTTGCGGCCGCGCGCCGGAACTACTAGCGAGATACTGCGACACGCTACTTCGGCGTAGAAACCACACAGACACGGATACTGACGACAAACTAGCCGCTGCTATAGTAGTTTTTAAGGTACTGTGAGATACTAAGCATACTCTACCAACTGGGCTACCACCGTTTGCCTCGAACTCCAAGGGCGCGGGTTCGAATCCTGGCGCGGGCACGTACATCTGAGTTTATTTCTCATGTACGGATCAATTTATTCGATTACCACTTGCTAACGGTGAAGGAATACATCGTGAGCAAACCTGAATACACCAATGAAGAAATTCGAAGATGTATGTGAAATCCGCCAACCCGCACTTGGCCAGCGTGGTGGATTACGGCCTAATCACTCTTTGTATGAGAGTAGGCTCGTGCCCCTGCGTGGGGACATATATGGGCTGATAAAGAGAAGTATACTCTGTTAGGATACTAAGCAACTAGCGAGATACTGCGACACGCTACTCCGGCGTAGAAACCACACAGACAAGGATACTGACGACAAACTAGCCGCTGCTATAGTAGTTTTTAAGGTACTGTGAGATACTAAGCATACTACATATACTTAGCTAAGTTACTATGATACTTTTGAATAGCAAGATACTCTGCTTTCTGTTTCTGATGTTTCTGACGATGTGTGATGATTTCTGATGAAATATGAGGATACTGAAATTAAAGTGTGATGGTTTCTGTTGATGGATATGAAACTATTTCTGATGTAGAAACCACACTATGATACTCTACTTACATTAAAAAGAAATATAAAAAAAAAACTAAAATTCTTTATTGATAAACAGCATAAGAATGAAAATCGTTTTTTTGTGTACAGATAGAATATAGTTGTCATGTTGTTAATAGTTCCTTACAAAATCTGCTCAGCTTACAAGCGTGCAAATGTTATTTCATCATATTTATAAGTTCATGATGAAATTTTAAGATGTGCATTTAATAGTACCTATATTTATTAGTATAGAATAGTATTTAATACCAATAACTTTCCATTGTAGTACTAAAATGTATTATCCTTTTTTCCAGTATGTAGATGACAAGGACGTATTTCAAAAGTACTACGCTCGCGCTCTCGCTAGAAGATTAATACATCAGCTATCTGCTTCTATGGAACAGGTAAGATTTTCTTGATAGATTCTTCTCTGGGGAAAACTGTTAACTTACCCGACTGCGCCAGAAGGAGGGTTATATTTCTCCAGAGTATGTATCTATCTATGTATGTATGTACAATTCTCTAGAGAATACTGTTACCTTATTACCCGACTGCGCCAGAAAGAGGGTTATGCTCTTCGAAAGTATATTTCTTTGGCACGCTCTACAGCCTAGTCTTGATGGATTTTAGCTTGAGAGGTGTCGTTAGATTCGTATTTACTGTGAGAGTGAATGGGTACATCAAAATAAAAGTAAAATGTATTTTTTAAACACAGTCGGTTTTTTTTAAAATATAAAACGGTTAGGTTATTGTTATTAACCGACTTTAAACTAAAAACAAGCAAAGAAAAAAAAGATTGGTTCACAAATATTTTTTTTGGCATAGAATGCCACTACAGGGTGTTAGGAAAAGTATGACTTTCCTTTTAACCAAGTATAGTGTTAGTGATGTAGAACACATTCCATGAAAAAAAAAAATTTTTTTGAGCTTATTTTTAATTAAGAATTTCATTATTAATTGCGCGATTCGCGCGCTCTAACACAAAGGTCATTCAACTCTCGGCGAGTAAGTAGGTCGGGAGCGCTCGCCGCCCGTAGAGAGCGAGGGAGAGAGTGCGAGCGCGTCGCGCGCTCGTCGTACTTACTCGCCGAGAGTTGAATGACCTTTGTGTTAGAGCGCGCTATTAATACAACACAATTCGATACAAATATTCTTGATTGCACTAAAGATATAAGATACAGACAGACACAAACAAGAATATAAGAAGCAACAGGCGGCCTTATTGCTTATTGCCTTATTTGCTTATTAATAATGAAATTCTTGATTAAAAATGAGTTCAAAAAAATTTTTTTTTCGTGGCATGTGTTCTACATCACTAACACTATACCTGGTTAAAAGGAAAGTGATACTTTTCCTAACACCCCCTGTATATCCTAATTTTAATTTAGTTTTTCCCCATACAGGAAGAAGCCATGATAAACCGTCTTAAAGCAGCTTGCGGTTACGAGTTCACCAACAAGCTACATCGCATGTTCACCGACGTGGCAGTCAGTGCGGACCTCAACGCGAAGTTCCAGCAGTATTTGAGAGATAACGGACATACTACTAGTGCTGGGTTCGCTGTACAGGTTAGTCTGATGTTTCTGATGGGGATTGATGAGGTTCTGATGATGTGTGATGGTTTGTGATGACATGTGATATCTGATAATACACAAAAGAGGCGTCTTTTAATTGGCGAAACGCTTGACTCGCAAGGCTCAGCTAGCTTTTGATATTTCTGACGGACATAGACAGGTTCTGATGACTTGTGATGATTTCTGATAATATCTTATTGGTGTTAAATTGTTTTTTGAGAAGTGAAATAGTTTCTGATGATGACTGTTTATTTTGATCATTATACATAAGTGTTATTTCTGATGTCGCCTGATGAAGGCCACTTATTAAATAACAAAATGTCCACTTTCAATACGCAAAGCGTCCACTTTCAAAACGCAAAATGTCCACTTGCAATACGTAAAACGTTTATCTTATCTTTACTCACCCCCCAAGGTGCTCCAAGCCGGCGCATGGCCACTAGGCGGTGCTATGGCTCCCCTCGCGCCACCAGCTCAACTGGAACGACCAGCGCGACTCTTCGAGACGTTCTACCGTGGTGCGTTCAGTGGACGAAGACTGGCGTGGCTCCATCATTTATGTACAGGAGAATTGAGAACGAGATATACGACAAGAGTCTACCATATCAGTGCTACTACGCCGCAGGTGAGAAAAAACAACATACAGGGGGCTTAGCACGGCATGCCGCGACAATTATCTCACGTCATGCTGTCTTTATCACATTTAAAACTATAGACAGAGACGTAAGCGTGACAAACGCATGACAACGTCTTGTCACGGAGTGTATGCTAAGCTAGCAGGGCGACTTTTAATTAGTGAACGATGGAAAAGGATATGCGTGTACTCGTGATAACAAACAAGTTTTACTATGGGACCAAGCTCGAAGTCATTAAAAAAATAATTGTCCTCACATACATTTGAAACTATGTGTTTATGCATTTCGTATGGGGAGTTCGAAAATGGTCCCATAGTAAAAGTTGTTTGTTACCACGAGTACACGCATATCCTTTTCTATCGTTCACTAATTAAAAGTCGCCCTACTATCCTTTTCTATTGTTCACTAATTAAAAGACACAGTTATTTTATACCTAATTTAAGTAATTATCATTATATCTACGACTCACAATACAACACACTACATTCACTCCACAGTGTGCTCTCCTCCTCTGCTTCGAAACCACAGACTCAGCGCCCGCCAAAGAGCTACGTGACACTCTACAGTTATCTGGAGATGCGTGGGCAAGGCACGCTCGGCCTCTGGTATGTATGGTACATTTGAATAAATAGGAATGTGTCGCAAATTATCCACTTTCGATTCGCAAATTGTCTAAGTGATACGAAAAATGTTAACGTTTAATTCGCAAAATGTCAAAGCGATAAGCAAAATGTTCACTTACAATTCGAAAATTGTTCACTTTCAATTGTCAAAATGTCTACTTTTAATGCGCAAAATGACAATAAAAAGAATGTATTATTTATGTATTATTCATTTGCATAAATAAATCTTTATTCTTCGTCTATATTCAACGGAAATGTTTTTTTTTTGTTTCAAATTTTCCATACATGAATTATTTAATAGTCTATCCTTGCTTAGATTTTACTTACTTATATAATTTCCTTATTTCCACTAACAGGTAGACGCTGGTCTAATAACAGCGAGCGGTGACTTAGACAGCGAAGACGGCGGTGGCGTGTTGACGTTAAATATGCAATTCAGCTGCAAACGCACGAAAGTACGACTCACATGCGCTAGTACGCCCTCTCCTACGCAGCAAGGTAACGGCAAGCGTGACGATAAGCAACCAAGTGAAATGTTTTAAAAAAACATAACAATAAGTGAAAAGATCCAATATAATACGCAAAACGTCCACTTTCAATACGCAAAAGTCCAATTTCAATACGCAAAATCTCCACTTTCAATACGCAAAACGTTCACTTTCAAAACGCAAAATGTCCACTTTCAAAACGCAAAATGTCCACGTTGCAGGTGCGGGCGGCGGCAGTGTGGGCGGGGAGCCGTCGGAGGCGGCGCATTGTGATGACGATAGGAAGATGTATCTACAGGCGGCGCTCGTCAGGATTATGAAACAGAGAAAGGTATACAAACACATCTGTCACAATTCTTTATCATTGAGGTAGACAGAAACTCCCTTCCAATTGCTACGATAAAAAAAAAATCTTATAAACACAGTCACATATACAGGGTGTAACAGAAAGGGGGTATAAAGCCGAAACACAGCGATAGTCCTCATGAAACTGAACAACATTCCCCAAGGAACATGGGTCTTAACTCGAAAAAAAAAATTTCGCCTCCCCATACAAAATGCCCGATCAGTTGATCGAGTAAGTACGGGCGATCCAAAAATTTTTTTCGAGTTACGACCCATTTTCCTTGGGGAAAGTTGTTCAGTTTCATGAGGACTATCGCTGTGTTTCGGCTTTATACCCTCTTTCTGTTACACCCTGTATATTGAAATTTCTGTGGAGCTAAGAATAAATTAATAATTTTGACTTCATCATTAAATTTAAGAGCTTCGCTTTTGTAGGTCTACGCCACTCTGCTCTGTTTTCTGCCGTCTTTTGAGTGCCTGATACGAAATAACTTATATTCCCTCTTTCATTTGATCTATGTAAGTCCTCGGTCTTCCTCTCTTCCGTTTACCTTCTACTTTTCCTTCCAAAATGTTTTTTATGAATGAATCCGACCGATTTCGGTCACGGCGACCGCTTACGCCGAACTCTGCTGTCGTTGGTGAGCTCTCATGTGGCTGATGTAACCGATCTTTTTAGAAAATGTTCTGCCACAGTTGGGGCATGTGAGCACACCATCGACAGTATTATAAGTTAATGCCACTGCTGGTCGGGCTTTTTGAGCGTCGCGCTTAGCATTAAGCTCAGCGCGCCGTTTATAAAGTCGTCGTGTCGTATCAGGTGACCCAGCATCTTTCCTCTCTTTTTGAATTAATAATACCAATTTTATTATTTTCCAGGTACTAAGGCACACAGAATTAATACAAGAAGTAGTGACCCAAGCGAGAGGTTCATTCGCCCCTTCAGTTGCAATGATTAAGAAATGTATAGAGGCTCTTATAGACAAACAATACTTAGAAAGGGCTCCTGGCGCCTTAGATACCTACTCTTACCTTGCTTAATTTAGTTTTTAGACCTTATATAACTCTGTAGAATTAATTAATATTGATAATTTTAAGTTATTGAATAACTCTGAAACGCGGTATCGAAGTTTTTCCCGAGCTACGTATATAAGTAAATTCCCCATCGAGGTAGACAGAGACTCCCTTCCACTTGCTACGATACAAACATCATCGCTTCATTCAAAGTAGATTCGCATACAAAACCTGAAACGCGGTATCGAAGTTTTTCCCGAGTTACGTATATAAGTAAATTCCCCATCGAGGTAGACAGAGACTCCCTTCCACTTGCTACGGTACAAACATCATCGCTTCATTCAAAGTAGATTCGCATACAAAACCTGAAACGCGGTATCGAAGTTTTTCCCGAGCTACGTATATAAGTAAATTCCCCATCGAGGTAGACTGTGTTTGTCTCTAGTGGGAATTGAATCCACAACCTATGGCAAGCAGGGTCACCAACTACGCCGAATGGTCACACAATTTCTCAATGCAAATGTAAATTTTAAGTGTTGCCATAATTATTTCTAAAAAATAAACAAATTTCGATTAATTCTGCAGAGTTACTTGGTCAATCTAATTTTAAAAATATAAATAATAAATTTTACGTTTTTGTTTTTTTTTTGAAAATTGGATTCGGATATTCAAATTCGAAATTGGAACGTTAGTACACTTTTTGAACGTTATTTTTTTGTTTAAGGCTTTTGATTCACTACCTGTATATCTACGTTTTAGCCTGCTCCAGTAGGCAAACTGTTAGCGGCTGACTAGTTAGCGGCGTATCGATTTAGTACGCCCTTCCATATATTTGAAATGGAGTGACCACAGTCAGCTAGTTTTCGCTCACTGTACGCAGTTTGCAGCGTTACGCGCGCTGACTATCTCAGACAGCGGCCGACTCCCACCAAAACCGGTAATTTCATTGATTTGAGTTTGCAGCTAACTCTTTCAGTTCGCCACAAATTTGCGGCTCACTCAGTCGGCCGCTAACAGTTTGCCTACTGGGGCCACGGCCTAAATCATTGGAATTTTGAATCCAATTTTCAAAAACTTTTTAATTTTTACGCGGTTTGGTGTTTTAAAAAAGAATATCATTATTAAATAAAATATGTATTATGTAGGTAATATATTATGAAACGAATGACTTGTGAAATTTTATTTGTTTTTTTTTCCTCTGGCAACTCTGTGAAAAGTCAAAATGTGGTATTACAGTAATGCTAAAGTGCGTTTCACGAAAGAAGTCCCCCGGATATTTTTGGAACTAAATTTGACAGATCTATTTTCCCTATTTTCTGACCTTTTCCCTGATAGTAGGTAGAAAACCTCTTACTTATCTTAATAAAAATACACTTTTTACATAACAGAAATATAGCTAAGTAGACAATTTTATCAAAATATATACCAACCTACTCATGGAATGACCAGAACAGTCGAAATATGCAGGAAATAATATTATTTAATAAATTACAAATGAAATAAACATAATATAGTTAGATGTTGTACTCATAAATGGCAACATTATCAATTTTGACATGAAATACAGCGCCGCGGCTAGGGGACTTCTTTCGTGAAAAGGACTCTACAAGGATCTATTGGCACTTGCAATGAGGAAGGGCTCTTAAGCTTTGAGTATAGAATATATAAGGAGGTGCCATACCGTCTGAATATGCGTGCCTGGTCTAGCACAAAATGGCTACCTTTTTGTATGGAATTGCTTATCGTTTGACATGACAGGTCATCTACCAAAAAAACTATGAAAAACTTGCGCCAACTTTGGCACGCTGTCATAAACTCATTTGTGAAAAAAAAATGGGGCCACTCCTTATATTCCTTCCTCATTGCTCTTGAGTGACATCTTATTTTAGACCTAGGTCTTCTAGACAATAGGCATGACGACAAAAAAAAAATGTTTTAGGCCCATCACATAGTTTATTTTTAAATATTCGACACGTATTTTTTCTTTTTTCTCATAAACTAAAAATTACAAAGATACATTGGGTTAAAGTTGCCCGTGACGTCACGCTTACGTACGATTTTTACGTAGGAGTGACGTCAATACCCCCCACTCCATAACTTTGATGCTCTGTATCTTTGTATTTATTTATGTATGATTTGATCATGTAAAAAATGTGTTTCAAATATTTTTTAATAGCCTAACAGACGGACTAATAATTATTTGAATTTTTAAATGTAGTAATCATACCTATTAGTTTCAGTCTGGTTCTATGAAATGTCTTTGGCCTTCTTTCTCTAGACCTATGTCTTCTAGACAAAAAAAAAAACAATTTTTTTTAACAAGTCTCGCAATAATGGTACGTTGTTGACTTTTTTTCGCCAACAGATACTACTGTATAGTGACAAATAATATAAATTAATAATAATAAATAAAATAATAATGATTTACTAAGATTTTTGTTTTATTTTTAGGGTTCCGTACCCAAATGGTGAAAACGGGACCCTATTAGGTACTAACTCCGCTGTCCTTCCGTCTGTTACCAGGCTGTATCTCATGAATCGTTATAGCTAGAGCGTTGAAATTTTCACAGATGATGTATAACCATTGCCGCTATAACAACAAATACTAAAAATGGAATAATAATAGTAATTAAGGGGGGCTCCCATACAAAAAACTTGACTTTTTGCCTGTTTTGCTCGATGTCAATAGTAAATGGTACGGAACCTTTCCTACGCGAGTCCGACTCGCACTTGGCCGGTATTTTTGTAGACTCGCTTTGAAGACGGCCGGTTTTTTTTTATAATAACTGCATGTTGAAAATTATCTAGTACCTATGTAGGTATAATAAGTAAAATAATTTAGTCTACAAGGCGACTTTAAATTAGTGAACGAAAGAAAAGGATATGCATGTACTCGTGAAAACAAACAACTTTTACTATGGGATCAAGTTCGAAATCACAAAAAAAAAGTTCCCCGATACTATCAGCTGGTGCATTTTGTATGGGGAGTTTGAAAATTTTTGAATGATTACGACATTGGTCCCATAGTAAAAGTTGTTTGTTATCACGACTACATGCATATCCTTTTCTATCGTTCACTAATTTAAAGTCACCCTATATAAACTGTGATTTTTTTAAGCCAGCCTATATCGCCCAACTGCTGGGCAAAAGCCTCTCCCATGCCTCCAAACTGTGATTATGCCTTATTAACTAAAATAAATAGATGAAAGTATAGACTGAGGGAGAGGACCTGTGATCCCCACGCCGGGTCTTTTCTGCTACAGCGGTTGTCTATCGCTATCCAGCGTGGAAACGCAGCTGGGGTGATGGGCACGTTTGCACCAGGAGACCAGGGGCGGGTTATTCCCGGATTAGTGTTAGTTATGGTTAAGTTTAGTTTAGTGGTTATATTTTATTTTATCAAAGTTATGTAATTTCATTACATATTAACAAATAGAAACCTACGTGACTAAAAACTTAAGAATTAAATAGTAAAACCTATTTCTAAATATGAAGCAACGTTGCTACACCACGCTAGACGATAAGGGGTTGGATATAGGCCGGTAGGTCACTGGGGAAGTCACAGTTCAATTCGGAAACATGTTCGGATATTTCGTGTTTGCAGTTGCTCTTGCGCAGGTAAGCGATTTTTTTAATTGAATAATTTAACAAAATATCTTTTTTTTGTCTATTGTAAAAAAAATTGGTTTTGTCGCTTAGACAAAATAATAATTATTAAATAAATATGAAATTTCGATTTAGTTTTTTTCTTTAATTTATTAGGTAGGTAGGTATTTTAATTTAATATTAAAAAAAAAAATGCAATAATATAGAAAAACAAACTCGTCTAAGATTTTTCTTTTTGTACCTATCTACTTTTTTTATACAAAACTTATGTAAAATGTAATTAGGTATATAGTTTAATATTATACAGGGTGTAACAGAAAGGGTATATAAAGCCGAAACACAGCGATAGTCCTCATGAAACTGAACAACTTTCCCCAAGGAACATGGGTCGTAACTCGAAAAAAATTTTTGGATCGCCCATACTTACTCGATCAGCTGATCGGGCATTTTGTATGGGGACGCGAATTTTTTTTTTCGAGTTACGACCCATGTTCCTTGGGGAAAGTTGTTCAGTTTCATGAGGACTATCGCTGTGTTTCGGCTTTCTGTTACATCCTGTATAAGCCCTCAAGCAAATATACCTTTACAAGGTAGTTACTATTTTATACTGTACTGTACTAAAATGTAACTTTTTGCAATAAGTAAATACTAAATCTTTATTAACTACATAAATACAACAACTTACCTTTAATGTAAAACCTTAATCAAAATTACTTATTACAAACAATGAATTAAAAACAATTTTCTCATTCCAGCACGCCTACGGGCAATGCCTGCCATTCTTACCCCCTCCCCCACCAGCGGCGCCGCTTATCTTACCCGCACCTGCCCCATTATCCCCACTCGCACCCCTTCTCCCTACCCTCGCTAACAGCCTCTCTGCGTCAATCTCGGCGACTTTACCTCCACTATTGCAGTCAGCTTTACCCCCAGTGTTGACGTCAGCTTTGAGTACTTTAGCGCCGTTGTTAGATGCGCCCTGTGGGTTGGAATTGCCCGCCCTGCCATATTTGCCCCCCCTAGCGGCGCCTTATGCCCCAGCTCCTTTGGTGTTGCCAGCGACGCCGTTGCCGTTGCCCGCTGCGCCGTGTGCCTCGCCGTATGCATTACCCGCTCCTCTGCCGTTGCCCGCACCGTTTGCTTTGCCCGCACCTCTGGCTTTGCCGGGTAAGTGAATTTAGTTTTATTTAGTTGGTTTAGAAAGGTTTTTCGAAGTCAAATTTTATTTTTAATTTAGCTTTCAGCAGATTTTACTAAGTATTGTTTTTATTAGCGTGTGCACCACCTATTTCGAAAGATTATTTAATTAGACATCTTTAATCAAAATGATTTTATTAGTAGGTAGTCTCTTCCTACCCCAATGGGAGAGAGTCGTGACGAATATGTATGTATGTATGTATTTTAGCAGATATATGACTAGGTAGATATATAACTTTGTATCATATCATAACATAACACAAGTTGTAAGGCACCTTTTTAAAGTATTTCTTCAATCATACACGTATTTTTCTAATGTTTCTTCAACTCATTTCTTTCCCACAGCTCCCCTGCCCCTCCCCGCCACCGCGTACTCCCTCCCCGCGCTGCCCGCCCCCGCCCCGTGCGCAGCCGCACCGACATGCTTGCCAGCTACGATCTGCTTCTAAAATCTTAATTTTATAATGTCTTAAAAATGTTTTTCTACGAAGAATAAAATATTTTGCAATAAAGCTTATTTTTCTTAGTCATTAATATTGCGAACCTAAAGTTGTTTCAGGGGTGAAGTCAGCCTTATATAGATAGGCGGATATACCGACATTTCTGTAGGATCTAATTTCTGTTGAGGGCGCTTATTCTCCCTACTTTTGCGGCTTTTGCAGTTTGACGTTTGCCATGAAACCGCGCCAAGACCGCGGACCTACCGCCTGCCGACTTTTTTTCTAACAGACTTCAAGAAAAGGAGGTTTCTAATTCGACCGTATATTTTTTATAACAATAAATCGCAACCAAAGACTTAGACTAAGCCATCAAGCATCAGTCAAAACCACTTTTGACTGATTTTAGCAGTAAAAAGTGGTTTTGACTGGTTATGAGATTTGAATGTAATGGTGCCCCACACTGAATTGGTACGCTAGAATGTTTGTTAACATTTTATAACAAAAAAATTGTATAAGTACCTACTAAAAGTTGGTTAGGAAATGTATACTAACATTATAACAGTGCAGTGTTCCCAAACTTTCCCACACGCACCATAACACATACAGGCATCCACATACATAGGTAGGTATAGATAAATTAAAACTTCATTAAATACTAATAAATTCATTTAATAAATCACCAGTTACAGAATTTAATGCAAAATTAAACTCTAAACATTCAGAGATCGACATGTTATCTCGGATAAAGTATTTGATATAATTGACGTCACAATTTTAGGAGAATGTGAAGGAAGTGTGTTTGTATCGTAGCAAGTGGAAGGGAGTCTGTCTACCTCGATGGGAGAAGCGTGACAGATATGTATGTATGTAGGCCAAGCGAGGGGAAGCTATTTTTTGCCTTCTTTAACGGCCCGGTCCCTCTTTTTGATACTGTTTTACAATAATATAATTTTTGAGCTAAAATCTATTTAAACTTTCTAGATTATTCTTATTTGACACGATGTTATCTTTTTCTCTCACTTGAGCGAAGTGAGTAACTACATTTTAGTCTTCCTCTCTTCCCTTCAATTATATTCTGCAAGGTGCGCTTATACGGGCAACTAAAATTGCTCAAGTCTAGTCAATACTCGTCAACTATGACGTCACGACTACATCAAGCAATTTACGGCAACGGCCACAGACATCAATATTGAGCAAATTTGATATATTGATTCTCCTAAAATTGTGAAGAAAACTAATCGCCAAAGACTTTCGAGCTAACATATCGGACCCACAACCCAACTTATAAAATACCATTTTTGGCATATATTGACCAGAAAATACAACATTTTTGATTTAGACTGTTTAAGGCTAAGCGTGCACTGGAAGGGAATCGGAGCGTACGCAGCGGAGGGATATCCGTAACGAAGATTTAACAATGTTAATGTGGAAGCCCCTTCTCCCATTACGATACTTCGAGGCGATTCAAGTATCCTGCAAGTCTCGACGACTAGTCACAGCGAAGTATCTCACATACATTTGAATGCATCGCACACTACGATACCGGTGTAATGTATGTGAGATTGGCGAAGGGACTTAATGATTTCGAGATAAGATACTTATTCGGTCAATATCTGCTACAATTAGTTGCAAAACGAAGCCGACATGTTTTAAATAGTTTGACATAAGAAAAGTAAATGCCGATAAAGAATGCACATCGATCTTTGTAAAGCAATCGTCTAATTCCGACTTCGTATAGCGATTGTCGCACACACCAAGACGTTTGTTTTGTCAGTCGCGGTTCAAATGCGAGAGAGTGCTACAATAAAGTAAATTCAAATTCTGAAGTAGGTAATAACCTTTTAAAACATGTCAGCCTTTTTTTACACGAAACTATTAAATTTAAAAATTCTATAAACTACTAAACAACAGCTTTCTATAACTAAAATAAACAATGATATGACTGTAACATAGCTACTAAAATACTTTAATATTGTGGAAATGTTTGGGGTAATTGCGTCTGTTGGGTAAATACGACATTTTCATAATGCAGCATAGTAGAGTAGCATGTAACAGATATGCTTCTAAGCATAGTAAAAATATTTTAAAAAAAATGGTGTTTAAATAATTTAAAATAAAATTCAAATGTTTATTAGCACGCCATAGGTTTACAAAGTAGTTTAAAAGTAAGTATCCAGGAACAGGTATGGACCCTAAATAGTTACATCTACTTCGATGTACCGCATCTTTGACAATAAATATTATTTATCTTTTATAAATTATCGACTTTATGCACATAGTCAACAGTCATCTTTATGTAAGACTGTCGCATTTACCCAACATACGAAACTACCCTACCTTATAAATGTTAGCATATTACCAAAACCACAGTTTGATTCTCAATTTCGTTCATTCCTCGACTTGACTTCGCTTATACTTTAGTGAGAATATTTTTAAGGGCTCTCAACATCTTCAGATAAAATTTAACTGACAGATAAACCTATGTCCATTTCATAAAACTAAGGCTCGACCGAGATCTCGGTCTCGGTCTCGGCATTCTCGGCCAAAAATCCAGCCGAAAATCTCGGTTCGGTTCTCGGCCCATTTTGGCCGATATTCTCGGCCATGGCCGAGACAAAATTTTGTTCGTTTCAAAATTTAAAATTTGATCAGGTATTAGTAAAAATTACTTTTTTATGTTACAATATAATGTTATTCAACTTTGATTATTAAAACTTTACTAAAACAGTTATTTTTTACACAATATGTAATACAATGTAAAACAATATAGGTATAGTGTTTTAATGTTTTTTCCACGCTTCGTCTATTCTCGGTCTCGGCCGAGACATTAATTTATTCTCGGTCTCGGTCTCGGCCGAGAACGAAAACCATGTCTCGGTCGAGCCTTACATAAAACATGACGCTTTAGACAGTGACAGGTAAAACATGTATGTCAGATAATTTTTGTCTGTTGATGGTGATACAGACTTTTAGACTATTTTGTACTGGAAATGAAATTTAAAACATGTCTTAAAGATGATAATTGACGAATGGCAGAATTTTCTTAGCCCGTCTCGGACCTGTACCTACACGGACCCGCGTGCTAGAATGCGTTTCATGAAATAGTTCCTATGCCATCATGTTGGCAGCATTGAAAATTTGTACTGCGAAACACAAGTAATGTGGTAGTACACATTTTCAATGCTGCCAACATGGCGGCATAGGAACTAATTCATAAAACGCACTCTGCAAGCGGTGCAAACGCGGTGTAGTTACTATTAAAGTAGGTAAATATGTATATCTATGTGACGAGTTAGTCGTCTTCTCGCACCCAAAAAACTCTTACTAAGGCCGTGGCCCCAGTAGGCAAACTGTTAGCGGCTGACTAGTTTGCGGCGAATCGATTTAGTACGCCATTCCATATATTTGAAATGGTGTGTCCACAGTCAGCTAGTTTTCGCTCACTGTACGCAGTTTGCAGCGTTACGCGCGCTGACTATCTCAGACAGCGGCCGACTCCCACCAAAACCGGTGATGTCATTGATTTGAGTTTGCAGCTAACTCTTTCAGTTCGCCACAAATTTGCGGCTCACTCAGTCGGCCGCTAACAGTTTGCCTACTGGGGCCACGGCCTTAAGCTAAGCAAAAAAGCAAAGTAAAGACCTGGGTGCGAGTTTTTTGGGTGTGAGATGGCGGATAACTCTAACTGACTTAGAATATTATTTCTGACTAGATTTTTTAATATGACTATTTTATTTATGGCTTGAATATGAGATTCTATATTAATTTTAATACTTTAAATATTCAGATTCATAGTAACTTGGAAATAATTGTATAATTTCGAACTCGAAGTGTTGTACTTGTTATTAATTTAAAAGTATTAGTGCCCGTGTCACCACCTAAAGATAAAATTTAACTGACAGATAAACCTATTCATCAAAAACAAGACGTTTTAGATAGACAGAGACAGGTGTAAAATATCTGTCAGTTAAATTTTATCTGGAAGTGGTGAAACGGCCCCATAATGCAGTAAATAGAAAAGGGAATAGAAGTTGTGTCGTATCAGGTGCTCAAACGGACGGAGAATAGCGCAGAGTGGTGTAGACTACACCGACAAGAGCGACGCTCTTAAATGCGATGTTGCTCAGTTAAAACAGCTGTTAGTTGATTCAAATAATCAATTATGAATATATTAAGAAAAGGGTTCCGAAAAAACTTTGTTGATATATTTTTTTCAAAAGCAAAAGCAGTCTGAGTCAACGAATATGTATCAAACTGTGGTATTTTAAGTTTTTTGAAAATATTTGTGAAAGCAATTACATTATTTCTTCAAAATATTCAGTTTTAAGTTATTTGAAAATTTCTTTACTTAGCAATTATTTCTTCAAATATTAACTCTAATTTCAGAAAAGGCCGTTTGTATTATACATCGCGTCGTCTTATTCTGATTTTTGACAATGGTAGAGCTATACCTAGCTTTAATCGAACATTAAATTTAATAACCCTTTTTGAAATTGGTTTTAAATAGATTTTACAGAAGTTTCAAACAATTCTGAAATACAATCATTTCATACAAAAAATAATAGGTTTTTTTTTCTGAAATTCGTTTTAAAAGTCTTTAGAAAAACTAAAACGAGGCATTTGTATTGTTTTAAAGTACAATTTTAATTAAACTTTTTCTCTAATTTGGCCATAATATTGCACTATGAGCTAAAACAATGGCATATTTTTTGTATACACTTTCTTTCTATAATCTAATTTTGATTATAATGCATTTTTAACATAGTAATCGATGCAAGAAAATTATTTCAATGTGGACGAAAAAACGACTTTTTCTAAGGAACATGAGCTGTGATAAAAAAAAACAGTACTTCACTAAAAGTTGCGAATTAATATAACATTTTGTATGATATGTTTTTATAAGTAGGTACCGCTGTTTTTTTATTTGACTCATGTTTCTAAGGAAAAGTTCTGTAATTCCAACACAAACTGTATATATTATAATATTAATAATGTAACAGACTTAAACCAAACTTATCAAAAATAAGAGAAGTAAGTCTTACATTTAAAAAAAAAAGAAATGAATATTTGAGATAATTTTTGAAATATTAATAAAATATATTTTTTTAATTCCTAAACAACTTTGTGTTTACCACAGAATTGATAGAAGTACACAATAATATTTAATTTTATAATCATTGACCATATTTCACTTTTGACGGGCAATTCCGCCCAATGTCAGTACATCCGACTATTTAGTTAATTTTGAGCCAAAATACTGAGAAAATAGGTATTAGGGTGTCTTTCTACAAGAGATGTGCTATGCTACGTTGCTATGGATGTGTTGAAGTCAACCAATTAAATTCATTGAAAATGAGGACATCCTGAATATGATTGGTGGATATCAAATGCATCCATAGCAACGTAGCGTAGCACATCTCTGTTGGAAAAGCACCCTTAACGTACATAAACATATACATATATTTTATAATAATTCCTATAGGTATAATAGAGATGTGTCGATTTATCGGCTAAAAACGCCAACAATTAAAAATCTATCAATCAAAAAATTCTTTATTTCGTACGCAAATATATTTAAATGTTTTTTTTTAAACCTGAAGTTACTACCAGTTCGGCGGTTTATGTGACCTTTGCCCAACAGTGGGACACAGACGGATAGATATCAGAAACATTTCGAAAATAAGTTCACAATTTATTTAATTTGAAATGTGGTGTCACAAAATTAAGGGGGTGTATAATAAAAAGTTCTTGGATCAAATATTGGACCCAACATGATTTAACTATGAGTAAATGGATCAAAGCTTTATTTAATTTTTACATTATCTGATATCATTGACTCAAAGATCTTTCATAGTGTAATACCCCCATTAAGACGCCCCGTTGTCACACTTCGTCGACCCCCTCATACTTTATAAATGGGCCTTATGACCCCCACATAATCAACACATCTCCATTACGTTTCTAGGCCAACATACCCCCACTTACCCGGGCGGCCAGCCCATCTGTCGCCCCCCAATAACATGTAAATGTATATGATATACTGACTGAGCGCCATCTCTGCCGTTGTTGACGACCAAACGCCAGCCACTCGGTGCTTTCTGAGAGCCTAAGGTTTTGGCCACGTACATTAGATGGCCTAGGAGCTGAAAAAGAAAAAGAAAAATAGATATTTTTTTGAATTCGCTTAGAATGATTGGTTAGTAAAACCTACTTATCCTTATCTTATCTAGCCGTTGTTGTCCCACTGCTGGGCAAAGGCCTCTCTCCTCCTTCTTCCATGATTCTCTATCCTGAGCCGCCTCTGCCCAGTCGTTCGTAAAGGTGTCCAGTTCATCTCGCCACCTTTTCCGTGGTCTGCGGCGAGGTCTTTTGGCGGTTGGTTGCCATTGGGTTGCTGTGATTGCCCAAAGATTGTTCGGCATGCGGCAGACGTGACCAGCCCAATCCCACTTTAGCTTAGCAGCTGTCCTTACCATTTATCTTAATATAATAAAAATATTTGTGTGGATGGGACAATGTTTATTAACCTTTTAGGTAAAAACCACTGAACAGATTTTATTGAATCTATACAGTATTGTAGCTTACACATAAAATAACAGATACAATCAGCATGTAATGTCCCACTGCTGAGCAAAAGCCCTACTTGCTCGCTATCCAGTTTTGCTGTGTTAAGATTTGCCATACATAAGTCTACAGCTTATTTAGGTTCATTCATTCATTCAATTTAAGAGTTAGACTCTTGTCAGTGGAGCATTCACCATCTAGGCGTATTCTCTGCCAATGCTTTAACTTCTTGATATGACATTTAGATACTTAGCTTAATTTTATTTTAACATAATATATAGGTAGATACTACTTTTTGTAAGATATGACCAAAAACATGTTTAAATATTGTAGCTAATTATTTATGACAATTTTTTTCCAACAATGTTTTTTTTAACTCATCATCCTCCCAACATTTTATAACACTCATTAAAACGTTATCAAAGTAAACATACTACTCATATCAGATAGTCTTTATCTAAGAAATTCCATACTGATTCGTCATAGTACGTGCCTTTCTTAATTATCTACTTATCTGTTAATTTGTTAACCAACTTAATTGAAAAGTCTTTGCTAAATTGATATTTTTATAGAGTTAGCAATTATCACTTAGACCTAGAACACATGATGAAACGCAACGCAACTGAAACTGCTAGCTACTTTTGAGTTGCATCGAAGTTTCTACAATAGACTTCTTGAGAAAACCACACACGAGGCAACTAATCTGAAGTGTTTCAAACTAGTTGCGTCTTGTGTGGTTGTCTAAAGAAGTCTATAGCAGAAACTTAGATGCAACTCAAAAGTAACTAGCAGTTGCAGTTTCGTTGCCGTTGTTTCACCTTGTGTTCTGGGTCTAAGGGTCGCACACCTGACGGAGCGCAGCGCAGAGCATTTTATAATTGTCATATTATTATCGACATTGTTCTCATTAGAATAATATTCAAAATCAGTTAACATAACAAATGAGCATCGAAGTATCAAAGTGACTACAAGCGAATGTTGTGTTAAAAGATTTTGAATATCATCCTAATGAGAACAATGTTGATAATAATATGACAATCAAAAATGCTGTGCGCTGCGCTCCGTCAGGTGTGCGCCGGCCCTTACGCGTTTATAATCATATCTTAGAAAATTTTGTAGATATCTTAAAATAATATAGTCTTTGTGTTATTCTGATGTGTAAGCTATAATATTGTTAAATTTCATTATAATCTGTTCAATAGTTATTGCGTGAAAGAGTAACAAACATCCTCACATCGGCACAAAAATTAACGTTTGTAATATTCATTGCATAGAAGTTGTGTCGTATCAGGTGCTCAAACGGACGGAGAATAGAGCAGTGGCGTAGACTACACCGACAAGAGCGTCGCTTTTAAATATAATGATGATACTGAAATAGTATTGCAGAAAATGAAATGAAATGGCAGTACTTCTACGTAAAAAGTTTTGAAATTAACAAAAAACTTTTTACCGCCATTCCATTTCCTACAATCCTACCAAAAAAGCTACCAACTTCTCAATTTAGCCGTCTTACCTCTACATCTGACGTTTCTGCATCCTGCAACCTTGGAATTCTTCTTTTAGGTATCACTAGAAAATGAACGGGGGCTTGTGGGGCGACATCATTAAACGCTATACACAAATCATCTTCAAATATAATATCCGCTTTGATTTCTTTCGATATAATCTTGTCAAATATTGTAGGACCCGGTGTAGCTACGCTTTGCGCCTGCGCTTTACGCACTTCATCACTGTACGGCCGTTTCACAGCTATGGCCGAACCCCGGGACAAATCATAGATATTTGTCGGATAATTTTTCTTTAGACGAAACTTCAAAGCCCGTTGAATTACTTTGTTAAACATTTTCTTGTGCTACCAATGTACATTCTCGCGAAAACTGCGTCAAATTTCGTTTAGATTTGACAGTCAGTTGACAGTTGCGGCATTTGAAGTTGACAGTTGATAAGATGGAATGGTGTTGCCACAATGTTGATAAGGTATTCTACCAATGTTGTTTCACTGTATTAAGAGAATCAACTTATCAAACATAGTTTCATGGGTACCTAGACTAACGTCCTTTTCAAAAGTGGAGGCGCAGAACAAAAAGCTTTAATCTTTTATTACTTACTGATGATCAGGCAGGATATTATAAGATCAGGCATTTCGTTTGTATAGTTTCTTTTTTTTTATATATTTTTTTGTTAGCCATTAAGATCCCACTGCTGGGCAAAGGCCTCCCCCGCGACTTTCCATTTAACACGGTCTCCGGTAGCGATCCGCCATTCCCGCGAAAATGCATCCAGATCGTCTCTCCATGTTTTTCGAGGTCTACCTCGGTGTCTGTGACCATCTAGTGGCGCCCATTCACTTGTTATTTTGGTCCATCATCATTTTTTATATACAGGGTGTAACAAAAAGGGTATATAAAGCCGAAACACAGCGATAGTCCTCATGAAACTAAACAACTTTCCCCAAGGAACATGGGTCGTAACTCGAAAAAAATTTTTGGATCGCCCATACTTACTCGATCAGCTGATCGGGCATTTTGTATGGGGAGGCGAATTTTTTTTTCGAGTTATGACCCTGTATTTAAAAAATATATTTATTTTATTTCAAGCTTAAGTATACACTTAAGCTTGACAATTTAATCTCGTAAACCATACGGTTTACGAGATTAAATTGTCGAATGAAAACAAATAAGTATTACAAAAAATATAATTTATTAAAATATTGAATCTAAAAGATTCTTACATTTCAAAAGATTATAAAAATAATACACAATCTTGATATTATTGAGCAAATTGATAAAAGTAAAATTGTAGCTTAAAATTAATAATAAATATTAAATAATGGACGAAATCTTACAAAATCTTTTACTTATAAAACTATTTTCCCAACTTAAATTACTAATTTAATAAAAAGCTGTAGCAAGTACTTAGGTACCTACCATAAATCAATAAATAAAGTGGACAAAGAATTTTTAGTTTTTTATTTAAAAAAATGTAATTAAATCTTTTTGTTGAAAAGGTGCTACCACCCAAACCAATGATACTTTTTGTGGAGCAACCTTGTAAAAAAAATGTCTTTTTAAATGCATGCTTAAAACTTTCCCGCATCTCAAATTTCTGCAATAAAATTTTATTGGCAAACAATAATAAAAATAATTAACATAATTTAAATTGTTGGATTCGCAAAAGGTAAAAAATATGGAATTAATACAACTACATTAAATTAAAATCACTATCTTATAAGCCAGTTGCACAAAAAGCCATAAAAGTTAATTATCCTTTAAACATAGTGTTGCCTTCTTCTAAAAAATTTTTGCACTCTCTCGCATTTGAACCGCGACTGACAAAACAAACGTCATGGTGTGTGCGACACAGATATCGCTATACGAAGTCGGAATTAGCTGATTGCTTTACAAAGATCTATGTGCATTCTTTAACGCCCTTTCGTTACAGAAACACTATATTTTACGAATAATTTATCTCTTTTTAACTTTCTGCAACAGTTATTAAAGGGCTAACCACACATGTCCGGGACCACGTCCCTGAACACGGCAAAAATCGGTTACGTACAAATGGGGATGATGACTACATTCGAAATTTCAAAAAATAATTAGTCCGTCTTTTAGGCTATTAAAAATATTTGAAACACGTTGTTTACCTGATCAAATACATAAATAAAAACAAAGATACAGAGCATCAAAGTTACGGAGTGGGGGGTATTGACGTCACTCCTACGTAAAAATCGTTCTAAGGCGTGACGTCATGAGCAACTTTAACCCAGTGTATCTGTGTCATTTTTAGTTTAAGAGAAAAAAGAAAAAATATGTTTCGAATATTTTAATTTTTTTTAGTCATCATGCCTATTGTATGAACTTGTTCACACAGCTCCGCGTCAGGCGTCTACTAAACACGTATAGCCCTGATCCAGAAATGTGTGGATAGCCCCTTAATCTACTATCCGTCCCTTACGCAGTAAGCTTAGCATACGCCGAGTATAAAAGAGACATCATGAATTTGAGCGCTCCGTACACGATGTCTCTGATCACGTGGTTGCGTAGGAGTAGCCGGATGAAGATGACGACGGAGAGGAAAGTCACTGCTTGATGGAGGAGACGCATTCTGCGAAAAGAGAAAAGAGACATGTTATACAGGGTGTTAGGAAAAGTATCACTTTCCTTTTAACCAGGTATAGTGTTAGTGATGTAGAACATATTCCACGAAAAAAATACATCACTAACACTATACCTGGTTAAAAGGAAAGTGATACATTTCCTAACACCCTGTATTATGATTTTTTTAAATTAAAATTGGCATGAGCCTGCGGTTGAGACTAAGAATTATTCGTTTAGGCATCTATACCCTACTAATATTATAAATGTCAATATTTGTGCCGATTGATGTTTGTTACTCTTTCACGCAAAAACTACTGAACAGATTTTGATTGAAACCGTTACATTATTATATAGGGTGACTTTAAATTAGTGAACGATAGAAAAGGATATGCATGTACTCGTGATAACAAACAACTTTTACTATGGGGCCAAGCTCGAAATCATTCAAAAATTTTTGAACACCCCATACAAAATGCACCAGCTGATAGTATGGGGGAAACAATTTTTTTTTATGATTTCGACCTTGGCCCCATATTAAAAGTTGTTTGTTATCACGAGTACATGCATATCCTTTTCTATCGTTCACTATTTTAAAATCACCTTGTATTATAGGTATTTTTTTTAAAGCTAGCGCTTGATACGCATTCGAAAGAGTTGCAAACTACCCCCCACATCCATGTAGGATGAGTGGGTTTCAGAACGAATGAAAGTATGAGAGTTTTCCTGAACGAAGATGAGAGAAAGAGATAATAGAGAGTGAGAGGTTTGTTATTATGAATATGGCGTTTGGACTTCAAAGTAAGACATACACGAAGAAAGACGTGGAAATTTATTTTCAAAAAACTAGAGCATTAAATCCATAATAAAAGAAGATTAAATTAGGAAGAAGAAGTTTCATTCCATGCCCCAGTCCCCATATTCACACCATATATGGGGGCTCGTCAATAAATTTTAAATTGAAGACTTGACGTACGACGAAAAATTCCAATAAGAAGAACTACGATTACCACGGCGGAAGACTAGAAAAATAAGAAGAATAAGAAGACTAGAAGACTACAACGAGGAAAATTACACGTAGAAGACTGGAAGATGAGAAGAAACAAGAACGACGAGAGTGAACAGGGCAATGGCAGCGGCAGCCAACATGGCGGTCAACCCAGCTTGTTGCATATGACAGCGGATCTAATACCGAAGTTCAGTGGCCAAGATACTGCTTATCCGGTAACTAAATGGATACAGGACATTGAAGATACGGGCGAAATTTTCCAATGGACTCCCCTACAACAATTGCTTATAGCAAGAAGATGTCTTAAAGGAACTGCAGAATTATGGCTCAAGTCGGAGCGGCCTTTTAGATCATGGGAAGAATTAAGAGATGAAATAAGTAAAGAATTCCCATCAACCTTGGATGCTAAGGCTGTTCATGAGATGCTAAGCTCAAGAAAGAAGAAAATGAATGAGAGTTGCCAAGACTACCTACTTATTATGAAAGAAATAGGCAAGCGAGGAAAGTTGGCAGATTACGTCACTATTAAATATATAATTGATGGCATAATCGACGACGAAAATAACAAAATGTTGCTGTACGGAACGAAGACATACGCCGACTTAAAGGAAAAGTTAAAGATATACGAGTTAGTTAAAGAAAAGAAGCAAGAAAGAGTAGAAAAGAAGCAACAAGAACAGACAAGAAATTTTCCAACTCAACAACGGAGAAATACTGGCGTTCGTTGTTTTAACTGTGGGGAATTGGGGCATACTTCTACGACGTGTCCAAGCAGAGAAAAAGGTGTTAAATGCTTCAAGTGTAATGGATTTGGGCATATTGCAACGTCGTGTACGAAGCAAACAAATCAAACGACAGTGGGAAGCAGCGAAGACGGAAAACCGCAAGGTGGCGCTGGCAATTTCCGAAAATCTTCGGGCAACATCGGCAGCGAAACGAAGAAGGACGAACAACAGTGGCGACGCCGACCGCAGCAATCGATGTTCGGATTGGAGAATGCGCATGTGCATTTCACTTCACGACGCAACGCTCAAGTTGGCAGTATTGAGCGATCTATGGTCGATGGCAAGATGGCGGATCCGAGGAACGAACAGCTGACACTGACGCTGACAGATGACAACAAAGTGATGCAAGTTGTAAACAAAGTTGTAAACAATGACGAAAGATGCGAGAAATTAAGACGAAAACCTATGAAAAACATTTTGTTGAACAATTTAGAAGTTGATGCATTAATAGACTCTGGCTGTGACGTAAATTTAATTAGTGATAACTTTTATTCCGCGATTGTGACTCCGAAATACGGCGACGATATGATTCTCAACGGACTTGGATCTTCGAAAGTGCGATCTTTGGGACAGTGCGTGTTAAATCTACATATAGATGAACACAATTACGGCGATGTGATCTTCCATGTGGTTCCTAGAGACTGTATGCCATTTCACGTGATTATAGGTCAAGAGTTTTTAAAGAAAGTTGTGATGATTATGAAAGAGGGTGTAGTGTGTTTGTTGCCGAAAGATGAAGAGTGGTTGGTGAAGATTGATTGTTTTACATGTACTGCTGATCTTTTAGGTACTGTCAGCTCACTGGCTCTGAAAGAAGAGGTAATAGGGTTAGTGGAAAACTACAGGCCACTCCAAACAAAAGAAGCACCTTTGGAATTAAAGATAACACTGATGGATGAGACACCGGTGGCACAGAGGCCACGTAGACTTTCACCTAAGGAGCAAGAAGAAGTTGAGAGGCAAATACAAGAATGGCTGAAAGACGGAATTATTAAGGTCAGTTATTCAGAATATGCTAGTCCAATAGTGTTGGTAAAGAAAAAAGATGGTTCTATTAGAATTTGCATTGATTACAGGCAGTTAAATAAGAAAATAGTGAGAGATGAATACCCATTGCCAATTATAGATGATCTTATTGATAGGCTGGCAAGCGCTAGGGTGTATTCAGCATTAGATTTGAAGAATGGATACTTTCATCTTAAAATAAATGAAGAATCAACAAAGTATACGGCCTTTGTTACCATGACAGGGCAATATGAATTCTTAAGGGCGCCATTTGGGTTAGCCACATGTCCGAAAGTATTCACAAGATATATAACTGCAATTTTCAGAGACTTAATTGCACAAGGCATAATCATAGTATTTATGGATGATATATTGATTCCAGCTAACGATGAAGAAGAAGCAGTGAACCGACTAAGAGTAGTTTTAAAGAGAGCGTCTGAGTATGGTTTAAACATTAATTGGAAGAAGTCTCAACTGCTGGTGAACAGAGTAGAGTACCTTGGGCATGTTGTGCAAGAAGGAAAGATCATGCCGTCTTCAGGTAAAACAGAAGCTGTAATCAAGTTTCCTGAACCACAAAATGCAAAGCAGCTGCACAGTTTCTTAGGACTTTGCTCATATTTTAGAAAGTTTATACCAAATTATGCTCAGATTGCACAACCATTGACAGACTTATTGAGAAAAGATGCAACATTCAAATTTGATGAAGAACAAAGAAGAGTTTTTAACAGTTTGAAAGAGATTTTGACAATGAAACCTGTTTTAAAGATATATGACCCAAAAGATGTAACAGAATTGCATACTGATGCCTCAAGTGTAGCATACTCAGCTATATTAATGCAAAGAAGTAGTGAAGATGGAGAATTGCACCCAGTACATTATATGAGTCGTAGAACATCAGAGGCTGAAAGCAGGTATACTAGTTATGAATTAGAGGCTCTGGCTATAATAGAAGGTGTGAAAAAATTCAGGCATTATCTACACGGAATATCATTTAAAATTGTAACAGATTGTAAAGCATTTCAGATGACGTTAAATAAGAAAGGTTTAGCAATGTCTACAAGAGTAGCAAGATGGATCTTATTACTTCAAGATTATGATTTCACAATTGAGCACAGAAGTGGTAGCAAAATGAAGCATGCTGATGCATTAAGTAGAAACCCGTACGTGTTAGTCATAAAATCAGACCTACACAAACAGCTTCAATGTGCACAAGAAAGTGATGATGGCATTAAAGCGATTATAGAGACTTTGAAAGGAGGTAAAACATATCAGGATTATTATTTACATCAAGACTTGCTATGCAAAGGAAATGATCAATCACTTGTTGTACCTAGAAAAATGGAAGATTATATTATAAGAAGAGCGCATGAAAATGGACATTTTGCAAAGAAGAAGACTATAGAGCTAATTAATAAAGAATACTACATTGGAAATTTAGAGAAGAAGGTGACAGATATAATAGCATCATGCGTACCATGCATTTTAGGAAGCAGAAAAGAAGGGAAGCAAGAGGGATTTTTGCATCCACTTTCCAAAGAAGAAGGGCCACTACATACACTACATGTTGATCATATTGGGCCATTAGCAGAAACTAAGAAGAAATACAACTATATACTCACCGTAGTAGATGGATTCACGAAGTTCGTTTGGATATTTCCAGTGAAGACAGTAGCTGCTAAAGAGACTATAGAGAAGATGGAAATATTGCAACAGACGTTTGGAAATCCAGTGAGAATAGTAAGTGATCGTGGCTCAGCGTTCACAAGCAAAGATTTTGCAGAGTACTGTGAAACAGAAGGAATCCAACACAGTAAAATAACCACTGGAGTACCAAGAGGGAATGGGCAGGTGGAGCGCATTCATAGGACGATCATATCTGTTCTTACTAAGCTGAATATAGAGGAGCCAACAAATTGGTATAAGCACACAAGTAAGTTACAACGAGCATTGAACAGTACTTATCAGAGAAGTATTAAAACTACTCCCTTCGAGTTACTTACTGGAGTGAAGATGCGACAGAAAGAAGATCTATCATTGCTGCAGATGCTAGAGGAAGAATACATTTCTACATTTATGACCCAGAGAGAAGAAGCTAGAAATAGAGCGAAGGAACAGATTCTAAAAGTGCAAGAAGAAAATAAGAGAAATTACAATAGGAAAAGGAAGCAGAGTACTGAATATAAAGTTGGAGATTTAGTAGCTATCAAGAGAACACAATTTGGAACAGCCATGAAACTGAAAGCTAAATTTTTAGGACCATACAAAGTAACGAGAATAAAAGGAAATGACAGGTATGAGGTGGAAAGAGTATTAGACACTGGAGAAGGTCCTAAACATACTCATACGTGTGCAGAGTTTATGAAGAAATGGTCAGAGAAGGAATGAAAGTGAGTAGGATGATTTTATTTTATTTTTCTTTAAACTACACCATAGTAGTGAAAGAGAAGTTTGGAAGAGAAAAGCTATTTATTTTATTTATTTTTAGTAATAGTAAGGTGGTGTTTAAAATAGTAGGTTTTGAAAGAAACAGAAGTCTTTGTAATTTAGTAACTTTTATTGTTTGTTTTTTTTAAAGAAGTTTATATGTTAGGAGTTTAATAAGTTGTGTTTTGTTTTTTAAAGTTTGTTTTAAAAACAGAAGTTTAAGTTAGTTTTGCAATGTTTAAAAAGTGTTGAAAGTAAAATGTTTACTTTTATTAAGATTACTTTGTAAGACTTGTCATTGAATGATTTATAAGTTTGTGATTCTAAGTATTTTTGAAGTTTTGCATGTCTGAGGGCAGACATGGTCAGGACGGCCGAGTGTAGGATGAGTGGGTTTCAGAACGAATGAAAGTATGAGAGTTTTCCTGAACGAAGATGAGAGAAAGAGATAATAGAGAGTGAGAGGTTTGTTATTATGAATATGGCGTTTGGACTTCAAAGTAAGACATACACGAAGAAAGACGTGGAAATTTATTTTCAAAAAACTAGAGCATTAAATCCATAATAAAAGAAGATTAAATTAGGAAGAAGAAGTTTCATTCCATGCCCCAGTCCCCATATTCACACCATATACATCCATCGGCACAAACATTGATATTTATAATATTAGTAGAGAAGGAAGTAAGATTATTATTGAACTTACTTGCGATGATGTCTTCTGGCTTCTTCCAAATCCTGGTCCTTTTCCTTGAGGATGTATCTTCGGGAACCAAACACGAAATTGCCGAAGTGCTCGTCCCAGCTGAAACAGGGGAAGGTAAGTCAGAAAGGTAACTTGCTAGCTTAGCATGGCACTCCGTGACAAGACGTTGTCATGCGTTCGTCACGCTTACGTCTCCGTCTATAGTTTTAAATGTGATAAGGATAGCATGACGTGAGATAATTGTCGCGGCACGCCGTGCTAAGCCCCCAATTGGTCAACTATTATGTAGCTACAAGGATCTATTGGCACTTGAGTGACATTGTCAGGAGGGAGTTGCTCGTGAATAAATAACTCAAAATAATGACAATTCACAAGATAATATCGTTAGTTCCGATTTCCGCCACGTGCCTAAAGATCCTTGTAGACTCATACATATCTGTCACGAGTCAAAATAAGTCAAAAAGATGGCTTGGTTACCATACCAGTCAATTCTCGCTTAGGTACATGCATGCATCCACCGTCACGACTCTTCCCCATCGAGGTAGGCAGAGACTCCACTTGCTACGATACAAACACACCTCTTTCGCTTCATACACATTCATCAGTCTCCTCATACATGCACGTCGGTTTAGGGTACTCTTGACTTGGCTTTTTTTTAACAAGTCCCCGAAATGGGTGCGGCATTATTTATTTCACTATTTGTAATTTTGTTTTGTGTGGACTAATTACTACCTATCTTATACAGGCTGTAACAGAAAGGGGGTATAATGCCGAAACACAGCGATAGTCCTCATGAAACTGAACAACTTTCCCCAAGGAACATGAGTAGCTCGAAATAAAAAATTCGCCTCTCCATAGATAATGTCCGATCAGCTGATCGAGTAAGTATGGGCGATCCAAATTTTTTTTTTCGAGTTATGACCCATGTTCCTTGGTGAATGTTGTTCAGCTCATGAGAACTATCGCTGTGTTTCGGCATTATACCCCCTTTCTGTTACCTTACTTACTTTTACTTTACTACTTTTACTTTGGACCATACTTACTTAATAGTATCAACATCCAAATTATAGATCTTAGCATCTTCAGGAGAGAGCCGCGAGCGGAGTCGCTGAACATTGCCAGTCTCAAACCGGAACTCTTTCATTGAAAAGAATCTAAGTACATTGTTCATCCCTTTCAGACGGTGGTCTGCTGTTATTAAATTTAATCTGTAATTAAAAATAATGGTTATTTATAAAACAATACAAAAGTAGAATAAAATACATATTTACAAGAAGAATATGTCTTCCAACGCGTCCCCACGAGGCAAAGTACCCAACAAGCTGGCAGCATTACATCTTTGGATAGCAATGCTTATCCTTTGGTCAAGGAAGCTGCCAGCTCTCGGATCACCCGAAGCCTCGCGTAGACGCGTGGTCAGTTTAGATTCAAATGAAAGACAAAAGGCTGTTGATTTGATGTTCAATTGATAAATTTAAAAAAAAACGCTGTCATTAACAACTTTTAAAATGTTCCTAATCGGCCTTTTTAGGACCAGCGCGGCGCACTCCTGACAGAGCGCAGCGCGGAGAATTTTTGATTGTCATATTATTATCGGCATTGTTCTCATTACAATAATATTCAAAATCAGTTGACAGCAAATTCGCTTGTAGCCGCTTCGATGCTTCGATGCTCGTTGGTGAACTGATTTTGAATATTATTCTTAAGGTCTATATATACAGATCCAAGACGTGTCCGAGCCGTGGCCCGTCAGGAGGGAAAGCGACAGGTCATCATGACATGAGAACGAATCAATAGAAAATGTATCGAATGATATTTTTTCCCTGACACGTCCCGGATCTGTGCAGAGAGACCTTTATGAGAACAATGTCGATAACAATATGACAATCAAAAATGCTCTGTGCTGCGCTCTGTCAACTGTGCGCCGGCGCTTAGTTTAATAATAAAATGACTAACTTTGGCTTCATCCCAAGTAGTCTTCCTCCATATTCGGCTACATAAAGAGGCAATGTTTGCAGCAATAATATCAAAGCCTTGGATGTGTATCTGAAAGAAACAAATAAGGATATCAACATTATCATCAGCTCAGCCAACTGCTGAGTTCTCCAATAGCTCTCCAACACGATCGGTTGATTGCTACCAGCACCCGACAAGACCCCGAGTCGTTCACCAAGACCCAGAACACACGGTGAAACGCAACTGCAACGCAACTGAAACTGCTAGTTACTTTTGAGTTGCATCGAAGTTTCTGCTATAGACTTCCTTAGAAAACAACACACGACGCAACTAGTTTGAAAAGTTTCAGTTGCGTTTCACCGTGTGTTTTGGCGCTAAAGTTTTCACACTAAACTTAAGCATATGGTGGAATATACACACCGCACGCAAGAAAAGTGTGTTTGTATCGTAGCAAATGGAGGGACACCTCTTCCCCATTGAGGTGGACAGAGACTCCCTTCCACTTGCTACGATACAAACACACCTCTTTCACTTCACATACGTTCATCAGTCTCCTCATACACTCTTGATTTGGCCTTTGTTTAACAAGTCCCCGATTTTATCGAGATACTTTCGCCTTGGCCTTTAAAAACATTGTTTTGTTATAAGAAAATTCGTTTTTAATCTGGTCTGTCTGGCCTAACTTTAGTACCACAATAAACCAAGACTTCGGGATCCTAGCTTAAACCATGACTAAATCCATTATTTTGTAATAAGACTGCAATAAAATTAAATTTTGAAATTTTAAATATATTTGTGGGATAAAATTAAAACTCACTTGTTTTCAACAGTAGCGCCTGTAGGGTACCAAAACGACTTATCCATAGGATAAACTTCAATGTACTTTTCCACGCCAGCTTTGAAGTCACCCCATGTGGTTGGATTCTCGTATGTACTGCAGTTATATACTTTTACTTCTTGAGACCTGGTGGTAGAAAGAATGAGGTGTTAGAGCCAGAACACACGGTGAAACGCAAATGCAACGCAACTGAAACTGCTAGTTACTTTTGAGTTGCATCGCAGTTTCTGCTATAGACTTCCTTAGAAAACCACACACGAGGCAACTAAAGTAACTAGCAGTTTCAGTTGCGTTGCAGTACTGTTTCACCGTGTATTTTGGCGCTTAGGGTGAGACCAATGGAAAAAAAACAAATAGGTACTTTAAAAGATTGTCTTATAATAAAAACTGGAGGCTGCCCGCGACTTCGTAAGCACTTATGGCCATATCTTCAATAACATACACAATATTTAAAAATAATACAGCCTATGTGTTAATCTGATATGCAAGCTACAATATTGTAAAGTTTTATCAAAATCTGTTCAGTAGTTTTTGCGTGAAAGAGTAACAAACACCCTCACATCCATGGGCACAAATATTGACATTTCAAATTACTCGTAAATAGAATTAATTCATAGGTAACATAAAATTACACTTAAATTCGTCATACAAATAATGTTAGAAGAAAGTTAGAAGGATTACATATTTCTTTTTGATATGACGATAATTAATGCGTACGAAGTTGTATTCAGCCTCTAGTAAAAAAAAAAAGTTAACCAAAAACAAGTAAACAAAGAAAGTCAAACGGTGATAACAAGTTAAGTACCAACATGTAACTATACAGGGTGTAACAGAAAGGGTATATAAAGCCGAAACACAGCGATAGTCCTCATGAAACCGAACAACTTTCCCCAAGGAACATTGGTCGTAACTCGAAAAAAATTTTTGGATCGCCCATACTTACTCGATCAGCTGATCGGGCATTTTGTATGGGGAGGCGAAATTTTTTTTTCGAGTTACGACCCATGTTCCTTGGGGAAAGTTGTTCAGTTTCATGAGGACTATCGCTGTGTTTCGGCTTTATATACCCTTTCTGTTACACCCTGTATAAGTCTGTTGATTTAAAAAAGTATATATTGGACATAACGTAGGGGCCTGTGCCGAAATTTTCTTGCCGTTTTCTTTCTCTCGGCTATACAGGTAGTGAACCGGCAGTAGTTTTAGATCAAAAAAGCGACATCAAAAAAGTGTAGGATTTTTTGCTTATTTTTGAATAAAACACTTTTCATTTTCAAGCTTACTTCTGTGTAGCGGTTTCCCAAGCCACAGCAATCAATGTATCAATTGCAATATCCACAGGTAGCATATCAGCTCTCGCAGACAACTTCGCAGTGAAGACGTGGAGTAAACCCTTCCCAGCTGCCACAATCACGCCGCTCGGGCCGTTCAGGTTCTCTATCCAGCCAGGGTAGGGGTTTTTCAGGGATGATACCACTGGAATGATAATAAAATGGTAAAATACTTGAAATTACTGGTTAAACGTTGCGAATAAAATCTCTGTCTCTCTCGCACTTTACGGGCGGCGAGCGCTCCCGACCTACTTACTTGCCGAGAGTTGAATGACCTTTGCGTTGGAGCGCGATATTAATAATGAAAATCTTGATTAAAAATGAGTTCAAAAAAGTTTTTTTTTCTTGGAATGTGTTCTACATCACGGTTAAAAGGAAAGTGATACTTTTCCTAACACCCTGTAGTGAAACGGACAACTCTGAACACAGATAGGCCTGACCCGGAAATGTGTGGATAGCGCTTAATCATTAGTTTAATTAGAATCCTTACCAATAGTAGGTCTGAAGATAGCCACAGAGTATCCTCTGTAACCATGCTGTACAATAACATTCTCTGCTATAGCCTTCGTAAACGTATACGTATTGGGTTTCGGCGCTATGTATCTGGAAAAAAGGTAAAAGAAAGGAGATTTAATAACAAAGTTGGTATTGGAGCCAATTTCTACCAAAATGGTAGGTTTTTTGTTAAGTGGCAACATTTATAATAGTAGCACTCCGTATTAAGATATTCTACCGCCAATATATATAAAAAAAAAGATTTTCTACCAAAATGGTAGTTTACTTTTTGAAATGCAGCCCAAAAGTTGGTTAGATTCAATCAAGTACCTTGAATCCGACCAATATTCAGAAATCTGTGACCAAGACATGTTGTTGGTAAACGAACGACTCTGCGTTTGCTGTTTTGGGGATATTACATACATACATACACATCCGTCACGCCTCTCTCCTATTGGGGTAGTCAGAGAGAGACCACTTGACACAACACTTCTTTCACTTCATCCACACTCATCAGTCGCCTCATACATGCACGTCGGTTTAGGGTACTCTTAACTTGGCTTTTCTTTACATCCCCGATTTGATCGAGATACGAGTTCACCTTCACTCAACTTCACCTTCGGAAAAATAGCGTAAAAAAAAGGAAATAAACTAGCTAGTTACTTGGTAGTGATCTCGGTAAGGAGCTGCGGCGGCGCAGCATCCACCAACGCAAGCAGCTGATCGATCGGCGCCGGCGCAGGGTACACGTTCTCCGCTATCACGTCGCGGTCTGCGTTGCTGTACGCCGTCGATACGTGGATGAAAGCCTGTGGGTTTATTATGAATTTTTGATTTATTATTATTGTTTGTTTTCTTTTTTTGTTCATGAACTGCTTTTAGATTTGTTTTTATTATTTTTAAAATAATCTGTTATGCATGTTTAATAAAAAAAGACCACAAGAGCTGCGAAGGAAGCGAAGTGAAGTGAAGCGAAGGAAGTGTGTTTGTATCTTAGCTAGTGGAGGGAAGTTGTCAGTGCCTGTGTGAAAAACTTGATTGGCCCTCTCCTGTATCTATGTAAAAAAGCACTTACCTCCATCTGCGGCAATCGATCACAGATGTCCATGAGCCTCATCACAGATCTGACGTTTTGGTCTACTGCTTTCAGCAGTTCTTCGTCAAACTTCAACGTAGCTGCTGAATGGAAGACTATGGACACCTGGAAGGAATTTTGGATTATTTTACTCAAATTCGGGCATGTATGAACAGACTGATGAATGTGGATGAAGTGAAAGAGGTGAGCTTGTATCGTAGCAAGTGGATGGTCTCTGTCTCTGTCTACCTCGATAGGGAATAGACATTAAAAATGTAATTATAAGTCCGTCAGTTAGGCTGTTAAAAAATATAGGACATATATTTTTTGCCTGACCAAGTCTGCTAATTTAAAAATAGCCTCAGTGGTGTGTCGGCAGAGTGTCAACGGCATTTTTTGACACATTTGGTATTCCGCTAAACAATGTCTTACACTGATTGCGACCAAATGTGTCAAAACTGACATTGACACTCTGCCGCACTTCCGCACACCGCCACACCGACTTGGGCCCCGGGCCCATGGCTCTATGTCAAATCTTTTTTCTCACCTCATGCAACTGCGCCATAGATTCCAAAGACATCCCTAGTTGAGGTAAAGATACGTCGCCAGGAATCATAAACAACTTGTCTAGTTGCGCAGGATTCATTCGGCGGATGTTGTCGAATACCTGTACGAAAAGAATGAAATTTAAAATTAGAATAGATGACATAGAGCATTGTATAATGTTACGTTATGTACGACCAGTCCTGGGGCCCAAGTCTGGTAATTTAAATAAAATAGCCTCAGTTGTGTGTCGGCAGAGTGTCAAGTCAATGGCAGTTTTTGACACATTTGAAAGCCAAACAATGGCTTTGCGACCAAATGTGTCAAAAAATGACATTAACTTGACATTCTCATTGGCACGCTGCCGACACAAAATTGAAAATTTTGTAAATTAGTAGACTTGGGTCCCTGGGCAAAAACCTCTCTCCTTCTCTCCGCGATTCTCTGTCCTAAGCCTATCTTATTGGTAGATAGATTAAAACATCGCTTTATTTGCTTTCTTCTTTTATTGGAAAATTCTCGTTACAGCTCCGCCATCATCATCATTGTTATTTCGTTACTAGTTTACGCATTAACTCACTCAGTCCTTAGCAAGCATCCCTTTCACTCATTCAGAACTTCCGTTTCCCACACTATTCTAATATCAAAGTCTCTTACCTCAGATTGCTTAAGCTGCAGCAATCTCTTTTCAGGCTCGACATCCTTCTTGGTCCTCATGAGGAGGTAGAGTCTGCCAATATCAGGACATGTGGACAGGAGCCTCTCGATCAAAACCTGGAGATTTAGCATATACCTGATTAATGTGCATGTATGAGGTGACTGATGAATGTGGATGAAGTTAAAGTGTGTTTGTATCGTAGTAAGTGGAAGGGTCTCTGTCTACCTCGATGGGGAATTTACTTATATACATAGCTCGGGAAAAACTTCGATACCGCGTTTCAGGTTTTGTATGCGAATCTACTTTGAATGAAGCGATGATGTTTGTATCGTAGCAAGTGGAAGGGAGTCTCTGTCTACCTCGATGGGGAATTTACTTATATACGTAGCTCGGGAAAAACTTCGATACCGCGTTTCAGGTTTTGTATGCGAATCTACTTTGAATGAAGCGATGATGTTTGTATCGTAGTAAGTGGAGGGAAGTCTCTGTCTACCTCGATGGGAAAGAGGTGTGCTTGCGAGCGTAAAAGCTAAAACAAAATTCATATGACGATAAAGATAAAAATACATTTTGTAATGCGTCAAAGCCGCGTCTAGTTCTTTATCGGAAAAATGTTTCTATCTTTTCTTTTTTTTAAATACCTATGGCAAGTACCATAAGCGCCAAAACACACGGTGAAACGCAACTGCAACGCAACTGAAACTTTTAAGTTGCATCGAAGTTTCTGCTATAGACTTCCTTAGAAAACAACACACGACGCAACTAGCTTGAAACGTTTCGTTTCGACTTCGATGCAACTCAAAAGTAACTAGCAGTTTCAGTTGCGTTGCAGTTGCGTTTCACCGTGTGTTCTGGGTCTTAAAGATTCTGCCATTACCAAAGTCAAAACTTCAAAAGTCTTACCTTGCCCATGAATCCAGTAGCTCCGGTAATGAAAATAGATTTTCCCGCGAAAAACCTCGGGATTAGCGGCTTGGGAGGTAGACGGGTCGACGCCATCTTATTTTTGTTGTGTCAATGTCAACTAAAAAAAAACAAGAATTTTAGAGTGCGTTTCATGAAATACTTCCTATACCGCCATGTTGGCAGCATTGAAAATTGGTACTTCGAAACATAATGAGGATAATGTTGCCATTTAAGAGTACAACATCTACCTATATTATGTTTATTTAATTTGTAATTGATTAAATAATATTATTTCCTGCATATTTCGACTGTTCTGGTCATTCCATGAGTAGGTTGGTATATATTTTGATAAAATTGTCTACTTAGCTATATTTCTGTAATGTAAAAAGTGTATTTTTATTAAGATAAGTAAGGGGTTTTCTACCTACTATCAGGGAAAAGGTCAGAAAATAGGGAAAATAGACCTGTCAAATTTAGTTCCAAAAATATCCGGGGGACTTCTTTCGTGAAAAGCACTCTAGCATTGTAAATCTAAAACAACACTTGTCACTTGACATTGAGCACTTTAACCGAGCAAGTAGTTAAGTAAGTAAGTTACTTCCGCCCGATTACTTAACACCTACTAACTTATTATTAATGTCAATGTTTGTGCCCATGGATGTAAAGATGTTTTTTACTCTTTTACGCAAAAACTTTAAAAAAAATCTTAAGTTATGTGATTACGTCATATTATTATGCTAAATCCACTGAATAAAAAACGGGAACTAGTATCAGTCCATTTATTCTGTATTCCGAGTTCTATATGCACTGAAAACATTTTAGGCAATAAAAAAAGTGCTATCGAGGGCTGTCATTGCAATCATATTCTGGAACATATTTAAAATATCAATTACCATGAAGGTAACAAATTGCTAACGAGGTTGAACACAACAAACATAAGGTATAAAACCTCATTCAACATTATGTTTTTTTTATCCTCCTGAAGGATATGTAGGTATATAGGACTAGAGGCTGCCAAAAAAAAAAACCGGCAAAGTGCGAGTCGAACTCACGCACAAAGGGTTTCGTCCATTTA
This sequence comes from Anarsia innoxiella, assembly GCA_947563765.1. Lineage (NCBI taxonomy): Eukaryota > Metazoa > Arthropoda > Insecta > Lepidoptera > Gelechiidae > Anarsia > Anarsia innoxiella. The sequence continues at coordinate 675,759 of OX387420.1, forward strand.
CTATTGATATTGAGCAAAAAAAGCAAAAATATCACGCTTGTTGTATGGGCCCCCCTTTATTTTTATTATTTTTTTATTTTTAGTACTTATTTGTTGCTATAGCGGCAACGGTAATACATCATCTGTGAAAATTTCAACGCTCTAGCTATAATGGTTCATAAGATACAGTCTGGTGACAGACGGACGGACAAGTCTCAGTAATAGGGTCCGTTTTCACCTTTTGGGTACGGAACCCTAAAAAGGATATAGGTTGTTTACCTTAAAAATCGGAGGGCACTGCAGCGTCCTCGCCAAAGTCTAGTTTTATACAGCTTTGTCCTTAGGAGGTTATGTCCAAAGTTTTATTTGGTGTTCCATTTTATTTTTAATATTTGTTTTTCTTTTGGACTGGAACTAAAGCTTACTTATGTAGGTAGATTAATAATGAAACTTAATAGGGATGATGACTACATTCGAAAATTCAAAAAATAATTATAGTCCGTCTTTTAGGCTATTAAAAAATATTTGAAACACGTTTTTTACCTGATGAAATACATAAATAAATACAAAGATACAGAGCATCAAAGTTATGGTGTGCCCCCCCCCCCGTCGGGACAGACCCCCGTCAATCCTACGTAAAAATCGTACTAATGTGTGACGTCATGAGCAAGTTTAACCCAGTGTATCTGTGTCATTTTTAGTTTAAGAGAAAAAAGAAAAAATACGTGTCGAATATTTTAAATCTATGTGATGGAATATAAATAAAATTGTCATCATGCCTATTTAGAAACACATTAATAACCTAACCTTATTATTGAAAACAAACAATCTCACCCGAAACGCATATACCTGCTCCGTTCCGTCGTGTGTAAAAAAAAACCCGACTGCGTTTAAAAACGCATTTATTTTTATTTTGATGTACCCAGTGTCATTCTCACTGTAAATACGAATCTAACGACACCTCTCAAGCTAAAATCCATCAAGCCGTCTAGGCTGTAGAGCGTGCCAAAGAAATACATACATACTCTCGAAAAACATAACCCTCCTTCTGACGCAGTCTAATAAAAAAAACCGCGAATTATGCGTCTTTCAATTCAATTCACGTTAAATTAACGTCAAAAACGCAAATACGGAATGGTATCTACACACCAAAGCCGCCGGCTTTTTTGACAGCTACCATTCGTATGACGTAAAGCCGCTGGCCTAACCCGGCGACATGCCGACGGCTTTAGTGTGTAAATAGCATAAACGCATAACAAATGCACTCAACTAATTAATTAAATAAATAAACAGGCTGTTTAAATTTTAAAACCGGTTTCTGACATTTGCTTCCGTTTTAGAATTATAAAAAGGCGTTATAAAGGTTATTTGAGGTTAAGAACTTGTTCACCTTTTATTAAAAGGGATTTGACAACTAAGTAATTAGATTTTATGTTGTGTAATAAATAATTAGCAGGTAGACTAACTAACTAACTCATTAGAGAGGCAAAGATGGCGATTACTCCACCGACAAGAGCCTGGCTCTTAAATAAGTATATGAAAATGAAAATGAAAATCATTTAATCTTGTAGGTTTTGACAACACTTAAGACGGGTCATTTTTTAAAGTTAATGCTAGATTCGCAAGAGTGCAGTTTTCCCCAGAGAAGAACCTAGCAAGAAACTCTGTAGGGTTGCTCTTTTTAATTAAAGTTTTCCAAATCTCAGGCATACACAGAAACATATAATAAAATTAATATTTCAAAACAGCTATCCATAAATAAATAATAAAAATTTGACCCCGCAATATCCAGGAAAAAGTAAGGCAAGTAAATGGGAAACAGAGAAGTGAAAGGCTTAGTTTGATGGGTTCCGCATGACATGATGATGATGAGACTACCTACCTGCTAATTATTTATTACATTGTGTCAAAAAATGCCACTGAAAATCTCACAGACACTCTGCCGACACACAACTAAGGCTATTGTTTAACAGTCTTGGGCCCCAGGTAACTTTTTAAGACATTTTATATGAACCCGAAATCTTATTTCGTAAAAAAAAACACTCACTTAAACACTAATAAGAGTACCTACTGCAACCGTTATCGAGCTACTGAGAAAAATCACTTTTTATCTTAAAATGTAAATAATGCTGATAACAAGGCCAAATTAGGTATCTAATAAAATTTGTTCACTTGTGACTAAATTCGTTACCGTTACAGTAACGTTACCGATTCTTATCCGTTCCGAGATATTTAGTATCTGTTTCACTATTCACAGATAAAAAAATTCTGACAGATTTTTTATACCTGTCTCTGTCCAAAACGTCATGTTTTGGGAAATAGACTTAGGTTTATCTGTCAGTTAAATTTTATCTGAAGATTGTGAAACGGGCATTTAGTATAGAAATAGTTCTCGGATCTATCTCGGATCCATACTAAATAAATATCGATGTATTGCGTAACCGCTCTAATCGACATTGCTCGGGCCTTTTAATTTAGCAGACTTGGGCCCAAACCGACGACGTGCATAAATTAAGAGAAAGAGGGGTGTTTGGATCATCGGTAGGTCACCAATACACGAAAAATAGGTAGGTAAGTAGGTATATATATAGCCTTTATTCGATAAGTATTTTTTTATGTAACATCTAGGTATCTATAGGCTTATCTTTACTTGACTACGGCAAAGTCGAAAGGAACGGTTAGCGAAAAACACACGGTGAAACGCAACTGCAACGCAACTGAAACTGTGTGTTCTGGGTCTTAGGTCACCGGTACACGAAAAATCGTAACATAGCCATTTAATAAGTATTTTTTTGATACATAGGTACCTAGGTATATTTTTACCCGACTACGGCGGCGGCGCGGCGCGGCGAAACTAAAAGGAAGGTTAATGTTTTTGACTGACTATTTTCAATATAGGTACTTAATTACTGACAAGCTATCAAACAATGATGTTTTTATATAAAGTGTGCCATCCATACTCAAATATTTTTAATAAGTTATAACAAAACAAAGTAAAAGTATAATTTTCACAAAGTATTTAATAACAATAATGTTTTTTTTATTGTCTAAAGAAAATATTTTACAAATTATTTTGATTAAGGATTTAATAACATGCACAATATGAAATTAAGTAAGTAGGTAGGTAGGTATGTATATTTCTATGTTTTGTTAAGTCCAAATGTCTATCTACACAGATCCGGGCCGTGCCCGGGACGTGTCTGGGCCGTGGCCCGTCAGGAGGGAAAACGATACGTCTCGTCTTGACAACGTGTGTGAACGAATCCAAAGAAAATGTATGGAATTATATTTTTTCCTTGACACGTCCCGGACACGTTGTCATGACGACGTATTGTTTTCGCTCCTGACGGACCACGGCCAGGACACGTCCCGGGCACGGCCCGGATCTGTGTAGATAGACCTTTTATTATATTCTAGGTTGGTATCTATTTCTTATAAGTAGGTATGACTGACTAGTGTCATACTACAGTCAGACCTACATATTATATTTCCTACTAATATTATAAATGTCTATGTTTGTGCCGATGAATGTGAGGATATTTGTTACTCTTTCACGCAAAAACCACTGAACAGATTTTAATGAAACTTTACAATATTTTAGCTTACACATCAGTGGCCCGAGTTTGCTGATTTACAATTTTATCTCGGTTGTGTGTCGGCAGAGTGTCAATATCATACTTATTTTGACAGATTCGGTCGCAATCAGTGTAAGCCATTTTTTAGCATCGTTTATGGAGTGGCCCCATTTTTTTTCATACACAAATGAGTTTATGACAGCGTGCCATTGCGCCAATTTTTTCATAGTTTTCTTGGTAGATGACCTGTCAAACGATATGTAAGTACCATACAAAAAGTAGCCATTTTGCGCCAGACCAGGCACGCAGATCCAGACGTTATGGCTCCTCCTTATATATTCTATACCTACTCAAAGGCTTAGCAGAATACCAAATGTGTCAAAAAATGCTATTGACTCTGCCGACACACAACTGAGGCTATTTTAAATTGGTAGACTTGGGGAGGCCAAAAAACACTGGATGCGTATGCGTTGCGTATGCGTACCTCTGAGTTGTAATATACGGAACTGTATGAGACAGGCAAGCCAATACGTGTGGAACCAGGTCGGCTGCAGGTATCTACTCGCTGGGCTGAACACTATGCCCACCTCTACTCGAGTCCAATACAAATACATCCGGAAGCTGTGCAAAGCATCCCCAAACTAGATGTAATGACAGAGTTAGATGATCTACCATCTGTAGAGGAATTCACCAAGGCTGTCAATCGGCTTAAGCGTGGTAAGAGTCCTGGCGGCGACGGCACCCAGGCTGAAATAATAAAACTCGAATGCGTGAGACCACTAAGTATTGTACAATCTGCTGTGTAAATGCTGGGATTCGGGAAGTGTGCCTCAGGATATGCGTGATGCTAACATTATCACACTGTACAAGGGAAAAGGTGACCGCGGCGACTGCAACAACTACCGCGGCATCTCCCTTTTGAGCATTGTTGGCAAGCTTTTTAGTTTAGTCATTCTATCCAGGCTACAAAAACTTGCAGATCGCGTCTATCCTGAGTCGCAGTGTGGTTTCCGACCTGAGCGTTCCACGGTGGATATGATTTTCACACTTCGTCAATTGCAAGAGAAGTGTCGTGAACAAAACACCCCCCTACTTATGGCTTTCGTTGACCTAAATAAGGCCTTCGACACGGTAAGTCGGGAGGGTTTGTACATAGCGCTGGAGAGTATTGGGTGTCCACCTAAACTTCTTGATCTCATGAAATCATTTCACGATGACATGAAGGGTTCAGTAGTTTTTAACTGCAAATCATCCGAGTCGTTCGTTGTCTCCAGAGGAGTACGACAAGGTTGTGTCCTGGCTCCTACCCTGTTTGGCATTTACTTCTCGCTTATATTATATACTGCTTTCGGTGAGAACCAGCAGGGTATCCATCTGCATACGAGGGCCGACGGAAAGATGTTTAACATCTCTCTCCTCAAATCAAAACGAAAACGCGAGGATCTTTTCGTTGACAGCCTTCTATATGCCGATGACGCAGCCTTCGTTGCTACTTCCGTAGATGAGCTCCAGTTGATGGTGAGCAATTTCTCCCAGGCGTGTTCGCCATGTCCATTAACGCCAAAAAAACCGTTGTGCTAGCACAAGGTATATCTGTGGCTCCAGCAATTTCGCTGAATGGCACGCTGTTAGAGGTAGTTGACAGATTTTGCTACCTAGGGTCGACCGTGACGAACAACCTCTCGCTTGATGCGGAGATCGACATTCGTATCGGTAAATCGGCGACCATGTTCGGGAAGCTTAAGTACAAGAGTTTGGCGTAACAAACACCTTACGACAAAGACTAAAATGCTAGTCTTTCAGGCTTCAATTCTCAGCATACTCTTGTACGGAGCTGAAACCTGGACAACGTATGCAAAGATAGAGCGTCGTTTAAACTCCTTTTATATGCGTTGCGTACGTAAGATCTTAGGCATATCATGACAAGACAGAGTGACCAATGAGAAGGTTCTTGAAATTGCACAGCTGCCTAGCTTGACAGCGTTTCTTAAACAGAGACGTCTACGTTGGCTAGGGCATGTGCACAGGATGGAACCAACTCGACTTCCACGACGAGTTCTGCTTAGTGCTGTCGCGGATGCAAAGAGAGACGTTGGGAGGCCTTTGCTCCGCTTTAAAGACTGCGCTAAAAGGGACATGGCTGCCTTTAAAATAGACCACCGAAGCTGGGAGACTCTTGCGGACAAGCGGACGGAGTGGCGCAAACGCGTTATGGAGGGACGCAAAATATATGATGAGACTTGGTTCGCGGCTCTATCTGACAAGAGACAAAGACGTCGACAAGGCGACACAATTCCATCTGTTGCAAACTTCTCTTGTCAGGCCTGCGGTAAAACTTGTCGCTCTCGCATAGGATTGTTCAGCCACCAAAAACATTGTAACAGGCTTGCACCATAAATCGTCTGCAATAGACGTAATGCCTATATATATGAGACAGGACACACCGCTTGCGTAACGTAGACGTACACGTCGACGTGACGCGTAGCCCAGTGTCACATCGGGTTACACCGTAACTACGCGCGTGGCTACGCCGTTCTTACGTCTACGTTACGCATACGCATCCGGTGTGTTTCAGCTTTAACACATAGGCTATATTATTTTAAGATATTGTGTAAGTTTTTCGAGATATGACGATAAATGCGACCGAAGTCGCGGCGTATTATCTTAAATGAGGAATTCCTTTTTAAGCAAGTACCATCATTAAGTAGAAAGGTGTGTCAAGTTGACTTATAAATAACTTGTAAGTAGGTAAGTACCGAAAATGCATCGAAGAAAACAAGTTTGGACAAAATAAAGAAGGTACTTGCCGAGTCTCTACTATAATATAAATGTCAATGTTTGTGACGATGTAAGTATGTTTGTTACTGTTTTTTATTTACAAAAATCATACGAAAATGTATTATTATCGCATTTATTGTCTATGAGTGGCTGCCCACGACTTCGTGCCCATTTAGCGTCATTAAATATCTTGAAAAAAAAAAAACATGAAATCTTAAAATACCTAGTATACCGTTGCCTTTGTGCTTTTCTGATGCTACAATATTGTCAAGTTTCATCAAAATCTGTTTAGCAGTTTTTGCGTGAAAGAGTAACAAACACCCTCGCATACAACCTTAATAAACATTGACATTTATAATATTAATAGGATGAATACAAACGGAAGCGATCGTTTTACGTGAAGATAAAAAAGGGATGAAAAGTGACATAGGCTACTTTTTGTCTTTATCTAATACCCCCCACTTTTTTCTAGGGGTGAAACTTTGTATGAAGCATTCCATAAAATTATGTAACGCGAGAGAAGTCGCGGGCAAGAGCCAGTTATTGTACTTAAAGGTAATTGAATCATAAAACGGTCAAGGTGAGACTTCCGAAGTATTTATTGATGTGTTTTAATGCACAGTTTTAATGTTCAATTAAGTAGGTAATTTGTTTTATTTATCACTACTGAGTGTAACAGAAAGGGGGTATAAAGCTGAAACACAGCGATAGTCCTCATGAAACTGAACAACTTTCCCCAAGGAACATAGGTCGTCAGTCGAAAAAAAAAAACGTATGAACTTTGACGCGCTTCTAAGCTCGTATACATTGCTACAAGGATCTTTTGTCACGTGGCGGAAATCGGAACTAAGGATATCATCTTGTAAATTGTCATTATTTTGAGTTATTTATTCACCACCCACGCCCTCCTGACAATGTCACTCAAGTGCCAATAGATCCTTGTAGCTAGTTCATGTGGATACTGACACGACACCACCGGTCGAGCGTATACGCGCGTCCGGTTCTTTTAAGCGCGTATTTAGCGCGCGTGTATACGCGCGTATAATACGCTAGGTCTGTAAACGCCTATGCTACAATATTGTATAGGTTCATTTGAACATTTTCAGTGAATATGTAAATAATTAATTAATTAATCTACTATATAAAAATAAGTCGGGTTTTCCTTCCTGACGCTATAACTCCAGAACGCACGAACCAATTTCCACGGTTTTGCATTCGTTGGAAAGGTCTCGGGCTCCGGGAGGTTTATAGCAAAGAAAATTCAAGAAAATTTTCAACAGAAAAGCGGGAAAATCTTTTTTCACATACAGAACTTTGAGGCGGTACGAAGTTCGCCGGGTCAGCTAGTACTTATAAATAATTAAAGATCAATATAATGTATGTATGTAAATATTTATTGAAGTAAATTGTATTTGAATTTACTTATTCACGTAGGTAAAATACTTGGGTAGTAAGTCATTGCCTTACTAATACATACCTACCTAGGCTAGACATAAACCAATTAATAATGGGTTTAATTTAGATTTAAGTTTCATTTGGAAAGTGTACAAAAAACCAGCAAAGCGCGAGTCGGATTTGCGCGTGAAGGGCTCCGTACAAAAGGTACAGCATATTTCTAAAAGAAATGAAAAAAAAAGAGATTTCATTACCTACTTAAAGTTCTTACAGGGCCCAAGTCTGCTAATTTACAATAATGTCAGTTGTGTGTCGGCAGAGTGTCAATGTCATGTTTTGACACATTTGGTTGCAATCAATGTAAGCCATCGTTTAGCACTTTGAGTATAGAATATATAAGTAGGTGCCATACCGTCTGGATCTGCGTCTGGTCTGGCACTAAATGGCTACCTTTTTGTATGGAATTTCTTATCGTTTGACATGACAGGTCATCTACCAAGAAAACTATGAAAAACTGGCGCCAACCTTGACACGCTGTCATAAACTCATTTGTTTATGAAAAAAAATGTGTCACCTCCTAACGAATACCAAATGTGTCAGAAAATGCCATTGACACTCTGCCAATACACAACTGAGGCTATTTTTTAAATAAGCAGACTTGAGCCCGTATACCTACTACTGATCGGCACAAACATTGACCATTACGAGTAGGTATTACTAGAATAAATATTAAGTTACTGCAATGTACGTCATTGTTATGAATATCTTTATACATGTTAAAGTTTCTAATTGTTTCATTAAACTTTAAAATTAATATTTTCTGACAATCATGTACCTACTTAACTAGGTACCTATCCCGACCAACAGTGGCATTAACATAAAATACTGTCGATGACGTGCTCACATGCCCAATTACAGTATTTATTTATTGCCCTGCTCTACTCTACAGTCTTCCTAAACTAGTCCTACTCCAAAGGTTGTCTGGAAGAGATCACTTTTAGTGATAAGGCCGCCTTTGCGCACAATGTTTTAGTTTTAAGTTTGTATCTGTATTTCTTTGTGTGCAATAAAGAATTTCTATCTATCTATCTACGCCCCCACTGTGGCAAAACATTTTCTAAAAAGATCGGTTACATCAATCACATGAGAGCACACCAACGACAACAGAGTTCGGCGTAAGCGGTCGCCGTGACCGAAATCGGTCGGATTCATTCATTCATTGTTGATATCCTATTTCGATTCGGACATCGATTGATAAGCCTTAGGGCGTTTTCAGACTAGCTTATACTAGCTTATGGCTTAGACTTAGACTAGCTTATGGCTTATACATATTCGCTCGCCTTTTGGTCGTACGAGCGTTGACGCGCGGCTTATACTCGATCTAATATTGACACTGACACGACACCACTGGATCGAGCGTAAAGTGCTACAAGGATCTATTGACACTTGAGTGACATTATCAGGAGGACGTGGGTGGTGAATAAATAACTCAAAATAACGACAATTTACAAGATGATATCGTTAGTTCCGATTTCCGCCACGCGCCAAAAGATCCTTGTAGCACTGTATACGCCCGCATGTGACAAGTGTCTCTTATCATAACATTTCTATGGAACAGACTGTCATAATGCATTGCGTACGTGGTGTACGTGGTGTACGTGGATCTGGGGCCCAAGTCTGCTAATTTACAATATACTGAGTTGTGTGTCGGCAGAGTGTCAATGTCATTTTTGACACATTTGTTCGCAATCAGTGTAAGCCATTGTTTAGCAGAATACCAAATGTGTCAAAAAATGTCTTTGACACTCTGCCGATACACAACTGAGGCTATTTTAAATTAGCAGAATTGGGCCCCTGACTGTCATAATGTACGTGGTTTACTTTGTGTACGTGGATCAGTCTCCTTTATAAAGGTTAACTTTAAATTAGTGAACGATAGAAAAGGATATACATGTACTCGTGATAACAAACAACTTTTACTATGGGACCAAGGTCGAAATCATTCAAAATTTTTTGAACTCCCCATACAAATTGTATCAGCTGATAGTCATCATCATCATCATCATGTCAGCTTACGGACGTCCACTGCTGGACAAAAGCCTCCCCCAAGGATCTCCACAACGACCGGTCTTGCGCTGCCCACATCCAACGGTTTCCAGCGACTTTAACCAAGTCGTCAGTCCACCTTGTTGGAGGCCTTCCCACACTGCGTCGTCTGGTACGTGGTCGCCACTCGAGAACCTTTCTGCCCCACCATCGTCCATCGGTTCTACGAGCAATACTTAGTATGGGGGACCAATTATTTTTTTATGATTTCGAACTTCGCCCCATAGTAAAAGTTGTTTATTATCACGAGTACATGCATATCCTTTTCTATTGTTCACTAATTTAAAGTCACCCTATAGAACTTATCGGTTCCAACGGTTCAATATCTTTCGTCTTACGTTAATTCAATGATAGAGGTCGAATAAACTTCTAAATTTGCATACTAATCAATCTATTTACTGAATTAGAATGCAAAATCTGTACGAGGCTGAGTAACAGACATTTTTGTCACGTACGAAAGCGAATTTCAACTTGACATATTACTTAGTAAAGGGCGCTAAAGAACGCACATCGACAATCATCGTATTTCCGAATACAACCGAATGCTAATTTCCATGTACATCAATTATTAGATTAATCGTTCATCAGAATTTGAATTAAGAATTTACTTTATTGTAGCACTCTCTCGCATTTGAACCGCGACTGACAAAACAAACGTCATGGTGTGTGCGACACAGATATCGCTATACGAAGTCGGAATTAGACGATTACCTACTTATGAATACCCGCCTTAAAGGTCTAACTACACAGATCCGGACGTGCCCAAGACGTGTCCGGGCCGTGGCCCGTCAGGCGGGAAAACAATACGTCGTCAAGAGAACGTGTGTGAACGAATCCATAGAAAATGTAGAATGATATTTTTTCCCTGACACGTCCCGGACACGTTGTCATGACGACGACGTATTGTTTTTCCTCCTGACGGGCCACGGCCCGGACACGTCCCGGGCACGGCCAGGTTTTGTGTAAATACCTAGATCTTTATTTTTATGACCCAGAACACACGGTGAAACGCAACTGAAACTGCTAGTTACTTTTGAGTTGCATCGAAGTTCCTGCTATAGTAGACTAGTTTGAAACGTTTCGTTTCAGTTGCGTCGTGTGTGGTTTTCTAAGGAAGTCTATAGCAGAAACTGCGATGCAAGTCAAAATTAACTAGCAGTTTCAGTTGCGTTGCAGTTGCGTTTCACCGTGTGTTTTGGCGCTTATTTCACAAGATTACGGAACCGGAAGCAACGTACTTAAACATCAAAACTCCTTAAATAGTGTCAAGTGTATTTCAAAGTCATGGAACTACTTATAAAATATACATACCTACATAGTCTGTACAAATATTTATTCATTGACCATGACATTGGCTAGAATTTGTAAATAAACTGTTGTTATGTATGTATTATGTATTATTTGCACAACCCGCAACGATTATTACCAATTTCTTGCTATTTCTTACCATAAGGTTGCCTGGAAGATATTGCTACCTAGCAATAAGGCCGCCTGTTGCTTCTTATATTCTTGTTTGTGTCTGTACCTTATATCTTTTTGTGCAATAAAGAATATTTGTATTGTATTGTATTGTATTGTAAACTGACACGGTGTATAAAGGTCTATTTAAACAGATCCGGGCCGTGCCCGAGACGTGTCCGGGCCGTGGCCTGTCAGGAGGGAAAACAATACGTCGTCATGACAACGTGTGTGAACGAATCCATAGAAAATGTATGGAATGATATTTTTTCCCTAACACGGCCTGGACACGTCATGACGACGTATTGTTTTCCCTCCTGACAGGCCACAGCCCGGACACGTCCCGGGCACGGCCCGGATCTATGTGGATAGACCTTAAAGAGACTGATGAATGTGAATAGAATGAAAGAAATGTGATTCCTCGTTCTTATTAGGTCTTTTTACCCGACTGCGCCAGAAGGAAGGTTAAGTTTTTCGAGAGAATGTATGTTTGTATAATTCTTTAGCACGCCCTACAGCCTAAACGGCTTGATGGATTTTAGCTTGGGAGGTGTCGTTAGATTCGTTTACAGTAAGAGTGTCAATGGAATTTGTGACACATTTGGTATTCTGTTAAACAATGGTTTACATTGATTGCGACTAAATGTGTCAAAAAATGCTAGACTATTGTAAATAGAGTGCATTTCACGAAAGAAGTCCCCCGGATATTTGTGGAACTATAAATTTGACAGGTCTATTTTCCCTATTTTATGATCTTTTCCCTAATAGTAGGTAAAAAACCCCTCACATAACTTATTAAAAGTATCCATTTTACATAACAGAAATATAGCTAAATAAATATTTTTATCAAAATATATACCAACCTACTCATTGAATAACAAGACACTAGAAGAATGCGGGAAATAGTATTATTTGATTTAAATTACAAATGAAATATACATAATATAGGTAAATTTTGTACTCATAAATGGCAACATTATTAATTTTGACAAGCTATACAGCGCCGTGGCTAGGGGACTTCTTTCGTGAAATGGACGCTAGCAGACTTGGGTCCCAGTTATAAAAAAAAATCCCTGCCTGCCTTCATGCTATCACTTCTCTCTTTGTGGGGTCTGCAGGAAGAAATTTCTTTTAAAAATATGCTGTACCTTTTGTATAACTTCTCTTTTTTTTCTGTCTCTATGTACTATCATCTTACAATAAACTGTTAAATAAATAATAATAAAAAAAAATCGGATCCTACACCTGACAAACGTGATGATGAAGACATACCATGGAAGATTACATCGTTAGAAGCTTTTAAATAAATGTTCAATAAACATAAAACTTGCAAACCTTAACTTGATACTTTAACAGCATCCGCGATAATCCAAACGAAGTGCCAAGTTAACATTTACCGGTTAAACACACAAATGTTACTCGCAATTTTCTACTTGACACGTGAGTTATATCCGCGCATGTACAAATGAAGTTCCGAGTTAACATTTACCGGTTAAATACACAATGAAACTCGCAATTTTCTACTTGGCACGTGAGTAATATTCGCGCTTATCCAAATGAAGTTCCGAGTTAACAGTTGTCGGTTAAACACACAAAACGTCATTGGTTTTCTATAGTTTGTAGGTACTCAAGACGTATTCACGGCCAGTGGGTAAATATTAGCTGAATTTAGTTTACTTATTACTGAGTTGAGGGATTTTGTCGGATTCCAACTTCCATAATTTATTTAAAAAAAAAATATCTAATAAAAAAAAATGTATGTATGTAAATAATATCTACCTGTTCATTATTTAGGTCCACTGCTGGGCATAAAGAGAAAAAAAACCGGCCAAATTCGAGTCGGACTCGCGCAGGAAGGGTTCCGAACCATTCACTATTGATATTTTTATTTATTTATTTATTTATTTACTTATGTGAAACAAACAGTTACCTACATAGCTATTTAAAAAAAACTTAAATATTTAACTCATGAACCTACAGTTTCAACTAATAGTTTACATAATATAGATAGTTGCAAACTGCTTAAGTAGTTAATTAAAAGGCGTACATACTTAACCTTGCGAAAATTAGAGAAAACAGAGTACTTACTTACTTACATTACAAATTACAACTGAATATTACTAGGGACGGTATCAAATTCTAACAAATCATTAATCTATGATTATAATGTTAAAGGCAAGAAAGTATCAATAATATTCCTTTTAAAACAAAAGTATGAGATGAAGAAAGGATCAAGATCATTAAATTTAACATTAAAGGTTCTAAGAGACCTATGAATAAATGCATTGGCAGCATATTTAGTTCTTACAAAATATATCGAGCAAAAAATCACGTTTGTTGTATGGGGGGCTCCCTTAGTATTATTATTCTATTTTTAGTATTTTTTATTATAGTGGCAACGGTAATTATATCATTTGTGAAAATTTCAACGCTCTAGCTATAATGGTTCATGAGATACAGCCTGGTGACAGACGGACGGACGAACCGACAGACAGACAGACAGACGGATAGCCAAATCTCAGTAATAGGGTCCCGATTTCACCCTTTGGTTACGGAACCCTAAAAATTATCGTCCTTATCAGCCCTTTTAACATCCCCACTACAGACACACGAGCCTACTCTCATACGAGAGTGATTAGGTTGTAATTGTAATTCACCAAGCTGGTACATTGGTTGGCGGATTTCACATACACCTTCGAATTTCTTCTCTAGTGTATGCAGGTTTTTTCAAGTTTTCCTTCACCGTTAGCGAGTGGTAATCGAATATTCAATCCTTACATGAGAAGTCTCGGAGGTACAGGTTAGATCGAAACCGCGTCTCCAAGATTGGAGGCGGCGTTCTACTAACTAGGCTACCGCTCATTTTACCTCATAACTTTTTAAACACAATAGCAAATAAATATGTTATTAACTTACTTAAGTAGGTATTTTAATTTTATTGCGTTATTTATTTGCGTTACATTTTAAGTTATTTTATTTATTTATTTATTCAAAAGTTTATTGTAAAATGATAGTAGATAGAGACAGAAAAAAAAGAGAAGTTATACAAAAGGTACAGCATATTTCTAAAAGAAATTTCTTCCTGCAGACCCCACAGAGAGAGAAGTGATAGCATGAAGGCAGGATTTTGAGTTAGTTCAATTGGCTAGCTCTACTGAAAATCAGTGTCATGTCATTTTAAAGATAGGTTGTCGGCAGCTTTGAGTGTAGAATATAAGTATAAGGAGGTGCCACTTTTTTTTTCATATACAAATGAGTTTATGACAGCGTGCCAAGGTTGGCGCAAGTTTTTCATAGTTTTCTTGGTAAATGACTTGTCATGCCAAACGATAAGAAATACCATACAAAAAGGTAGCCATTTTGCGCAAGACCAAGGCACGCAGATCCAGACGGTATGGCACCTCCTAATATATTCTATACTCAAAGGTCGGCAGAGTGTCAATGGCATTTTTGAATTTTTTTGCGTCATGCCAGTGTACAAAAAATAACCTGACATGACATAAGCTGAGTGGAGCCCTTTTCACAGTTCAATTTTCTTCTTTCATCCTAGGTACTACATAGACCAAATAAAAGAGGGTTTAAAAGTTGTGTCGTATAAAGGGCCCAAATCTGATAATTTACTATATTCTAAGTTGTGTGTCGGCAGAGTGTCAATGGCATTTTTTGACACATTTGGTCGCAATCAGTGTAAGCCATTTGTGTTATTATGTTAAGTTATGTAAGTATAACACGTCGGAAATATCTGCGGACCTGGCTTGATGACGTACGTACTCGTCACGGTACTGGATAGGCGAAAACGGGGGAAGCGCGGGGGAAAGCGCATTCCAGCGAGGTCCGCAGATATTTCCGACGGGTTGTAAGTACCTATATGTTTGTTTTCCGGGATATGACAATAAATGCTTACGAAGCTTCTAGTAATAAGTATAACAAAAATATACTTATTATACTGGGTGTAACAGAAAGGGGGTATAATGCCGAAACACAGCCATAGTCCCCATGAAACAGAACAACTTTCCCCAAGGAACATGGGTTTAACTCGAAAAAAAATTTTTGGATCTCCCATACTTACTCGATCAGCTGATCGGACATTTTGTATGGGGAGGTGTTTTTTTTTTTCTAGTTACGACCCATGTTCGTTGGGGAAAGTTGTTCAGTTTCATGAGGACTATCGCTGTGTTTCGGCATTATACCCCCTTTCTGTTACATCCTGTATAAAAGTCAATATTATATTTTTGTTTGTACTGTAATTTACCTAGTTTTAAAGTTAATTTTATAAAAAAATATATTATTTTAATTATTTATTTATTTTATAAATATTATTTTATTTAAATGCAGCCAGCGGTTCGCAACGTCAACCATTAGTGCATAAAATCTAATAAAAATACGGTTGACACTATAAAAATAATAAAAAAAATTAAATAAACTTACCAAAAATTAAAAAGAAAAAAACACCAAAATCACAACAAAAATTAAAAAAAAAAACGCAAACGTTACGAAAAAAATTTTAAACCGCGATTTTTTAAATTATCTGTTTAAATTTACTAAAAACAGACTAACTTAGCAAAAATTACTAGGTAAGTACCTATTCAGATCGAAAAAGATTTTAAGTACTTAATAAAAACTTTTTTTATTTAGACTTTTTTTTTAATATTACTACAGTCGACAAGCGCGCACTAAGGAATGCCAAAGACTGACTGACAGATAACCAAATCGTATCGACGCGACACGAGAAGCTAAGAAAATGTCCTTGCATAGGTCAAAAAACTTGTCATACTACTATAGTTGCCGTTGCAGTGGTGGCGCTGTGTGTCGGGTCTCCTACTTCCCTAAAATATGTGGAAGGGGTTGATGGCTGGCACATGCCTTGAGACCTGTGTGAAGGCTGCTGTGATGGCCGGTCATGTCATGCGGAACCCATCAAACTTAGCCTTTCACTTCTCTGTTTCCCATTTACTTGCCTTACTTTTTCCTGGATATTGCGGGGTCAAATTTTTATTATTTATTTATGGATAGCTGTTTTGAAATATTAATGTTTCTGTGTATGCCTGAGATTTGTAAAACTTAAATTAAAAAGAGCAACCCTACAGAGTTTCTTGCTAGGTTCTTCTCTGGGGAAAACTGCACTCTTGCGAATCTAGCATTAACTTTAAAAATGACCCGTCTTAAGTGTTGTCAAAACCTACAAGATTAAATGATTTTCATTTCATTTTCATTTCATTTCATATAGAGTGCGTTTCACGAAAGAAGTCCCCCGGATGTTTTTGGAACTTTTGACAGGTCTATTTTCACTGTTTTCTGAACTTTTCCCTGATAGTAGGTAGAATGCCCCTTAGTAATGTTTATGTACCTACTAAATTCAAATATACTTTTTACATTACAGAAATGTACCTAGGTAAATAGATATTTTTATCAAAATATATACCAACCTACTCATTGAATAAACAAGACACTAGAAGAATGCGGGAAATAGTATTATTTGATAAATTCCAAATGAAATGTAAATAATATACCTACTTACTTAGGTAAAATTTGTACTCATAAATGGCAACATTATTAATTTTGACATGCTATACAGCGCCGCGGCTAGGGGACTTCTTTCGTGAAATGGACTCTACGGGAAATAAAGTTATTAAGTCCTTGCATAGGTCAAAATTATTGTCATACTGCTGTAGAAGGAGTATTGGCGTATTCGCATCCGGTAATTAAACGGATGGACGCTGCAGATGCAGCTTTAAACAGAGTGATTAAGTAAGTAAATATTTTTTCTCAGTCCAATAAAAATATACAAAACCAAAAGTACTATTAAAACAAAATTAAACACAATAAAATAAAAAGGGAACGGTAGAAAGCGGATTTCACAAAATAACATCCTTTTAGATATTAAAAAAAATAAGTTATCTTATTCTAATTCAAAGTAAGTACCTAAGTAACATAATATTCAAATAAAAAAGATTTATTTAGTAAACAACATAATTATTAAAATCCTAATGTTTTCACTTACGTAGAAGAATATATTCTTTACGTAATGTAAGACTATTAGCTACCCGCGACTTCGTACGAATTTATCGTCATATCTTACAAAAAAATTATGATATCGTAAAATAATAAAGCCTTTATGTTATTTTGACGTGCAAGCTACAATATTGTCAAGTTTCATCAAAATCTGTTCAGTAGTTTTTGCGTAAAAGAGAAACAAGTATCCATCCATCGGCACAAACATTGACATTTATAATACTTATGTAAATCCGGGATATTTGCCTCAGCGGGATAGACGCCCGAATTCAATATTTTAAAATGTAAGAAATGTGACCAAAAAATTACCTTACAATATGATAGCACCCCTCCCCCCAATCAGCATGCCGCAAAGCACGCGGCTGTTTATTGCAGCGTTATTGCGAGTATTGCGAGACACTCTATTATTATCGTAACTTTACTTTGGGGATGATTTTAGAACTACTGAAACTTTCTGATTTACCGGTAAGTTAATTTTATTTTTGGTTCTTAATGAGAACTGAAGTATAAAGATTATTTTAATTGTACTTTGAAAATAAAATACATTCATATAACTTATTTTTTCTTAGTTGGCGTCTATCCATGCAAAAAGTGATATTTGCCCTAATAAGTTTCGGGATAGATGCCCTTTGGGCATCCCCTTTGGGTATCTAACCAAACTTATGAACTTGTGATTAAATATTATATTTTTAAATAACTTGTACATATAATAAGTATGTGTTTATGTTTTTAGGAAAACTACCCATTCTTGGATTCAAAAATGAATATTGGCTGGATATAATTTTAAGTAGTTTTGACAAATACTTTTGATATAATGACATCTTAAAAAAACACGCTAAAGACATAATTATGCATATTTGACAAACAAAAATGTAAAAAATGTTTAACATGTATAAAATGTTTATTTTATTCTGAAGGGCAGCTATCCCCTCCAAAAATTTTGGTACAGGGCATATAACCGGCCAAAGTGGCATTTATCCCGTAATTCAATTTTACGTTTAAACCGAAATAAATCATTTATTTATGGATTATTCTACAAAATGCAGCATGATATAGTTAAATAAAGTAACAAAGACTGTAAACAAATTTATGCTAAGTGTGTATTGTTTTTATTTTACGAATTATAAGTGGAATAAAATTGGGTTGGCATATATCCCGGATTTACCCTAGTTGGTTAATGATTTAGTTAAAGAACCCTAACGCTTCGTCATTTCCTAAAACAATTGTTTATTAACACTTACCGCACATAAATTAGCGAATTTTAAGTTCATAACATTTTTAGGGTTCCGTACCCAAATGGTGAAAATGGGACCCTATTACTGAGGCTCTGTTTGTCTGCCTGTCTGTCTGTAATGTAACTGTTTTTGCAATAAATAAATAGTCAATAAATAGGAAGGTACTGTTGGTCTGTCTGTCTGTCCTTCCATCGATCTGTCACCAGGCTGTATCTCATGAACCGTTATAGCTAGAGCGTTGAAATTTTCACAGATGATGTCGCTATAACAACAAATACTAAAAATAAAATAATAATTAAGGGGGGCTCCCATACAGCAAGCATAAATCCACAAACATAAAAAAATAACATAAAAATATTTTTGCCTTTATTTTTCCTCGATATTAATAATGGCTACTGGTTGACATTATTATTAGGCTACATCATTTGTGCGGGAGTCCGACTCGCGCTTGGCCGGTTTTTTTGCTAAATATTAGATAATAATGGCTATTGGTAGACTAATGTCGTGTTAATTAATTGTTTGTTATAATAATAATGTTAATAGATAGATAATAATTGATTATGCTATTGTTAACCTAGTGATACGGAACCATTCATGCGCGAGTCCGACTCGCACTTGGCCGGTTTTTGAGTTTGTTTTAAAAACGTTTGACGTCCATCTCGTTTTTTTTTGTGACAAAAGCTAGTAACGTTTGTATGATAATTGTTAAGTACCGGTTAACTTATTAATTTTATCTCTTTACTAGCTGTGCCCCGCGGTTTCACCCGCGTTTTTGTCGTTTCCGTGGAAATACCGAGACAAAATATTGCCTATATTATAGCCTCCCTCAATAAATGGACTATTGAATATTTAAACAGTTTTCATATCAGATCAGTATTTCCCGAGATTACCGCGTTCATAACAAACAACCAAACTTTTCAGCTTTATAATATTAAGAAAAATATAGATTAAGTTAAATTTTCCTTAGCAGAGTTAGTTTAAAAATGTATTTCTTATACTCTTTAAAGATCTTATACTTACAATCATCAACAAATATATGTCGAAAAAGATTATTACAGGATTTTATGTTGATAAAAAACTCTATGGTCCATAACTCATTAATAGGTACCAACTCTTAACATCTTACACCCGTGATAACTTTTAAACGAAATATCCGATTGAGAGGAAACAAGAAGTATTTTACTTCTACATAAATACCTACTCTTGATAACATAATGCTTAATTTCGATAAAGATTATTATTTTGAACACAAAATCGGTTATTGTGATTAAACCATGATAGCTAGATATATGTTCTCGCGGATTTTTTTGTAGGTCGTAATGGGATCTACAAACCCGTAGTACATCATTTTGTTCTATTGTCAATAGTTTTTGCAGCGCACGCAAAAAATAGGTTTTCGATTTTACACCTTGTGTTACAAAATAGCAATTTTATTACGGATCCCTAATTTTGAATTAAAAAAAAAGCCTATAGCCTTCCTCGATAAATGGACTACACAACACTGAAAGAATCATTCAAATCGGACCAGTAGTTCCAGAGATTAGCGCGTTCAAACAAACAAACAAACTATAATAAATATATAAATATTATTATTATTATAAAATAATATTATTACGATTATTATTATTAGATATTATATTATATATATTATATAAAAAAATATAAAATATAATAATATAAATAATATATAGATAATAAAATATAAATATATAATAAAAAAAAATATAAAAAAAAATAAGTAGATATGGACTGACCGCGGCTTCGTACGCATTTATTGTCATATCTTGGAGACCTTACACAATATTTTAAAATATTATAGCCTATGTGTTATTCTGATGTATAAGCTACAATATTGCCAAATTTCATCAAAATCTGTGCAGTGGTTTTTACGTGATGAAGTAAGAAACATCCATCCATCCATCTGCACAAACATTGACATTTTATAATACCTCGGTATTAAGGATGTAATAATGTTGCTCAACTAATTTGTACTGTTTGCTAAATATCAATATTTGTACCGATGGATGTGAGAATGTATGTTAAACCTTCATGCAAAAACTACTGAACAGATTTTAATAAACACGAAAAAAAGCGACTTCTATGCAACAGATTGTCATAAGCCACTAAACAATATAAATAAAATAAAATATTGGGGGACATTTCACACACGGTCACCTGACCCCAAACTAGGCAAATCCTGTACTATGGGTATCAGGGACTGTGTAACATACATAGATAAATATATAACACCCAGACACGGAACAAACATTTATGCTCATCTCATCACACAAATGTTTGTTAACCGGCGGGGATCGAACCCGCGACCCGTGCGTATGAGACAGACGCACTACCGATTACGCTAACTGGCCTGTCAAACCAATGGACCAGCGTGGTGGATTACGACCTAATCACTCTCGTATGAGAGTAGGCTCGTGTGTCTGTAGTGGGGACGGTAAAAGGGCTGAAAAGGAAGATTGTCATAATGGCGAACGCGGGATCAGTATGTTTTTACCTTTTTTACCCGACTGCGCCAGAAGGAGGGTTATGTTTTTCGAGAGTATGTTTGTATGTATGTAATATGTAATAAAAAAGTTCTGTAACAAGTTTATTATCACTCTGCCCAATAGATGGTGGGCATTATGCATAATACCCGCTTATATTGGGCATTATGAATAATGCCCAATTAATCACATTGCCCATAACATGTATATTTCTGTGACACGCTCTACAGCCTAAACGGCTTGATGGATTTTAGCTTGAAAGGTGTCGTTAGATTCGTATTTACAGTGAGAGTGACACTGGGTACAACAAAATTAATTTTGCGTTTTTTAAACGCAGCAATCGGGTTTTTTTTAATACTAAGTTTGCGGAGCGTACGCGTTTTTCACGCGTTTTGACACATTACAGATAGGAGCGGAGTAGTAGCAGGAAAGGGCGATGATACGCATTATAGCAAAATATTGTTTCCAATGATTTTGCGTAAACTAGTAATAAAGACTAGCCATATTAAGACTTTATTACTAAATATTAAGTATGACTATTTTTATTTGCGTCAAAAGTACGTTGATTTTAAATATCAGTTATTTCTTTTAAATCTAAAAAAATATGAATTTAAGGAAATTCAGACTAAATTACAGCATATCTATGTTGGGTATACACTTACAAGAACATACAACTTTCCGAATGTGAGGAAGATAGGGCTCTCATCTCAGGCTCTTGGACTATCCGTCAAAACGCGAACGCTACGCGAGTAAAACTCGTGGGCGCGTTTTGGTAGCGGAAAAAGTAAAGTAAAGTAAAAGTAAAGTAAATATTTATTTCCAGTCCAATATAAATGTGAGTACAGGAACAAAATAAATTTATCAAAATTAAACACAAAACAAATATTAAAATAAAAAAGGAACTTAAAACATAGAATCTTAAAACTAAACATAAAAATAGAACGGAGAAACAAGAATGAGAAAGAAGGTAGGTATGGACTGGAAAATGGTCTCCACTCAGCATAGTGTCATGTCAATGGATGCCAGAGACATGACGCTGATTTTCAGTGGAAAAAAACGCGTACGCTCCGCAAACGCGCCTACGTCTGCAATCAATGAGGAGCCCAAGTCTCCTAATTCATTGAATATTGAGTGCCAATGGAATTTTTTGACATATTTAGTGTTCTGTTAACTAAACAATGGCTTCAGTGAGGAAGGAATATAAGGAGTGGCCCCATTTTTTTTTTCATATACAAATGAGTTTATGACAGCGTGCCAAGATTGGCGCAAGTTTTTGATAGTTTTCTTGGTAGATGACCTGTCAAACGATAAGAAATTCCATACAAAAAGGTAGCCATTTTGCACCAGACCAGGCACGCAGATCCAGACGGTATGGCACCTCCTTATATATTCTATATTTAAAGTCTGCAATGTTCCTTATGTATAAAAAGGTTAGGTTATTTACATCAGTACCTACGTAAATATTTGACATTTCATTTATAAAATTAAATTTTTAAAGTACAAAGACCAAGGTTTTACCAAAACGCGTTATTTTTAAACAAAGATATTTGTCTAGCCATATTTAATTTATTAACGTCTGTCTAATTGACAAACAAACGATACACGGATCTATTTTTGTCTCGGTACCTATTAATATTATTTTAGCAAAATGAGCGATAGCCTAGTTGGTAGAACGCCCGCCTCCAATCTTGGAGACGCGGTTTCGATCCCCGGCCAGAGGCATAAGTCGGCTATTTAATTTACAATATTCTCAGGCTGTCGGTGTCGGCAGAGTGTCAATGAGAATGTCAATGATTTTTTGACATATTTGGCCATTGTTTAGCAGAATACCAAATGTGTCAAAAAATGCCGAAACACAACTGAGGCCATTTTAAATAGCAGGCTTGGGCCCCTGTACCTCTGAGATTTATTTTTCATGTACGGATTGAATATTCGATTACCACTCGCTAACGGTGAAGGAAAACATGAAGAAACCTGCATACACTAGAGAAGAAATTCGAAGGTGTATGTGAAACCCGCCAACCAATGGATCAGCGTGGTGGATTACGACCTAATCACTCTCGTATGAGAGTAGGCTCGTGTGTCTGTAGTGGGGACGTTAACTAATAAGGTCTAAAAATATACAGTGCTACAAAGATCTATTAGCACTTGAGTGACATTGTCAGGAGGGCGTGGGTGGTGAATAAATAACTCAAAATAATGACAATTTACAAGATGATATCGTTAGTTCCGATTTCCGCCACGCGCCAAAAGATCCTTGTAGCACTAAAAGGACGTTTGAATTAATAAAAAAAAACTCATCTTCACCAGTGTAGAATTTATTTAGAATATCACACATACATACATACATACTTACATACTTTTTACATAGTAGTTAAATTAAAGGCCTGTTTAGTCAACATGAAATTGTATTCCACATTCTGCCTTCTGTCAAATTCTATCAAAACGGATTTGACATTTACAGACAGACCAAGTTATCTGTGAACTGAACGGCGGCGCTAGTAGTAATACAAAATTGTATTTCTACCAATCGCAGCAGTTCTGGAATTTGACATTTCCGTATTAGCGGCCGTAGTTACAATAACGGCCGGTTCACAGATAACTTGGTAGTTTTGTAAAGATTTTGACAAGGACGCGATAGGTACAAAAACTCATTATAAAATATACAGTCCTTGTAGAATTTTTCAAAAATCGCGAGCTCATAACAAGATGACAAGTTTTTTCGAAAGGCATAGGTAATGACGATGAGAATAATTTTGTCATTATTCTTATCCGGAGAATATCCCTAAAACTGATTATTAAAAGATTTTTTATGGTTACACACCAAAGCCGCCGGCTTTTTTGACAGCTGCCATTCGTATGACGTAAAGCTGCCGACCTAGCCCGGCGGTATGCCGGCGGCTTTGGTGTGTAGATAGCATTAGGATTAACTTGAAAGAAACATTAATATCTAAGTAATTATTATTGTAGGTCGGTATCAGATTCAAAAAGCAATACAGTTATACAAAAAATACATTTCAATGAGTTTTCAATCCACAAATATTTATGTACTATTTTTTTTTATTAGAAACTCCGCAGACACATCAAAAAGTTCAAAAACGTTTCATTTTTAAAAAGAATTCCATACATTCAATACATTTTTTTTAACTTTACAACATTATAACGTCTACACACAATATATTATATAAGAATTATAATATAATATATTAATTTCTAATTATATTTAAAATTTTGGTGTTCTTCTTTTACTATAACTATTTTTTTTGTCCAATTTTATAAAAGTTTTTTTTTTCAAATCTGTCAAATCAGGGATGTAAAGAAAGGCCAAGTCAAGAGCACCCTAAACCGACGTGCATGTATGAGGTGACTGATGAGTGTGGATGAAGTGAAAGAGGTGTGTTTGTATCGTAGCAAGTAGAGGGAAGTCTCTGTCTACCTCGATGGGAAATTTACTTATATACGTAGCTCGGGAAAAACTTCGATACCGCGTTTCAGGTTTTGTATGCGAATCTACTTTGAATGAAGCGATGATGTTTGTATCGTAGCAAGTGGAAGGGAGTCTCTGTCTACCTCGACGGGAGAGAAGCGTGACAGATATGTGTATGTATGTTAAAAAAAAAGAGAAAGGATATTACTGTACGTGTAAAAACATTTTCAGATTAGCGTTTCATACGCGCGTACACGCGTTTCAAAAAACAAGCGTATATGCGTTTATAAAGGCCAAAACACATTGGATGCGTATGCGTTGCGTATGCGTAGGAACTGTCACCGTAATGTATGGAACTGTCACCGCTCGCGTAACGTAGACGTAGACGCAAGCGGTGACAGTTCCATACATTACTACTCAGAAGTACGCATACGTCTACGCATACGCATCCGATGTGTTTTGGCTTTAAGACGCTCGTTTGAAAATGCCCTAAGCTATGTAATGGAGCTTTAAAATAATGATCAAATCTGCAACAAGTTAGATAAGTACTTTTTATAAGTAATTTCATGATTTACATACATACATATCCGTCACCGCCTCTCTCCCATCAAGGTAGACAGACTCCCTTCCACTTGCTAAGATACAAACATCATCGCTTCATTCAAAGTAGATTCGCATACAAAACCTGAAACGCGGTATCGAAGTTTTTCCCGAGCTACGTATATAAGTAAATTCCCCATCGAGGTAGACAGAGACTCCCTTCCACTTGCTTCGATCCAAACACACCTCTTTCGCTTCATCCACGCTCATCAGTCGCCTCATACATGCACGTCGGTTTAGAGTACTCCTGATTTGGTCTTTCTTGAGTAAGTTCCCGATTTGATCGAGGTACGTTCGTTCGTTCGTTCATAATTTAATTTTCTTTTAGATAACTGATTCTTAACAAAGATAAGTAAATTAATATCTTTAATTATAATTTATCGTAAAATACATACAAGATTTATTTTAAAACTAGTGTCTGCCCGCGACTTCGTACGCTATCTTCATATTTTGGAAAACTTACCTACATGATATCTTAAAATAATATAGCCCACGTCTTATCTTTATTTTTGATACTGCAGCGTTTAATTAAGCTAGTAATCGGGTTCAATAGTGTAACATGTCATGCTCGCTTGCGCCGCTGTAGGGGTGGCGCTGTGTGTCGGGTCTCCTACTTCCCTAAAATATGTGGAAGGGGTTGATGGCTGGCACATGCGTTGAGGCCTGTGTGAAGGTGCTGCTGTGGCGGCTGGTCATGTTATGCGGCTTCAACCTAGCTAAGAGCTTTACTTTTTAGCTATCTATTTACATCTTGTGGTTTTTTGGAATGCTGCAGGGTCAAAGATTCATTTAGAGACAATAATTGTTATGATGTAAATAAGTATGTAAACTGTAAGAATTGTAAAACTTTATTTGAAAAGAGCAACCTCACAGAGTTTCTTGCTAGGTTCTTCTCTGGGGGAAACTGCGCTTTGCGAATCTAGCGCTAGCTTTAAAAAAAAATTATATTACTTATAATAAGTAATGTAACGGTTTCAAGAGCATTTTTTGTGCCTTTGAAAGAAATATATTTTTGACGTTGACTTTGACTTATCCTGAGCTACAATATTGCCAAGTTTCATTAAAATCTGTTTAGTAGTTTTTGCGTGACAGAGTAACAAACATCACATCCATTCACCATCCATCCATCGGCACAAACATTGACAATTATAATATTAGTAAGATAAATTAATTTATGAATAATTAAAATTGTTTTTTTTTTACAATAACTTACAGCTTTCAACTGTTGAGGTCGTGGGTTCAATTCCCGTGAACTTTGTAACACCATTGTTCCACGAGTGTAAAGTTTATTTATAAAAATAATACTTTTAACTTATGAAAAAACAAGCAAAGAATAATCCTACTAATATTATAAATGTCAATGTTTGTCTCGATCTGAGAATGTTTACCCTTAAGAAAAAAAAATACTGAACGGATTTTAATGAAACTTGACAATATTTTAGTTTACACATCTGGATAATAAATTGAAATGTTTATTTAATCTTGTAGGACGAGTTTGACATCACAAAAGACGGGCCATTTTTTAAAGTTAATGCTAGATTCGCAAGAGTGCAGTTTTACCCAGAGACGAATCTAGCAAGAAACTCTGTAGGGTTGCTCTTTTTTTAAATTTGGTATTACAAATTCTTAGACGTGGGCTATACATATTATTTTAAGATATTGTGTAAGTTTTCTATGATATGACGATAAATGCGTACGAAGTACGAAGAAATATCTGAATGTAGGTAACTAGGTACCTACATTAAAAAACGTTTACAAAATTGGACATAATATAAGAAATAGCATCGATTTTCGCAAACTGAAATGAAACAATATTTTATTATTCATGATTTAAGACGCCGAGGTAGACCTCGAAAAATATGGAGAGACGATCTGGATGCATTTTCACGGGAATGGCGGGACGCTACCAGAGACAGTGTTAAATGGAAAGTCGCGGGGGAGGCCTTTGCCCAGCAGTGGGATCTTAATGGCTAATAAAAAAAAAAAAAATTACAAAATCTATGAAGATAAATAAATATAATATGTTTATACTGAGTGTAACAGAAAGGGGGTATAAAGCCGAAATACAGCGATATTCCTCATGAAACTGAACAACTTTCCCCAAGGAACATGGGTCGTAACTAGAAAAAAAAAATTCGCCTTCCCATAAAAAATCCGATCAGCTGATCGAGTATGTATGGTCGATCCAAATTTTTTTTTCGAGTTATGACCCATGTTCCTTGGGGAAAGTTGTTCAGTTTCATGAGGACTATCGCTGTGTTTCGGCGTTATACCCCCTTTCTGTTACATCCAGTATTTGGAATTACTCATTTGATTGATTCATTTAAAAAAAAAGATATATTGCGCATAACGTAGGGCCCTGTGCCGAAGGTTTCTTGCCGTCTTCTTCCTCTCGGCTATACAGGTAGTGAACCGGCAGTAGTTTTAGATCAAAAAAGTGACATCAAAAAAGTGTAATGAATTTTGCCTATTTTTGAATAAAACACTTTTCATTTTCATTTTCGATGTTATTACCCAAATACATCTATCATCTATATAATCAGTTTGCCAAAATCGACACCATTTAAATCTTAATCTAATAAAAAACATTTTGAAAACATGTTCTTTTGTCAAAAGACCCAATTTATTTGAAACTAAACAGCATTCCAAAACAAGAGATGACATTAAAATACTAAAGGGATTTAAAAAACCTAATCTATTTAAACTTATATAAAAAGCCGACTGCGTTTGAAAACGCATTTTTTATGTTGATGTACCCAGTGTCACTCACTGTAAATACGAATCTAACGACACCTCTCAAGCTAAAATCCATCAAGCTGTTTAGGCTGTAGAGCGTGACAAAGAATTATACATACAAACATACCTACATATTCTCGAAAAACATAACCCTCCTTCTGGCGCAGTCGGGTAAAAAGGTTAAGTCATTTTTTATTATTTTTAGCCATGTTTAGTGTTGGTGCTAAATTGGGTCTTAAGCATAAAGAATTAAGTTCCAAAATAACTTTACATCTAAGAGACTGCCGAAAGTTGTGTTAAAATGACAGTTTGTCAGAAAAAAAACACGTATTTTTTCTCTCAAACTAAAAATGACAAAGATACACTGGGTTAAAGTTCCTCGTGACGTAGTGACGTCGTGACGTGAGTGACGTGAGTCGTGTCGTGACGTTTGAGTAAACATTTTACTCAAAACTGACGTCAAAACCCCCCACTTCATAACTTTGATGCTCTGTATCTTTGCATATAATTATGTATTTCATCAGGTAAAAAATGTGTTTCCAATAAATTTTTTTAATTGCCTAAAAGACGGACTAATTATTTTTTGAATTTTTGAATGTAGTCATCATGCCTATTGGAGCCATAGTTATGGAGTTAAATAATTAACAACTTTAACTAAGAAACGGTACGACAACGATTTTTTTTATTTACATAATGTTCTATTTACAGTGGTTTATGTAAGTATTTATTTTTATGACCTTTGTTTCTTGCAAAAAGTTGTTTTGTCTATGTTATTTATTAGTTATAATTAATTATAAGTAGTAATTTCATAATACCTACTTATTTAACTAAATAGATAAGGAAGTATATATATTTTTGTATACAGGGTGTAACAGAAAGGGGGTATAAAGCCGAAACACAGCGATAGTCCTCATGAAACTGAACAACTTTCTCCAAGGAACATGGGTGGTAACTCGAAAACAAAAAAATTCGTCTCCCCATACAAAATGTCCGATCAGCTAATCAAGTAAGTATGGGCGGTTCAAATTTTTTTTTCGAGTTACGACCCATGTTCCTTGGGGAAAGTTGTTCAGTTTTATGAGGACTATTGCTATGTTTCGGCTTTATACCCCCTTTCTGTTACACCTAGTATATTCAAAGTAATTTGCAAGTCTCTTAGATAAAATTAGGTATGTACTTAACGATTAAGACTTTTGTGCCTTTTTTACATTTTAAATAATATTAAGGTATTTAAGAAAATAATTTAAAATATCACACAAATATCTTAGTGTCCGATTGACCACCTTTAGATAAAACTTAACTGACAGATAAACTTATATCTATTTCATAAAGCATGACGTTTCAGACAGAGACAGGTATAAAATATCTGTCAGATAAATTTTATCTTTAGATGGTGAAGCAAGCCCTTAGTCTAATTCTTATTATCTATTAGTTTTCATTTTTCACAGTAGTTTACAAAATACAAAGAAAGTAGTATTTAAAACGAAATGTACAGATATTTACTTATATGATGACTTTAAGTTAATGAACGATAGAAAAGGATATGCATGTACTCGTGATAACAAACGACTAAGTGACTATCCTGCCTTCATGCTATCACTTCTCTCTCTGTGGGGTCTGCAGGAAGAAATTTCTTTTAGAAATATGCTGTACCTTTTGTATAACTCTCTTTTTTTTCTGTCTTTATTTATTTATTTATTTAGACAATACATAACGACAGACAGATCCAAATGTTATGTTTAAAGAATATAAAATTAAGTATCTACAAAAGAAAACGAATAAAATCGAAATATAAAATAGAAATAGTATCTCTGTCTATGTACTATCATCTTACAATAAACTGTTAAATAAATAAATAAGACTTTTACTATGGAACCAAGTTCGAAATCATAAAAAAAATGTTGCCCCATACTATCAGCTGATGCATTTTGTATTCATTTTCATTTAAGAGTTAGACTCTTGTCGGTGGAGCATTCGCCGTTTAGGAAGTTCATTTTTTTTAATGATTTCGAACTTGGTCCCATAGTAAAAGTTGTTTGTTATCACGAGTACATGCATATTCTTATCTATTGTTCACAAATTTAAAGTCTCCGTAATCCGTATATGGACAATATTGTGTTTATAGACTTCGTGGGAAATCACAGCAACCTAATGGCAACGAACAGCCAAAAGACCTCGCGGCAGACCACGGAAAAGGTGGCGAGATGAGCTGGACACCTTGGATCTCTGGGCGAAGGTGGCTCAGGATAGAGAATCGTGGAAGAAGAGGAGAGAGGTTTTGCCCAGAGCGGTGGGGAGACAGAAAAAAAAGATAAGTTGTTCAGTTACATGAGGACTATCGCTGTGTTTCGGCTTTATACCCCCTTTCTGTTACACCCTGTATAAGAATCCAGCTAGCTTAGCATACACTCCGTGACAAGACGTTGTCATGGGTTTGTCACGCTTACGTCTCTGTCCATAGTTTTAAATGTGATAAGGACAGCATGACGTGCTAAGCCTCCAGTATTTCAGAACAGTGTTAGACCATTAAAAAAAATGTAAATAAGTTTTTTTTTATTTAAATGATTTTTATAGCATTATTCCAAATGCCTGAGATTAAAAAAATAAACATTAATTTTAAATACACAAATTATTTACAGATTCTTATTATGAAAATATTCGAATAATTCGAATTATATAAGTATTTAATTATTGATTATATTTACTGGTTAAAAAAGATGAATTTTATTTAAAAAAAGAAAATCTTATAAAATTAATAATTCGGTTTGGTACTATAAAGATTTAAAAAAGGAAATTGTAAAAAAAGGATTGATGTCAATTTTTAGGAACATTGTCGCATAATAATTTATGTAAAAAATTAAAGAATTATTCGGTAAAAAATATTAAAAAAGAGAAACAAAAAATAAATATTTTGTACTATATTTACTATATTTTTTCATCACATTATAATTATTATTATTAACTAAAAAAAAAAACATTTTTAGACACATAAAAATTTTACTTTTAAATGCTGACTATGACTTAAAAATTAAAATATTAATAAAATAAATATATTTTCATTTAAATTGTCTATCTACACACAATTAAATAAATTATTTTTTATTTTATTTTATTTTAAACTAGGAACTAAAATCTTTACAGGTCATTTACATTAAAAAAAAAACAATTTTGTGCGAAAAATCATAAAAAAGTAGGATGTTAGTTAATTAAGATTTTAAAAATAAATATTTACTTAATTTAAGACATTTAAAATATAGGGTGCCTTTAAATTTGTGAACGATAAAAAAGTATAATGCATGTACTCGTGATAACAAATAACTTTTACTATGGGACCAAGGTCGAAATCGTTAAAAAAAATTTAACCCCCATACAAAATGCACCAGCTGATAGTATGGGGGAGGGGAACAATTTTTTTTATGATTTCGAACATGGTTCCATAGTAAAAGTTGTTTGTTATCACGAGTACATGCATATCCTTTTCTATCGTTCACTAATTTAAAGTCAGCTTGTATATTTTTAAATTGAATTAAGTTCTTTCACATATCTGTATTTCTAGCGCAATTCGCGTGACAAAGGTATGTCGATCTAGCTAACTTCCATCTCTGTCTACAGTACAACCGTTGACAAGGAAAGAAAGATGCAAGAAAGCGACAAAAATTCTTTTTCAACACTCAAATTTAAAAAAAAAACTGACGGTGTGGTAGCCTAGTTGGTAAACGCCCGTCTCCAATCTTGGAGACGCGGTTTCGATCTAACCTGTACCTCTAAGATTTAGTACTCATGTATAGATTGAATATTTGATTACCACTCGCTAACGGTGAAGGAAAACATGAATAAACCTGCATACACCAGAGAAGAAATTCGAAGGTTTATGTGAAATCCGCCAACCCGCAAGCCAGCGTGGTGGATAACGGCCTTATCACTCTCTGTATGAGAGTCGACTCGTGCCCCTCGGTGGGGACATATATGGGCTAATAAAAAATCGCTAACGGTTAAAAACACAAATATGTGAAAAATCCTAAAATATTAAAAACCTTGATAGTTAAGGAAAATAGAATATTTCATAAAACGTCTATAATTTAAAAAAAAATCACCGATTTACACTTATTTTCTAAATTAAAAAACACATAAGCCGATTCGAAGCCGGCCGTTTTGAAAAAAAAAATATGACGTTCATTTTTTTTAAAGCGTAAAATGCAGATTGTATCCTTAAGAGCTATAGGAATCGTATTAAAAAAATATTTACCTAGCTTTTACTTAAAAAATCTGGGTTTAAGAAATATCCTGCTAAAATCCAGGATAAAAAATACCCTATAAAAATCCAGATTGAAAACTGTGCGCAAGGTTTTATCAAAATCAGTTTAGTTGTTTAAATAAAAATATTAACATTAACCGTATCAGATTACTATAGCTCTTGAGCAACTCTGCAGTTATTCTTAAAAATTAATAAATTATTATAAAATGGCAGATTTTATCGACTAATAAAAAAAAAGAATGTTAATTTCATTGTGAGCCCTAGACAGCTTAAGTAAAAACAACTTTAAATACTCAGGGCGCGCGCACACCTGACGGAGCGCATTATTATTATTCTAATGAGAACAATGTCGATAATAATATAACAATCAAAAATGCTCTGCGCTGCGCTCCGTCCTTAACCTATGTTTCTTGAGAAAAGTCGTTTAAACCTTAAGCAATCTCAATGTAATTAACATTATATGTAAAAAGTCTTTAATTTTATTTACAATTATTTTTATTGAATAGCACATTTAGGGCGCTTGTATGATGAGAAAATAGGCCAGGTTTACGCAAGAATTCTTGTCGTAACTAGAAAATAACTGTGTACGCTGCTCGCAGCGGTGCACGAAAAAAATCTTGTCTGCCCAAGACACGTCACGGTGAACGTTGAGGAGAGGTGGTTTTTTAGGTAACAGACAAAATTCTTGTCGCGTACACGAATAATTTGTCGTAGTTCTCAGTTTTTTTAATAGTCGATAAAACCAGCCATACACCAAAAAAAAATTTACCCCTATAATTCTAAGCAAGCTTGCTCAAACAGACACAAAACTTTATGAATAAGTTCATATTGTTCTGAATTTTGAACCATACCACCTCGATTTAACCGCATGTTACATACTATACCTAAAACATCGACTTTTAACTCATATGCCAATTGTTTCATGCCATTTAAAATGCCAATGAGACACCCAGTCCTGCCAATGCCAGCTGAGCAATGGACTATCGTTGGCGGACATCGATCTAAGGCGAAATTCGTCGATGATAGGGAAGATAAGTTAGTGACGCTAACTTCACACTTTGCACCTAACTCTAGCGGTGGAAAAACGAATTTTGAGTCACTTTTCTGACTGTCACATGTGCATATCTCATCGTTTTCGTCGGGTGAGTTCACAAAATCGTAAGTTTTGTCCCTTAAAATGTCTAAACTCAGATGTAACAACGCGTTCACGTCTTTAGGACATTTATGGTCACCCCAATTGTGGAACCAGTAGTGGTATACTGTTGTTACACTTTCACTTTGGCTTTCACTTTCACTTTGGGTCCCACTTTGACTTTGGGTCTCACTTTCACAACACTTTAACCTGATCCTATACATCACATTAAGTTTTCTGATAGTATAACCCGACTTCTTGATCATACCTATATTTTTTATCGTTATACTATTTCTATAGATCGTCGCGTCACTGAAGAAACTAGCAGATTCTGTATATTCAGGACTGTGGTATGTAACTTCCTCATTCAATTCGATAGGGAAGTACTTATCGCATTTTGCTCGATTACTTTCGATAAAGTTCGTTAACATCACTATTTTCTGAACCCCATGAGTGCCCTCTGGATGGGTTTTGATATATTCTTCGTTATTCTGATGAACCATTAGCCAGAAATCGTATGTCGTGTTTTGCAAAGGACCTTGGGTAGCTATGAAGCAGTTTTTCGTGTATTCATGCCCCTGAAATTAAAAAAATAAGTTTAAATATTACATCAATATTTAGATTAATCAGAATTTGAATTTAGAATTTCCTTTATTGTAGCACTCTCTCGCATTTGAACCGCGACTGACAAAACAAACGTCATGGTGTGTGCGACACAGATATCGCTATACGAAGTTGGAATTAGACGATTGCTTTACAAAGATCGATGTGCATTCTTTATCGCTATTTACTGTACATATCTGTCATGCCTCTCCCATCGGGGTAAACAGAGACCACTTCTCACTTGCTTTTATTTTATACCTAGTGGCAATCGGGAAGTAGTCTTTGTTTACCATTCATGTCTATCCTTACAATAATCTAAATGTCAATGTTTTTGCCGATGGATGGATAGATGTTTGTTACTTCATCCCGTAAAAACCACTGAACAGATTTGAATGAAATTTTACAATAATTTAGCTTGCACATCAGAATAACACATAGGCTATATTATTTTGAGATATCATGATTATTTTCCAAGATATGACTATAAATGCGTACGAAGTCGCTGGCAGCTAGTCATTAATAAATGTAACTTACCTTAATAAAATTGGCATTGATGTAACCCTCACACGTAGATCCGACATCCGGCTTCATAATCACTCTAGAATGTTCATTAGGCAGTATGGATTTGTATCTATTCTTCGTATGGGACCCAGAAACTATAGGCTTCTCTTGAAAATTCGTTGGCATATCCCAGAATTCCTGATGAAGATTGCGTAACAACATTTTCTGGTATTCTGAACATGGCTGGGTAAGACCTGGGTCTGGGAGCTCCATTTGAGGGTTTTGCACTGTCAAATCTGAGGAGCTGACTCTTCCAGAGCAGCAATGTGGAGCATTAGTGCTGCAGCATTTGACAGAAGAGTAACCATTTTGGAAAATCTCGTGTAAATCTTTCAATTGCTTTCTGGATAGGATGCTTGAAGCATTTTGCAAGTGTTGCATATTTGCTAAATACAGTCTGAAGTCTTCAGATGTGCTCTGTGGGCTTAGAGGCTTTGTTGTGATGTTTCTAACAAAACCTTGCTGGAAAGTCTGGTCTTCTTGTCTCCCGAAAGCGTAGATTATCTCGTTCTCCTGATCGCCGCAAACATAAGTTAAATTTTGTGGGTAGTGCTGTTCAGCTGTGAACGATGTAGACCAAAGATTATCATGAGATCCAAAACTGGTGACTTTTTCATCGTTTCTTCGCGTTCTAGTCTTATAAGATTTTGGTAGTAAATTCTCTGTGCTCAAAGATTTTCTATGCGAATCTTTATGTGGTATTTCTTTTAAGTTTGGTTCGATTAAAGTCTCATCAATTTCTATGTCTCTTGGCTCTTGAGGCTGTATGTTTAGAGTTAAAGACGTATTCGAGCTGCGTCTTTCTAATATGCCTTTTCTCGGTTCTGTAGTAGGGTTATCTATGCTGTGATTACTGTTATATCTGCTTAGATTACATGTAGAGCCATTTAAGTTATAATTAGATATACTCAAGCCTCTATTCACAGATAATTGAGGATTTGAGTTGTTGATGTTTAGAGTCAGACTTGTGTTAGAACTTCTACGTTCGAGTAAGCCCTTTTTCTGGGCAGGTTTTGCTTCTTTATTCAAAGAGCTGTTGCTAGAATGCCTGCTTAAGTTATTTGAAGAGTAGATATTTAACGTAAGACTATTATTTGATCCTCGTCTTTGTAACAGACAGTTTTTCGATTCCCCACTTATGCTTGCATTTGAGGAGCATATAACCCTAGTAGTTGGCGTTAAGTGTTCCGTATTAGCAAGTGATACATTCGAATCGCGTCGTTCTAAAGACAATTTCTTCTGGCGACTATCGGAATTGAGACTAAAATTACTTATACTTGTCCTTACTGTTGCCAGATTGTGACAAGACGCGCCTGAACTGTTTAGTGAGCAATTTGAGCTTTGCAAACTGTGGGTACTTAACAATAAGCTTTGATTAGAATTCCTTCTATGCAACTTCTTTACAACTTTCTCATCTTCAGCGCTAGGTTCAAAATCATCTGACGGCACGCCTTCGGGTAAAGTCTTTAGATTCGTACTAGACACGCTTAAGTTCTGTTTAAATAAGTTTGTCCCTAATGTGTGTTCTGTGGAATAAGTCCGGTCAGTGCCTGAGATGTTTATTTCGGGAGGTACATCTGTGGTTTCATCAAAAGACCCCATTGTTCTAGAACCCATACGGGATGTACCAGGCTGGTATAACATTAAGGAAGCGTGATTCTCCCGTAAGAAAATTCCGCTATCTTGCCCTTTCATGTATAAGCGTCTTTCAGCGTTGCTTTGGGTGTTATAACCTTTTCCGAAATCTTTGGGTTTTTGTGCTAGAATTCTTTTTAACTGCCGTTTTGGGGTATTAGGTACTGATACGGAATTCTGTGGTATTTCTAGACTTTTCTTCTGTGGTAGCGATAAGTTGACAGTCTCTGATGAATCTAAAGAGGTCGATTTTACTTTTAAAGTCGGCGTTTTGACCTTTTTTTCCTCAGAATCTGTGTAAAGCTTTTCGAATTCACGTAATTCTTTTTCCAGCTCCACATCGCGAACTGACAAATCTAATGTTAAATTAGGCTTTAGCTTTCTTTTTATGCTAGTGTCAGCTGCGGTGGTAGTCCCTTCATCAGTTGTGACAGTAATCTCAAATTCTTTTGGGGAAAACCTCGGCATATCAAGGAATGATTGCGTATCGGAACTCTGCCGTAAACTCTTCTTCTTCAAATCTGGCGATTTCGCATCTGGCGATTTCTCTTTCATCTCGTCTTCGAATTTGAAGACCGGCTGCTGATCTGGCGTCTTTGGATACCGTTCCATGCTGTCACAAGAGTTGCTAACATCTTGGTTTTTGTAGGCTTCGTTCATTTGGTCTTTCATTTGTTTAGCGATGGGTAAACCTAGGTTTTGTTCAATGATTTTCGCGTTATCCGAATCTAGGGATATCGATTTTAGTCTCTGTCGTCTCGCGTGAGCAGAATTCGATGGACTTGGTAGCAATTCGGACTTTTCCGCCTCTTCTATTTGTAATGTAGCGATTTTAGCGCAACAATCAACCACATCTTCCGCTTTATCTACAACATCTTGCGTTTCGTTCTTATTATCGTCGCATTTCGTTATATTAAGTTCGATATTTCTATAGTTCGTATCGCAGCTGTTATGCCTTCGGTATTTTTTGGCTTCTTTATCGACTGGTGGGGTAAACCTTTCGCGTTCTATAGAATTTCTTCCCCCATATTTCTTAGGCTTTGGGGACATTCGCGCGCCTTCTTCAGTTACATTTTCGAATGTAAAATAGTTCTCTTTATTGCAACTGTGTAGTTTTGGACTAGGTTTTGCGCTTAAGACCCTAGGCGATGTAGGTTTTTCAACACCATTCCTATTCAAATGGTCAGCAAGAGTCTTTGGCGATTGAGGTATGTCTTCTTTAGGGGTCTCGGGAAAGAATTTCGGAGACCTAACCGTATCGTAGTAGACGGATTTCGGAGAAGGTTCTGAGAAGAATAAAGGAGACACTGTTTCTGGAGGCGTAAAGAATCTTGGAGAACTCATGCAGTCAGCTAAAAGCTTCGGAGAAAAGTCAAATTTTGACGTCGATGATTTTTCTTTGGCTGAACTGCATTCTATGACTCTTGGGGAATTCTGCATTTCTGATCTTTCCTGTTGGTTATCATGAGGGGTTTCTGCACTGCACATGTTCAATCTTGTACTAACTGACCTGAATCTTCGTAAATTACTCGGCGATTCTTCGGTTTCTTTCGGCGACATCATGCTTCCACTCAACGTTTTGACACTCTCCGAATCAAAACCGAACACTTCGTTCTCAACGGACTTAGCACTTTGTAAAAACGGAGACTTATCGTCCTTTTCTAAAGACGGTGACCTAGTCGCACTGTACTTCTTAGCCCGGGACTCCTGATTCAAATCCGCTCCTAAATCCTGATTTAATTGGGCCAAAGGTCTTGGAATAGCTGGATATTTGTAATCGAAATGTCTTTTATGAAGCCAATCGGGGAGAGGGAGCTTCGGAATGCCTTTAAACTCTGATGTGCTTGGTTGAGAGGACGTGGATGGTTGGGATAGGTTAGGATGGGTTAGGTTTTGTGTGGGTTGTGGAGGGTCAGGCTGTGAGCTCTGTCCGGGGTGCGCAATGGTGGTTTGCAACGCGTTGTGTACCACCACGATGTGCGGGGGGGCGGCGGGGGCCAGCGGCCGGGGGGGCGGGCGGCGCGGAACTAGCACCTGGAATTATAAACAGAATTATCAATTAGATATTGAAATACAACCAAGAATATAATAAAGGGACTAGACGACTAAAAATATAATATTATGTGCATCGCTTAGATTATCTTATCTAGCCGTCTGTGTCCCATTGCTGCCCAAGGCCTCTCTCCTTGCTCTCCGTCCAGTTCTGCTGTGCGCCAGGATCTCCCATCTTTACCCTAAACTATTGAAATTGGACATGTATATTTTCTTTTTTCTCTTAAACTAAAAATGACAACGATACACTGGGTTAAAGTTCCTCATGACGACACTGTTCAGTACAATTTTTACTTAAGTCCTTGAATCCCACGGACTCATTAATGAATCAGACACAATTGATATTTTATTGTTTCTGAGATGCTGGGAGTTGATAGGTGTGACATCGAAACCGCCCACTCCGTCCGTAACTTTGACGATCGATGAGGAACGAATATAAGGAGTGGTCCCATTTTTTTTCATATACCTATAAATGAGTTTATGTCAGCGTGCCAAGGTTGCGCCAAGTTTTCTCATAGTTTTCTTGGTAATGACCTGTCAAACGATAAGTAGTACCATACAAAAAGTAGCCATTTTGCGCCAGACCAGGCACGCAGATCCAGACGGTATGGCTCCTCCTTATATATTGTATACTCAAAGTTGACGATAGACATTTGGATCTTCTGTCTCTGTCACTGATATGCAGATTGATATTTAATGAAGTTCTTCAATATATGCCCATCACCATTGCATTACCTGCGTGTGAGTGTGATGCGAGTGCAACGCCCGCTTGCGCCGGCGCGCGGCGAGCAGCAGCAGCAGCAGTAACGCTGCGCCCGCGCCGCACCCGCCGCCCCACCACGCCGACACCCACATGCCACGGTCTTCACATCTGGAATAACGTAGCTTGGCTTAAGTGTGGTGTGGTTCTTGTCATTTCTACCTCTCGGCTATACAGGTAATGAAGAAATAGGTAGGGGGCAACCTCTAGAGTTTCTTGCGGGCTTCTTCTCTGGGGAATCTGCCTTCCGAAGTCAGCGTAGCTTCCCTCCTTTAATGTTTTTCTTTTTTTTTTGGTTCTTTAAATTCATTATTATGTTTTATTTTATAATTTTTACTTTGTGACGAATTCAAGTGTAAAAATGTTACCAATGAATAAAATATTTATGAATTGAATTGAAATTTTGGTTTTGTACCCAAAGGTTGAAAACGGGACCCTATTACTGAGACTTGACTGTCCGTCCGTCACCAGGCTTTATCTCATGAACCGTTATAGCTAGGGCATTGAAACGTTCACAAATAATGTATTACCGTTGCCGCTATAACAACAAATACTAAAAATAGAAGAATTCTATTAATTAAAGGGGGCTTCCATATAAAAAACGGAACGTTTTTGCCTTTTTTTGCTTGATATCGATAATGGCTACCCGTAGACGTTATTATTAGGCTATTATTAACGTAGTGAATGGTACGGAACTCTTCCCACGCGAGTCCGACTCGCACTTGGCCGGTTTTTTGAGTAAGTTTTCCAAGATATGACGATAAAAATATTTCAAAAGTTATATTTTAAAATTTTAAAATAAGACGTTAAAAATACTCATTGCCAAATTCAATTTTAACTAATGACCCAAATATTGCAAAATGACAAAAAAAAAATCACATCAAAGACTACGAATCTCCTTGATAGCTTTAAAAACATAAACAACACATTTGGATCCGTGCCTGTGATGACAGTGCCAACATTTTGATTGAGAATTAAAAAAGAAACAAATATTTACCATACATTGGCTAGTAAGGGGCAGATAGGCGCGTATTACACTGTCATAGTGGAAGGAAGTGGTCTCTGCCTACCCCAATGGGAAAGAGGCGTGACAGAAATGTATGTAAAGTTAATTGAGCATGAGAAATTGAATCAAAGTTCTTTAAAAGGGTTCCGTACCCAAAGGGTGAAAACGGGACCCTATTACTGAGACTTGGCTGTCCGTCTGTCACCAGGCTGTATCTCATAAACCGTTATAACTAGAGCGTTGAAATTTTCACAAATAATGTATTACCATTGCCGCTATTACAACAAATACTAAAAATAGAATAATTATAATTAAGGGGGGTTCCTTTAAGCTTTTTAAATAGAAAAAATTGTTCAATTATTGCAATACATTTTTATTTAAAATCATTGTTTTATCATCATCATGATTAAATGGGGATGATGACTACATTCAAAAATTCAAAAAATAATTAGTCCATCTTTTAAGCTATTAAAAAATATTTGAAACACATTTTTTACCTGATCAAATACATAAATAAATACAAAGATACAGAGCATCAAAGTTACGGAGTGGGGGGTATCGACGTCACTCCTCGGTTAAAATCGTACTGAGGCGTGACGTCACGAGCAACTTTAACCCAGTGTATCTTAGTCATTTTTAGTTTAAGAGAAAAAAGAAAAAATACGTGTCAAATATTTTAAAATAATCTATGTGATGGACTAAAAAATTTTTTTTAATATTCATGCCTATTATTGAAATGCATTTTTATTTAGAATCATTGTTTTTATAGGTATAAATAAACAATACCATGATGTCGAAATAGCAATTCATTTGTGGATAAGATAAGAGTATCAAATAGATTACATGACATTATGAAATATTTCTTTCACATAATGTAATCCTGATTAATATAAATGTAATTTTTTG
Organism: Anarsia innoxiella; assembly: GCA_947563765.1. Lineage (NCBI taxonomy): Eukaryota > Metazoa > Arthropoda > Insecta > Lepidoptera > Gelechiidae > Anarsia > Anarsia innoxiella. The sequence goes on from OX387420.1 coordinate 716,471, forward strand.
TGGATGGGTGTGAGGATATTTGTAAGACCCAGAACAAACGGTGAAACGCAACTGAAACTGCTAGTTACTTTTGAGTTGCATCGCAGTTTCTGCTATAGACTTCCTTAGAAAACCACACACGACATGACGCAACTCAAAAGTAACTAGTAGTTTCAGTTGCGTTGCAGTTGCGTTTCACTGTGTGTTTTGGCGCTTACTCTTTCACTCAAAAACCACTGAACAGATTTTTATGAAACTTGGCAATATTGTAGCTTACACATTTTATGGTTGGATGTGAGGTTGTTTGTTACTCTTTCACACAAAAACTACTAAACAGATTTTGGTGAAACTTTACAATATTGTAGCTTACACATCAGAATAACATATAGGCTATATTTTTTTATGATATTGTGTGTTAAGTGCTAGATAAGTGAGACCGTGTTAAATGGAAAGTCACGGGGGAGGCCTTTGCCCAGCAGTGGGATCTTAATGTCTAATAATAAAAAAAAATTGTGTACGTTTTCCAAGATATGAATGAAGTATCAGGCAGCCACTAGTATTATAAATCTTTTACAAGATACGGCGATAAAATCGTACGAAGTTGCCGGCAGCCTCTATTACCTAAGGTTTTACTCATTAGGTTTCTGTCTGAAGGTGCGTACAGACCATGTAACATGTTATTTAACTTGTGTTTTATAACATGTCCACACTATGTAACCTTGTTATTCAACATTGCAACATAAAATAATACTGTACACATTATAATAATAATTAAAAAAAAAAAAAAAGATAATAACAATGCAATATAACAATGTTATATAACCATTGTCGTTTGTCGTTCTTCAGTACAATCCACACGATCAAAGTTATATAACATTGTTGTACATATCAATAACATGTTACTATACCATGTTTTATAACATTCATACTCATACTCATTTATTTCATAATTTTCATTACATGTCAACAGAGGTAGTTTCAGTGTCCACATTATGTAAAACATGTTATATAACAATGTTAAATAACATGTTATGTTACATGGTCTGTACGCACCTTGAGCTACAATATTGCGATATTTCATTAGAATCTCTTTAGGTAGGTAAGTAATTTATCAGCTAGGTACCTACCTAGTGTTTAAGCTTAACAATACCTAACTAGAAAAATCTGACATCTGTAGGTATATTAAGGCCTATCTACAAACATCCGCGCCGTGCCTGGAACTTGTCCGGACCGTAGTGTCCGACCGAAGCTTCGGCTTCGGCTTCGGCCACCTTCGGCGAAACCTTCGGCTTCGGCCCAAAAGCCAGCCGAAGCCGAAGGTTTCGCCGAAGATGGTTTTTTGATGAATTACTTAATAAATAAATGATTATTTTTTTACGAATAAATCACAAACTTTTTTTATCATCTTTGAATCCACTTCCATATGAGACAGTCAATATAAACCTTCAATATTGAAGTTTCGAAATAATCTATAACATTAATTGTAGCTTGTAGACAATATTGAACAAAATTACTAAGAGCTTATAAACCTTCGGCTTCGGCTTCTGCCGAAGATTGTGGCGATTGCCGATTAATCGGCTTCGGCCGAAAATAGACCTTCGGTCGGACACTACCGGAACGTGGCCTGTCAGGAGGAAAAAAATACGTCGTCATGACGTGTGTTAAAGAATCCATAGAAAATGTATGGAATGATATTTTTTCTCTGACATGGCCCGGATATGTGTAGAAAGACCATTATAGGTACTAATGTGGGTATTCAATTCAATTCAAAAAAGATTTATTCATAGGTAACCCAAAATCACAAATATAAAAGTATAAAACAAAAAATAAAAACAAAAATATAACAAAAGTAAAAGCAAATTAACTGACTGAAGCTACGCTGACTTCGAAAGGCAGATTCCCCAGAGAAGAAGCCAGCAAGAAACTCTAGAGGTTGCTCTTTTTAAACGGTTTTTTTAAAAATATTGTTTACAAAAGAACAACTTAAATATTATGATCGTGTGGAGCTAGAGCATTTACACACCATGCCCTATTGTCAAAAATAAAATCGTTAATGCTATAATACGCTCTCTGACAAAGAGTCCTCTTAATACAGCGCTTAAATTTAGTTTCCGTTAAATTTAGTACATTATCAGGCAGTTTGTTGTAAAACCGTATACAGTTCCGTTCAAATGAATCATTAATTTTAGTTAGTCTACTACCAGGCATAACAAGTAAGGTAAGTAGGTACAGTCGAATCACTCTTGTCAGTAGGCTTATGTCCCTGGTAGTAGGGACGGGGATAGGAAATAGGTTTCCATCCAAACATGCTCATATCCATTAGCAGTTCACCACAAACTGACTAATATACGGTTGGAGTGGAACGTTAAGGGTGGTTTAATTTTTATTTATTTAACAGTTTATTGTAAGATGATAGTACATAGAGAGAGAAAAAAAAAGTATTGAGTTTAATTGCACTTTTTATGCAATCAACTTTTATAAGTACCTACCTATTGATTAACATTGCAAAACTCTATTAATTTTAATTTAGGTAGGTAACTAACTATGTCTCGGCAACGGGAAAAAATTCAATGCATGCAGCAGGAGGTCAACTCCCGCCAAAAATATCATTTTCGTAATTTCCAATTCCAAAATATCTTTTTTTTTAAACTTTGCATTTGTCTCATGGTCGCATTTTCATTCAGCCTATGTGACTAATATGACGTTGCTTTAAAGGCGATAATTGCGTAAACATTATATTTAGAGGTAATGACAAACCGAGATGTCGCACGTAATTTTTTCATCAAAAATGTAAATTTTATTCGGAAAACTATTATTGTTAAGCTAATTATCATTTCTCACATCTAAATCAACAATACTCAAGGCCAATTTACTTTGTTTTCTAAATATATTACAGCTTTTTTGTCCGTTAAAGTTACGTGTAATTATTGAAGAGGGATTTACCCTTTTTTAGCGATTTTAAAACATTTTACAACTTTGAGAGCTTAGTATATCGAAAAGAAAGGTTTAATAGACCGATTAGCATAAGAATACATTCGCTAAATAAAAGAAATAGCACAAAATACTCACGATTCATCAAATGCGATGCACGAATTATTACACTGTTATTTTCAATCCAATAGTAGAATTTAAGCAGGAAAATCCAACAGGACACTATGATACAATTAGCAGTACACGTCACACTTCACAAGTAGATACTTTCCGTGGAGTTTTCGTGAAAATTTTACACGTTTTCACTATATTATAATCACTCGAATAAGCAGTTTGACTGACGTTCCCTCAGTCAGCCATTTTTCTTTTACGACAACAAAAGCGGGGTGTGTTGCCAGTAACAGGGTAAAATTTCCCGACTTTATTTATTTTACTCTGTTAAGTAGGTACCTACCTCCTTCATGTACAAAGTTCGATTTAGAAAGAATAAGAGGCAATCAATACATTATGAATGTGCATCTTGAAATAAAAAGAGATGGCAATTCAATACAGCTTTATGTACTGAGCGATTACTGTACGAGGAAAGCATAAAGTTTTCTTAACGACCTATTTCGTACCACCTTCTTAGCTAGGGGTGAATGTAGCATGATTGAGCACATTCAAATTAAGATAATTTTCATCTCATCATCCTACCTTTTCATTACAGACACAATACAGTTCAACATTATGAAGAGTTCACCCCACCCACCCCAACTCACCCCACAAAAATTACCCAAAAACAGGGTAAACCTTCAACACTAGCCCCTCACCATTCTTTCCGAGGGGCTCATTCAGCCCGGCTAGTGCTGCGTGCCATAGCGCAAGCGTGCATTGCGACCTCCAAATAGGGCAGTAGGGCATCGACTGTGCTTCGACCAGGCAAGTAGGTCAAATACAGGCCACAGCTTACAGGTGGTTGGTATTATACGTATTCTACTCAATGGCTGAATGGGTACTTTAATTCCTTTGCCTATGTAGCAAATTAAAAAAGTTACGAGCAAAGAGATCGAACGCCTGATTGTAATCTTTTAGCAAAATTTTGTAGGTGTTTTTTTAGTAATGAATTTGTTTCAGGATTTAAAGTTATTTGGTATTTAGGTCAGTTAAATACGCAGTTAAGAATGCAGACGCCCCCTGCGTTTATTGATCTGATTCAGGATAATGAAATGTCACACTTTACGAGTAACTTTTGGTTCAGACATTTTGCGTTTGGCGAATACTAACAATTACTTAGAAAGCCGATAGTAGTAATTATTCATTTAATATTGAGCGGAGCAGTTTTATTCAATTTTACGACTACGAAAGACTGTTTTAACTATAATAGACCTTTAATTCTAATGTACATTTGTGCAATTAGCGTAGGTAAACATAATGAGCAATGTTATTGACTGCATACAAATGTAATTAGAGCTTATTTAAATTTGGTACACAAACTTAATTATTATTCTTCAAGTCAATTATTATATTATTTTTAGTCAATTATTATTTTGACGAAATAACGTCTTTAAAGAGTAAGTTTCAATAGAAAAAAGATTTTCATAAATAGGCACATACTCGAACATATCTATCACGCCTCTCCCTCATCGAGGTAGACAGAGCCTCCTTTGCACTTGCTACGATACAAACACACTTCTTTCACTTCATACACATTCATCGGTTTTATAAGAATAAAAGAGATTCATATTTTCATAATTTATTTTTATCATTATAAAAAGCAAACTTAAATTATAAATAACTTATGTGACTACATCTATATTTTAAAATACTTATATACATTTTTTTTTTTATTCAGACATTGAGCAAACTAAATCCAATTTTTATTCTGAGTAAGTGCTTTATCAGCACTCTTATTTTTTTTATTTAAATAATATTATAGTATTTATTTTAAGCTAAGCTATATTCACAGCCTATTTTATACGTAACATTTGATAATTATAATTATTATAATAGAATCAGACATTTTATAGTGTGCAAATAAATACTACCATAAATTTTTATTATGGCAACACTCAATATTGTCATTTACCTACATTTAAAAATGTAATTAAGCCATGAAAAATAACGTGATATTTCTTAGTTGATAATTTCGAGTGTTGCAATAAAAAAATCATAATAATGGCAACACTAAAATTTGTCATTTACATTGAAACACAACTTTTAGAATATTTTAAGAAACTTTGATCGACGTGAATTACTTATTCGAGTTGAAAACAAAAAGTAAATATCACTTAAAACAATTGGCTTTTACAATATCATTGTTGGTTACTAAAAAAATAAAAAAAACACTCGAATTGAGAACCATCTCTTTTTTTTCCTTTCTGATGATTTTTAGAATAGACCAGTCACTTAATAGACCGGTCGCTTAATAAACCGGTTCCTTAATAGACCGGTCGCTTAATAGACCGGTCGCTTAATAGACCGGTCGCTTAATATACCGGTCGCTTAATAGACCCGTCACTTAATAGACCAGTCGCTTAATAGACCGATCACTTAATAGACCGGTCGCTTAATAGACCAGTCACATCATGGACCATTCACTCAATAGACCAGTCGCTTTATAGATTAGTCGCTTAATTACACCAGTCACTTAATAGACCAGTCACATCGGCTAAAAAATATTAGTCATCGCCAATTAAAAAGGTATATCATTCCGCGGGGTATGCGCCAGTGCGTCATCGACCGTCAGCAGCATGTTGAATGAGAGATAGAGCGCGGCTGCGGACGCTACGTGCCACGCGTCGTGTGTGTCGTAGAACTGGAGGAGACTGCACTCTTGGTTGTGACGGCGGGAGTGACTTTATAGACTAGTCGCTTAATAGACCGGTCGCTTAATAGACCGATCACTTAATAGACCAGTCACTTAATAGACCAGTCATTGATAGACCAGTCGCTTAATAGACCGGTCGCTTAATAGACCGGTCGCTTAATAGACTAGTCACTTAATAGATCGGTCGCTTAATAGACTAGTCACTTAATAGACCGGTCGCTTAATAGACCAGTCACTTAATAGACGGGTCCCTTAATAGACCAGTCACATCGGCTGAAAATATTAGTCATCGCCAATTAAAAAGTAGGTATATCATTCCGCGGGGTATGCGCCAGTGCGTCATCGACCGTCAGCAGCATGTTGAATGAGAGATAGAGCGCGGCTGCGGACGCTACGTGCCACGCGTCGTGTGTGTCGTAGAACTGCAGGAGACTGCACTCTTGGTTGTGACGGCGGGAGTGGGCGGGGGTTTCCTGGGGAAAAAACTAGTTAATGAAATAAAAAAAAAAATATTCTGTATGATGGGTTTGACATCACCTAAAACATTTTTAGGGTTCCAGACCCAAAGGGTGAAAACGGGACCTTATTACTGAGATTCGGAATTAATAGGCATGAAGACAAAAAAAAATAGTCCATCACATACATTATTTTAAAATATTCGACACGTATTTTTTCTTTTTTCTCTTAAACTAAAAATGACAAAGATACACTGGGTTATAGTTGCTCGTGATGTCAAGCTTCAGTACGATTTTAACCGAGGAGTGACGTCAATACTCCGTAACTTTGATGCTCTGTATCTTTGTATTTATTTATATATTTGATCAGGTAAAAAATGTGTTTCAAATATTTTTTAATAACCTAAAAGACGGACTAATTATAATGACATTTTTTTATATAGTCATCATCCCTATTATACTGGGTGTAACAGAAACGGGGTATAAAGCCGAAACACAGCGATAGTCCTTATGAAACTGAACAACTTTCCCCAAGGAACATGGGTCGTAACGTAACTCGAAAAAAATTAAGGATCGCCCATACTTACTCGATCAGCTGATCGGACATTTTGTATAGGGAAACGATTTTTTTTTTCGAGTTGCGACCCATGTTCCTTGGTGAAAGGTGTTCAGTTTAATGAGGACTATCGCTGTGTTTCGGCGTTATACCCCCTTTCTGTTACATCCAGTTTTAATAAATGAAATGCATTAATTTTAAATTAAATGTAATTGTAATAATAAAGACACTTCTCTCATTACGATACTTCGAGGCGATTCAAGTATCCTGCAAGTCTCGAAGTCACCGCGAAGTATCTCACATACATTTGAATGTATCGCACACTACGATACCGGTATAATGTATGTGAGATACTTCGCGGTGACTAGTCTTCGAGGTGGAGGATACTTGAATCGCCTCGATGTATCGTAATGGGAGATTACTTATTTTTTGTTTAATTAATTAATTTACTTATAAATATAAATAATTTACTTAAAAATACTAAACCAATAAACAATAATAATTAATTTTCCACTCACCGACCACTTAGTATTAGACCGAAGGAAGAGCGAGAGAGCGAATATCCAATGAGCGTGCGCAAGAACGAGATACAACCACGTGTGTACCATCAGCCGCTCTCTCGATAGTAACTTCATACTAACGTAGAAGAGTGTGTAGAGAATTGTATTGCCCATTAGTATAGCTAAGACGTGCCGGGCGAAATCTTTATTGTGTTCGTATAGGCTGAAAAAAAAGATATATACATACATATCTTAATTTAAAAAAGAGTGAGGTCGAAGACTGAGCGACAGAACAGGTGACCCCCGTTCGGCATCGTTCTTGGTGCAAAGGTTGGCCATCGCCATTCAGCGTGGAAACGCGGCGAGCGTCATGGGCACCTTTGCACCGGGAACGACCAGTCTTATTATAAAACTAATTTCCTGAATTACTAACTACATTAAAAAAATAGGTACTTTAAACAACTTAACACGCTTTAGCTCACACTAAACATGCTCCAACATCAGATCAGTTCCAAAGTACCATATTATTGTATTGTCATCAGAACTCAGAGCGTGTGCAAAATTTCATCCTATTCGAAGACCGGGAAGTCAAATTAAGATTCCAAGATTTGTTTACAATCGAGCAAAAAATAACGTTTGTTGTTGGGAGCCTCCCTTAATTATTATTTATTATTTTTAGTATTTGTTGTTTTAACGGCAACGACAATACATTATTTGTGAAAATTTCAACACTCTAGCTTTAACGGTTCATGAGATACAGCCTGGTGACAGACGGACGGACGGACAAACAGACGGACGGACAGACATACAGATTGACAGACAGACGGACAGTCAAGTCTCAGTAATAGGGTCCTGTTTTCACCCTTTGGGTACGGAACCCGACAAATAGAGTTCATATATGTTATACTGTTTGTTTTGTTTTTGTTTTATGTTATTTGCCGTGCCCTAATCAGGGTCCATATTTGGTACTTTATGTTGTTTATAAGATCTGTAAAAACCTATGGAGTGCAATAAATCATTGAGTACTGAGTATAGGTACTTATTGTGGTAGGTAGTTCTGTGGCAGAATGAAGTACTTACCCATAGCTAGCTAAACACCAGTTAGCAACATTAGCGATCCCGAGTAGAACAGCCCTAGCTTTATAATTAGGTATAAACGCTTGTCGGCCGTGTGTGCGGATTGATGACCATGCTCGGGTGGGGATCTTGTGATCTAGAATAATAAATATACTTACTCATATTGAGAACGAGAAACTCAAGGTAATCTGGAAGCAAAACTCATAGACAAAAAGTGGAGAAAGAAAATTTCAAAGGAGGTGCCATACCGTCTGGATCTGTGTGCCTGGTCTGGCGCAAAATGGCTACCTTTTTGTATGGAATTTCTTATCGTTTGACATGACAGGTTATCTACCAAGAAAACTATGAAAAACTTGCGCCAACCTTGGCATGCTGTCATAAACTAATTTGTATATGAAAAAAATGGGGCCACTTGAAATTTTTCTATCTTGAAACGTTGATTCCGTACGCTTACGTTGTTATTTCTTTAAACCAAACTCCGAGAAATGGACGAACAACCAAGCTTAAACGTCCCTTCTGATGACTCGTCGACATATACATATATGTCATATACATACCAATCTTAAATTTCCCCACATAGTAAATCTTCACAGTCAACACAAAGCAAGTAGCTAGATGAATCACTGTGAACGCCACCCAGAAATACACGCTCGGGTACATTATGCCGTACACACCTGGAATAAGATTCAAAATTCATTGATAAGAACATCGATCAATAATTAGGACTAAATGAGGTCTAAGTAACAAAAAAACTCGAAAGATGAATTAAATGAGGCCTATTTTTTTTTCTACCTCAGTGGCACTACCGACCCAGTGATATAATTAGGTATCATAGTGATACAGTTAATCCAGTGTCACTTCCACCCAGTGATACACTAAACCAACACTCACTCTTACCTCAGTGTCTCATCTACCTCAGTTCCACTCCTAACCCAGTGTTACACTTACCCTAGTGTCACACCTACCAGTGACACAACTACCCCAGTGCCACACTTACCCTAGTGACACACATACCCCAGTGCCACTTCAAATTCAGTGTCTCATCTACCCCAGTGCCACACCTACCCCAGTTTCTCACCTACCCCAGTATCACACCCACCCCAGTATCTCACCTACCCCAGTGTCATACCTACCCAGTGACACTTCCACCTACGAGTCTCATCTACCCTAGTGTCACTCTCACCCCAGTGTTTCACCTACCCCAGTGTCACAATTACCTCAGTGTCTTTCCTACCCAATTGACACATCCCCCCATTACTCACCGATTGCCATAATAACCGCGAGCAGCAGGAACGTTGCGTGTGCGCCGGCGTTGACGTCAGGATGTCTGTTCTGATATAACTTCACCATACACACTACAGCTATCACGTACATGAATGACGAATCTGTGAAGAAAAAAAACCTAGATGAGTACCTAGGTAATAGATAGATAGATATACTGGGTCACTGGGTGTAACAGAAAGGAAATTATTTTTTTTCGAGTTACTACTCATGTTCCTTAGGGAAAGTTGTTCAGTTTCATGAGGACTATCACTGTGTTTCGGCTTTATACCCCCTTTCTGTTACACCCATCGTTTGACAGGTCATCTACCAAGAAAACTATGAGAAAACTTGACGCAACCTTGGCATGCTGTCATAAACTCATTTGTATGAAAAAAAAATGGGGCCACTCCTCATTGCTATAACCTATAACAATTACTAAAAAAAAACTTACCAAACTGAAAGTTCATCTTGTTTGGACATAGATGGTAGCACGCGGATAGTACCCCCTCCATAACTAGTGATAGACCCATAGAGTAGAATAGACCAAAGTGCTGGGGTATACCTAGATGCTGGGGACAAGAGTAAACATACATACATATCTGTCACGTCTGGAATATCGTTAGCGGTGTGGACTTGGTAAATCTTAATTAGATTTTTATATTTTATTTTTTATAATTTAGCTAAACGATGGAGCGACGACCTACGCTCATTCAAGGAAGATTGGTGGGAAGCAGCTTATAACAGGAGTGTTTGGAGAGGCATGGGAGAGGCTTTTGCCCAGCAGTGGGAAGAAAAAAGATAAAAAAAAAAAAAAATTTTGCTCCCATGAGGCTGGCATAGCTACTTAGAGTGGTTGAAGCCTCATCAAAAATTATATTAAAAAAAAATAATAATTTATTAATACACTAGAGGCTGCCCGCGACTTCGTACGCATTATCGTCATCATATCATTGTAGGCCAGTTAGCGTAGTCGGTAGTGCGTCTGCCTCATACGCACGGGTCGCGGGTTCGATCCCCGCTGGTTAACAAACATTTGTGAGATGAGCATAAATGTTTGTTCCGTGTCTGGGTGTTATATATTTATTTATCTATGTATATTTATCAGTCTCTGATACCCATAGTTCAGGATTTGCCTAGTTTGGGGTCAGATGACCGTGTGTGAAATGTCCCCCAACATTTATATTTATTTATTATAATATTGTAAAGTTTCATCAAAATCTATTCAGTGGTTTTGCGTAAAAGAGTATCAAACATCCCCACATCCATCGGCACAAACATTGACATTTATAATATTAGTAGGAAGTCCAAGAGCTCTCTTAAATACACGAACGAAGTAAGAACTAGTATAAATAAACATACCTGATTCCCATAACAATCCTTCTTCTGTCTCTGTCGCACTTGAGTCATGAAAGCGAGACCGAGCACCACGTAGCCGACATTACTAAACACGTGGTTGAAGTCAGACAACGCGCCGAGAGGGTGAGCGCATAAGAAATTGTAGTAACATAGGTCTTGGTTGCCTGTGCTTAGCACCATCTATGGAGAGAAGTCATTTGATAAAGAAAAAGTTATTAAAAAAATCTAAGGACTATAAAAAAGACACTTCATAAAAGGAATGTCACAAAAATTTTTGACATGACACTAAGTTTGATGCCGTGACACTAAATTTGATGTAGTGACACTAAATTTGATACAATATTAATTCAAATTGTTGTTATGACACTAAAAATGTTGCCATGACATTTGATTTGACGCTATGACACTAAAATTGATGGCATGACACTATAATTTATGCTATGACACTAAAATTCTAAACACGTGGTTGAAATCCGACAACGCGCCGAGAGGGTGCTAAAAATGCTGCTATTGCACCAAAATTACTGCTATGTCACTAAAAATGCTGCTATTGCACCAAAATTACTGCTATATCACTAAAAATGCTGCTATTGCACCAAAATTACTGCAATGTCACTAAAAATGCTGCTATTGCAACAAAATTACTGCTATATCACTAAAAATGCTGCTATTGCAACAAAATTACTGCTATGTCACTAAAAATGCTGCTATTGCACCAAAATTACGGCTATATCACTAAAAATGCTGCTATTGCACCAAAATTACTGCTATATCACTAAAAATGCTGCTATTGCACCAAAATTACTGCTATGTCACTAAAAATGCTGCTATTGCACCAAAATTACTGCTATGTCACTAAAAATGCTGCAGTTGCACCAAAATTACTGCTATGTCACTAAAATGCTGCAATTACACTAAAATAAAAATGCTACTATTGAGCCACAGATTGTTTAAAAGTATTAAATACTTACTCGTTGATAGGTAAGTAGTAATTGTACTACTGGTAGTGAATACACAACTGCCACTGTAAGGGCACTCCAGAAATACCTAAAATTAAAAAAGAAACTAATGTTTTAATTCAAAGTAGGAACACTAGGTCACCTGATACGACACGACGATTTTGTAAAAAAACATCATGGAAGGAAAAGTAGAAGGTAAACGGAAGAGAGGGAGGGAAGACTTACATAGATCAAATAAAAGAGGGAATAGAAGTTGTGTCGTATCAGGTGCTCAAACGGACGGAGAATAGAGAATAGAGCAGAGTGATGTAGACTACACCGACAAGAGTGACGCTTTTAGATATGTATTAAGATGAATGATGATGAAGCGGTGGCAGCCCAGTTGGTAGAACGCTTGCCTCGAACTTTCGAGGGCGCGGTTTCGAATCCTGGTGCGGGCACGTATCTCTGAGTTTATTTTCTCATGTACGGATCAATTCATTCGATTACCACTTGCTAACGGTGAAGGAAAACATCGTGAGGAAACCTGCATGCACCAAAGAAGAAATTCGAAGTTGTATGTGAAATCCGCCAACCCGCAGTTGGCCAGCGTGGTGGATTACGGCCTAATCATTTTCTGTATGAGAGTAGGCTCGTGCCCCTCGGTGAGGACATATATGGGCTGATAACGAACGAACGATGATGAGGAACACTGGGTCACCTGATCGATTAAAAAATGTTCTCCCATACATTTAACACTATCAGTTGGTGCATTTTGTATGGGGAGTTCGAAAATTTTCAATGATTTCGAATTTGGTCCCGTAGTAAAAGTTGTTTGTTATCACGAGTACATGCATATCCTTTTCTATCGTTCACTAATTTAAAGTCACCTGTATAAAGCGCTAACCATATATTTCCGGAAACACGTCGCTGACAGAACACGACAAATATCGGTTACAAAAAATTGTATGAAGTTGTTCACACAGCTCCGTGTCAGTGTTATCCGTGTTCAGAGACAGGTCTGCCGTTCTAGTTCCAGCCGTTCCAGTATAGATGCCTGACGCGGAGCTGTGTGAACAAGTTCATACAATTTTTTGTAACCGATATTTGCCATGTTTCATCAGGGACGTAAATGAAAAGTGTTTTATTCAAAAATAGACAAAATTCATTACTCTTTTTTAACCTAAAACTACTGCCGGTTCACTACCTGTATAGCCGAGAGGAAGAAGACGGCAAGAAACCTTCGGCACAGGGCCCTACGTTATGTCCAGTATATCTTATTTTTTAAATCGAGACACTTATATACAATTACATGTTGACTTAACTTGTTATCACAGTCATTTACATGAATATCACAGTACGAGTAGTTTGTTTTTAGTATTCCTGAAAATGTGTGGATAGCCCTTAAAAATGCGAACCGCGTAGGCGGGGCACCCGCTAATGCGTTAGAGCCCTTACCTGTTAGAACGTCGACAAGTGATATAATTTGGCACTTTACTTAATTCCGCTAAAGTTAAAATATTTGGCATCGCCTCAGGCCATTCTGGTTCTTGATCAGAGTCGTCTGAAAAAAAAGATCATACATATACAGGGTGTAACAGAAAGGGGGTAAAAAGCCGAAACACAGCGATAGTCCTCATGAAACTGAACAATTTTCCCCAAGGAACATGGGTCGTACGTAACCCGAAAAGGATCGCCCATACTTACTCGATCAGGGGGCTTAGCACGGCGTACCGCGACAATTATCTCACGTATGTTGTCCTTATCACATTTAAAACTATAGACAGAGACGTAAGCGTGACAAATGCATGACAACGTCTCGTCACGGAGTGCCATGCTAAGCTAGCAGCTGATCGGACATTTTGTATGGGGAGACGTTTGTTTTGTCAGTCGCGGTTCAAATGCGAGAGAGTGCATTTTAAATTAAAAATTTTATTAAGTCTTTAGTTAGTACAAATACCATCATTTTCTGTCCGTAATATTGGTTCACTCTCTGGAACGTCTACTCTAGATGTCGACGGCTCTGGCAGTACCTCTACCACGGTCACTTCTTCTGTAAGTTAAAAAAAAACCTTATAGTTTCCATTTTAGTTATATTTTCAGGGCATGTTATTTTACGTCTGAATAACTATGCAAATAAGTACTATTATTGAAAACACAGTTTATTTTGAAATCAGGATCTTTTGTCACGTGGCGGAAATCGGAGCTAACGATATCATCTTGTAAATTATCATTATTTTGAGTTATTTATTCACCACCCACGTCCTCATGACAATGTCACTCAAGTGCCAATAGATCCTTGTAGCACTGTATTACTATTCAAAATAAAGAGTCAAAGACCAAAAAAAAAACATGTTTGTTGTATGGGAAGCCTTCTTAATCATAAATCATCTCTTGGCCCTGTAGTGGGGACGTAAAAAGGGATGATGATGATGAGGCTAATGCCCCTGTGGTGGGGACGTTAAAAGGGCTGATGGTGATGATGATGAGGCTAATGCCCCCGTGGTGGGGACGTTAAAAGGGATAATGATGATGATGAGGCTAATGCCCCTGTTGTGGGGACGTTAAAAGGACTGATGGTGATGATGATGAGGCTAATGCCCCTGTAGTGGGGACGTTAAAAGGGCTGATGATGATACTTACCAGTACAACTACAACTAGGTATGTAGACGACCAGCGCGAACAAAGCCAGGAGAACAGTAAGAGCTAGCAACACCACGCACGCTATTAGATACTCCTTGTATGAGATAGTTGCTTTTATGTGGAACCTGATAGAAAACAATTTAAAACAAAGGATAAATATATTTATATAATATAATCTATAAGGATGATTGTAATAGGGATGATGACTACATTCGAAAATTCAAAAAATAATTAGTCCATCTTTTAGGCTATTAAAAAATATTTGAAACACGTTTTTTACCTGATCAAATACACAAATAAATACAAAGATACTGAGCATCAAAGTTACGGAGGGGGGGCATTGGCGTCACTCCTACGTAAAAATCGTACTAAGGCGTGACGTCATGAGCAACTTTAACCCAGTGTATCTTTGTCATTTTTAATTTAAGAGAAAAGAAAAAATACGTGTCTAATATTTTAAAATAATAATCTATGTGATGGACTAAAACATTTTTTTAGTCATCATGCCTATTGAAACAAAGGTTAAATAATTAAAGGGCTGGCGCACACCTGACGGAGCGCAGCGCAGAGCATTTTTGATTGTCATATTATTATCGACATTGTTCTCATTAGAATAATATTCGAAATCAGTTAACACAACAAATGAGCATCGGAGCGTCTACAAGCGAATGTTGTGTTAACTGATTTTGAATATTATTCTAATAAGAACAATGTCGATAATAATATGAGTAGTATATATATGTATGTTCTAGCTCACTTTTGTGGTGGAGGAAGTGACGTAACTGGTGGAGGATGTGTAAGTACCTAGAGTGACGCAAGTAGCTGGAGTGACGTGGTCGGGGGCGCGGATGTGGTGCCGTATCGGTCGCCTGCACTACCGTTTAGGTAGATGTCAATATTTTTTACGCTTATAAAATGTACGTTTGTGATGAATATGGTATAGTGTTCACCATATATAATATAATCTATCACGTCACCAAATGTACCTACTATAAGATAAGGAGCTAAATAAAATGTTCTTCGACGTGATAACAACAACTGTTTTAACTTTGAAGAAAAAGATTTATTTTTTCTGTTTGATCGAGTCGAAATAATACCTACCTACCGATGAATGTGCATGTGAACCAAATTCTTATCAGTAACAGCAGTGGTGCTGTGGTTAGAGCTTTACAATGAAGTTACATTGTTGTAATCGATGAAGGAATTGAGTGGGTGCATCCTGCACGTGTATGAAAAGAGTGATTCAGCAGATGTATGTGAGATTTCGTTTTACGTTGAATTTATTGAGTATCTCAGTGTAGATTTAATAGTTCTAGATTACAGTAGTGGAGTAAATACTTAAACATGATTTTATCGAATATAATCCTGCTAACGGTGTTTTTCAACAATTCAAAATATTTCGGGAAGGAGGAGGGAAATGGTTGAAGTTCCAGCATTAGAAGAAGACGTATTGTTCCCAATGTGAACGTGCTCATATTCACACTGATAAGTAATAAAAACCGGCCAAGTGCGAGTCGGACTCGCGCACCGAGGGTTCCGTACAAACCTGCAAGGTTTACAAAGTTCGTTCATTACGACAATCGAGTCATAACTATGGAAAAAGTAATAAGTTTATATTTATTAAAAAATATATATTTTGTAATGTAACTAAAAATTTAAGGTTTTCGGAATTTTTCCTTTATGTGTGGTATAAAACGTTGCTTCATGCCAAATTTCAAGATTCAAGGTCGACTGGAAGTACCCTTTAGGTTTTGATTCCCTTGCAAGTACTTGCGAGTTTCAAAATATGCAGCTTAAATTGCTGTTTCTTTTGATTGCGTTGACATAGAAGTTTGATTTTGCTACAGCTTAAAGGTATTATAGACCTGAGTATTTGGTATGAATTTCAATTTAATACCTCTACGCGTTTATGAGGAAATGGGTAGTAAGTTTAAGATTATTAAAAAAAAAAATATTTTGTGATGTAACTAAAAATTTATGGTTTTCGTAATTTTTCCTTTATCTATGCTATAAGACGTTGCTTCGTACCAAATTTCAAGATTCTGAGTTCACGGGAAGCACCCTGTAGGTTTTGATTCCCTTGCAAGTGTCGAAAATTTGCGGCATAAATGGCTGTATCTTTTGATTGCGTTGGCTTAGAAGTTTGATTTTTTCACAGCTTCAAGGGACAGTAGACCTGAGTAATTGATATAAATTTCAGCTTCATACCTCTACGCGTTCCTGAGAAAAAGGGTCTTGACAGACGGACGGACGGACGGACAGACGGACAACAAAGTGATCCTATAAGGGTTCCGTTTTTTCCTTTTGAGGTACGGAACCCTAAAAATGAAATAACGTAACTTACTTTTAGTTTTTTATTCAACATTATAAATCCTACAATGCTATACAATACAAATAGGTACTATTTACTACATAAAGAAAAAATACAGATGACACGTATTGACACGTAGGTACATGAAGTATTACATAGGTATTTCACAACAGCTGAAATCATAACACTTTATTGTTTTTATCAATCCAACTTTTTTCATTCATCCCCAACCATTTAACGTAGACTTTATTACCTTTCCGCTTCAATATCTTTTCCACGAGATAGACATCTGAATCTTTCACTTTTTGCAACTCTTGCTCATAGAAAGCACCCATGATCGGTTCGCGCTTAGTGTCTTGAAGTAGGTATGTGGGTGGGTTAGTATTTTGCACTTTGACTATTTGAAATATCTCCGTACTCCAGTTTCCGGTGTAACCCTTATCAAATACTGATTTATATTTACTTATTCGCACATTATCGTTAACCTTAAACTTGTTGCGTGCTTTAACCTTGATGTGATTGTACACTCCAGATAAAAGTTTATCTGCATTGTTCCGGTTGACAGATTTAGGCGCCATGCCGATAGTACGATGTACTTTAGTATTGTATTTTTCCAACAGTTTACTCAAATAGTTGATCCATTTGTAGACACCTTTCAAACTGAAGTGTTGCCAAAGCCAATTTTTGAGTGTTCTAATAAGTCTTTCCACTATAGAAGCTTTCTTAACGCTAAACGTAGAGTAGTGATTAATATTATACTTTTCCATTAGCGATTGGAATTTAGTGTTGAAAAACTCAGTACCATCATCTGACTGTACATTTTTAGGTTTTCTCTTTTGCGAGTTTTGAAGGATTCTCATCATCATCTTTGTGACTTCTTCAGCTTTTTTAGTCTTCAACGGCTGCGCCCAGGCGAATTTCGAGAAAGTATCTATACAAACCAGTATGTATTTGTGACCGGCGTTTTCTCTAGCTTATTTTTGCATATCGATAAGATCTATCTGCCAGGTATCATCCAATCCTTTCTGTATGAATCGTCGTCGAGGAAAATTCTTCCTAGCATATTTATATATTTCTCTCACCACTTGAGCTTTACTCATAATTCAGTTTCGTAATCTATTTTTTTATCGCCGTCGCGGTGTTTGCCAACGTTGACGATGACGACGACGACGACGACGGCGACGACTTCACCGTCTCCGTTGACGTCGGTGTTGTAATTACGGGCTTAGATTCGATTTTCCTCTTTTTACTATCACCACCAACGTTCTCTTTGTTGTTTTTAGAAGATGTTATGTTCTTTTTCGATTCTATTATTTTCTTAAGTAACTCCAATTGTTTCTGTAGATTAGCTATTTCCGCTTTATTGGTTTTAATCTTTGTTAAACATGTATTAAAGTTAACTTCTAGTTGATCTTTAGTGATAGCATCATTCTTACGCACACCATTAGCGATAGATGTAATTCGTTTATTTTTACAATCGATGATGCGTTTATCTCTTCCACTGTTACCACCTTCGAATTCTGAATATTCTTTGGAATTACCGCTATATAAGTAATGACCAAACTTGTTGACGGGCATGTTGTTTATGATAATGCGCTCAGTTGAACATCGTTTTTTATCTTATAATAATACCTGCTTCAACGAGTTCTTCGATTATTGAATTAATCTCATTTTCATGTCCGCTGTTACCAGCATTTTGCGATGCGATAAGTAAACGTAGTCTAGCAACCAACTCATTCGGATCATCCCAATAAACATAATCCGTCTTAGGATGAAACTGCTTCAATGTTAAAGATATACCTTTTCCATGTTTTTCTGATAGTGCAGTCGATGACGATGATGATAGCGATGATGGTGAGGTGACGGTTTGCTTCTTGATATATTTTTTATATTTTTCACCTCTATGTCCCACCACTTGTCCACCGGGTTCAAAATTACGTCGATGAGCGTGTGTCACGCTCAAAACCCTATTAAAATTTTCCTTATCTTTTGAATTAATCAGTTTAGCATTAGGATGTTTCTGAAAGAGTAATTCAGCGAATCCTGGAGTTAGTTTATACTTTTTACCCGCAATCTGTATGTTTTCAAAGTCATCTATGAAATGTACAGCTTCCCTACCGAGAAACGCTTTCTCTTTATCAAAATATATAACATCATATTGGGGTTGTGCGAGCGTTCCCTGTTTATTACGATGATCAATGTGTCTCTGTAATAATTGATGATTTATGTTCATCGACGACGGTGGACCTGTTGCTGTTTTTGATGGTGGTGGTGGTGGTGGTGGTTGTGGAGATGGTACCGGTGATAGCTGTAAAGTTTCTTCGTATACACTATCATCATCATCATCATCATCATCATCAGTATTTTCTCCAAAACTTTTTTCTTCATCTTCATGTTCACTCTTAACAGATTCATCGTTATCATCGTCATTCTTATCAAATTTACTTTCAGTTTTTATTTTAGATTTATTTTCAAGTTTGATTTTTGTTTTTTCATTTGCATGTTCCAACTTGTTATTACTTAGCAGCAGTGAGTTGAGCGGTTCAGTGATTGGTTTAAAAGTTTTCTCAAGCGATTCCGTAAGCAATGAATCATTATTTTGAATTGCTTTTAATTTAGCTTTAACCGCCTTGACTGAAGTAATGAGTTTTCCTTTCAACTGTTTATCACCAAATATCCGTTCCGAACTAGACATGACGGTATAATGTTAGATCTTTAAGAAAAATGATGCTTTTATAGCTACTCATCATCATCATCATCATCGTCGTTAAGTGAGATGAAATTGTCAAAATTTTTACGATAACGTCCCCTATTCATTTCACAATCTTTGTTGATGAGAATAAAAGAAAAGCGTTCCTTCCAGCATCGTCTGCAAATTTTATGGAATTTTTCCCATGACATATCTGTATTTACGTGATCATCGTAAGCGTGTCGCAAGTTTAAATCATCCTGTTTGAAGAGTAAAATCAGGTTTGCATTATCACGCACTAGCTGTTTAGGTATTTTGCTATACGTTTGACAGAGATAAAAACACTCCATGTTTCGATGACGACCCATAGAAAAGTATTGACGTATCGCTTCTTGATCCTCAAGCGCTACATCATCGAATACGATGACACTGTTCAGTTCAGCGTCTTCGGGTGGAACCACTTCACTTTTTTCAGAACATTTATAAAAATTTAATCCATCTACACGTTTAAAGACTTCATCTAGGAATATATATTTTGGTTGAAGTAGAGATTTGGAATACAAATAAACTGATTTGTACTTTACAGCAGACGGATCAAGGAGGAGGGTGAGTAATACATTTGTTTTACCACAGTTGGATGGTCCGCAAATCAAACATCTAATACTGGAAGGCAGTAGTGCACCATGTTTACCCTCCTCCCCCCAACCACCATCGCTCCCACCTTTTTCATTTTTAAAGCTCCAAATTTTTACATTTAAACGCGTCGGTTGCACTTTAAACTTCATTCTTATGTGGTCTCGGTACGCGAATGAATGTGTTTATTTTTACATCGTGAATAAATACCAATTCATCCATCAAAATGTTTAGTTCTATTTTTAGTTTAAGAGAAGATAAACCACTACCTACCAAAGAAGATTTGCAAGGTATATCAAAAGGATTTCTCTTGAAAACATTCAGCAATCAATTGTATAAAGTTGAGGACGATCTACCTGAGCACTTGCGAAACGACCCTGAGATTAGTGAGTACTTTTGCTGTCAAGAACACGAGTTTTGGGATACCTCCGATCCAAACGCAACGCAAGTGGATTACGGCGGACCTAATATACGTAAAAGCTGTACCGGTTGTATAAGAAAAAAGAAAGAACAACAACTACAACAACAAGAGGTTGATATCAAAGAAACGGTTGAAAGTTCTCAAGAAGAGAATTATCCTACGGATGTTTTAGCGTATAAAAATGTTAGTACCTAGTAGAAGTGTTTCATTCAATCGAGAACATCAATCGAGAAGAGGTGCTGGATTTGTCAACAGTTTGATAAATAATTTACCTTTTGAATTACATCTCCCCAATTACAACTATTGCGGACCCGGCACTAAACTACGTGAACGACTGTTACGTGGCGACAAGGGAATCAATCAGCTGGACGAGGCGTGCAAACGTCACGATATCGCCTACGCAAACAACCCATCGTCATTGGAGGCGCGGCATCGAGCGGATTTAGAGTTGGCGGCGGAAGCGGAGAAACGGTTTCGCGATAAAACCGCTCGCTTTGGGGAACGAGCGGCCGGTTTTGCTGTTAACAAAATCATGAAGTTCAAGGTGAAGCGGGGTATGGGTATATCATTCGCTAAAGTGGTGCAAAACAGTCGGCGAGCTGTAAAGAAACACATGTGCAGTCGGAAAAAGCAATCGGTTGATAAGAACAGCCTACTGAGAACCGCTATGAAAGCGGCCCGTAAAACAATCAAAAACCGCTTCGTAAGAACCCCTCGAGTGATCCCTTTACCGAAAACGGGCGGTTTTATCCCGTTGATACCACTGTTGGGCGCTTTAGCCGCTACCGGTACCCTAGCCGGTGGTGTAACCACCGCAGCTAAAAATATCTATGATATGATCTCGAAGAAAAAACAGGGTGAACAAAAAGTCGGTAAAGGATTATACCTTCGACCATACAAACAAGGTATGGGGTTGTATTTAAGTCCGTACTCTCCAAAAAACTGAAAATGTACCCCCTCCCCGCCACCGCCAACAATAATGATGACGAACATCATCGTCTTCTACCGCCGAGGAATAAACCTCTCACCGACATCGACATAGTGAAGTGTGTACGCAGACTGAAAATTCCTTACTTTAGAGGTGTATTCATGAGAGACACTCTTCCGCATCATGGTAAACCGTGGCTCAACGAGTGCGGTGTCATCAACTTGGATACGATAAGGGGGGTGGGTACTCACTGGGTGGCGTACGCTAAAATCGGAAATCGATGTATATTCTTCGACAGTTTCGGCGATCTGAGACCGTTTAAAGAGTTTCCCCTATACATGAAGAGGAGTGGTGATAGGATTAATATTGAATATAACTATACAAATCTTCAAAAGGAAAATCAAGTAAACTGCGGACATTTATGTTTAATGTTTCTGTATAATATGAAACGTTATTTCACAAATAAATAGATGAATAAGCGAATACATGTTTCATTCCCTTATCAACCTTTTATATGCATGCGTGTGTGCTGTAGCGTAGTGGTGACGATAACGACGACGACGACGACGACGTCATTTGGGTACACATACTAACAATGTCATCATCATTTTCTATTACGCTTAGCGGTGAATCATCTGAGTTATCCGCAGACTATATGCCTGCGATAGAGTTGAAGAATGGTGAGTTTGAGTGTGGATTGATTTATTTGAAGACATACAATTCGATACCGAACATTGATAAGCATAATAATCTATTCCACTATGGAGAAAACGTAATAGAAGTACCTGAGGGCGCTTATGAGGTGAACGATATATTCAAATATATAAATAGTGAAATATCAAAACAATCGAAGGACGCCTACGATTTAATCGATATGGAGGCTAATATGAACACGTCTCAGTGTATGGTGTATTCTCCAAAACTAGACATCTATTTCAATCGACGGAATAGTATCGGTTCTCTGCTCGGTTTCTCACCGCGGGTTCTTGAGCCGGGTAAGATACATTTATCCGATAAACCGATCAATATATTGAGCACAAACACTATAAGAGTAGAGTGTAGCATAATAGAGGCTTCATTCATTAACGAAAGACCCGCTCACGTATTACACGAATTTTCACCCTCCGTACCGCCCGGCTATCAAATAATCGAGTGTCCTTCGAACGTTGTATACCTACCAGTAAAGGGTACTACTATTAATCGTATTAATGTACGTCTTGTGAACGAGCACGATAATCTCGTTAATTTTAGAGGTGAAAATATATCCTTGAGGCTTCATATTAGAAGAACACCCATCACTTCATAATCATCACAATGATAGTCTATAAAAATGATGGTGTATATCAGAATGGGATCAGTCAAAGCGTGCAAGCGTCAGCAGCGAGTACATATCCTTCAACATCAACATCATCATCATCACTACAAGAGACATCGGTAAAATATAAAAAAGAATTATCTAAGGAAAATAAGTTGTTTCTAAAAGCGCTTAAATTAAAAGTAGTTTCATAAACATCATCGCTGCCGCCGTCGTCAATACTATGCCTTCAAAGTCAGTTTTACATATCACTGAAAAAGTGCATTTCGATGAGAGTATAGAAAGCGTTGAGATTCACTCATACAATCCATATCATAACTCGTTTAATAACAACGATGATATTCGTATATGCATCAATAGACAAGACTTAATCGTACTGCCAAGCGAGAGCTATCTACTTGTAGAAGGAAAAGTGAACAGTGATACCGTATTCGTGAACAACGCGCCAGCTTTTCTGTTTCAAGAGATTCGCTATGAACTTAACGGTGTGGAAGTGGACAGATCGAGAAACTGCGGTATCACCACCACCATGAAGGGACTTCTCTCCTACACCAAAGGATCTGAACATGCCTTGGAAAACGCTTGTTGGAACACGGGTGCTATAGCAGCCATTACCGATGGTGATTTCAGTTTTTCAATACCACTCTCACATTTCCTAGGATTCGCCGAGGACTATAAGAAAGTTATAATGAACGCTAAGCATGAGCTAATTCTCAACCGATCCAGTACCAATTTGAATGCAGCAACTTGTGCGGTGGGTAAGGAAATATCTATTGAGATTTCGCGCATAGTATGGCGTGTGCCCACCATCAAGGTGTGCGATGAAGAAAAACTTCGTCTCATGTCCATTGTGGAGAAGAATGTACCTATTCCTTTAGCGTTCCGCACTTGGGACCTCTATGAATATCCACTATTACCAACATCACAAAAACATGTATGGTCGATAAAAACCGCTACAGAAATGGAGAAACCACGTTTCATCATTATCGGATTGCAAACGGCTCGAAAGAATGAAAAGCATAAGGATATGAGTCATTTCGATCATTGCAATCTAACAAATTGTAGAGTATATCTAAACTCACAATACTTTCCCTATGAAGCGTTTGCAGCCAACTTTGAGAAAAACTCGTACTCACTGCTTTACGATGCGTTTGTGAATTTCCAAAGAGAATATTATGGAGTGCGGGAGGTGAGACCGGAAGTGAGTACATCACACTTCAAAACCAAGTTCCCGCTGATTGTTATTGACACATCGCGACAGAACGATAGTACTAGAACCGGTGGTGGTGCAATCGATGTGAAACTGGAAATGGAATTTTCCAAAAATGTTCCTGGCAACACCAGCGCGTATTGCTTGATAATAAACGACGCACTCTTCGAGTATAGCATACTCTCAGGAAGTGTAAGAAAGATTTCACAATAATAAAATAATAGAAATTGAATTAGTCTGTGACCAACTGTCACCGTGTGTCTACGTCTCCTCATGGCTTATTATCACCGCCTTTTATCTCCTCCAATAATGAGTGCTGATGATGGCTCATTATGGAATGATCAGTGTACCTATGCGAAATCACACTACGATCTAGAAAATGGATTCTACATCTCCCTGTATCTCAACCAAGATTTGGAGGTGAAAATAGATTTTTGTGGAATTCTTCAGCTCAGCGCGGACGAGTGGTTTTCCATTATTGTGAAGAATAAGGAAATTATTACAAGTTTTCTTTCGTGCAGTATCAACGCACCTATTGCATCACTACCATCGACTACCGTCGCCGCTGCCACCGGGCTCGGAAGATTTGATCTAATTCTATCTATGAATGATCATCGTTATATGCTAATCTTCTCTAACAATTTCCAAACCTCAATCACAATAAACTATGAGAAGTGGTTTAGTATTTTGAACATTGCACCGTGTATAACGCAACGGATCAATCTTCTTCATAAGCAACTTCGGCCGGCCTACGAGAATCGAATCAACTTTTTCGAGAAGCACCTACGCAAAATACAACCGACCACCCTTCAAGCGACTCGGACGATCCTCGAGGAGAGATGTGATCGGAATTCTATTGTAGATTTAGAAATTATAGCATTAGGTGTAAGACATTTATTCACGAAATAAATAATGAATGATAATTATTACAAATGTTGTTTATTTTTCATTTACATAACACACCCATCTTACATACTAAAAACTTTTTTAATACAAAATTTTTAACTTATAACTAAGTACATTATAATATTTTTCTTATCTAATTAATTTTTTTACTTTATATTCAAACCTTAAAATTATAGATTGTAACCGCAACGACATACATTGTTTGTTATCACTACCGTCAAGATTGCGTAATTTCAAAATAGATATCTAAATAAAGTAATAACGATTTATATCTCTATGTCCCCAGGCGAGAGTTTTGTACGTTTCATTAGGGATAGTGAATCGCTTATCGTCAAAGTTTCTTAACACCATTTTATTCAGGGTTTGAGTGTACAGGGTTTGTAGTTTACTCCTTATAACATTCATCTCCCTGTACTGTACGTTCTCGTTTCTATTCGCGATGCATGCAATGAAATCATGATGACTCACTTCATTTTTCACAACGCTCTTTTTTACACCCTTTATTTTTTTAACAATCTCATGATCATCCTTGATCACGCAATAACATTTTGATCGTATACCGATAAACTGCTTAATAATCACACCCGAACATTCATCCTTAAACATTCCCACTACTTTCTTATTTAGCAACGGATAGTTGTATCTATTATCAGGGGGATAATCTGATGTATCAAACCTCTGTTTCAAATCACGTTTAATATCCTCGTAAAAGTTATCGGTTCTCATCTCGTATATAAATGAATCGGTGTCGGTATACAAAAGATTTATATTCTCTTTAAATTTCGGCAGCATATAATCATAGTGAAATTCATACATTAACGTTTTTGACAACTCTAGCACGGTAAAACCTACATAAATAGGTTTATCGTACGTGACACTATTCCTACTCATCTGTATTATTGCGAGGTCTTCGTTAATTATTGCGCTGCTGTGAAAATTTAAACGGCTTATCAGTGCACGCGCACCTAATCGCTTCCGTTGACTCTCCCATTTGTTGACGAGACGAACATCAACTCTCTTATCGACATTTTCCATGGTTTTCCCAAACACAGCGTTGTTCATCAGCTTATAGAAATCCTTTTCAAAAGAGTTTTTTGACGTCGCTCGCATGTGAGTATTCAAATCGATGTAGGTTTTTAACCAAGGTTTTTGCGTAAACATCAAGATCCTATGTATTTTAATGAGCTTTATACCGTGCTTCATAGCTTGTTTCAGGTTAACATAGTGAATCACATAATTTTTCTTATCATGAAGTGAGGCAATCAGTTTGTTTTCTTTAGAACCGATATAGTCTGGCACGCGGTTTTCAGAGCAAAACGGTAGATCGTTATGGAGCTCATGCAGATTTTCCGGGTACACCAAATCCACTTCTAAAAAATATCCCTTAATCCCATTATTATCATGATGCAATACATTGAAATATCGAATTTCATTTTCCGTCAACCAACGGAAATCTTTAAGCGGTAGATATTGACTCATCGCCCATCCGTATTGATTGTTAGCATCTAGATATACTATGTACTTTGATTCTTTAGTAGGATCGTAACCAGTATTCAAATATTTATTGTTTGCAGTTGAGAGTTTTTTGCAACAAACACTCAAACCACCGCGAATACCTCTTGAGATGAATTTTATCATAGAGATATCGGTTAAAAGTTCCATTTCCACTTTGGTGTATTTTAACATAGCGTCCCAACTTAGACCGGGAGCGGTGTAATAATGTGCAGGATCCAACTGATATGTGTTAAGACAGACTTCCCTAAAGTTTTCAAACACATCAGTCAATAGTAGAACGTCCGTTTTCAGATAAATATCGCTATATTCCCCTAAAGTCTTCACGTTAAACGTATTCCACACCGTCTGTGCGTGTCTATACTCATCATCGGTAATTGCACATTTATTCAAATTGTTATAGAATTTGTCTTGAGGCGGTAACTCCGTCTCATTTAAATTATCCCAATCTTTTATATAGTCATAAGGAAACACTCCCTTTTGTCTCAAAATATGTGCTTGACTCTGAGAAAAGTTTTTGTTTATATTTATAAACTGAGAACTCTTTAAATTCGAAGCTAATTTATCTAGGCTTGACATCATAAAACGGCACGAGTCAATGAAGCGTAATTCGATATCTAATTCACAACTTTTTATCGTAAACGAAATGAAATTTTCCTTGTTTCTCGGAATAATTTTAACATTATGCTCTTTCAACATACCTATAATGAAATGCGCATCGTAATGTGAAAGGTTATGTATAATTATTGGTATAACCTTTTTTATTTTATAGTTTAGATTACAATCGCGGTGAGCTACACCTCTATACTCACCGGTGAGATGACAGTGATCCATCACCGCAACATCATCATTTGCGATTTCATTTTCACATATATGACACGTGGTGGTTGTCTCGAATTGAGTTTGCTCTAAACTCGTTAGCGGTTTCATCACTACAATTTCATTCAGTAGTTCAGCATACGGTTTTAGATTATCCTCGAGCGAAGTAATGAATTCACTTGCACAATTTTTACCTCTGTATGATACATATTTACTCAATGAATCATCATAATAACATTTAATATAATACCCGAAGCTGTGTGCTTCGTGAACTTGATAAACATTGGTGAACGAAGACTTTGGATCGGGAGAGCAGGTGGCAACTGCTCTGAGTATTGATTCAAAATCGGCATACACTACGAAAGGAACACGCATCTTCTTGGAATAATTTTGAAATCGTAATTTATTCCCACCCCGCTTTGGAATATATGTCTTCACACCGGCACAATCTCCGACCGCCACGTGCGCTTGAAGCTTTTCCTCGTTGATAAACGTCAAGAGGCATGAATTGCAAAAAAACATTTGACCGGTATGTTTCGATATTTGCCTGCATACTAATCGACTTAAGTGTTTTATCCAACAATAATGAGCGCGCACACCATGTTCAATATAAAGTAAATTCATATGAGTTTGCCTCTTCTTTTTCGATGCGTAGATGGGTCCAGCAATTTTTCCCTCTTCCACTTCAAATATATTAAAACTGAGTCCATTCAACTCTTCAATAAGCTGTATATCCTGTGTACTCACCGGAAAATTTACTCCATCCAATTTTAAAACGGATCTATAGTGCGGATACGAAGAAATGCGATCAGAATTATTATCGGTCGGGTAGAGTGCGCTCACTATCGCCCACGCGAAACAATATTGATCGCGATTCTTTATGTTGATGCACGCTTTCTTTTTCTGTATCCATAGCGGTAACGGGATGTAATTCGTACCTTTAAGCGGCGAAAACTTATTAATATTAATTTCTATATATAAAACCTTCTCAATCGCCCAACCACTATCTCGCTCTTGGAATTCATCAGCCTTTGTTTTAATCTCCTCAACGAATTCACCGTAGATGGACTTTATGTCATCCACCATACCTATAACTTTATTTCTTGTGTTAAAAGACTTCACATCTGTGGTGATCACTTCCTTAGTTTCCTTAATATAATTCCCAAACAGTTCGAGGTTCACCTTGATGGATGACTTCAACTCCATACGTTTCCGCTCTATCAGGCTCAAAACAGTATCCTCAACATTTGCAAGAAAGTCGCTAGGTATGACGTGCACCAACTGTGAACTACTATACACTCTATACGATGCTAGTCTCGACTTGAAACAAGTCTTTATGATTTCAACATTATTCATCATGCTTTCCGTCATTTTATTTTTATGACTCGTACTTCTCAGGTGAGCATGTAGATTTTTCACTGGAACATCACACACAGTACACATCTGTTTAGCCCTCTTAGAGGGAGGTGGTAGCTGCTCTTCATCCATCGTCGTCGTCGTCGTCGTCGTTTGGTGATCAAAACGTTTATGTTTACTTTTTTTACTCCCCTCGTTTCTTATACAAGAGGTTCGTACGTGACGTTTGACCGCATCCTTCCTTGAAAATAACTTATCACAATAACTGCAAGCATACTTTAATTTACTACAGTTTTTTTCTTTCTTCTCACAACAAGTTTGGTGATGTTTCAGACTATCTAAATTATTAAATACCGTATCACAATCTTCACAAACGAACATTTCTGTTTGCTCGCTATTAGAGCGCATTCACGACTATCATGCTTTTAAATTATTCACAAAGTATTTATACAATTCCTTTATAATATGTAGGTAATAGAACATGTGCGTGAGAAATTTTTCATATCGTAAACCACAACGTTCTCAACCACAAAAACTGAAGCTCACGGTAGCGCGGGCGACCGATAAGGCGTCACATCCGCGCCCCCGACCACGTCACTCCAGCTACTTGCGTCACTCTAGGTACTTACACATCCTCCACCAGTTACGTCACTTCCTCCACCACAAAAGTGAGCTAGAACATACATATATATACTACTACAATCAAAAATGCTCTGCGCTGCGCTCCGTCAGGTGTGCACCGGCTCTAACGCTCCTTAGGAGTCATTACCAACCATGTCAATTGGTTTAAAAGAAAAAACTTACCTAAATTGTTTGACTCTGCCATCGCTATGCGCGACTGTCTCGCTCACACCCGTGCACTCCTCGTCGCTCTGTTTCACAATGAACACCACGTAGAAACCGACTGGGAACATTGATTGCTGGAACAATATATAATTTACATACAGTGCTACAAGGATCTTTTGGTACGTGGCGGAAATCGGAACTAACGATATCATCTTGTAAATTGTCATTCGTTCGTTATCAGCCCATATATGTCCCCACCGAGGGGCACGAGCCTACTCTCATACAGAGAGTGATTAGAATCCAACACGCTGGCCAAGTGCGGGTTGGCGGATTTCACATACACCTTCGAATTTCTTCTCCAGTGTATGCAGGTTTCCTTACGATGTTTTCCTTCACCGTTAGCAAGTGGTAATCGAATAATTATCATTATTTTGAGTTATTTATTTACCACCCACGCCCTCCTGACAATGTCACTCAAGTGCCAATAGATCCTTGTAGCACTGTAGAAACATACATATCTGTCACGCCTCTCTCCCATCGAGGTAGACAGAGACTCCCTTCCACTTGCTACGATACAAACACACCTCTTTCACTTCATCCACATTCATCAGTCTCCTCATACATGCACGTCGGTTTAGGGTACTCTTAACTTAGGGCCCGTGTCACTATGTACAGTACAGATATAATTTATCTGACAGATATTTTATACCTGTCACTGTCTAAAACGTCATGTTTTATGAAATAGACATAGGTTTATCTGTCAGATAAATTTTATCTGTGAGTGGCGAAACGAGCACTAAGTTTTTCTTTATCTATTTTGTAAGGGGATTCTTTTGAGATCGAATCTAATCTAATCTACTCTAGCCATTTGTGTCCCACTGCTGGGCAAAGGCCTCTCTCCTCATCCGCCATGACTTTCTGTCTCGAGCTACCTCCGCCCAGGTATATAAGGTGTCCAGCTCGTCCCGCCTTTTCCGTGGTCTGCCGCGACGCCGTTTGGCAGTTGGTAGCCATTGGGTAGCTGTTTTTAGATATTGACTAAACATAATTTTAATACCTATTTTAGTGCATTAGTTTAAGATTATTGTAAATATAAATACAACAATATGGCAACTATGACGTGTAGGTGCGTGCGTGTTTATGTTACTACATACATAAATCAATGCATAAGTGCTTTGTCAATACTTTATTATGTTTCTATTTGTGAAAACCTGTAATTGGCTCCTTTGTTAATTTATAATTTTCTATTTTGTATATTGAAGCTGTTGGTTTTCCAATCAATAAATAAATATTCCAAGAAATGACGATAAAATGCGTACGAAGTAGAAGGCAGTATTTAGAATTAAATAAATATACTTACAGTTAACGTAATACCTCCTTTAGTAGTCATAGTTAAATGATATCCTTGATACAGCATATTCTCTTCATTGTCAAATACTGGACACTGCAATAAAATAAGTCTAATAATGGATGGATGTGAGCATGTTTGTTACTCTTTCACGCAGAAATTAAGGCCGTGGCCCCAGTAGGCAAACTGTTAGCGGCCGACTGAGTGAGCCGCAAATTTGTGGCGAACTGAAAGAGTTAGCTGCAAACTCAAATCAATGAAATCACCGGTTTTGGTGGGAGTCGGCCGCTGTCTGAGATAGTCAGCGCGCGTAACGCTGCAAACTGCGTACAGTGAGCGAAAACTAGCTGACTGTGGACACTAAATTTCAAATATATGGAAGGGCGTACTAAATCTATACGCCGCAAACTAGTTAGCCGCTAACAGTTTGCCTACTGGGGCCATGGCCTTAGCGTTATTGTAAATTGCACATCAGAATAAATCATAGGCTAAGATTATTTGAAAAACGTTGATAATCTATATACCTAAAAAAAGAGGAGAAAGTCAGGAAGAGATCACTTTTAGTAATAAGGCCGCCTTTGCGCACTCTGTACATAGCTTGTAGTATTATAGTATTTGGTTTGTGCAATAAAGAATGTTTATGTACTATGTTCTGTTACTATGTACTATCATCTTGCAATAAACTGTTAAATAAATAAAGAATATCTACTCGAATACATACATATCCGTCACGCCTCTCTCCCATTGGGGTAGGCAGAGACCACTTCCCTCCACTTGCTACAATACAAACACACCTCTTTCACTTCATCCACATTCATCAGTTTCCTCATACATGCACGTCGGTTTAGGGTACTCTTGACTTGGCCTTTCTTTACATCCCCGATTTGATAGAGGTACGTTCCTCTTATCTCTTCTTCTTCTTTATCAGCCCATATATGTCCACACCGAGGGGCACGAGCCTACTCTCATACAGAGAGCGATTAGGCCGTAATCCACCATGCTGGCTTGCGGGGTGGCGGATTTCACATACACCTTAGAATTTCTTCTCTGGGGTATGCAGGTTTCCTCACGATGTTTTCCTTCACCGTTAGCAAGTGGTAATCGAATAAATTGATCCGTATAGAAATAAACTCAGAGGTACGTGCCTGCGCCAGGATTCGAACCCGCGCC
This sequence comes from Anarsia innoxiella, assembly GCA_947563765.1. Lineage (NCBI taxonomy): Eukaryota > Metazoa > Arthropoda > Insecta > Lepidoptera > Gelechiidae > Anarsia > Anarsia innoxiella. The sequence continues at coordinate 748,379 of OX387420.1, forward strand.
CTCGGAGTTCGAGGCAAGCGTTCTACCAACTGGGCTACCACCGCTTATCCATCTATTTTTAAATCTATAAAATAAATGATAGCTCACCGAATTATTTTGTATAGATACAACGGTACATACATCGTCATCCGATTCGATAATTAAAATCACACTTTTTGGTATCGTGTAATTGAATCTGGAAGAATAAACATACATATAACACGTCGGAAATATCTGCGGACCTCGTTGGAACGCGCTTTCCCCCGCGCTTCCCCCGTTTTCGTCTATCCAGTACCGTGACGAGTACGTACGAGTTGCATGACGTCATCAAGCCAGGTCCGCAGATATTTCCGACGTGTTATACATAGCTTGCTGTCAATAAATATTTATTATCTGTCACGCCTCTTCCCACTGCTGCCACTGCCCACATATTTTTTTTAATTTAATTTATTTATACAGCGCTCCAAGACGCGTATTGCTGACGTACTAAAACCAGCTGCCAGGCTAAAGTGGGATTGGGCCGGCCACGTCTGCCGCAAGCCGAACGATCTCTGGGCAATCACAGCAACCATATGGCAACCAACAGCCAAAAGACCTCGCGGCAGACCACGAGAAAGGTTTCGAGATGAACTGGACACCTTGGATGTCTGGGCGAAGGTGGCTCAGGATAGGGAATCATGGAAGAAGAGGAGAGAGGCCTTTGCCCAGCAGTGGGACACCGGTGACAAGATAAGATAAAATAATTTATTTAAGATTGTGACGATAAACTATAAAAATAATTAAGAAACATTTAAGAATTCGTTATGTGCGTGTGCGTGTGTGTTTGTTTGTTTGTTTGTTTGTTTGTTTGTTTGTTTGTTTGTTTGTTTGTTTGTTTGTTTGTTTGTTTGTTTGTTTGTTTGTTTGTTTGTTTGTTTGTTTGTTTGTTTGTTTGTTTGTTTGTTTGTTTGTTTGTTTGTTTGTTTGTTTGTTTGTTTGTTTGTTTGTTTGTTTGTTTGTTTGTTTGTTTGTTTGTTTGTTTGTTTGTTTGTTTGTTTGTTTGTTTGTTTGTTTGTTTGTTTGTTTGTTTGTTTGTTTGTTTGTTTGTTTGTTTGTTTGTTTGTTTGTTTGTTTGTTTGTTTGTTTGTTTGTTTGTTTGTTTGTTTGTTTGTTTGTTTGTTTGTTTGTTTGTTTGTTTGTTTGTTTGTTTGTTTGTTTGTTTGTTTGTTTGTTTGTTTGTTTGTTTGTTTGTTTGTTTGTTTGTTTGTTTGTTTGTTTGTTTGTTTGTTTGTTTGTTTGTTTGTTTGTTTGTTTGTTTGTGTGTGTGTGTGTGTGTGTGTGTGTGTGTGTGTGTGTGTGTGTAATAAAAGAGGTAGTTACTTACCTGGGCAGAAACTCTCGATTTTCAGTATAATTCCAAGGATTATGATCGAATGAGAAATAATAATACTTTGGCGTACTTGGCGTCACGTTTAGACTTATTTCCTGTGAAGTTTATAAATAAAAAAATAACATTGACATATTTTCAGTGCTATGTATGTTTGGCGACTGCGGGTTGGCGGATTTCACATACACCTTCGAATTTCTTCTCTAGTGTATGCAGGTTTCTTCATGTTTTCCTTCACCGTTAGCGAATGGTAATCGAATATTCAATTCGTACATGAGAAATAAATCTCAGAGGTACAGGTTAGATCGAAACCGCGTCTCCAAGATTGGAGGCGGGCGTTCTACTAACTATACTTTAGGCTTAAGTACCTAAAACCTCATTACATCGTACCAATATTATAAATGTCAATGTTTGTGCCAATGGATGGATCTTTGTTACTCTTTCCCGCAAAAACTACCGAACAGATTAAGTTGAAACTTGGCAATATTGTAGCTTGCACATTAGAATAACACATAGGCTATATTATTTTACGATATCATGTTTTTTTTCCAAGATATGACGATAAATGCGTACGAAGTCGCGGGCAGCCTCTAGTATAAAATAAATAAACACATACCTTATCGACATTAATATAGAAATCTTCAACTCTCCGCAGTTTAATATCGACAGACACATTTTTATGATTAGATGTCGTTATTTGTATAGTAGGGCGGTTGACTGAAGTTATGTCTGTATGGAAAAAAACATATTATAGTCATTCTAGCGAGTTCCGTAGATATTTCCGACGGGTTTTACATGTTTTTGGGTTCCGTACCCAAAGGGTAGGGGGGAACTTTTTCTAAAAAGATCGGTTACATCAGCCACATGAGAGCACACCAACGACAGCAGAGTTCGGCGTAAGCGGTCGCCGTGACCGAAATCGGTCGGATTCATTCCAAAGGGTGAAATCGGGACCCTATTAGAGTGCGTTTCACGAAAGAAGTCCCCCGGATATTTATGGAACTAAATTTGACAGGTCTATTTTCCCTATTTACTGACCTTTTCCCTGATAGTAGGTAGAAAACCCCTTACTTATCTTAATAAAAATACAATTTTTACATAACAGAAATATAGCTAAGTAGACAATTTTATCAAAATATATACCAACCTACTCAATATGGAATGACCAGAACAGTCGAAATATGCAGGAAATAATATTATTTAATAAATTACAAATGAAATAAACATAATATAGTTAGATGTTGTACTCATAAATGGCAACATTATCAATTTTGACATGAAATACAGCGCCGCGGCTAGGGGACTTCTTTCGTGAAAAGGACTCCATTGAGACTTGTCCGTCTGTCACCAGGCTGTATCTCATGAACCGTTATAGCTAGAGCATTGAAATTTTCACAAATGATGTATTACCGTTGCCGCTATAACAACAAATACTAAAAATATAGTAATAATAATAATTAAAGGGGGCTCCCATACAACAAACGTGATTTTTTTGCCTTTTTGCTCGATATCAATAGTGAATTGTACGGAACCCTTCCTGCGCGAGTCCGACTAGCCCTTCGCCAGTTTTTTTTCTGTTTTTGAGTACTATCTTCTTACAATAAACTATTATGATGAATAAATAAATGCACTTACTAGGGCCAGCATCATGAGGACATAAAGTTCGCGCCATATCATTGAATTGCATCCTAGCTTTACTTGTCTGTACCACTAGTGGGATCTCCCATGATGATACACCTGAAAAAAAATGGCATCGAACATATTTGTATGGAGCCTAGTATAGTAAAATTTATGTTCCCATGTAACAATTTTCAAAGCTCTATATCTCCGAAAGTATATCACTTTCGACATTTGTCCAAAATACTATCGTTTTATAATATTTTTCTCTATCGATTGACGTTAGTTTCATCAGTGGCCGGCAACACAGCGATATCAGCTGATCGAGTAAGTATGGGCGTTCCAAAAATGTTTTTCGAGTTACATACGACCCATGTTCCTTGGGGAAAGTTGTTCAGTTCGGTTTCGGCTTTATACCCCCTTTCTGTTACACCCAGTATAGATAGATATACATATTTAATTTAATAATTAGCATGTTTTCTGAGTATAGTAACTAACATACCTTTTTGCTGAGTAGCAGTAATAAAAAGAGGGAATTCCCCGTCTATAGTGTCATTGCTTGATACATGCACTCTAGTAGGGAAGCCCCTAAATTGTTCTGATGCCTGAAAAAAAAACATTAATATTTTTTTCATTATAAAAGTAAATACTTAAATACTAGTTTTTAGGGTTCAGTACACAAAGTGTGATAACGAGACCCTATTGCTAAGACTCTGTTCTGTCCGTCTGTCACCAGGCTGTATCTCATGAACCGTTATAGCTAGAGCGTTGAAATTTTCACAGATGATGAATCACTGTTGCCTCTTCAAATAAATGAATCCGACCGATTTCGGTCACGGCGACCGCTTACGCCGAACTCTGCTGTCGTTGGTGTGCTCTCATGTGGCTGATGTAACCGATCTTTTTAGAAAATGTTCTGCCACAGTGGGGGCATGTGAGCACACCATCGACAGTATTATAAGTTAATGCCACTGCTGGTCGGGCTTTTTGAGCGTCGTTTGACTTCAAAGACGCGAACCTTGGTCTTAACCAGGGTCCGCCACTCCGGGCGTTTCGCCACCTGCTGTTCCCAATGAGACGGCTCAATGTCACATCTCTTCATGTGGCGCTTAACAACAAATACTTATAATATAATATTACAAACATCAATGTTTGGATTAATGTTTGTTACTCTTTCATTCAAAAACTACTGAACAGATTTCAGTGAAACTTTTTACATTTATAATTTTAAAAGATTAGCTATTAATTATGATTATGAATAATTTACCTCATAAAAATCTAATATTTGTTCAGTACTTTCATTTACCATGAGAGTTATCATTTTATTATATTCATATCTGAAATAAAAACAATATTTATTAAGTAGGTAGATTGTCGTTATCAGCCCTTATATATGTCCCCACCGAGGGGCACGAGCCTACTCTCATACAGAGAGTGATTAGGCCGTAATCCACCACGCTGGCCAACTGCGGGTTAGCGGATTACACATACACCTTCGAATTTCTTCTCTAGTGTATGCAGGTTTCCTCACGATGTTTTCTTTCACCGTTAGCAAGTGGCAATCGAATAAAAGTAGGTTGGTACTAGTTCACAAATAAAATAGCTTGAGAATTAGATACATGTAACTACCCACTATTTTTTGTCTGCTTCAGTAGAGGTACTTACCTACTATCTTCTTACAATTAAACTATAAAATAAATAAATAAACAACATTTTTACATTAATTTGAATGATTTTTTAAGCAACGAAAAATCATCCTGCCGGGGTTAATGACCTTTTATAACATCCAATTATGTTTGCAAGGCAAATGTAAAAAATAATAATGAAGATTGTGTTTATCAGTTATTATAGTAGACAATATGAAGTGGAAATACAACAATGTGTTTGTTTACTAAGTTTTATCACGTACTATCATGTACTATTGGATATGTAACTTAAAACGTGAATCACCACGAAAAAAAAATACCTACCTACCTTATATAACAAAAATAAGGTCTTACAAGTTTAAAAACTATGTTATTAACAATTCTATTAATGGAAATTGATGGGTTACAAAATATTTGAGCATAATAACACGATTTAAACAAGAATTTAGCAGTGTTTGTTATAAAAAAGCGACGTAAACAAAAAATCAAAACATTAAAAGCTTACGTATTGTAGATGAAGTTTTTCCCTTTTACGTCTTGAGAGAGCGCTTTATTTGGCGCTACAATAAAAATAAGAGCACTTAACAACAATATACGGAGTTTAGCCATTGTTTTAGAAGTGCGTTTCAGGAAAAAATGCAAAGAATAGTGATTTTTACAAATTAAAAACAAGATTAAACTTCTGTCACTTGACGACACTGTCAGTATCAGTCAGTTAATTTTTTTTTTATCGAGTAGACAAAGAACAATGTTTTATAGAGCCTTTATTATAAAAAATATTCTTCAAAAATCTTTATTTTTTTCAAAAATAATAAAAGAAAATAAGACAATTTTCTCAAGAGAATCCTTTTTTCAAAATAATATCTGCCTTTTATGCACCTTTTATAACATTTTACGGTACGCATGCAGCAAGAAAACAAGTTTAGGAACACACGTAAATTAAAAAAAAAAACAAACCAATAGAACGATTGAAAATGGCGTCTCTTTGCCGACCAAAAGGGATAAAAGTCTAATTTTCCTCGATTTACTTCTTCGCTGTTCAATCTAATTGTGTATATCACTCGCTAAATCGCGAAATACGTGTTTTCATTGTTTCCGTGTGCTTTTAAGTGGGGAAGCTGTCAAGTTTTCACGCTAAACGTAATGGGTTTCGCGATGGATCAGTGTGTTGCATTGGGGTGATATCAGGGCTGTGTTTACATGAGTTTGGAGCGGGATTACTGGTCAAAATGCTGCCGACGGTGGAGGAGAGTCGCGGCTACGACTTCCTGGACCCGGAGAACGCAGATAAATGGCGCGGGCTGTTCGTCAATCCCTTACGAAAGGTATGTCAATAATATCACAAAGGCACCTTTCTTAGCTGCAGCTTTGCTTATTTATTCACAATTACCTCTCTAAATTACATAAAGAATCCTTTTTAACTCGTATAAAACCTTACTAAAGCTATAATTAAGTGATTTTTACAAAAAATCGTTGAAAAATAGCTTAGAATGTCAAGGACTTTTTTTATCATTTATCGACCGTGAATCTATAACATTTAATATTTACAAAATAACTAGAACTCGCAATTGAAGAGACATGATGCGATAATAATACACGAAAATACTTTTATTTCGTCATGTTTGAAAATGTAGTGGTTAACTTGACTATTATTTGGCCGCGGCTTTGTCCGCGCGAGCTGTATGTAAGAAGGATTTCAGTGATTGTAAAAGTTTACTAACCTGGTTAAATCAATGATAAATATATTTTTTATAAACCTCATTGTGCAAATATGTCATATTCATGTTACATCCTAGGTTTGGATACTATCTAGATATACCAGAATCAAACTACAACATCTGTAGGTATTAATTAGGTATGAAGTAATTTTATACAATTATGATTATTTGAAACACCGGGGAAGAAATTCGTAGGTGTATGTGAAATCCGCCAACCCACACTTGGCCAGCGTGGTGGATGACGGCCTAATCACTCTGTATGAGAGTAGGCTCGTGCCCTTCGGTGGCGACATATATGGGCTGATAAAGAAGAAGTAGATGATTATTTATTTATTTAACAGTTTATTGTAAGATGATAGTAGAGATGCGCCGAATATTCGTTTACTATTCGGTATTCGGCATATTCGGCACCTCAACCGAATATTCGTATTCGGCCGAATATTCGGTTAAAATGACCATTTATTCGTTTATTTTGTTTAGTAAAAATTTGATTGACAAAACAATCAATTAAACTCATATTCAAATATTCTTAACCAAGGAGCAGTCAATCTTATATCCTCATTTTCACATCTAGGTATTACAAGAGTTATTAGGAGATGATAAAATAAAGATAAGTTAATAAGTGACACTTAAAGATAGAATTTAGAAACCTAGACATTCTGCTCTATCTAGTGACCGTCAAAGGCGCTTTTGCTTTATAAACTTTACCTATTTGTTGTATCAAAATTAGTGTGAAAGAACAACCGAATAGTGCGGCCAAACTATTCGGTTCGGTAGAGTTTCAAACCGAATAGTATTCGGTATTCGTTATTCGGCAAATCCCATATTCGGCGCATCTCTAGATGATAGTACATACAGACAAAAAAAGAGAAGTTATACAAAAGGTACAGCATATTTCTAAAAGAAATTTCTTCCGGCAGACGCCACAGAGAGAGAAGTGATAGCAAGAAGAAGGCAGGATAGTCACTTAACCTGCAATAAACTACATACCTACAATTAATTTATGCTTAAAAAAAATTTGAAAGAATAAAAAGTTTAAGGCCAGAAAACTATCACATTCTGACCTGTCTTCCAACTCATGTTTTTTTAAGGATTTCGAACTTGGTCCTGTAGTAAAAGTAAAAATTCACTTGTGAGTAAGTAACTATGTATGTAAATAAATCTTGGAATCTTAATTTGACCCACTTCCTGGTCTTTGAATAGGATGAAATTTTCCACATGCTCTGAGTTCTGATGACAAATCGACATTAAGGTACTTTCGAACTGATCTGATGATGGAGCGTGTTTAAAGCGAGCTAAAGTGTGTTTAAGTTTTTTTAACTTTCTATTTACCATGAGTACACTCATAGTCTCTTCTATCGTTTACTAATCAAAAGTCACCCTATAATATGTTTGTTTTCAGGTGGTGGAACAAGTGCATCCAACACTATGCGCGGAGGAAAGCGCTCTCCAGTACGTGGAGGCGCTCTGTCTACGACTCCTCGCCATGCTGTGTGCTGCACCATCGCCTCTTACTGTTCAGGTAGTTATGGATGCTCATTAGGCGCGGTTCATACCAAAGTGGCGTGGTGGAGGCGCGAGTCAGAAGCTTCTTGTCAAGAAAACAAGTATTAGGCCGTGGCCCCAGTAGGCAAACTGTTAGCGGCTGACTAGTCTGCGGCGTAACGATTTAGTACGCCCCTCCATATAATTGAAATGGAGTGTCCACAGTCTGCTAGTTTTCCCTCACTATACTCAGTTTGCAGCGTTACGCGCGCTGACTATCTCAGACAGCGGCCGACTCCCACCAAAACCGGTGATTTCATTGATTTGAGTTTGCAGTTAACTCTTTCAGTTCGCCACAAATTTGCGGCTCACTCAGTCGGCCGCTAATAGTTTGCCTACTGGGGCCACGGCCTTACTCTCCTGAATCGTAAGTGATCATACTGCCGTTTAGGCTTGAATTACAAGTTAATTTGCAGTATAACCCATTAAAATGAAATTAGTCTACAATTGACCACCAAAAGTGCTTGGATGCACCTAATTGGTATAGTAAAAATTTTCAATGTCAATTAGACTCAACATCCTCTATTCGAGCTAGTATGGAGAAAAAAAAGTTGGCGGCCACTGATGAAACTTACGTCAATCGATAGAGAAAATTATACTATACCAGGCTCCATACAAATATGTTCGATGCCATTTCTTAAATAACATTCCTACCATCTCTTAGGATGGAAGAACTCTGATAGGTACTGGAGATATAAAAACGAAATTAGGTGCCCGCGACTTCGTACCCATATATCTTCATATCTTGGAAAAACAATCATGAAATCTCAAAATAATAATGAATAAGCTACAATATTGCCAAATTTCATCAAAATCTGTTCAGTAGTTTTTGCATGAAAGAGTAACAAACATCCATCCATCCATCGGCACAAACATTGACATTTATAATATTAATAGTATGTCATAAAGTAAAAACATAGAGATCTGCGAAAAAGGTCGCATTATGACTAATTTTCCAATGAATAAATTCTCAATGATAACCTGTTTCTATCATCCAGGACGTGGAAGAGCGAGTGGCCCGCACGTTCCCCACCCCGCTAGACCGATGGGCGTTGGCGGACGCGAGAGATGCGGCGGCGCAGCGGCGGAGGAAACACCTGCTGCCCATAGAGAAGATACATCATTTGTTGCAGAAGGTGGGTCGGGAGGGAAGTGTTTTTGTTTCACAGGTTATGCCCAGGATAGAGAATCATGGAGAAGGAGTATAGAGGCCTTTGCCCAGCAGTGGGAAACTGATAGCTAGATAAGATAAGATTATGCCCAGTGGCAGAAAAAGATTAATAAAAATTCAATAGCTGAATACATTAAAAAAAATGTTTTTGTATAATTTCAAAATCAGCGACGATAAGCTAAAACCGAGTAATCGGCAATAGAAATAGTGCACAATAGTCGGTGGGTGTTTAGTCGGCAATAGTCTACCTAATAGTCTATATAGTCTATCTTGCTCTTTAATAGAGATGCGCCGAATATTCGTTTAGTATTCGGTATTCGGCATATTCGGCACAATGTTCGGTTAAACTTACCAGTTATTCGGTTATTTTGTTTAGTAATAATTTGCTTGATAAAACAAGATATTGACCTCATATTAAATTATTTTGAACCAAGAAGCAATCAATCTTATATTTATTGTCACATCTAAATATAAAGATAAAGTAAAAATAAGCTATCTATGTATAATGTGACACTTGATTTAATTTAAGAAATCTAGATATTCTGCTCTATCTGGTAACAGTCGATGGCGCTTTTCTTCATAAACGTTACCTATTTGTAGTATTAAAATTGCTGTGACAGAACAACCGAATAGTTCGGCCGAACTATTCGGTTCGGTAGAGTTTCAAACCGAATACTATTCAGTATTCGTTATTCGGAAAAACCCATATTCGGCGCATCACTACTCTTTAATAACATAATTTTCAATGTACTTATACTAATATTGTTAATATCAAGATAGGTTGTTACTCTTTTGTCCAATTTTGAATTCCAATACATTCTCCTTTAAAAGCAATCATTATTATATTATTATTTATTTTCACAGGAGGTCCTCCTCTACAAAATCGACATGTCAGTGTCTGTCTTCATTACTGCGATCTTGGAATACGTATCTGCTGACATACTCAAACTAGCCGGGAACTTCGTTAAGAAGATATCTCAGAAGTCTGGCTACGAGACTGTCACTTGCAGGGACGTCAAGACTGCTATGTGCGCTGATAAGGTATGTCCGATTCGCAAAATGTCTAATACGCAAAATGTTCAATACGCAAAATGTCCAATACGCAAAATGTCTATTACGCAAAATGTCTAATACGCAAAATGTCTAAAATGCAAAACTAATACGCAAATTGTGTAATAAGCAAAATGTCTTGTAGCCAAATGTCCAATACGCAAAATGTGTAATACGCATTTTGTCTAATACGCAAAATGTCCAATACGCAAAATGTATTATAGGTACGCATATTGTCTAAAACGCAAAATGTCTAATACGCAAAATGTGTAATAAGCAAAATGTCTAATACGTGAAAGTTATTGAAAAAGTTAAATATTGTTAAAAAGCCAAATTCGTAACACGATCAAATTAGGTTAATAATATTAATTTTGAACCTGTATTTTCATTCACAGGTGCTGATGGATATGTTCTACCAAGATTCGGAGTTGGTGCTGGCTGATTCCACCGCTGGCGGCAGCGAGAGGAGACGAAGAGGTACGTCTTATCATCTTACTAGCGGCCACTCATGCCATATTTTGTAAACTTGTTTATTACATACATATCATATTATATACTGGTTAACATGACCTGCGCTAGGTGCGCGGTCACTCGAAGATGGCTCGATGGTATAACAGCCCGGTCGCTTAAAGGCTTAATGAAATGAAATGAAAAATCATTTAATCCAGTAGGTTTTGACAACACTTAGGACGGGTCATTTTTAAAGTTAATGCTAGATTCGCAAGAGTGTAGTTTTCCCCAGAGAAGAACCTAGCAAGAAACTCTGTAGGGTTGCTCTTTTCAATTTAAGTTTTACAAATCTCAGGCATAAACACAGAAACATTAATAAAATTAATATTTCAAAAGAGCTATCCATAAATACTATGATCAATAGATAGGTGGCGCTGTTAGTGTAATATTTTTTTTTTTCTACTAACGTTATTTCGATTGATTCGTATTATTTTATTTACGATTTAATTCAATATTGTAGGGTAGGCAATTTATTTTTGCCTTTATGGAGTGCACGCCAGTGTAGTCATGCTTCTCTCCTATTGGTAGACAGAGACCACTTCTTAAAAAAAATGTCTAGCCTTTGTGTTATTCTAATGTGTTTTTTTAGCCTATAACGTGCTTATGTTTAATCTTTCACATCCCAGAAAAAAAGAATATTAGAAAATCTATTGTCTTGGTTTATAATGGGATAGTGGGATGTAAGAGGTTAAGTTACAATATTGTAATGTTTCATTAAAATCTGCTTAGTGGGTTTTACGTGAAATAGTCAAAAACATGTTCATGAGTTGATGATGTTTGTAAGATTTTTAGTATTAATGAATTTTCTAATATTCTTATCTTTCATACAGGTTCACTAACCTACGCAGAACTGGTCAGAGACCTGTTGACGGACGAGAAGAGCTTTCTACGCGAATTGAACCTTATTATTAGGGTGTTTAAGGACGAATTGGAGAAGATTGTTGATAAAGATAGCGGGGTATGTATTTAATATTTATTTATGTTTGGTTTAATTTGTTGTATGGATGTCTTGGAATAGACTAGCCTCTAGTCAGAGTAGTTACTAGAGAAGAAGATGGCGTAGACAAGCAAAATGGTCAATTCGCGAAATGTCTAATTCGCAAAATGTCATATTCGCGAAATGACACATTCGCAAAATGTCCTATAGAGACTGTGTCTAATATTGCAACATGGCAAATATTGCAAATTGTCTTCCGACTTCTGAATTTTTGACTGTAAAATTAAATTGCTTATTAATTGTTGTTTATTGCAGGCAATAAATCTAATATTCGGCAACATAGTGGACATATATGAGCTGACTGTGACACTGCTGGGCAATTTAGAGGACACCTGCGAGATGGCGCAGGACTCGCCCACGCCTTACATCTCTAGCTGCTTTGAAGGTAATAAATATAAATTAGATCTACTAATTACTATACGCAAAATGTCCAAATTCGAAAAATATCCAACATGCAAAATATACGCAAAATGTCTTATTCCCGAATTTCGCAATATCTGAATTGAATCCTCACTCACTAGTCCTTTGTAGCCGTTAACGTCAATATTTAATCATACAGCTACTATAGTAAAAAATATTACTCAAAGCTTACTTCAATGTTCCAGAACTGGCAGAAGTTGAGGAGTTCCGCGCGTACCTTCGATACGCTGACACGGTGACGAGGAAGGAGAGCAGGGACGCGTTGCAGAACATCGTGGATGATCCAGCTGTAAGTTAGCATTCAAAGTAGATTCGCATACAAAACCTGAAACGCGGTATCGAAGTTTTTCCCGAGCTACGTATATAAGTAAACTCCCCATCGAGGTAGACAGAGACTCCCTTCCACTTGCTACGATACAAACATCATCGCTTCATTCAAAGTAGATTCGCATACAAAACCTGAAACGCGGTATCGAAGTTTTTCCCGAGCTACGTATATAAGTAAATTCCCCATCGAGGTAGACAGAGACTCCCTTCCACTTGCTACGATACAAACATCATCGCTTCATTCAAAGTAGATTCGCATACAAAACCTGAAACGCGGTATCGAAGTTTTTCCCGAGCTACGTATATAAGTAAATTCCCCATCGAGGTAGACAGAGACTCCCTTCCACTTGCCACGATACAAAGGTTAAATTTTGTATTATATTTCAGCTTGCTGAACGACTAGAAACAGCCGGCCACGGTTTCCGCCTAGCAGTCAAATACTACCTACCGCGGTTGCTGCTAGCGCCGGTCGCACACGTGTTCCTATACCACAGTTACGTGCTGGCATTACTACAGATTGCGCCCGCGCACGACGACAGGGAGAGCTTCAAACAGGTCGGTAGATATGTTACTGAGGCAGTGACTGGCGCTGAAATGAAAACAAATTAAGTGCTGTTCCGAAAAAAATTTGAACTGAGCTTAAGCAGGAACCCAAGTCCCCTAATTTATTTATTTATTTATTTATTTCAGTTAGGTACAATAACAGATGACAGATTGAAATTCAATAAATTATAACAATAACAAGTATCAATATAAACCTGGGATCCAATTACAATTGTACACAACACTTTTGTTAAAAAAAAAGGGATTATTTGTACATTATTTAATAGATTTTGATAGCACATACTTAATCATAATTGTGAGAAGATTAATTAACAAATTGAGTTATCTAATTAAGTGTATTTAAGTTTGAAATTATAAAATGTTATTGACTAATAATTTAAATATATTGAGTTTACAGCTGAAAATGTCTAAGTGAGCGCAGGAATCGTTATAACTTTCGCACATTCTGTGGAGAGGGCTATTACGCGTGACATTATTGTTAGAAAGAGGGACATTAAACAACTTTGGAACACGCACAGATCGAGATGGAACATGAAAATTTATCTTGCTTAGGAGATCACTATCCAGATTGCCATTTATAATTTTGTACAACATACAAAAGTCAGCAACTTGTCTACGTTTGACCAGACTACCAAGTTGAAATTTGGTTAGTCGGTCACAGTATTCCGGAATTCGACGTCTAACCCCCAGCCTACTACATAGAACTCTAACAAAACGCCGCTGTATTGACTCAATTCTGTCCCTGTGAGTTTCATACATTGGTGACCAAACTGTACAGCAATACTCCAATATACTGCGCACCAAAGCACAGTACAGAGTGATCCAAGAGCTTTCCTTTTTGAATGGCCTTGACACTCTTATAATGAAATTTAACATTCTATTTGCCTTAGCACAAATATGGTCATAATGTAGCCTGAAAGATAAAGAATTATCAAAAATTACACCCAAATCACGGATCGAGTTGACTTTATCCAAAACAATATTATTAATGGTGTAATTAAACTCAATAATATTCCTATTACGGCTGAAGGTAATAAATTGGCATTTCATTCAATTCAATTCAGGCAATTCATTGAATAATTAGTGTCAATGACATTTTTTGACATATTTAGTGTTCTGTTAACTAAACAATGGCTTCAATTAGGAAGGAATATAAGGAGTGGCCCCTTTTCTTTTCATATACAAATGAGTCTATGACAGCGTGCCAAGTTGCGCCAAGTTTTTCATAGTTTTCTTGGGAGATGACCTGTCATGTCAAACGATAAGAAATTCCATACAAAAAGGTAGCCATTTTGCGTCAGACCAGACGCAGATCCAGACGGTATGGCACCTCCTTATAATTCTATACTCAAAGAATGGCTTACACTGATTGCGACCAAATGTGTAAAAAAAATTACATTTACACTCTGCCGACACACAACTCAGAATATAGTAAATTAGAAGACTTGGGGGCCAGGATACATACTTGACGAACTGGCCAGAATTTATTTATTTATTTCCCGGGGATATGGAAAGATAGAAGGATGCAGGGGACGCCTTTGCCCAGCAGTGGGACACAACAGGTTTTTATTGTCATACTAGCTGTCCCGGCGAACTTCGTCCCGCCTTAGAATGAACTTTATTGTGTAGGAATAAAGTTCAAATTGACTCTACATTTTAGTAAGAAAACATTTGTATGGGAAAAAGAAAAGGTCTGTTTTAGGGCTTTCCCGGCAATTATTCGAATTTTTCTCACCGTAAGAACCATCCTTGGACTTCAATGAACATTTAAAAAAAAATCATTCAAATCGTTTAAGTCGTTTTCATGTGATGTCGTGACAACGGAAAACGGGTTCCATTTTTATATATATAGAAGATGAATATTGTTTGACATTAAATAATATGTTTTTACTTTTTGTTAACAGGTGGAATGCAACTTACATCCAATCAAGAAATCCTTAATAAAGGCTTTAGGAAATGGTCCCAAAATGTAAGTATTTTTTTTATTGTATAAACTACAAGCAGAACAGATGCTCGTAGAACCGATGGACGATGGGGCAGAAAGGTTCTCGAGTGGCGACCACGCACCGGACGACGCAGTGTGGGAAGGATCCAACAAGGTGGACTGACGACTTGGTCAAAAGGCTTTTGTCCAGCAGTGGACGTCCATAAGCTGACATGATGAGGATGATGATGAAACAACAAGCTTATTTTCGTTGGCCTATAAACACTTTTAAATTTATTTACTATAGGCTCCTTCTTATCATGGAAAAGTAACATGATAGATAGATAGATAGAAATTCTTTATTGCACACAAAGAAATACAGTTAAAACTTAAAACTAAAACAATGTGCGCAAAGGCTGCCATTGATAATGTATCTTTAAATAATATAACCTATGTGTTATTGTCCACCTGCTACTTGGTGGTCCACTGTGTCTAAGGATTTGGAACGAGCCCAACTAACAACCCAGAACAGACAGTCCTGGCGCATGAGAACGAGGAGAGCCGACCCCAGATGATGGGATAAGGCAAAGAAAAAAAAAGAAGAAGAAGAAGAACCTATGTGTTATTGTAGTTTCGTTAAAGCTACAATATTATACAGGGTGTAACAGAGAGGGGGTATAAAGCCGAAACACAGTGATAGTCCTCATGAAACTGACAACTTTCCCCAAGGAACATAGGTCGTAACTCGAAAAAGAAATTTCGCCTCCCCATACAAAATGCCCGATCAGCTGATCGAGTAAGTATGGGTGATCCAAAAATTTTTTTCGAGTTACGACCCATGTTCCTTGGGGAAAGTTGTTCAGTTTCATGAGGACTATCGCTGTGTTTCGGCTTTATATACCCTTTCTGTTACACCCTGTATAGTTTCATCAAAATCTGTTCAGTAGTTTTTGCGTGAAAGAGTAACCAACATCCTCACATCCATCGGCACAAACATTGTCATTTATAATATAAGAATCAATTGACATAATATAAAGATGTAAATACGTACCAACTAAATCAACAGCCGTCTCTTTCACCCAACAGGGACGCGACGTTAAGAATGGCGACGAGAGCGAGACGGCAATTAGCCATAGAGAAGTGTAACGAGTTGGCCCGGCTTGTTGATAATTGGGACAATAGAGATATAGGACAGTGCTGTAATGAATTTATAAGAGGTATGTTACGGTGCGTACAGACCATGTAACATGTTATATAACTTGTGTTATATAACACATCCACACTATATAACCTTGTTATTCAACATTGCAACATAAAATAATACTGTACACATTAGAATAACAATGTTATATAACATTGTTATATTTTTATGTTGCAATGTTGAATCACAAGGTCATAGTGTGGACGTGTTATATAACACAAGTTATATAACATGTTACATGGTCTGTACGCATCAAAGTTATATAACATTGTTTTATAACATTCAGTGTCCACATTATGTAAAACATGTTATATAACAATGTTATATAACATGTTATGTTACATGGTCTGTACGCACCGTTATGTAATGTAATAATATGTGCTAAAAAGTAACTTCTACTAAGAAGACTCAGGGCCGACACTCCGTCAGGGGCCGTATTCTTCTAATTACCAAATGAAAAATGGTGTCTCTCTAGAATGTGAATTGTATGAATTGACACATTTTGGTATTCTCATAACAGATAAGTTGACAGTGGACAACGATCGGCCGTACATTTTATTACTTTACGCTATAATCGGTATTCTACTCCGCAATGTCACATGAGTGGCAGTTCCAAACGGTATTCTCTTCGCTATTTGACAGTAGACAAAACCCTCTAGAGACTACTAATCGACTACTAATCGACTATTAATCGTGGCACTTAAGAGAATACCAAATTTGTGACATATTGCTGTCGAATGTTTATCTGTTGGCTATAGTTTGGTCGCTTAACTTAATTTAGCGGAATTGCTACCGTGTGCGTCGGTTCACTGCATTGTTCTGCATGTTTTTGCTATACGTCTTAGGGCCGACGCACACCTGACGGAGTGTCGGCCCTAAGACGTATAGCAAAAACATGCAAAACAATGCAGTGTGAACGATACCTAACAGTTACTATTTCAACAATTTTTTATGTTTAATTTACAGAGGATACCCTATCGAAAATCGGTCCTGGTAAAAGAATAGCAGAAAGAAGAGCATATTTATTTGATGGATTACTTCTATTATGCAAACCTGTGACTAGTTTGGTAAGTCAATAATTACCTAATTAGAGGCTCCAACAAGGTGGACTGACGACTTGGTTAAAGTCGCTGGAAGCCGTTGGATGTGGGCAGCGCAAGACCGGTCGTTGTGGAGATCCTTGGGGGAGGCTTTTGTCCAGCAGTGGACGTCCATAAGCTGACATGATATGAGTCAATAATTATCTTACTAGAGGCAGCCCGCGACTGATAATTTAAAATAGCCTCAGGCTGCGCTCACTTTGGCTGCGTTTTCGTACAAATTTCACTCGTGCGTAGACGTACGAACACGCACGAATAATCCCGACCATAGAAGTACTATGGGGGCGCTCAGACTGCGTGAACGTACGACTAACTTGCACGCAGTCTGAACGCTCCCATAGTATTTCTAAGGTCGGGATTATTCGTGCGTGTTCGTACACGCACGATTGAAATTTGTACGAAAACGCAGCCTCATTTGTGTAGCGACAGAGTGTCAATGGCATTTGGACATATTTGGTATTCTGATAAACAATGGCTTAGGGGCCGTTCAAGTACTACGTAAGCAGATTTATTACAATTATTTACCCCCCCATCCCCCTTGTCAGCAAAAGTAAGCAAAGCTCTTACCCCCTCCCCCATGCTTACGTAAACATTTTTCAATTAATATATTGTTTTTTTAAATATTATAATTATAATTTGAAAAATAAGAAAATACTCGGTTCTAAAGCGAGTGCCTCAACGTATGCATTATTTGCGGGAATCCCCGAAAATTAAGGCTCGACCGAGACGTGGTTTTCGTTCTCGGCCGAGACCGAGACCGAGAATAAATTAGTGTCTCGGCCGAGACCGAGAACCGAGACCGAGAATAGACGAAGCGTGGAAAAAACATTAAAACACTACATATTGTTTATATAAAATAACGGTTTTAATCACGTTTTAAGAATCAAAGTTGAACATTATATTGTAACATAAAAAAGCATTTTTTACTAATACCTGATCAAATTTTAAATTTTGAATCAAACAAAAATTTGTCTCGGCCATGGCCGAGAATATCGGCCAAAATGGGCCGAGAACCGAACCGAGATTCTCGGCTGGATTTTTGGCCGAGAATGCCGAGACCGAGACCGAGACCGAGACCGAGATCACGGTCGAGCCTTACCGAAAATGCGTTTCGTTTTCAAGCAAAGACAATGTGAGGGTTGCCATTCGTGTAAAAAAGTAAATAACTACCGATGACGTAATCATCATCTAGACTCCCCTACCCCCCATGTCTTCCAAAATAAGCAAAGCAAAGACCCCCCCGCCCCCCATAGTGCTTACGTAATACTTGAACGGCCCCTTACGCTGATTGCGACCAAATGTGTCAAAAATGACATTGGCACTCTCATTGACACTCTGCCGACACACAACTGAGAGGTATTGTAAATTTGCTCTTGGGTTTTAGCTGACCACTGTAAGCTACATAATTTAAATTATACATACATAATAACTAATATCCATCGATACAAACATTGATATTTATAATATACTAGCTGTCCCGGCGAACTTCGTCCCGCCTTAGAATGAACTTTATTGTGTAGGAATAAAGTTCAAATTGACTCTACATTTTAGTAAGAAAACATTTGTATAGGAAAAAGAAAAGGTCTGTTTTAGGGCTTTCCCGGCAATTATTCGAATTTTTATCACCGTAAAAACCATCCTTGGACTTCAATGAACATTTTAAAAAAAGAATTAGCGAAATCGGTCCAGCTGTTCAGGCGTGATGCCGTGACAACGGAAAACGGGTTTCATTTTTATACATATAGAAGTATGATAACTACATCATGCTTACCATTCCAGGTTGGCGTGAACACAGGCAACTCGACAGGTCCTGGGGGAGCTCAGCAATTGAAACTGAAGGAGAAACTACATGTTAGGAAGCTCGAGTTGGTGGATAGACCTGATACTGACGGTATGTGATAGATAATTTAATTATAATTATACAAATAAGTCAAAGTCAGAAGTCTAAAGTCAACTTATTTTTACCCGATCGCGCCAGAAGGAGATATATAACTATTATTATACGGATAAGTCAAAGTTAGAAGTCAAAATCTAGTCAAAGTTAAAAGTAAATTTTACCCGACTGCGCCAGACGGAGGGTTGTGTTTTTTCGAGAGTATTCTTCACAGCCTAAACGGTTTGATGGATTTTAGCTTGAGAGGTGTCGTTAGATTCGTATTTACAGTGAGAGTGACACTGGGTACCAAATAAAAAAAAATCTTTTAAATTTAAATATTTTTTTTAAACGCAGTCGGGATATTTTTTTAATAAAGGGATTTATTATTAAATCGGGACATTAGTTTACTTTTTATCTAAAACTACTACCGCTTCGCTACTTGTATAACAGAGACGAAGTATCTTGGTAAATAAAATATTGAAAATGTTACACAATGTCTTATAGTAATATAGCCTCTATGTTATTCTGATGTGTAAGCTACAATATTGTAAAATTTCGTCAAAATCTGTTCAGTGGTTAACTCATACTCATTTATTTCATAATAGGGTATTTGACTATATTCAAAATATACAACAAAATGTGGCCATCCTAAAAGATTATATTATAAAGAAATATATTTCACTTTATTTTGATGTAAAACATGTTTATTTTTAACAAAAACAAATAAACAAATTGTAATATTTTTTAAATTTTATACCTGGAACACGAACGGCCTGTTATTTGTTGACATTCTGGTGACGTCACACGCAAGTAAACAGCTGTCATAATAGTGCGCTTCGTTAGAGTTTTTCGTGTTTGTTTACTCGCATGTGACGTCACGCGTGACATGTGACCAGCGCCATTACAGAAACAGTGTTATTCGCGGGTTTTATCAAATTTGAATTTCAACATTGATTTTTCATCATTAAAACATTAAATATTTCGGAAATATCAATGTAGGGTAATTATTGTCATATAAACATTAATTTAAAATTATTTTCCAAATGTTGTCAAATAGCCTATTTTCATTAGGTGCAGTTTTAGCGTGAAAGAGTAACAAGCATCCTCACATCTAACGGCACAACCATTAACATTTATAATATTTGTAGGATGAACATATATGCATTAACATAATAAAATAGTTTTCAGTTTGCCCAAACTTAACCAGTTTTTTTTTTCCAATCCCACAGAAGGCAGACACATGTTGGAGCTATGCCCACGCGTGGGCCCACCAGTGGTGCTGGCTTGTGCGTCGTGCGCTGAGAAACGCAACTGGATGTGTGACCTTGTTATGTTAAATACTAAACCTATGCTGGACCGCACTTTGGATAGGTAATTTATTCATTCGTTCATTCATTCATTCATTCATTTATTTATTAATTTAGACCAAGTTATCTGTGAACTGAACGGCGGCGCTAGTAGTAATACAAAATTGTATTTCTACCAATCGCAGCAGTTCTGGAATTTGACATTTCCGTATTAGTGGCCGTAGTTACAATAACGACCGGTTCACTGATAACTTGGTAGTACTGTATTCATTCATTCATTCATTCGTTTTTTTACTAGAGGCTGCCCGCGTCTTCGTTCGCATTTATCGTGATATCTTGGAAAAACATCATGATATCTCAAAATAATATGGCCTAAGTGTAAACTATGTCATCGTCATCGTCATCAGCCCATATATGACCCCACCGAGGGGCACGAGCCTACTCTCATACAGAGAGTGATTCGGCCGTATTCCACCACGCTGGCCAAGTGCGGGTTGGCGGATTTCACATACACCTTCGAATTTCTTCTCTTGTTTATGCAGGTTTCCTCACGATGTTTTCTTTCAACGTTAGCAAGTGGTAATCGAATAAATTGATCCGTACATGAGAAATAAACTCAGAGGTACGTGCCCGCGCCAGGTTTCGAACCCGCGCCCTCGGAATTCGAGGCAAGCGTTCTACCAACTGGGCTAACCACCGCTCTCTTATAATATTAGTTGGAATTTAATAGCCTCCGAATGTAACTTTAAATCTTTGTCCCACTATTTCTACATACAAACATATCTGTCACGCCTCTCTCCCATCGAGGTAGACAGAGACTCCCTCCACTTGCTTTACAACCCATTTTTTTTTATTTCCAGCATTCTCCTAGACTTGGAACGGAGACATCCTTTGAAACTACCAACTGAAAGTCAGTATAGATTCGCTGCGCCTGATTCGCCTCAGAACATCGTGCTTGAAGAGAGAAACGCACATTCTAATGCGCCGGCGCCACTTATTAAGGTAAATACGTGCTACATAGTTAGATATACAGGATGTAACAGAAAGGGGGTATAAAGCCGAAACACAGCGATAGTCCTCATGAAACTGAACAACGACCGACCAATGTTCCTTGGGAAAAGTTTTTCAGTTTTATGAGGACTATCGCTGCCGCTGTGTTTCGGCTTTATACCCCCTTTCTGTTACATCCTGTATAGGATGATTTTTAATTAGTGAACGAAAATGAAAAATACAAAAGGATATGCGCACTCGTGATAACAAACAACTTTTACTATGGGACCAAGTTCGAAATCATAAAAAAATTGTTGCCCCCATAGTATCAGCTGGTGCATTTTGTATGGAAGAATTTTGTGAATTATTTCGACCTTGGTCCCATAGTAAAAGTTGTTTGTTATCTCGAGTACATGCATATCCTTTTCTATCATTCTAATTAAAAGCCGGCGCAAACCTGACGGAGCGCAGCGCAGAGCATTTTTGATTGTCATATTATTATCGACATTGTTCTCATTAGAATAATATTCAAAATTAGTTGATACAACATTCGCTTGTATTCGCTTCGATGCTCATTTGTTGTGTTAACTGATTTTAAATATTATTCTAATGAGAACAATGTCGATAATAATATGACAATTAAAAATGCTCTGCGCTGTGCTCCGTTAGGTGTGCGTCACAGTTTGTGTCCGTTTCACCACTAACAGATAAAATTTAACTGACAGATAAACCTATGTCTATTTCATAAAGCATGACGTTTTAGACAGAGACAGGTATAAAATATCTGTCAGATAAATTTTATCTGTAGATAGCCAAACAACTTCTAACAGTTAAAATAACATTATGTACACAAGATACCAAACAACTTTCCCCAAGAAACAATAAAAAATTAACATTTTTTTTCTTTTCTTTCCACAGGGCGCAACACTACTAAAATTGGTAGAACGTCTAACTTACCATATTTACGCAGATTTGAACTTAGTCAGAACATTTCTGACTACATACCGATCGTTCTGTTCACCGCACGAGTTGTTAGATCTACTTATCGAGAGATTCCGGATGCCGGAGCCTAGTGTTGTTTATAATACGCCTCATAGTAAGTAACTACAGATTATCAACTTATCTGTGAATTGAACGGCGGCGCTAGTAGTAATACAAAATTGTATTTCTATCAATCGCAGCAATGGGGATGATGACTACATTAAAAAAATCAAAAAATAATTAGTCCGTCTTTTAGGCTATTAAACAATATTTGAAACACATTGTTTACCTGATCAAATACATAAATAAATACAAAGATACACAGCATCAAAGTTACGGAGTGGGGGTATTGACGTCACTCCTCGGTTAAAATCGTACTGAGGCATGACGTCACGAGCAACTTTAACCCAGTGTATCTTTGTCATTTTTAGTTTACGAGAAAAAAGAAAAAAATACGTGTCCAATATTTCAAAATAATCTGTGATGGACTAAAAAAAAATTTTTAGTCATCATGCCCATTTGACATTTCCGTATTAGTGGCCGTAGTTACAATAACGGCCAGTTCACAGATAACTTGGTAGATCTGCACATTTATTTTTTATCCAATAAAACTCGCCACAGAGGTAGAGGTCGGCCTAAGAGATGGCGCGACCATCTGGATGCATACTTGGCAAACTGGCTAGAAGTTGGGATAGGGGGGCATGGAAGAATGCGGGGAGGCTTTTGCCCAGCTGTGGGACGCAATAGGCTAGTATAAAATAAATAAAACTCGCATCGCTGATGAAGGGGTGCAGTCGCGGAAGTATACGCATGTTTTTCCGTGACTCCGACTTGAAGCGACAAGAAGGAACACCGTGGGGTTTTAGCCGGTGGGAGTCCGGCATAATGGATTTCCCCATGTTAAAAAAAGGGGTGAAGGCCGCAAAACTTAAATGGAACTGAGCTGGATATATTTGCAGTATGTTGTCAATATCTGTTTAGTAGTTTTTGCGTGAAAGAGTAACAAACATCCATCCAACCATCGGCACAAACATTGATAGGTATTTATAATATTATTATTTAGTTATTAAATGTATATAGGGTGACTTTAAATAAGTGAACTATAGAAAAGGATATGCATGTACTCGTTATAACAAACAACTTTTATTATGGAACCAAGGTCGAAATCATTAAAAAAATGTTGAACTGCCCATACAAAATACATCAGCTGATAGTACTATGGAGGTTTTTTTTTAATGATTTCGTACATGGTCCCATAGTAAAAGTTGTTTGTTATCACGAGTATATCATTTTCTATTGTTCACTAATTTAAAGTCACCCTATATAAAATCTTTGCGCAAGCAGTCGTAAGGACGAAAGCACCAAAAAAGGACATAAGTCCTGGATCTACGATGATGGAAATCGTTATAGGTAAAGTCGTTTTGAAGATCAAATTAGTTTTATTATTGATGTCTTTTTTGAAATTAAATTTTTCATTTAGTTTTTTAGTTGTTATTTTTTTTGTGTCTGTGTTTCTAATTGCTATTTTTTCAATAGTGATTTTTATTAAGCGTTCTTTTCTGTGTCTATATTTTTAATATCTTTTTTAATAGTGCTTTTTTGGAAACACAAAATTAATTTGAATGTCATGGGGGCTTAGCACGGCGTGCCGCGACAATTATCTCACGTCATGCTGTCCTTATCACATTTAAAACTATGGACGTAGTGGTAAGCGTGACAAACGCATGACAACGTCTTGTCACGGAGTGTATGCTAAGCTAGATGTACTGGCTACTATTTCGTCCATTCTATTACCAATATTAAAATTTACAACTCGTCGATAACCTTTATTCTAATGAGAACAATGTCGATAATAATATGACAATCAAAAATGTTCTGCGCTGCGCTCCGTCAGGTGTGCGCCGGACCTCACAGTCTACAATTCAAATCATTCTATCTCTTTCATTAACAGATGAAAGCATAGAGACAGTTGCGAGTGACGCGGAGAAATTAAGTAAAAATACAGCAAGGGAAGATTGGAAGCGGTATAGGAAGGAATTTCAACAGCCTGTTAAATTTAGGTGAGTTTTTATATACATACATACATATCTGTTACGTTTCTTTCCCATCGAGGTAGACAGAGACTCCCCTCCACTTGCTACGATACAAACATCATCGCTTCATTCAAAGTAGATTCGCATACAAAACCTGAAACGCGGTATCGAAGTTTTTCCCGAGCTACGTATATAAGTAAATTCCCCATCGAGGTAGACAGAGACTCCCTTCCACTTGCTACGATATACTTCCATGAACCTTTGTCCCCCCTTCCAGAGTAATAAACGTCCTCCGCCACTGGGTGGACCAGCATTTCTACGACTTCGAACGTGACCCAGCGTTGTTGGAGAAGCTGCGGGAATTCTTGGAGTCTGTCGATGGGAAACCGATGAGGAAGTGGGTGCAGAGCGTCTTGAAGACCATGCAGAGAAAGGTGAGTTGTGATGATGTAGGGCGTTACTGGATCTTGACTTTGTATGCGTTCTGTTATATTCAATATTATTTAGTAAATATTGTCTGCGTAGGTAAGCATTTTTACATGAAATAAAACTAATTACAGCTGCGTGGTTTTTAGTCTACTGTCGTGCCCGGTCCGGGGTTCTCTAGAGTAGGTTCTCTAGAATTTGAGACGAAATCTTATTTATTTTTACTATTTTTGGTCAATTTTAATTACTAAGTTTTTCCTTTTTTTCTTAATAAATAATTTAGTGTGTATTTGTAAGTTTTTAAAAAAAAAAAGACTGATTTCAGCCGCGCCCTAACAGTTAGTAGTGACATTTTGGAAAATACATAATATCTAAAAATTAATTATGTCATAAAGTGCAAAAACACAATTGGTTTGTTTAAAAAAAATGCATATATTTTTTAAAAAGATATCATAGTTTATATCACATAGAACAAAAAGTAAGTAAATAACACGTTTAGCTATTAATAACTTCGAATATATTTTCAAAAAAGAGAATGCTCAAAAAATACCCAGGTCCGGCGCAAACGAAAAGTATCTCAGTTTATTAGTATAAATGAGTAATTATTACCTCTTTCTCGTTATTTCTTACCCTAAGGTTGCCTGGAAGATATTGCTACCTAGCAATAAGGCCGCCTGTTGCTTCTTATATTCTTTTTTGTGTCTGTACCTTATATCTTTTGTGCAATAAAGAATATTTGTATTGTATTGAGTAATGAAATGTAGCATAAGAATCATTGTTCAAATCGGTGGCTAAATGTCAAAAATTGCTAGTTGTATTTTCGTAAGCAATTAGGTTGGGTGAGGTTTCAATAAAGGTTAAATATCAGGTAAGGTTAGGTTAGAGGTGTTTTTTTTGCGTAAGGGGGGGGGGGAAATGCTCATGCATTCCGTAGGCCCGGGCGCTACGGATATGTCCGACTACCGGTTTCCCGGCATCCTACGGACTAAAACCCCCCCTCTTCCACGTTCCCCAACCGTGGGTACGTTGAGTCCTGTTCTTCGGGGAATGGCTTCATTCATCTCGTTGTCTTGGGCATGCGGAGACTGGAGATTTTTTTCATACAATTCCATAAATAACAATGTGGAGAATTAAAACATAATAACATTTTGCAGCGAGGCCACCGTCTGTCTATAGGTTAGAGGTTAGGTTAGGTTAGGTTCGGCGAGTTTTAAGGTTAGGTAAGGTGATGGTTAGATCAGGTCCTAGGTTACCTAAGACATCACCCAACATAATCTAAAACCTTATCTGACCTAACCTAAAATCTCACCTAACCTAACCTAAAACCTAACCTAACCTAACCTGATATCCAACCTTTCCTGATATCCAACCTTTCCTGAAACCCCATCTAACCTAATAGCTCTAATGCTTCGATAGTATGTTAATAAAAAAAGAGATATTACTTAGTTTTATTTCGAAAAATAATCATCAAAATTAACCCCTATGAAAATACAAATAGCAATTTTTGACATTTAGTCACCGATTTGGACGATTTCATCACTTATTTATATTAATAAACTGAGATACTTTTTGTTTGCGCCGGGTCTGGGTATTTATTCCATACATCATGAGCATTCTCCTTTAAGGTTTACAATGTCACATATATGTAAACAAGATTATAAACAATATTTTCGCCCAGTTCCAATATTCATTATTGTAAAGGTCGAAATACGACAAAAAAATATATTTTTCATATTATTTCTTAGACAACAATAAGGCCGTTGCCCCAGTAGGCAAACTGTTAGCGGTTGACTAGTTTGCGGCGTATCGATTTAGTACGGCCTTCCATATATTTGAAATGGAGTGTCCACAGTCAGCTAGTTTTCGCTCACTGTACGCAGTTTGCAGCGTTACGCGCGCTGACTATCTCAGACAGCGGCCGACTCCCACCAAAACCGGTGATTTCATTGATTTGAGTTTGCAGCTAACTCTTTCAGTTCGCCACAAATTTGCGGCTCACTCTGTCGGCCGCTAACAGTTTGCCTACTGGGGCCACGGCCTTAACATGATTGATTATAGATTTATCAATATCAATATCGTTGTGTGCTCCCCCAGAGCGGCCAAAGCAACGAAGCGGAGTGGTGCGGCGGCGGCACCACAGTGTCGCACGTGTTCGACCGCTCCCCGCCCGCGCTGTACCGCCACGTGGCCGACCCCGACCGCTGCGGCTGGCACCCGCTGGCGCTGCATCCCGTCGAGCTGGCGCGACAGCTCACGCTGCTCGAGTTCCAGCTCTACAGGCTCGTGAGTACACACTCTGCTGTACCGCCACGTGGCCGACCCCGACCGCTGCGGCTGGCACCCGCTGGCGCTGCATCCCGTCGAGCTGGCGCGACAGCTCACGCTGCTCGAGTTCCAGCTCTACAGGCTCGTGAGTACACACTCTGCTGTACCGCCACGTGGCCGACCCCGACCGCTGCGGCTGGCACCCGCTGGCGCTGCATCCCGTCGAGCTGGCGCGACAGCTCACGCTGCTCGAGTTCCAGCTCTACAGGCTCGTGAGTACACACTCTGCTGTACCGCCACGTGGCCGACCCCGACCGCTGCGGCTGGCACCCGCTGGCGCTGCATCCCGTCGAGCTGGCGCGACAGCTCACGCTGCTCGAGTTCCAGCTCTACAGGCTCGTGAGTACACACTCTGCTGTACCGCCACGTGGCCGACCCCGACCGCTGCGGCTGGCACCCGCTGGCGCTGCATCCCGTCGAGCTGGCGCGACAGCTCACGCTGCTCGAGTTCCAGCTCTACAGGCTCGTGAGTACACACTCTGCTGTACCGCCACGTGGCCGACCCCGACCGCTGCGGCTGGCACCCGCTGGCGCTGCATCCCGTCGAGCTGGCGCGACAGCTCACGCTGCTCGAGTTCCAGCTCTACAGGCTCGTGAGTACACACTCTGCTGTACCGCCACGTGGCCGACCCCGACCGCTGCGGCTGGCACCCGCTGGCGCTGCATCCCGTCGAGCTGGCGCGACAGCTCACGCTGCTCGAGTTCCAGCTCTACAGGCTCGTGAGTACACACTCTGCTGTACCGCCACGTGGCCGACCCCGACCGCTGCGGCTGGCACCCGCTGGCGCTGCATCCCGTCGAGCTGGCGCGACAGCTCACGCTGCTCGAGTTCCAGCTCTACAGGCTCGTGAGTACACACTCTGCTGTACCGCCACGTGGCCGACCCCGACCGCTGCGGCTGGCACCCGCTGGCGCTGCATCCCGTCGAGCTGGCGCGACAGCTCACGCTGCTCGAGTTCCAGCTCTACAGGCTCGTGAGTACACACTCTGCTGTACCGCCACGTGGCCGACCCCGACCGCTGCGGCTGGCACCCGCTGGCGCTGCATCCCGTCGAGCTGGCGCGACAGCTCACGCTGCTCGAGTTCCAGCTCTACAGGCTCGTGAGTACACACTCTGCTGTACCGCCACGTGGCCGACCCCGACCGCTGCGGCTGGCACCCGCTGGCGCTGCATCCCGTCGAGCTGGCGCGACAGCTCACGCTGCTCGAGTTCCAGCTCTACAGGCTCGTGAGTACACACTCTGCTGTACCGCCACGTGGCCGACCCCGACCGCTGCGGCTGGCACCCGCTGGCGCTGCATCCCGTCGAGCTGGCGCGACAGCTCACGCTGCTCGAGTTCCAGCTCTACAGGCTCGTGAGTACACACTCTGCTGTACCGCCACGTGGCCGACCCCGACCGCTGCGGCTGGCACCCGCTGGCGCTGCATCCCGTCGAGCTGGCGCGACAGCTCACGCTGCTCGAGTTCCAGCTCTACAGGCTCGTGAGTACACACTCTGCTGTACCGCCACGTGGCCGACCCCGACCGCTGCGGCTGGCACCCGCTGGCGCTGCATCCCGTCGAGCTGGCGCGACAGCTCACGCTGCTCGAGTTCCAGCTCTACAGGCTCGTGAGTACACACTCTGCTGTACCGCCACGTGGCCGACCCCGACCGCTGCGGCTGGCACCCGCTGGCGCTGCATCCCGTCGAGCTGGCGCGACAGCTCACGCTGCTCGAGTTCCAGCTCTACAGGCTCGTGAGTACACACTCTGCTGTACCGCCACGTGGCCGACCCCGACCGCTGCGGCTGGCACCCGCTGGCGCTGCATCCCGTCGAGCTGGCGCGACAGCTCACGCTGCTCGAGTTCCAGCTCTACAGGCTCGTGAGTACACACTCTGCTGTACCGCCACGTGGCCGACCCCGACCGCTGCGGCTGGCACCCGCTGGCGCTGCATCCCGTCGAGCTGGCGCGACAGCTCACGCTGCTCGAGTTCCAGCTCTACAGGCTCGTGAGTACACACTCTGCTGTACCGCCACGTGGCCGACCCCGACCGCTGCGGCTGGCACCCGCTGGCGCTGCATCCCGTCGAGCTGGCGCGACAGCTCACGCTGCTCGAGTTCCAGCTCTACAGGCTCGTGAGTACACACTCTGCTGTACCGCCACGTGGCCGACCCCGACCGCTGCGGCTGGCACCCGCTGGCGCTGCATCCCGTCGAGCTGGCGCGACAGCTCACGCTGCTCGAGTTCCAGCTCTACAGGCTCGTGAGTACACACTCTGCTGTACCGCCACGTGGCCGACCCCGACCGCTGCGGCTGGCACCCGCTGGCGCTGCATCCCGTCGAGCTGGCGCGACAGCTCACGCTGCTCGAGTTCCAGCTCTACAGGCTCGTGAGTACACACTCTGCTGTACCGCCACGTGGCCGACCCCGACCGCTGCGGCTGGCACCCGCTGGCGCTGCATCCCGTCGAGCTGGCGCGACAGCTCACGCTGCTCGAGTTCCAGCTCTACAGGCTCGTGAGTACACACTCTGCTGTACCGCCACGTGGCCGACCCCGACCGCTGCGGCTGGCACCCGCTGGCGCTGCATCCCGTCGAGCTGGCGCGACAGCTCACGCTGCTCGAGTTCCAGCTCTACAGGCTCGTGAGTACACACTCTGCTGTACCGCCACGTGGCCGACCCCGACCGCTGCGGCTGGCACCCGCTGGCGCTGCATCCCGTCGAGCTGGCGCGACAGCTCACGCTGCTCGAGTTCCAGCTCTACAGGCTCGTGAGTACACACTCTGCTGTACCGCCACGTGGCCGACCCCGACCGCTGCGGCTGGCACCCGCTGGCGCTGCATCCCGTCGAGCTGGCGCGACAGCTCACGCTGCTCGAGTTCCAGCTCTACAGGCTCGTGAGTACACACTCTGCTGTACCGCCACGTGGCCGACCCCGACCGCTGCGGCTGGCACCCGCTGGCGCTGCATCCCGTCGAGCTGGCGCGACAGCTCACGCTGCTCGAGTTCCAGCTCTACAGGCTCGTGAGTACACACTCTGCTGTACCGCCACGTGGCCGACCCCGACCGCTGCGGCTGGCACCCGCTGGCGCTGCATCCCGTCGAGCTGGCGCGACAGCTCACGCTGCTCGAGTTCCAGCTCTACAGGCTCGTGAGTACACACTCTGCTGTACCGCCACGTGGCCGACCCCGACCGCTGCGGCTGGCACCCGCTGGCGCTGCATCCCGTCGAGCTGGCGCGACAGCTCACGCTGCTCGAGTTCCAGCTCTACAGGCTCGTGAGTACACACTCTGCTGTACCGCCACGTGGCCGACCCCGACCGCTGCGGCTGGCACCCGCTGGCGCTGCATCCCGTCGAGCTGGCGCGACAGCTCACGCTGCTCGAGTTCCAGCTCTACAGGCTCGTGAGTACACACTCTGCTGTACCGCCACGTGGCCGACCCCGACCGCTGCGGCTGGCACCCGCTGGCGCTGCATCCCGTCGAGCTGGCGCGACAGCTCACGCTGCTCGAGTTCCAGCTCTACAGGCTCGTGAGTACACACTCTGCTGTACCGCCACGTGGCCGACCCCGACCGCTGCGGCTGGCACCCGCTGGCGCTGCATCCCGTCGAGCTGGCGCGACAGCTCACGCTGCTCGAGTTCCAGCTCTACAGGCTCGTGAGTACACACTCTGCTGTACCGCCACGTGGCCGACCCCGACCGCTGCGGCTGGCACCCGCTGGCGCTGCATCCCGTCGAGCTGGCGCGACAGCTCACGCTGCTCGAGTTCCAGCTCTACAGGCTCGTGAGTACACACTCTGCTGTACCGCCACGTGGCCGACCCCGACCGCTGCGGCTGGCACCCGCTGGCGCTGCATCCCGTCGAGCTGGCGCGACAGCTCACGCTGCTCGAGTTCCAGCTCTACAGGCTCGTGAGTACACACTCTGCTGTACCGCCACGTGGCCGACCCCGACCGCTGCGGCTGGCACCCGCTGGCGCTGCATCCCGTCGAGCTGGCGCGACAGCTCACGCTGCTCGAGTTCCAGCTCTACAGGCTCGTGAGTACACACTCTGCTGTACCGCCACGTGGCCGACCCCGACCGCTGCGGCTGGCACCCGCTGGCGCTGCATCCCGTCGAGCTGGCGCGACAGCTCACGCTGCTCGAGTTCCAGCTCTACAGGCTCGTGAGTACACACTCTGCTGTACCGCCACGTGGCCGACCCCGACCGCTGCGGCTGGCACCCGCTGGCGCTGCATCCCGTCGAGCTGGCGCGACAGCTCACGCTGCTCGAGTTCCAGCTCTACAGGCTCGTGAGTACACACTCTGCTGTACCGCCACGTGGCCGACCCCGACCGCTGCGGCTGGCACCCGCTGGCGCTGCATCCCGTCGAGCTGGCGCGACAGCTCACGCTGCTCGAGTTCCAGCTCTACAGGCTCGTGAGTACACACTCTGCTGTACCGCCACGTGGCCGACCCCGACCGCTGCGGCTGGCACCCGCTGGCGCTGCATCCCGTCGAGCTGGCGCGACAGCTCACGCTGCTCGAGTTCCAGCTCTACAGGCTCGTGAGTACACACTCTGCTGTACCGCCACGTGGCCGACCCCGACCGCTGCGGCTGGCACCCGCTGGCGCTGCATCCCGTCGAGCTGGCGCGACAGCTCACGCTGCTCGAGTTCCAGCTCTACAGGCTCGTGAGTACACACTCTGCTGTACCGCCACGTGGCCGACCCCGACCGCTGCGGCTGGCACCCGCTGGCGCTGCATCCCGTCGAGCTGGCGCGACAGCTCACGCTGCTCGAGTTCCAGCTCTACAGGCTCGTGAGTACACACTCTGCTGTACCGCCACGTGGCCGACCCCGACCGCTGCGGCTGGCACCCGCTGGCGCTGCATCCCGTCGAGCTGGCGCGACAGCTCACGCTGCTCGAGTTCCAGCTCTACAGGCTCGTGAGTACACACTCTGCTGTACCGCCACGTGGCCGACCCCGACCGCTGCGGCTGGCACCCGCTGGCGCTGCATCCCGTCGAGCTGGCGCGACAGCTCACGCTGCTCGAGTTCCAGCTCTACAGGCTCGTGAGTACACACTCTGCTGTACCGCCACGTGGCCGACCCCGACCGCTGCGGCTGGCACCCGCTGGCGCTGCATCCCGTCGAGCTGGCGCGACAGCTCACGCTGCTCGAGTTCCAGCTCTACAGGCTCGTGAGTACACACTCTGCTGTACCGCCACGTGGCCGACCCCGACCGCTGCGGCTGGCACCCGCTGGCGCTGCATCCCGTCGAGCTGGCGCGACAGCTCACGCTGCTCGAGTTCCAGCTCTACAGGCTCGTGAGTACACACTCTGCTGTACCGCCACGTGGCCGACCCCGACCGCTGCGGCTGGCACCCGCTGGCGCTGCATCCCGTCGAGCTGGCGCGACAGCTCACGCTGCTCGAGTTCCAGCTCTACAGGCTCGTGAGTACACACTCTGCTGTACCGCCACGTGGCCGACCCCGACCGCTGCGGCTGGCACCCGCTGGCGCTGCATCCCGTCGAGCTGGCGCGACAGCTCACGCTGCTCGAGTTCCAGCTCTACAGGCTCGTGAGTACACACTCTGCTGTACCGCCACGTGGCCGACCCCGACCGCTGCGGCTGGGGTGCCAGGCTGTACAGGCTGTACAGGCTCGTGAGTACACACGTCCACTGCTGGACAAAAGCCTCCAAGGATCTCCACAACGATCGGTCTTGCGCTTCCCGCATCCAGCTTTCCGAGCATTGAAAACTCAGTCCTAAATCAATAACCTTACCTTATTATTTAAGAAAAACCCGACTGCGTTGTAAACATACAATTTTTTATATTGATGTACCCAGTGTCACTCCCACAGTAAACACGAATCTAACGACACCTCTCAAGCTAAAATCCATCAAGCCGTTTGGCAAGGCTGTAGAACGTGACAAAGAATTATACATAAATACATACCCTCGAAAAACATGACCCTCCTTCTGGCGCAGTCGGGTAAAAACACATTTCCTATAAAATTTAAAAAGTATTTGTACTTATTAACAGGTAAAACCATCAGAATTAGTTGGCGCAGTATGGACTAAAAAAGACAAGGAGAAGAGTAGCCCTAATTTATTGAAGATTATCAAACATACTACTAATGTAAGTATTTAAGAGTACCCTAAACCAACGTATATGTATGAGGAGACTGATGAATGTGTATGAAGTGAAAAAAGTGGGTTTTGTTTGGATTGTAGCAAGTGGAAGGGAGTCTGTCTACCTCGATGAGAGAGAGACGTGATAGATATAATAATATGTATCTACTACCTACTAATATTATAAGTTTCAATGTTTGTGCCGATGGATGTTTGTTACTCCATCACTTAAAAACCACTGCACAGATTTTAATGAAATTTTACAATAACTTAGCTTGCACATCAGAATAACACATAGGCTATATTATTTTAAGGTAGCATGTTTTTTTTCCAAGATATGACGATAAATGCGTACGAAATTGCAGGGAGCCACTAGTTAAGGTAGGGATAAAGTAAACCATACAACAAACGTGATTTTTTTGGTCATTTTTTGCTCGATATCAATAATGGTTATTAGACATTATGAAAATGAAAATGAAAAGTGTTTTATTCAAAAATAGGCAAAATTCATTACACTTTTTTGATGTCACTTTTTTAATCTAAAACTACTGCCGGTTCACTACCTGTATAGCCGATAGGAAGAAGACGGCAAGAAACCTTCGGCACAGGGCCCTACGTTATGTGCAATATATCTTTTTTTTTAATCGAGAATCTTATATACAATTACATGTTGACTTAACTTGTTATCACAGTGTTTTATTAATTATTACTTGACTATTGTTAGCCCAGTGAATGGCACGGAATCCTTCGCGCGCGAGTCTGACTCGCTCATAGCCAGTTTTTGAATGATTTCAAACGTGGTCCCATGTAAAAGGTGTTCTATCGTTCACTAATTAAAAGTCACTCTGTGTATCTAAGACAAGTAATATTAATTAATTAAATTAAAAATTCACAGTTCACCCGCTGGATGGAGAAATGGATAGTGGAGAGCGAGAACTTAGAAGAGCGAGTGGGCGTGGTGTGTAGGTTCCTGGAGTTGTGCGTCGCTCTGAGAGACCTGAACAACTTCAACGGGGTGCTGGCGGTGGTGGCGGCCGCCGGCAGCGCGTCTGTGCATCGCCTCAAGCTCACTTTCCAGGTACAGTTCTGTTATTTAAACTGATTATAATATTAATAAAAAGTTAAATTAAAACCATAAGTAAGTTATTTGACGAACAAATGAAGGCAAAACAAAATAACAGCAACCCTAACACGTCCCGTTTCACTCACACAAACACGGTACGCGTGTAATTACACGAGCTAAGACTGTGTGTGGAGCTACACGCTTTTTTCATACATTTTAGCGGCAGTGCCCGAGGTTTGGAAATATGCTGTACCTTTTGTATAACTTCTTTTTTTCTTTTCTGTCTCTGACTATCTTCTAATAATAAATACTTATATTTAATTCACAGATGGTGCCGCTCCGCTTAATCCGCGCGCTAGAAACGTTCCGCGAGCTGAATTCGGATCACTTCCGTCGCTACCAGGAACGCCTGCGCAGCATCAACCCGCCCTGTGTACCGTTTTTTGGCATCTACCTCACTAACATACTGCATATTGAGGAGGGCAACCTAGGTATGTGTTATAAGTAAAGGGCGATAAAGAATGCACATCGATCTTTGTAAAGCAATCGTCTAATTCCGACTTCGTATAGCGATATCTGTGTCGCACACACCATGACGTTTGTTTTATCAGTCGCGGTTCAAATGCGAGAGAGTGCTTATCTTATCTTATCTAGCCGTTGTTGTCCCACTGCTGGGCAAAGGCCTCTCTCCTCCTTTTCCACGACTCTCTATCCTGTGCCGCCTCTGCCCAGTCGTTCGTGAAGGTGTCCAGCTCATCTCGCCACCTTTTCCGTGGTCTGCCGCGAGGTCTTTTGGCGTTTGGTTGCCATTGGGTTGTTGTGCTACAATAAAGTAAATTCTAAATTCAAATTCTGATGAACGATTAATCTAATAATTGATGTACATGGAAATGAGCATTCGGTTGTATTCGGAAATGCGATGATTGCCGATGTGTATTCTTGGCAGATGTTTTATACCTGTCAAGTCATGCTTTATGTTAGAGATGTAGGTTTATCTGTCAATTAAATTTCATCTCATACCACCGTTTCATCATCTACGGATAAAATTTATCTGACATATAGGGTGACATTAAATTAGTGTCTCAGGTCTCTGCCTACTCCAAATGGGAAAGAAGCGTGATTGATATGTACCTGCCTATTATGTAGTACCTAGTGTGACCTATGCTTCTAAATATAGGGTGACTTGATATTAGTGAACGATAGAAAAGGATATGCATGTACTCGTGATAACAAACAACTTTTACAATGGGACCAAGGTCGAAATCGTTCAAAAATTTTTGAACTCCCCATACAAAATGCATCAGCTGATGGGGGGAACAATTTTTTTTGTGATTTGGAACTTGGTCCCATAGTAAAAGTTGTTTGTTATCATGAATACATGCGTATCCTTTTCTATCGTTCACTAATTTAAAGTCACCTTGTATATTATATGCTTGTCTCTGTCTAAAACGTAATGTTTTATGAAATAGGTATAGATTTGTCAGTCAGATTAATACAATACAATATTCTTTATTGCACAAAAGATATAAGGTACAGACACAAACAAGAATATAAGAAGCAACTGGCGGCCTTTTTGCTAGGTAGCAATATCTTCCAGGCAACCTTAGGGTAAGAAATAGCGAGAAATAGGTAATAATGGTGAAATACCAGCTACAGATAAAATTAATCCAGGCACTTAGTGGAGAAACGGGTACTAATTAAATATTTGAACGTTTGTCCACAGATTACCTACCAAATTCTCAACTAATAAACTTCTCGAAGCGAAGAAAAGTGGCGGAGATCACGGGCGAGATTCAACAGTATCAGAATCAACCTTACTGCCTCACTGTGGAGCCGAGGACTAGGGTATATACATACATACATACATACACATGAACGTACGACTAACTCGCACGCAGTCTGAGAGCCCCCATAGTACTTCTATGGTCGGGATTATCCGTGCGTGTTCGTACGAAAACGCAGCCAAAGTGAGCGCAGCCGTATGGCTACTAGTTAGTGTATACTAACTTCCACTTGCTACGATACAAACACACTTCCTTCGCTTCTACCTTGGAAATTAGTAAATAAATCATCTTTTTGTCATTGCAGGCGTTCCTGGAATCTCTCGATCCGTTCCCCGGTATGGACGACAATGAAATTACAAATTATCTGTACGCGAAAAGTCTGGAAATTGAACCGAGACCGCCCGTCAAACAGATGCCTAAGTTTGTAAGTATTGTATAACTGAGTATAACAGAGCCGGACTCTTAGAACGTTCGTCATTTACAGACAGACCAACTTATCTGTGAACTGAACGGCGGCGCTAGTAGTAATACAAAATTGTATTTCTACCAATCGCAGCAGTTCTGGAATTTGACATTTCCGTATTAGTGGCCGTAGTTACAATAACGGCCACGCTCTGTAGGCCTATCTGTATAGCCGAGAGGAAAAAAACTGCAAGAAACCTTCGGCACAGGGCCCTACGTTATGTCCAATATATCTTTTTTTTTTAATCAACACACTTATACAGTTACATGTTGGTTAATTATATCACGTCCCCAGCCCCGCAAATACCCGGAGCTATCGCTGAAGCAGGTGAAGGTGTCGCGGCGGACGCAACACGATCAGCCTGCGCACCATTCCACATCCAGCAACGATGATAACTTGAGTGAGTATCATCACCATCACCGTCATCATCATAATATTTTACTATGCGGACCTCATGTACGTGATAGATAAGACAAGTCAGCGAGCGTAAAGATATTCCTACATCGATATCACTCCGCTGCATCAGCAATCACGTAGTCTATCACGGCCGCACATATCATCGCGCGGCCAGCATCTTAGTATACTGGGTGTAACAGAAAGGGGGTATAAAGCTGAAACACAGCGATAGTCCTTATGAAACTGAACAACTTTCTCCAAGGAACATTGGTCGTAACTCGAAAAAAATTTTTGGATCGCCCATACTTACTCGATCAGATGATTGGACATTTTGTATGGGGAGGCGAATTTTTTTTGGAGT
Organism: Anarsia innoxiella; assembly: GCA_947563765.1. Lineage (NCBI taxonomy): Eukaryota > Metazoa > Arthropoda > Insecta > Lepidoptera > Gelechiidae > Anarsia > Anarsia innoxiella. The sequence goes on from OX387420.1 coordinate 785,620, forward strand.
TACGACCCATGCTTCTTGGAGAAAGTTGTTCAGTTTCATGAGGACTATCGCTGTGGTATAAAGCCGATATACCCCCTTTCCGTTACACCTATTATATGACTGTCAATTGCTATTAATTAACCATCAGGCTTTTCACGCTGTTTTACGTTCTATGTATAGTAACATATGATTATGAGTATATGATTGTATGTATGTTTCAGGTGTGTCACAGTTGTCGCCAACAAGCGGCAGTACTTGGGACGCGCAGTCTGTAGCGTCGCTGCCTATACATACTGATGATCACAAAGGTATGCCATTTCATACTTAATTCTATATGAAGAGCATCCAACCTAATTGGTATAGTAAAATTACCGGTATCAATTAGATTCAACATCCCCTATTCGAGCTAGTATGGAGAAAAAAGTTGGCGGCTACTGATGAAACTAACGTCAATCGATAGAGAAAAATATTATAAAACGATAGTATTTTGGACAAATGTCGAAAGTGATATACGACTTTACAAATTTTTCTATATCTTTGCCGTTCGTTCGTTGCCGCTATAACAACAAATACTAAAAATAGAATAATAATTAAGGGGGTCTCCCATACAACAAACGTGATTTTTTAGCTTTTTTTGCTCGATATGAATAGTAAATGGTACGGAAACCATCCTGCGCGAGTCTGATTCGCACTTGGCCGGTTTTTAAGCGACAAGCCTGTATTAAGAAACCCTGCTCTTCCTTAATGATTCATGATTATGTTTTTTTTAATCTTTCACATCCCAGAAAAAAAGAATAATAGAAAATCTATTGTGTCTGGGTTTATAATGGGTCAGTGGGATGTGAGAGGTTAAACACATACCTACCTATAGCGTTATTACAAAACGAGGTTTAAATATAGTTATGACATTAACTTGAATTAGTTCCAGAACTACATTTAAATCTCATTTTATAATAAGCTAATAGTGGTTATATATTCGTCAGATTTTTTTTTATCATTCATGGATGACTGGGCAGAGGGGGCTCAGGATAGAGAATCGTGGAGAAGGAGGAGAGAGGCCTTTGCTCAGCAGTAGGACACTGATAGCTAGATAATATAAGATTAATATGATTTTTTTCCGCCAGGTTCGCGAGACGATAAAGCAATAGTCTCCCCACGCTTAGAACGGTGCGCAAGCAGTTCATTCAGTCAGCTGAGTCTCATCGATAAGGGCTTAGCGCTTTTCGACAAGACCAAGTCCACGGCTACATTGGCTGCTAAGTAAGTACATTGTATCTAAAGGCCGGCGCACACCTGACGGAGCGCAGCGCGGAGCATTTTCGATTGACATATTATCGACATTGTTCTCATTACAATAATATTAAAAATCAGTTAACATAACATTCGCATGTAGTCGCATCGATGCCCCGATTCTCATTTGGTATTGTTTAATGAATTATTTACTTATTGAGCCTTTTATGACCTTGTAATAGGGATGATGACTACATTAAAAATTACATTATAATTAGTCCGTCTTTTAGGCTATTACAAATTTTTGAATTTTTTACCTGATCAAATACATAAATAAATACAAAGATACAGAGCATCAAAGTTACGGAGTGGGAGGTTTTGACATCCATTTTGACTAAAAATTTTACTGAAGCGTGACGTCATGAGCAACTTTAACCCAGTGTATCTTTGTCAGTTTTAGTTTAAGAGAAAAAAGAAAAAATACGTGTCGAATATTTTAAAATAATCTATGTGATGGACGAAAAGAAATAGTCATCATGCCTATTATATTATTTCAACCTGCTTTCTAATAAAAATATCCTGATATTAGTCCATCAACAAAAACTTTAAAAAATTGTGTATTTGTTTAAAGGAGTACGAAAGACGAGCCGGCTTCACCACGAGACAGACATTCGCCGCGACACGACCGATCCATATCCATGTAAGTATACATATGTAGCGTTTAGTGATACGTGATCTACGACTCGCCTAGCGTGTCAAGAAAGAGACGCCAGTGACTCGCCTGGCGTGTCAAGAAAGATATGCCAGTGACTCGCCTGGCGTGTCAAGAAAGAGATGTTAGTGACTCGCCTAGCTTGTCAAGAAAGAGATGCCAGTGACTCGCCTGGCGTGTCAAGAAATAGATGCCAGTGACGCGCGAGGCGTGTCAAGATTAAAATGTGAGATTGGATAAATAAATCTAACTTGACATTCAAAAAAGAATTAGTCCGTCTTTTAGGCTATTAAAAATGTTTGAAACGTATTTTTTCTTATTTCTCTTAAACCAAAAATGACAAAGATACAATGGGTTAAAGTTCCTCGTGACGTCACGTTTGAGTACGATTTTTCACTCAATGGTGACGTAAAAACCGCCCACTCCTAAACTTTGATGGTCTGTATCTTTGTAAATTTGATACTCTTTATTTGATAATCTGATACTGTTATTTGATAATCTGATATCTGATACTCTTTATTTATGTATTTGATCAGGTAAAAAATGTGTTTCAAATATTTTTTAATAGCCTAAAAGACGGACTAATTATTTTTCAAATTTTTGAATGTAGTCATCATCCCAATTATGAATCTTTATTATCCAGGGTATCAGTGCCGGTAACAGAACGCAAAGCGTTGTCGCCGCGCGGCGCTATCGTAGACGCTGATGTATTTTATTCGAGACCTTTGGAACCTGTGAAACGAGAGGTAAGTTTATATTATAGCTTTTTCTAATAACTTTTCAGAAAGCTTATTTATTTTGTATTGGAAGTAATTTTTTATGCGGTCTTGATATGTAAGTTTTTTATCTTATTAAACTTGTGACTTACAATAGTTGCAATAAACTTTTTTTAAAATTCTAAAACATGCTGAGTTAAAACTAAGATGTTACATAGGTACATTTGCCAATGTAACAGATGTACCTATGTAACATAATCGGTTTGTAAGTGACAAAACTAGAGAAGTTTCGTATTAAATATTTAAAAGCCCTCTCACACGAGTTATAGTGTTCGGAGATTTTTCGCTTTATAAATCGCAGCGATATCGCTGCGTGCACGCCGCGAGCCGCCGCATACTCTCCCAAATTGGCTCGTGTGAAAGGGCTGTAGGCAATGATTTTTTATAGGTACAGATATGTTACCTTTATAGTGATTGGCGTTTTAAATCTCTGCCGAACAATGATTACAATGACATTAATGACAGCACTTCAAATCATACTCCAAATGTCTTCAGACTAACTGAGAGAGACTAACTACAAGTTGTCTTAAATAGGTCTATTTACAGTCTTCAAAATGTGCGCGCATATAACATATCTGCACCTAGTATATATTTAATATCATTGGCTGTAGGTGTATATTGTTTGTGAGTAACGTGTGGTTGTGTTGTGTTGCAGGAGCGCGTGCCGCCGCTGCTGCCGCGCTCGGGCGCCGACGAGCGGCCGCCGGCGCCGCCGCCAAGGGAACACGGTGGGTGCATTCATACTCTACGCCACGGGTGCCCAACTTTATTACATCCATTAGGCATTTTGTTTGTATAGAGCGTGAACAAAAACATAAGACAATATTTTGGTGTTAGCCACTGAAATTGAATAAAAAGATATGCAAGACTTTAAAAATGATAATTCAAAATCTGAGATACGTCACGTGACTGTCGGGTCTAGGTATTTGTTGCATGGACTTTGACTGTTCTTCTTTACAAGTTTATTTTTATCCTTTAATATCTAAGTATGTAATTAGTAAAAAAATATAATGTTTCGTTACAGCATCTTCAGAAATGAACGACGTGTCAGACCGACCGCTACCCAGTCCGAAACACCACGACTTGTTTAGGTAAGTCTGTAAATAATGTTGCTGAGGTAATTTGGGAATACTTAATAAAAATAGGAAAATAGTTTCTACTGTGTATTAAACCAACGACTTTCGTACAAAAGGTCCCAATCACACACGATGACTAAAACTATTAGGCTCGAATCACACTGGGACAGAGTCGAAACGACGCGTCATGTTTTGCATGGTTGACGCGCGCATTCGCGAGGCACACGCGTTTGTGCGCGATGGCGCGTTATTGCCGAATTCAGTTAAAATGGAAGCTGCGCAAGGCTGACGCGTCACTGCGCGCATATTCGCGCGGCAACGTCCGAATCCGCTCGACTAGTCGAGCGTCGAAACGCGGACGCACGCATCTCTACATTTTTATACAGAACAAATTCGTACTTAAATAATAGATCAATTGAGATGAATATGCTAATCTAATGCAATCTAATTTAGCCATTTGTGTCCCCCTGCTGGGCAAAGGCCTCTCTCCTCATCCGCCATGACTTTCTGTCTCGAGCTTCCTCCGCCCAGGTACTTAAGAAGGTGTCCAGCTCGTCCCGCCACCTTTTCCGCGGTCTGCCGCGTGTCTGTAGTAGTGTGTGTCTGTAGTAGGGACGATAAAAAGGCTGATAAGGAATAAATACATAAATATATGTCACGCATCTCTCCCATCGGGGTAGGAGACCGCTTCGTTATAGAAATTTAGGCCCACTTGCGCAGCCCAGAGTTAACGCAATCAACCCGGAGTTAGCTGCTAAGCTAACACAGGGTTAAATCAAAATAAATCAATACAAATTATTTATTTAACCCTGTGACGGCAGCTAACTCCGGGTTTATTTGGCTGTGCAATTGGGCTTTAGGAATTTAAATTTGTTTTCCATTTAAAAGACCTTGATTCAAATTTTATCACTAGTTATCTAATACAAACGCCATATGTTTTAATTTACAATATAATAAGTAATTAGAAATTTGATACCCTACTAATATTATAAATATCAATGTTTGTGCCGATGGATGTAAGGATGTTTGTTACTTTTATTATTGACAATAGGGCATGGTGTGTAAATGCTCTAGCTCCACACGATCATAATATTTAAGTTGTTCTTTTGTAAACACATGATTGTAAACAATATTTTTAAAAAGAGCAACCTCTAGAGTTTCTTGCTGGCTTCTTCTCTGGGGAATCTGCCTTCCGAAGTCAGCGTAGCTTCAGTCAGTTAATTTGCTTTTACTTTTGTTAACTTGTTATAATTTTGTTTTTATTTTTATTTTGTTTTATATTTCTGACGCATTCAAGTGTAGTTTTGGGTTCTTCTTCTTCTTATTTAAGAGCTAAGCTCTTGTCGGTGGAGCCTCTTCCATCCCTCCCTATTTTCTGCCTTCTTTTTAACATCTTGATACGACATGACACCCGCCTTTTCCTTCACCTGTTCTAGGAACGTCCGTCTGGGTCTTCCTCTATTCCTTTTCCCTTCAATTTTTCCTTCTATGATGTTTTTTATGAAGGAATCATGTCGTATCAAATGTCCTAGCATCTTTCCTCTTCTGTTCTCAATAGATTTTAGTAAACTTCTCTTTGTTTTGGGTTACCTATGAATAAATCTTTATTGAATTGAATTGAATTACTCTTTCACGCAAAAACTTCTAAACAGATTTTAATAAAGTACATAGCCTGTTTCACTATCTACGGATAAAATTTATCTGACAGATGTTTTATAATGAAAAAAAATGAAAATGAATATTTATTTAATCTTGTAGGACGAGTATGACATCACATAAGACGGGTAATTTTTTAAAGTTAATGCTAGATTCGCAAGAGTGCAGTTTTCCCCAGAGAAGAAGCTAGCAAGAAACTCTGTAGGGTTGCTCTTTTCAAATTTGGTATGACATATGTATTCTTAGGTAATTATACCTGTCTCTTTCTAAAACGTCATCTTTTATGAAATAGACATAGGTTTATCTGTCAGTTAAATTTATCTGTAGGTGGGGGTCAACAGGCACTCAATATTGTAGCTTATACATCAGAATAACATATAGGCTATATTATTTTAAGATATTGTGTAAGTTAAAGTAAATCGGGGACTTACTCAAGAAAGGCCAAGTCAAGAGTACCCTAAACCGACACGCATGTATGAGGTGACTGATGAATGTGTATGAAGTGAAAGAGGTGTGTTTGTATCGTAGCAAGTGGATGGAAGTAGTCTCTGCCTACCCCAATGGGAGAGAGGCGTGACGGATATGTATGTATGTATGTAGAATGAGTGGGTTTCAGAACGAATGAAAGTATGAGAGTTTTCCTGAACGAAGATGAGAGAAAGAGATAATAGAAAGTGAGAGGTTTGTTATTTTCAATATGGCGTTTTGCACTTCAAAATAAGACACACACGAATGAAGACGTAGACATTTATTTTCAAAACTAGAGCGGTTAAATTCATAATAAAAGAGTAATAAAATTAAGAAGAAGTTTCCTTCCATGCCCCAGTCCCCATATTCATACCATATATATGTATGTATGTATGTATGAATGTATGTATGTATTTATGTATGTATTGTGTAAGTTTTCCAAGATATTATGACGATAAATGTGTACGAAGTCACGCGTAGCCTATAGTAAATTTATAAGCGTAGACCGTGTGTACGAAGTCGTGGTTTAAAGCTAGTATTGATAAAATTAATTAGGATGTTTTTTTAGTGTTTATTTATAGATTAATATAATATTTTAGTAATAACACTGGTTTTGGTGTTATTGGAACGTGGGGTACAATGTTTTTAATATTTTATTAAAATATTTTAGATTCTTCTTCTTATTTAAGAGCTAAGCTCTTGTCGGTGGAGCCTCTTCCATCCCTCCCTATTTTCTGCCTTCTTTTTAACATCTTGATACGACATGACACCCGCCTTTTCCTTCACCTGTTCTAGGAACGTCCGTCTGGGTCTTCCTCTCTTCCTTATTATAAATATTTTAGATGCATATTAAAATTTATACAGGGTGTAACAGAAAGGGGGTATAAAGCCAAAAACACAGCGATAGTCCTCATAAAACTAAACAACTTTCCCCAAGGAACTTGAGTCGTAACTCGAAAAAAAAATTTTCCTCCCCATATAAAATGTCCGATCAGCTGATCGAGTAAGTATGGGCGATCCATTTTTTTTTTCGATTTACGACCCATGTTCCTTGGGGAAAGTTGTTCAGTTTCATGAGGACTATCGCTGTGTTTCGGCGTTATACCCCTTTTCTGTTACACCGAGTATAATTAAAAATAATGTTTTCGTATTTTTTCGTCGTAGGATACCAGCGATGTCACCTAAGCGGTCTCCAGCGCCTCAACCTCCTATTAGTCCTTTAGTTGCGGCAGAAAGGTATAGTTTATTCTTTTTTATTCATTGCATATTATTGTATATTGCATATAAGTTATGTTCTTGAGGGTTCCGTACCCAAAGGCCTAGAACACACGGGGAAACGCAACTGCAACTGCTAGTTACTTATAAGTTGCATCTACGTTTATGCTATAGACTTCTTTAGAAAACCAAACACGACGCAAATAGTTTGAAACGTTTCAGATTAGTTGCGTCGTGTGTGGTTTTCTAAAGGAGCTTTAGCAGAAACTTAGACGCAACTCAAAAGTAACTAGCAGTTGCAGCAAAACGAAACCCTATTACTGAGACTCGGCTGTCCGTCTGTCACCAGGCTGTATCTCATGAACCGTTATAGCTAGAGCGTTGAAATTTTCACAGATGATTCATTACCGTTGCCGCTATAACAACAAATACTAAAAATAGAATAATAATAATAATTATTAAAGGGGGTCTCCCATACAACAAACGTGATTTTTTTGCCATTGTTTGCCCGATATTAATAATAGCTACTGGTAGACATTATTTTTAGTCTTTTAATAAAATCAAAAATATATTTATTTTAGGTACAAAAAATGCTCTTGAAACCGTTACATTATTATGATATTCATTTTTAAAGCTAGTGGCTAGATTCGTATATTCGATAACTTAGTGAATGGTATGGATATAGAACCCTACGTGCGCGAGTCCGACTCGTACTTGGTCGGTATTGATGTAGTCACCTGTATTTGTGTTGTTACAGATGCAGCGCGTTCAATTTCCCTACATCGTCGCCGACGTCCGCGCCGCCTCTCACGCCTCATCCACATACATGTATGTATAATATATACCGTACATACAGTGCTACAAGGATCTTTTGGCACGTGGCAGAAATCGGAACTAGCGATATCATCTTAAATCGGCAAGATGACTAAAAAAAATTTTTTAGTCCGTCACATACATTATTTTAAAATATTCGACACGTATTTTTTCTTTTAAACTAAAAATGACACAGATACACTGGGTTAAAGTTGCTCATGACGTCACGCCTTAGTACGATTTTTACCGAGGAGTGACGTCAATACACCCCACTCCGTAACTTTGATGCTCTATATCTTTGTATTTATTTATGTATTTGATCAGATAAAAAAAGTGTTTCAAATATTTTTTAATAGCCTAAAAGACGGACTAATTATTTTTTGAATTTTCGAATGTAGTCATCATCCCCATTGTCATTATTTTGAGTTATTTATTCACCACCCACGTCCTCCTGACAATGTCACTCAAGTGCCAATAGATCCTTGTAGCACTGTGTATCCTTACATACAATAAAGGGCCGGTGCACATCTGACGGAGCGCAGCGCAGAGCATTTTTGATTGTCATATTATTATCGACATTGTTCTCATTAGAATAATATTCAAAAATCAGTTAACATAACAAACGAGCATCGAAGCGACTAAATCCGAATGTTGTGTTAACTGATTTTGAATATTATTCTAATGAGAACAATGTCGATAATAATATGATAATCAAAAATGCTTTGCGCTGCGCTCTGTCAGGTCTTTATACTGAAAACAAGACTGTCTTTAATCCTATCTTAAAAAATACATTTTTACTAGACGTCACGTAATTGTTTATAAAATTTGTATACAGGTTTGTATTATATTGAAGATTAGGCTCTAAGATCTTTAATAATTGCCTATCTTCAAAAAAAAAATCATTTTTACTATACGTTATGTAATTGTATATAATATTTGTTTGTATCCAGCAAGTAAATGCGGTACACCTCCGCCCCTACCTCCGAGAAGAAGAAAAGACTCAATCGCACCTCCTACACCCGTTCATCAGGTATGAATTCATAATATCCTATTTATGTTAACGTCATGAGTCAGTAACTGACGTCAGGGCACTGTCGCGTCAGTACTGACTTCAATATTCGCATACGAATATTCGAATATACTTAGTTCTGACGCGATCAATTTATATTGTGGTCAGTTCAGTAATTGACGTCCTTTGAGTATAGAATTAAGGAGTGTGCGTGCCTGGTCTGGCGCAAAATGGCTACCTTTTTGTACGGAATTTCTTGTCGTTTGACAGGTCATCTACCAAGAAAACTATGAAAAACTTGACGCAACCTTGGCACGCTGTTTTAAACTCATTTGTATATGAAAAAAAAATGTGGCACCTCCTTGTATATTCTATACTCAAAGCTGACGTTAGTTACTGAGTCAATGTAAATCAGCCTGTACTTTAAGTAGTTTTCCCCCCAGCAGCCCGCGGCGCCAGTGTCCCCGCCGCCGGGCCCGCCGCCGCTGCCGCCGCGGCCGACGCCCGCGCCCGCGCTGCTGGGTCCGTGCGAGTCGGTGCTGCTGCAGCGGCGCCAGCAGGCCGCGCCGCCCCGCCGCCCGCCCAAGCCCTAGCCCGCGCTGGGCGCCGGCTGCACGCTGCGCGCCACTCGTCTAGATCATCGCACCGTCGATATATTTTATACTTGCGATACGCTGTAAGGTCAGAGAAAACAATCTAATTGACAGAATAAATAAATTGATTGAAAATCAATTTGACAGAAAATCAATTTGACAGAAAAAGCTATTCGACAGAGATCGTAATGGACAGTTAGAAGAAAGATAAAAATATATTAGAAAACAGTTGGGCTTTTTGTAACTGAAATAAAAATCTATTTAATCAAAAACCATACATACCAACGTAGACCTCCATTACCGAAATAACTAAATGGTTTGACAGAAAAAATCAAATTGACAGAAATTGTATTGGATTGTTATTTAAGTAACAAAAAAGTACAGTGCTACAAGGATCTATTGGCACTTAAGTAACATTATCAGGAGGACGTGAGTGGTGAATAAATAACTCAAAATAATGACAATTTACAAGATGATATCGTTAGTTCCGATTTCCGCCACGTGCCAATAGATCCATGTAGCACTACTCTGGTATATGTTTCATTTCTGGGCAGTAAGTTTTTTTTTAGGCTCTGAAGTCTTGGACGAGTTACATTACTTTAAAAATTTCATTTCATGAAAAAAAATGACCATAAAGAAATATAAAATGTTTCGAAACTACAAATGATTTAAAAAAATGATGCATTTTTAATTTAGTTTCATTAATTATAATATTATTTTGTAAATCTTGTACATTCTCCCTAAATCTATATTAATTATTATTAAATAAATAAAATTATAATAAAATGAAGAATATTATTAAATAAAAAAATAGTGAAATAACTTGTGCAGTGCCAATAAATTGTAGAAAAAAATATAGAATTTAAATTTTTTATTAGAAACTGAAAAAATATGTTATATTTAGTGAAAAAAATAAATTGTAATTTAAATAGTATATTAGACGTTTGATAGAGGGGGTTTTTAAATTATTATTTATTTTTATTAATTTAAAGATCGCCTATCAAATAAATAAATGACAAACCGGTAGAGAAAGAAAATGATCAATTTGACACAATTTTATGTATTGTAGATTAAATTAGCTCTTACGCAAAATGTATTTTTCGCAGTGTCCTTTTCGCAAAATGTCCGTTGGTTGCAAAACGTCTTATTCGTAAAATGTCCTTTTCGCAAATAGTCCCTTTCGCAAAACGTCTAATTGTAAAATTGTGTCAACTTGTTCTATATTAAAATAGATATTAAGGTATAGATTGCCTGGTTCACGCAAAAAGTTGTGTTAATATTATCAAGTAGATCTTATCTAGCCATTAATGTCCCACTGCTGGGCTCATTCTCCACGATTCTCTATCCTGAGTCGCTATCTCTCTATCTAAATAGAATATACTACATGAAATAGTCATTCACGCCTCTTCCCCCCCATCGAGGTAGACAGAGACTTCCTTCCACTTGCTACGATACAAACATCATCGCTTCATTCAAAGTAGATTCGCATACAAAACCTGAAACGCGGTATCGAAGTTTTTCCCGAGCTACGTATATAAGTAAATTCCCCATCGAGGTAGACAGAGACTCCCTTCCACTTGCTACGATACAAACATCATCGCTTCATTCAAAGTAGATTCGCATACAAAACCTGAAACGCGGTATCGAAGTTTTTCCCGAGCTACGTATATAAATAAATTCCCCATCGAGGTAGACAGAGACTCCCTTCCACTTGCTACGATACAAACATCATCGCTTCATTCAAAGTAGATTCGCATACAAAACCTGAAACGCGGTATCGAAGTTTTTCCCGAGCTACGTATATAAATAAATTCTACACAACTTTTTGTAAGACCCATGCAGTAAAATAAAAATTGCATTTATGTAAATAATTTGTATGGGAAATGTATGTATGAATGTTTTGTATGAAATGTAAAGATAGTGGCAGAAATATTAAAATGTAAACAATAAGAAATAAGCCTTTATCATCATCAGCCCTGTTAACGTCCCCACTACAGACACACGAGCCTACTCTCATACGAGAGTGATTAGGTAGGTCGTAATCCACCACGCTGGTCCATTGGTTGGCGGATTTCACATACACCTTCGAATTTCTTCTCTAGTGTATGCAGGTTTCTTCATGTTTTCCTTCACTGTTAACGTTAAAAAAACACTTATTTTTTAATAATTTTGCCACTAACTCTTGATTAGTAAAAAAATTGTATATAGAATCAAATATTTCATATAATACGTTGGCGATATATTTTTTTTAATAATGACGTAACGACAGTAGACTAAGGGTCGATGCACACCTGACAGAGCGCAGTGCAAAGCATTTTTGATTGTCATATTATTATCGAAATTGTTCTCATTAGAATAATATTCAAACACAGTTAACACAACAAACGAACATCGAAGCGACTACATACGAATGTTGTATCAAATGATTTTGAATTCTAATTTAACAACAACAATGTCGATAATAAATAATCTATATATATAAAAATGAAACCCGTTTTCCGTTGTCACGGCATCACGCCTGAACGGCTGGACCGATTTCGCTAATTCTTTTTTTAAAATGTTCATTGAAGTCCAAGGATGGTTCTTACGGTGAGAAAAATTCGAATAATTGCCGGAGAAGCCCTAAAACAGACCTTTTCTTTTTCCCATACAAATGTTTTCTTACTAAAATGTAGAGTCAAGAACTTTATTCCTACACAATAAAGTTCATTCTAAGGCGGGACAAAGTTCGCCGGGACAGCTAGTATGACAATAAAAAATGCTCTATGGTGCGCTCCGTCAGGTGTGCGTCGGCACTTTTACAAAATGCTCTTATTGTATCTAATAATTGAACAAATTGTACGATGGTATAGACACGGAAAATAATAAAATGTCCTATTATTCCCGAAAGTTAAGTATATTGGAATATAATTTCTCTACTTGAAATACATACATATCTCTCACGACTCCCCATCGAGGTAGACAGAGACTTCCCTCCACTTGTTACGATACAAACATCATCGCTTCATTCAAAGTAGATTCGCATACAAAACCTGAAACGCGGTATCGAAGTTTTTCCCGAGCTACGTATATAAGTAAATTCCCCATCGAGGTAGACAGAGACTCCCTTCCACTTGCTACGATACAAACATCATCGCTTCATTCAAAGTAGATTCGCATACAAAACCTGAAACGCGGTATCGAAGTTTTTCCCGAGCTACGTATATAAGTAAATTCCCCATCGAGGTAGACAGAGACTCCCTTCCACTTGCTACGATACAAACATCATCGCTTCATTCAAAGTAGATTCGCATACAAAACCTGAAACGCGGTATCGAAGTTTTTCCCGAGCTATATCGAAGAGCAACCCTACAGAGCTTCTTGCTAGGTTCTTCTCTGGGGAAAACTGCTACCTTGCGAATCTAGCATTAACTTTAAAAAAAATGACCCGTCTTATGTGATGTCAAACTCGTCCTGCAAGATTAAAAAAAAAATCATTTCATTTCAAGAGAGTTTCTGTTCACCTCGATGGGAGAGAGGCGTGATAGATATGTATGTATGTATATCCAATATCCTTAATCATCAGGAACAAGAAAGATTTTAAACCTTCTTCAATGTATGACTTTATAAAAGTCTATCTATACAGATCCGGGCCGTGCCCGGGACGTGTCCGGTCCGTGGCCCGTCAGGAGGAAAAACAATACGTGTCATGACAACGTGTCCGGGAAAAATATCATGCCATACATTTTCAATGGATTCGTTCACACACGTTGTCATGACGACGTATTGTTTTCCCTCCTGACGGGCCACGGCCCGGACACGTCCCGGACACGGCCCGGATCTGTGTAGATAGACATTATATGTAATGTAGTTGCTTCCAATACTTAGTAAATAAGACAAGACCAGTTGTACATAGTTTAATATAATTTGTAAATATGTAGATTATAATAATAATACATATTATATACACAGTTATAAAAAAGTTTTCGTATTTTTATTTGATCACCTATCAAAAGATTAACGATTTCTATGAATGGCTTGAAGAATCGCAAACTTAAAGTGGCAATGGGTGGGGCATATTGCTCGTAGAACCAGACGATTGGGCAGAAAGGTTCTCGAGTGGCGACCACGCACCGGACGACGCAGTGTGGGAAGGATCCAACAAGGTGGACTGACGACTTGGTTAAAGTCTCTGGAAACCGTTGGATGTGGGCAGCGCAAGACCGGTCGTTGTGGAGATCCTTGGGGGAGGCTTTTGTCCAGCAGTGGACGTCCATAAGCTGATATGATGATGATGGAAATAATTATAATTCAATTCAAGTCAATGATGACAACATACATATCCGTCACGCCTCTCTCCCATTGGGGTAGGCAGACACCACTTCCTTCCACTTGCTTCGATCCAAACACACCTCTTTCGCTTCATCCATACTCATCAGTCTCCTCATACATGCCCATCGGTTAAGGGTACTCTTGACTTGGCCTTTCTTTACATCCCCGATTTGATCGTGTGCGTGCCCTTTGAGAGGCCACATCGTAAAACCGTAAGTTCGTATACACCAAGATTTACGAGAGGAGTTTAGAAAGAATTGTAGCCGGAAGAATAAATTTGTAGTAGTTATTCGAGGCACGTTCGTCTTGGCCTTCCCCTCCCAACATTTCCATCCACTCTTGCCTTGTATGATGACAAGTATGCTCCTAATGTCAAAGGGCAGATATCATTGCATTGTGTAGGTACGTCGCGAACGTGATGTGGAATCTTTATACTTGCGCAAGACTGTAAAAACAAATACCTTAGGTTACAAGGTTATTTAAGGTTGCCTGGAAGATATTGCTACCTAGCAATAAGGCCGCCTGTTGCTTCTTATATTCTTGTTTGTGTCTGTACCTTATATCTTTTGTGCAATAAAGAATATTTGTATTGTATTGTATTGTATTGTTAGGTAGTTTAAAAAACTAAAACACGCTTTAGCTCGCACTAAACATGCTCCATCATCAGATCAGTTCAAAAGTACCATATTATTGTATTGTCATCAGAACTCTGAGCGTGTGAAAAATTTCATCCTATTCGAAGACCGGGAAGTGGGTCAAATTAAGATTTGTTTACATACATAGTTAGTTACAAGTGAAGCTAATATAAAGCGTATAATAAAAAGAGCAACCCAACAGAGTTTCTTCATAGATTCTTCTCTGTGGGAAAATTGCTACCTTGCGAATCTAGCTAGTTTATCATCACCATCATGTCATCATCCATCTAACGGCTTACCGCGACTTTCACCAGCTAGTCGGTCCATCTTTTTGGGGACCTTCCCACACTGCATCGTCCGGTGCGTGGTGAAAAATGAAAATAAAAAATCATTTAATCCTGTAGGTTTTGACAAGACTTAGGACGGGTAATTTTTTAAAGTTAATGCTAGATTCGCAAGAGTTTTCCCCAGAGAAGAACCTAGCAAGAAACTCTGTAGGGTTGCTCTTTTTAATTTAAGTTTTACAAATCGCAGGCATAAACACGGAAACATAATTTATATTGTGCTTTGTACCTATAGGTATTCGCATACGAATTCAAGATGATTTATTTTTTTCTATTTTTCATAATAGATTGCCTCCGACTCCGACAGAAGATAGGTGTAGGTACCTATAGTTTTTGAAAATGACGCACTACTCAACTGTCAACTGTTTTTCATTTTTAATAGTAGAGGAGCCCAAGGAGGGCTTTGGGGATTTACAAAAACGAAGTAGATTAACATACAGGGAGGTACCATGTTACCTACGTACACCAGGGGCCCAAGTCTGCTAATTTAAAATAGCCTCAGTTGTGTGACGGCAGTGTCAATGGCTTTTTCGACACATTTGGTATTCTGCTAAATAATGGCTTACAACGCCCTTGTGGCTTACACTGATTGCGACCAAATGTGTCAAAAAGTGTCATTGACACTCTACCCGGTCTACCGACACAACTGAGAATAAGTAGTGTAAATGAGCAGACTTGGACCCCAGGTAAGAGTCCCGTATCTATGGCCGCAGGTCAAGGATGAAGGATCAGTTTTTTTACTGGCCTATTGTGTCCCACTGCTGGGCAAAGGCGTCCCCTGCTTCCGCTTAATACTTTATGACATTTTTAAGTACACACATACACGCACAATTTTTTTCTTCTTAACGCTTAACTTATTAGTGGGAGAGGCTTTTGCCCAGCAGTCGGACGAAATAGGTTAAAAAAAACGCTTAACTTCGCAATTCAAATAGGTTTCTTTGACGTTTGAGTAAATCCAGATTTATCACTCTGGGCTCCCCTACTATAAATTATGATAATTTTAACTAAAGTAGTCATATTCCCAGTTAAATAATAAGGGCGTGTACAGACTTGCGTTTTATACGCGCGTACGCGTTTCTTTTACCTACTTGTACCTACATACTACCTACCACAAGGATCTATTGGCACTTGAGTGACATTGTCAGGAGGGCGTGGGTGGTGAATAAATAACTCAAAATAATGACAATTTACAAGATGATATCGTTAGTTCCGATTCCCGCTACGTGACAAAAGATCCTTGTAGCACTGTAAGCTTATTCTATGTTGATACTGACACGACATCACCCCGCACCCAATGTGCAGATATGTTATATGCGCGCACATTTTGAAGACTGTAAATAGACCTATTTAAGACAACTTGTAGTTAGTCTCTCTCAGTTAGTCTGAAGACATTTGGAGTATGATTTGAAGTGCTGTCATTAATGTCATTGTAATCATTGTTCGGCACAGATTTAAAACGCCAATCACTTTAAAGGTAACATATCTGTACCTTTAAAAAATCATTGCCCGCACCGGTTTGAGCGTATACACGTGTTTGCTAAAAACGATCGTGTACGCGCGTAATAAATGACATCTAAAAATAAATAAATAAATAAGTAAACAAACAAAAAAACTAAAATTGCACTTTAAACTGTGCTGAAATTGAATAAAATTGAATAGGTAAGTCAAAAGGTCAAGAAAAAATGTTTACTTATTTACGTATTTTGTTACTCAGTAAAAAAACAAAAATATTTTTGTTTTCAAAAAAAAAAGCTGTTTTGTTATTTTGTAATACTAGAGGCTGCCGGCGACTTCGTACGTATTTTTCTTTATATTTCGGACAACTATATACAATAACTTAAAATATAAGTAGCCTATTAAAATAACCAATACAAACATAGAATTAAATATTTACAGAAAAAATAATTGTCTTCCAACGCGTCCCCACGAGGTCAAGTACTCAACAAGCTGGCAGTATTACCTCTTTGGATCGCAATGCTTACCCTTTGGCTAAGGAAGCTGCCAGCTCTCGGATCACCCGAAGCCTCGCATAGACGCGTTGAAAGCTCCGATACTCTATTCAGTACATTCTATTGAATGTAGGTACTTATATTAATTAATAGTACCTACCTATATTAATACTTTACATATTGTAACATGTACAAGAGTACCCTAAACCAACGGGCATGTATAAGGCGACTTCTGAATGTGTATGAAGCGAAAGAAATGTGTTTGTATCGTTGCAAGTGGAAGGGAGTCTTTGCCTACCCCAATGGGAGAGAGGCGTGACGGATATGTATGTATGTATGCTAATGTACCTACTTATAACTTATCCTCCTGGTGACTACACACATTGTATTTGACGAAAGACCTGGTCACCCATAGTACAGGGTATCCTAGTTTGGGGACCAGGTATACTGTCTAAACTTAAATCACGTACCCTAAACAAATAATAGAATAGGTTTAAGTATAGGTTCATAGCTGTTTATTATCCCTAACAAAAAAAATGTGTTATCTACATATTCTGTTTTATGCTACTATAAGCATTCCAAAGTTTCATTAAAATACGTTCAGGGATTTTAGCGTCTTACTCTTTCACATCTTCACGTCCATCTTTTGTCGCCCTTGATTATTTATAATAGTTTCTCACAATGTGTTGTCACTCTGTAATTTTTAAGCTCAAATATTGGGTAGTCAATCAAATAAAATAGGTATTATTATAAAATGGAGTGGCAACACTGTGAGAGAAAAAAAAAGAGGAGTGGCGGGATTTGTAAAAAATAGAGAGTTAGAAAAAAGAAAATTGTCGGAAATTCGAGTTGTTAGAATTTAATTTAAACTTATTGCTTCTACTGTCCATTACTTAATTAATATACATGTGAACGTTTATTTAAAGACGATTAAAATCTTAAGAAATACTGTACATGTGAATATGTTATTAAAAATACTACACTAATAAATAAAATATAACCACTAAACTAAACTAAACTTAACGTAACTAACACTAATCCGGGAATAATCCGCCCCTGGTCTTTCCTGGTGCAAACGTGCCCACCACCCCAGCTGCGTTTCCACGCTGGATAGCGATAGACAACCGCTGCAGCAGAAAAGACCCGGCGTAAGTTTTATCGAGACCAATTCTTTTATTGTTTAATACATCGGCACAAACATTGTCATTTATAATATTAGTAGGGTCAAAGTTTTACCACCGAATAGGTACACGTGTGTTACACCTATGTCACACAGCATATGTAGGTAATCATTTTGACGTCAAAATATAAGGCTATATTAGTGCAGTGTATAGTTAGAAAAAATAATACATCTTCTTCGGATCCTGTCTCGACTGATCGTGTCGCTCACTGCTCCGTTGTCGAAAGGTATGTAGCTACTTATAAAAGGTTACTTTAAATTAGTGAACGATAGAAAAAGGATTTGCATGTACTCTTGATAACAAACAACTCCGAAAAAAAAATTTTGGCCGCTCCATACAAAATGTCCGATCAGCTGATCGAGGAAGTATGGGTGATCCAAAATTTTTTTTCGAGTAACGACCCATTTTCCTTGGGGAAAGTTGTTCAGTTTCATGAGGACTATCGCTGTGTTTCGGCTTTATACCCCCTTTCTGATACAACCAGTAAACAAAGTGAATTATTTCATTTAAAAAATTCTCAGCGCGTAGATAGGACGTGTGTTTATTTATTTTAAAAGAAAACAAGTTTACGCATAGCACAGCATAGAAATATTTTAGACAAAAGGAATAAATTCTTCAGGAATTTTTCTCTTTAAAAACATCACAGATAGTGAAGTGAAATATAGTAGGTAGCATATCAAATAGTTAAATTAACAAAATTAAGGTTATTTACAAATAATTTTGGACCATTTTTAACCATTTTAACCGTTTTCAAAAAAAAGTAGTTTCTCAATTCGATCTTTAAAATTTTTTGGAACTGAATTCGATTCTTAAAAATTGGTACCTACTTATCAAGGATTTTGGAGTGACGATGTTTTTGTGTTAAGATTTATAAAAAAATAGTTATTAAAGTTTATTTTATTTTTGTTCTAAAGTTTTGTGCAATCAAAGGCAGTGAATAAAGTTTGAAGGTAAGTTGATAATTAAATAATAAATATTGAGGGACATTTCACACACGGTCACCTGACCCCAAACTAGGTAAATCCTGTACTATGGGTATCAGGAACTGATAAACATACATAGATAAATATATAACACCCAGACACGGAACAAACATTTATGCTCGTCACACAAATGTTTGTTTACCGGCGGGGATGGAACCCGCGACCCGTGCGTATGAGGCAGACTCACTACCGACTACGCTAACTGGCTTGTCTTTTTTATTTGGTTTTTTTAATTTTAATTTTGTGAATATGATGCCATACAGTGAGTAAAATAAGTAAATACCTACTTAATCTAAATATCTACTTACTAAAAACAGGGCCCGTATTCTTCTAATTACCAAATGAAAAATGGTGTCTCTCTAGAATGTGAATTGTATGAATTGACACATTTTGGTATTCTCTTAACAGATAAGTTGACAGTGGACAGCGATCGGCCGTACATTTTATTACTTTACGCTATAATAGGTATTCTACTCCGCAATGTCACATGAGTGGCAGTTCCAAACGGTATTCTCTTCGCTATTTGACAGTAGACAAAACCCTCTAGAGACTACTAATCGACTGCTAATCGACTATTAATCGACTATTAATCGTGGCACTTAAGAGAATACCAAATTTGTGACATATTGCTGTCGAATGTTTATCTGTTGGCTATAGTTTGGTCGCTTAACTTAATTTAGCGGAATTGCTACCCAGAATACTTACCTACTTAATAATAATATTTTTTCACGGAACCCTTCACTCGCGAGTCCGACTCGCACTTGGCCGGTTTAAGTTTAAACTTTTAAGTATATGCTCGTCGGTTTAGGGTACCTTTGGGGATACCTATTTAATTTTAATTGTTTATTTCGAAGACAGTGTAAGTACTTATTTTGTGCACGATAAAAAAGAATATACCTACCTAGGTAATAATAAAATAATGATACATACATAACCAAAGGTAAAAAATATAATAAATTAAAATGCACTGTCGTAGGTGGGAACTGCCGACTACAGTACCTATCAGTTGCCTTATTATGCAAAACTTAAAAAAAGTGTAGACGGAGCGGCAAATATTAATAAGTAGTGTTGGGGGTGGCAAATGTGTTAATTTAACTTTCAACTGACCTACAGACTTTATAAACAGCACTCCTAACGTGCCCACTACAGGGTTACGAGCTTAAACGCCCGCCTCCAATCTTGGAGACACGGTTTCGATCTAACCTCTGAGACCTCTGAGATGTATTTCTCATGTACGGATTGAATATTCGATTTCCACTCGTTAACGGTGAAGAAAAACATGAAGAAACCTGCATACACTAGAGAAGAAATTCGAAGATGTATGTGAAATCCGCCAACCAATGGACCAGCGTGGTGGATTACGACCTAATCACTCTCGTATGAGAGTAGGCTCGTGTGTCTGTAGTGGGAACGTTAAAAAGGCTGATGACTAAGGTTGATAATGATGAATACCATCTTAACAAAAGAAATAATAAATTGGGAACATTGAACCCTACCTTTTAAAAACCTTTGTTCGCTGTAAAAAAAACCAGCCAAGTGCTAGTCGGACTCGCGCAGAAAGGGTTCCGTACCATTCACTATTCATAACGAGCAAAAAAAGCAAAAAATCACGTTTGTTGTATGGGAACCCCCCTTATTTATTATAATTATTCTATTTTTAGTATTTTTGTTATAGCGGCAATGGTAATACATCATCTGTGAAAATTTCAACGCTCTAGCTATAACAGTTCATGAGATACAGCCTGGTGACAGACGAACAGACGGACAGCCGAGTCTCAGTAATAGGGTCCCGTTTTCACTCTTTGGGTACGGAAACCTAAAAAACATTATCATTTTTTGTGTATTTATCGAATATATATGTGTACGTTTATACTTATATATTTATTGGTTATTGTAGTGACTATCCTGCCTTCATGCTATCACTTCTCTCTCTGTGGGGTCTGCAGGAAGAAATTTCTTTTAGAAATATGCTGCTGTACCTTTTGTATAACTTCTCTTTTGTTCTGTCTCTATGTACTATCATCTTACAATAAACTGCGAAATATAAATAAATAATAAATAATCAATTAACCAAAAAGACTACTATGTAATACCAAAGATATTAATAAATTATGTACTATGGTAGGTCATGCACGTGTTGTCTTGTCAAAACTGTCACAGCATGTCAACGAATATTATGGTCGTATTTCTTACGTTAAATATAAAGAAAACTGCCTTGTGATTACAGTACTTAGTGTTTTTGTTTATAAAACGGAAAAATATGTGAGTAGCTATAACTGTTATTTTAAACCGTAGTTTTCGTGGCAAGGGAAGAGCATAGTTCGATGACATTTGACGTGCATTGCCTCTCCAAATATGCTTTGTTACGTAACGTAAACAAAACTAATAAACCACTTCTCCTATTACGATACTTCGAGGCGATTAAGGCCGTGGCCCCATTAGGCAAACTGTTAGCGGCCGACTGAGTAATTTTGTATCGAACTGAAAGAGTTAGCTGCAAACTCTGTCAATGTAATCACCGGTTTTGGTGGGAGTCGGCCGCTGTCTGAGATAGTCAGCGCGCGTAACGCTGCAAACTGCGTACAGTGAGCGAAAACTAGCTGACTGTGGACACTCCATTTCAAATATATGGTAGGGCGTACTAAATCGATACGCCGCAAACTAGTCAGCCGCTAACAGTTTGCCTACTGGGGCCACGGCCTTAAGCTTCGAAGTATCACCGCGAAGTATCTCACATTGCACCGGTATGGCAATGTGCGAACCTGCATTCAAATGTATGTAAGATACTTCGCGGTGACTAGTCTTCGAGACTTGCAGGATACTTGAATCGTTTTGCGTATCGGAATGGGAGAAGGGGCTACTTAATTGCATTGGATCTGCCAGCATGGTCAAGCGTGATTATGAATACTTAATATGCAAATTAGATGAGACTTTTGCCCAGTAGTGGGATCTTAAAGGCTATTATTTTTGTGGATTTATTCAAGAACGGCAAATCCTAGCGCACAACAGTACTGAATGGATAGCAAGGACTTTGCCCAGCATTGGGACAAGCTAAGCCGCTGTCTCCACGAGCTAGAGAATTGTGGCGATATTATCATCATGCCACGTATTTCTACAGGGTGTTAGGAAAAGTATCACTTTCCTTTTAACCAGGTATAGTGTTAGTGATGTAGAACACAATCCACGAAAAAAAAAATTTTTTTGACCTCATTTTTAATTACCTACGACCTACTTCCTCGCCGAGAGTTGAATGACCATTGCGTTAGAGCGCGCGAATCGCGCGATTAATAATGAAATTCTTAATTAAAAATGAGTTCAAAAAATTTTTTTTTCGTGGAATTTGTTCTACATCACTCACTAACACTACACCTGGTTAAAAGGAAAGTGATACTTTTCCTAACACCCTGTAGATGGCATGATGATAATAACGCAACGATTCTCTAGCTCGTGGAGACAGCTCTTAACTGTATGTCTACCTGTTGAAGTCCGTAGGAACTAGGGGCCTGGAAAGCGTGCATACGGCCAAAGCTTTCATGTAGAGACATCATTCATCATTAAATTTAAGAGCGTCTCTCTTGTCTGTGCAGTCAACACCACTCTTCTCTATTCTCCGTCCGTTTGAACAACACCTGATACGACACAACTTCTATTCCCTTTTTATTTCTGTTTTATTTCTCATTATACTGTTCATACTTACACAATTTGTGAATTACTTACATTCCATAAATTAAATGAATGTTATTGTATTTATGGATAGCTCTTTTGATAGGTATACTAATTTTATTGTATGTTTCTCTGTTTATGCCTGAGATTTGTAAAACTTAAATTGAAAAGGGCACCCTACAGAGTTTCTTGCTAGGTTCTTCTCTGGGGAAAACTGCACTCTTGCGAATCTAGCATTAACTTTAAAAAATTACCCGTCCTGAGTGTTGTCAAAACCTACAGGATTGAATGATTTTTCATTTAATTTTCATTTGATCTATGTAAGTCCTCGGTCTTCCTCTCTTAGAGACATTTAAGCTTTGGTCGTATGCAAGCCTCTCGGTATTTTTTTGTTTTTTTAAAGTATCATTCTTAAACTAGAGTCAATATAATGCACGCTACTTACTTTATAAGCATTTATCGTCATAATATATTAGAATAGTCTGATAATATCAGTTCTGTTGCTTTTACCCGACTGCGCCAGAACGAGGGTTATGGTTTTCGAGAATATTTATGTATGTATAATTCTTTGGCACGCCCTACAGCCTAAACGGATTGATGGATTTTAGTTTGAGAGGTGTCGTTAGATTCGTGTTTACAGTGAGAGTGACACTGGGTATACATCAAAATAAATAAAAATGTATTTTTTTGACGCAGTCGGGTTTTTTTTATAAAGACGTTAGGTTATTGTGTGATAAGTAGGTATCAAACATTCATTCCTTCATCGGCACCAACTTAAAATTTATAATAAAATATTGTAGCTTGTATAATTATCAGTTGCGTCTTGCGTCGTGTGTGGTTTTCTAAAGGAGTCTATAGCTGAAACTTAGATACAACTCAAAAGTAACTAGCAGTTGCAGTTTCGTTGCAGTTGCGTTTCCCCGTGTGTTCTGGGCTTTAGACTAGGTATATTATTTGAAGATATTATTAAAGTTGTTCAAGATGACAATAAATACATAGGAAATATCGAGAGGGCAGTACCTATAAGTTAGCGTAGTCGGTAGTGAGTCTGCCTCACACGCACGGGTCGCGGGTTCGATCCCCGCCGGTTAACAAACATTTGTGTGATGAGCATAAATGTTTGTTCCGTGTCTGGGTGTTATATATTTATCTATGTATGTTTATCAGTCCCTGATACCCATAGTACCTACAGGATTTGCCTAGTTTGGGGTCAGGTGACCGTGTGTGAAATGTCCCCCAATATTTATTTATTTATATTTATTAGGTTATAATTTAATACTCTATCTAGATAGATAGATATAAATTCTTTATTGCACACAAAGAAATACAAATACTTACAACTTAAAACTAAAACATTGTGCGCAAAGGCGGCCTTATCACTAAAAGTGATCATATGAGTGAAATAAAGTGTATAAAGTGATCGTATCTACTTACATACATATTAATTTTGATATCAATTTCAAGTTATTTTTTCGACTCCCCACGTAGGTAATTTATGTTTCATTATACTTAGCTTAGGTAAATATAAATCATAACAAATTATGTGAGAATTATTTAAATGGTTTAATTTACTATTACAAAGTAATTTTTAAACAAAAAAGACATTAAAAGTAAGAAAACAATAGGAAATTAGAATAATTAGGTAATTCATCTTAAGTAGGAAGATTCTTAACTCCATTGTGTTAAGATTACTAGAACCTGCCCGCGACTTCGTTCGCATTTATCGTCATATCTTGGAAAAAAATCATGATATCTCAAAATTATATAGTCTATGTGTTATTCCGATGTATAAGCTACAATATTGCCAAGTTTCATCAATATCTGTTGAGTAGTTTTTACGTGAAAGAGTAACGAACATCCATCCATCGGCACAAACATTAACATTTTATGATACTTGGCTGGCTGTCCGCGACTCCGTTCGCATTTATCGTCATAATCTTTGAAAAAACACAAAATATCTACAAATAATATAGCCTATGTGATATACTGATATCCAAGCTAAGTTATTGTAAAAGTTCATTAAAATCTGTTCAGTGGTTTTTACGTGATGAAGTAACAAACATCCATCCATCCATCGGCACAAACATTAACATTTTTTTATACTTATTAGTTAGATAGGATTAAAGACAGTTTCATTCAAGACCAGTCCAAGTTATGACGGTAAAGGTGAACGAAGTCGCGGGCAGCCTCTAGTTTAAAGAGCTATCCTCACATTTCCGGGTCAGGGCTATCCATGTTCAGAGTTGTCTGTTTCACTATAGACGCTCTGACACGGAGCTGTGTGAACAAGTTCATTCAATTTGTACGTAACCGATTTTTGTCGTGTTCCGTCAGGGACGTACTCCCGGACATTTGTGGTTAGCCCTTTAGAATGGTACTTTAAAAGGGCCTCTATTTCTAGTATACCTACATATCTATTTATACAGGGTGGCCCGTCGATTGACGTCCAAAAGGAAAATTTGGATTCCTCGTGTCATGGGGTATCCGAATCACCCCCATGTATGTTCCGCGATTTTTTACGGTTTCCGAGTTATGACGTGTTTTCTGATTTTTTGAGATTTTTCAACCAATCACCCTAAAAAGGTTCGTAGAAAAAAAAGTACAACAAATTTTCATAATTTTATTTTTGCATCAGATGCTTCATGACGCGTACTTTTATGCATAAAATATTCAGCTTCGTAACTTTAATAAAAGTTGGGGAAATGTAGGTCGGAAGAGGAAAAATTTTATTGACTGAAAAATAATCGAAATCTTCAAACTTAAATTAAGAGGTTATAATGATGGCTTTATGGATTTTAAGCTAGCTTAAAAACTGCGCCAACTTCTCAGCTTTTATAATCATCGAAAAAAATTGGTACTTAATGGAGTACTGTTGCTAGAATCAGCCTTTAAAGAGAGCAAGGTGGAAAAATTTCAGAATTGGACGTTTGAGTATTTTTTATTTCTTTTATATTTTATGATCACCTAAGCCTCAGTAGGTTTAAAGACAGTGTTATCTTACCGAAAAGTACAAAAAAGGTGCCATGACTTACACATTTGGGGGTTTTAGAGCACCTGTAAGAGATGAGTTACACCTTGAGAAAATTATGCAGATATCCCTCATTTCTATGGGGTTGCAGAATGAAACGGCCTTGAAGCGGCACGACTATATAGCAAACAAGTTTTAAAACGTGGTGGGCTGCAACCTGAGTCTTATCCTGACCTTCGTATTTTTTTTGACATACGCCTAACCTTAATTTCCATTAAAACTCCTGGTCAACGCGAGGGTTCTGAAGGGATCCCACTTCGTAGAAGCTGTTTATGATACAGTCGTGCCGCTTCAAGGCCGTTTCATTCTGCAACCCCATAGAAATGAGGGATATCTGCATAATTTTCTCAAGGTGTAACTCATCTCTTACAGGTGCTCTAAACCCCCAAATGTGTAAATCTTGGCACCTTTTTTTTACTTTTCGGTAAGATAACACTGTCTTTAAACCTACTGAGGCTTAGGTGATCATAAAATATAAAAGAAAAAAAAAGTTACTCAACGTCCAATTCTGAAATTTTTCCACCTTGCTCTCTTTAAAGGCTGATTCTAGCAACAGTACCCCATTAAGTACCAATTTTTTTCGATGATTATGAAAGCTGAGAAGTTGGCGCAGTTTTTAAGCTAGCTTAAAATCCATAAAGCCATCATTATAACCTCTTAATTTAAGTTTGAAGATTTCGATTATTTTTCAGTCAATACAATTTTTCCTCTTCCGACCTACATTTCCCCAACTTTTATTAAAGTTACGAAGCTGAATATTTTATGCATAAAAGTACGCGTCATGAAGCATCTGATGCAAAAATAAAATTATGAAAAAGTGTTGTACTTTTTTTCTACGAACCTTTTTAGGGTGATTGGTTGAAAAATCTCAAAAATCAGAAAACACGTCATAACTCGGAAACCGTAAAAATCGCGGAACATACATGGGGGTAATTCGAATACCCCATGATACGAGAAATCCAAATTTTCTTTTTAGACGTGAATCGACGGGCCACCCTGTATATCGAATATATTTTGTTTTTAGTCCAATGCACGCCTTAGTATTTTTTTAGTAGCCTATCGTGTCCCACTGCTGGGCAAAGGCCTCCCCCGCATTCTTCCATGCCTCCCTATCTCCGGCCACCTCTGGCCAGCTTGCCAAGTATGCATCCAGATCGTCGCGCCATCTCTTAAGCCGACCTCTACCTCTGTAGCCGTCGAGTGGCAACCAGGGGGCCAAGTCTAAGTACTAATTTAAGCTAAGCTTTTGCGATCCGTTTGATAGTCGATTGTGATTGATTTATATTGTGTCAAATTTAATATTCTACTAAAAGATGTATACCAAACGCAATCGAATCGCAGTCGAATCGCAGAAGCTATGCAGAAGCACGTATTTATATACCGATTTAACAACTTATGAACTGCGACTGAAGTGATATAAGATCAAAAGTAGTTCAAAGGCAGTCCGAACGCACTTCGGTAGAATCGCAGTCGCTTAAAAAAACCGTTAGTAGAATACCAAAATGGTCAAATTTTGCGACTGATGTTCTTTTGCTTTTCTATCGCGATTCTATTGGTGCATTTAGTGATTAGCAGACTTGTCCCCCTGTTGTTAGATATCTTGGCCCATCGATCCGGGTGCATACGGTCTTAGTAATTAAAAAGTTAATATTATTAATTGTGCTCAGATAGTTTAAGTTTTTAAATAGGAACTGAGGACAAGAAAAATATAAGCTGGTATATAAATATTTAAAATAAACGAAAAAGAAGGAGACCAAGGAAGACTAATACCTATACCTCATAGATCAAATAATAGAGGGAATAGAAGAAGCTCGAACTCACGGAGAATAGAGTGGAGTAGACTACATAGACAAGAGCGATGCTCTGAGGCATAGATGGGTGATTTTCAGCAAGCGTATTTTTTTCTTTTATCATTTCGGTGGCAATTTTAATTTCATTATTTTCATGTCAAATTGGCATGATGACTAAAAAATTTTGTCCATCATATAGATTATTTTAAAATATTCGACACGTATTTTTTCTTTTTTCTCTTAAACTAAAAATGACAAAGATGACAAGACGCCTAATTACGATTTTTACCTAGGAGTGACGCCAATCCCACTCCGTAACTTTGATGCTCTGTATCTTTGTATTTATTTATGTATTTGATCAGGTAAAAAATGTGTTTCAAATATTTTTTAATAGCCTAAAGGACGGACTAATTATTTATTGAATTTTTAAATGCAGATTTTTTTTTTTTTAACAGAAACAAAAAAGCTGGCCGATATGGTGTATCAGAGTACTTACACTCCTCGGATCCCGGAGTTTTACGCTGGTAGCAGTGTGTTCATCACTGGAGGATCCGGGTTTATTGGGAAGGTAGATTAAACTTATTATATACATAAAGTTAAGGGCGATAAAGAATGCACATCGGCAATCTTCGCATTTCCGAATACAAACGAATGCTAATTTCCATGTATATCAATTATTAGATTAATCGTTCATCAGAATTTGAATTTAGAATTTACTTTATTGTAGCACTCTCTCGCATTTGAACCGCGACTGACAAAACAAACGTCATGGTGTGTGCGACACAGATATCGCTATACGAAGTCGGAATTAGACGATTACTATACAAAGATCGATGTGCATTCTTTATCGCTCATACTTGACTTACACTGTACATATTATACTTATGTCACGTCTCTCTCCTATCGGGGTAGACCTTTGAGTATAGAATATATAAGGAGGTGCCACATTTTTTTTCATATACAAATGAGGTTATGACAGCGTGGTCAGGTTGGCGTAAGTTTTTCATAGTTTTCTTGGTAGGTGAACCGTCAAACCAGGCAGACCAGGCACACAGATCCAGAAGGTATGGCACCTCCTTATATATTCTATACTCAAAGGGGTAGATAGAGACCACTTCCCTCCACATTTAACAGTCATGTTAACGATAAAAAAAATCTTCTAGGTTCTCATAGAAAGACTACTATCAACATGTCCGGACATAAACAAACTGTACCTCCTTCTCCGGGAGAAGAGGGGGCTCAGTCCCGAGAATAGACTTCAACAGCTCAAACAGAATCAGGTAAGTGCTTAAGGTCTTATCCAGAGGTTTTTAGGACCTGAAAATGCAGGGAAATGGTTCCTGTAAAGATGGTATGGCAGAGTTGCTTCTCACTCGACTTGGCAGGGGGGGAGTTATCCGTCATCTCGCACCTAAAAAACTAGCACCCAAAAAAACTCGAACCCAAAAAAACTCGCACCCTAAAACTCGCACCCAAAAAACTCGCACCCAAAAACTCGTACCCAAAAAACTCGCACCCAGGTTTTTACCTTGCTTTGTTTTGGTGCGAGTTTTTTTGGTGCGAGATGATGAATAACTCTGCAGGATCACTACCGTGCTCTGATATACTAAAAAAAGGAAACGCGGCCTAATCACTCTCGTATGAGAGTAGGCTCGTGTCCCCGTAGTGGGGATGTTAAAAGGGCTTACGATTAATAAGAAATACCGGCCAAGTGCGAGTCGGAATCACGCGCTAAGGGTTCTTTAACATTGATTAAGGTTAAGAATGGCCTAATAATAATAATGTCTAACAATAGTTACACATTTAAGGAAGATTGGAGGGAAGCAGCCACTGACAGGAATCTGTGGAGAAGGGGACAGGCTTTAGCTCAACAGTGGAACGAAATAGGCTAAATAATCTGATAATCTGTTATTCTGCGTTTAAGCTACTGTACTGTAAAGTTTTATTAAAATCTGTTCAGCAGTTTTCACATGAAAGAGTAACATCCATCCATACATCCATCGGCACAAACATTGACATTAATTAGGTATAATATTTATAGGATATTTGTCTTATTTCCCAGGCATTCGACGTCCTCCGTTCATCACATCCTAAGCAGTTGGACAAGATGGAGGTTGTATCCGGTGACATCACGAAACCGTTTCTTGGGATGTCAGCGTCGGCGCAAGCGCAGCTTAGAAACGTAAGACGAAGTTCATTTTAAGTGTAGAACATATTGGAGGCAGTCACGTGAAAGGAAAGATTTTCGTATAATATGTACTAAAGGAGAGAATACATTGAAAACGAGGGTACCACATATGTGCAGATCGTTGCGGTTAAAGAAATTGCCTAAAATTGCCTCAGTTGTGTGTCAGCAGAGTGTCAATGGCATTTTTGACACATTTGGTATTCTGCTAAACAATGGCTTACAGTGCTACAAGATGGCTACAAGGATCTATTGGCACTTAAGTGACATTGTCAGGAGGGCGTGGGTGGTGAATAAATAACTCAAAATAATGTCAATTTACAAGATGATATCGTTAGTTCCGATTTCCGCCATGTGACAAAAGATTCTTGTAGCACTGTACACTGATTGCGACCAAATGTGTCAAAAATTTACGTTGACACTTCCAACTGCCACTCTGACCCACAACTGAGGCTATTTTAAATTAGCAGACTTGATACCCCTGAGCTTAGCATGGCACTCCGTGACAAGACGTTGTCATGCGTTTGTCACGCTTACGTCTCTGTCTATAGTTTTAAATGTGATAAGGACAGCATACGTGAGATAATTGTCGCGGCACGCCGTGCTAAGCCCCCTGGTGAGCGTCCCACGCTGCGCTAGGATAGTTGCCTTCCTCATACTCCTTAAATCTGCAGGTTTCCGTGGTGTTCCACTCAGCAGCCACAATCAAACTGGTGGGGGGTTTCAAGGAGGCAGTGGAACAGAACCTGAAGGCGTTACTCGCACTGCTGGATTTCACTGATTCTCTGCCTAATTTACAGGTCAGTTCTGGTTTATAGAATTCGTTGTTGTTGTTATTGTGTCAGCTTACGGACGTCCACGGTTGGACAAAAACCAAAAAATACATACATACATATCCGTCACGCCTCTCTCCCATTGGGGTAGGCAGATACAACTTCCTTCCACTTGCTTCGATCCAAACACACCTCCTAATGAGTGTGGATGAAGTGAAAGAGGTGTGTTTTAACCAAAAAGTGATGTCTATAAAGATCTGTCTTACGCTGCCCACATCCAATTACTAGTTCATTTTATTCACTTAACTAAAGGCTGCCCGCGATTTTGTACGTATTTCTCGTCATATCTTGGAAAAAAATCGTGATATCTCAAAAATAATATATGTTATTCAGATATGCAAGCTACAATATTGCTAAATTTCATCTAAATCTGTGCAGTTGTTTTTGCGTGAAATGGTACCAAACATCCATCTATCCATCGGCACAAACATTTCCATAATTAGTCCCTCAAATAATAAGTTGCCCTAACTACGTTTGTCCGGAAAATATCTCGGGCCTTAAAGGTCATGAATACACCCCTTGTGATATAAGATAATGTCAGCTTATGGACGTCCACTGCTGGACAAAAGTCTCCCCCAAGGATCACCACAACGACCGGTCTTGCGCTGCCCACATCCAACGGCTTCCCGCGACTTTCACCAAGTCGTCAGTCCACCTTGTTGGATCGTTCCCACATTGCGCGAACAACATACCTACTTCTGTTTTCTTTTCTATCTCTTTTTATTTTTTTCTTACAATAAACTATTAAATCTGTCTAATCTCTGGCTCCACTGAAAATCAGTGTCATGTCTCTGGCATCCATTAACATGACACCATGCTGAGTGGAGACCATTTTCCAGTCCATACCTAAGTATCTTCTTTCTCATTCTTGTTTCTCCGTTCTATTTTCATGTTCAGTTTCAAGATTCTAAGTTTTAAGTTACTTTTTTATTTTGTTTTGTGTTTAATTTTGTAAATTTTATTTTGTTTCTGTACTTACAGTTATATTGGACTGGAAACAAATATTTACTTACTTATATAAATAAATAATAATACCTTTTATTTCTTCCAGGCTTTCATACACGTGTCAACAGCATACAGTAATGCAGAGCTAAACCACATTGAAGAGAAGATATACCCTCCACCGATGGACCTGGAGACGCTGCTGAAGATCGTGGAAGACCAGACCTTGGATGAGGATCAGGCTATGAAGTAATGGTTGCTGTTTTCTTTTTGGCTTATTTTATACGATGATTAGGCTGGCATTGGGCCAACGTTGTGGATTACGTCCTAATCACTCTCCTAACTAGTCATCTCTGGACTGTCAAAAATTTGCAAAATGGCGGATTGGGCGCATCTGTCGCGGAAAATTGCCAAAAATTTGCAATTGCAATTTTCTTCATTTTTTTATCATAGACAATCTTACATTCTAAAAGTGATTGATAGAGTCATTCACTCTTTATGGTTTTTCTCTAGGGTTTAAAAATAGATAAATTCATAGTAAGCAAAAAACCGATCTGTTAAGTGTCCTGTGATGGGACTCAAAAGACACGGCATATTTTTTATTAACTGTCAACGTCCTGTACTGGGATTCTCAACTAGAGTAAGCTTGGGTGTCTGTAGTGGGGACGTACAGTAATGGCGCGTGTACACGATAGGAAAATACGCTAGGCCTACGCAAAAATTCGTGTCGTAACTAGAAAATAACTGTGTACGCTGTCCGCAGCGGTGCACGAAAAAATCTTGTCTGCGTAAGACACGACGCGGTGAATGCTATTGAAGAGCGGTGGTTTTTTGGGCGTAGAACAGACAAAATTCTTGTCGTGTACAAAAAATTGTCTTGTCTGCCGCAGACACAGTCAATGGCATCGAACATATTTGAATGGAGCCTGATTGAGTGTAATTGATACCGAAAATTTCCTATACTAATTAGATTGGATGCTCTTTCTTATCGTGTACACGCGCAAACAAAGCAAGGAATCCGTTCGCTCCGTAAGATTCCGATCCAGTGAACACGTCGCTTTATTTGAATCATTAACTTTGAGTATATAACATACGTATAAGGAGGTGCCATACCGTCTGGATCTACGTGCCTGGTCCGGCGCAAAATGGCTACCCTTTTGTATGGCATTTCTTATCGTTTAACACGTCATCTACCAAGAAAACTATGAAAAACTTGTTGTAACTTGGCACGCTGTCATAAACTCATTTGTATATGGAAAAAAAATAGGGCCACTCCTTATATTCCTTCCTCATTGATTGTTACAGGTTCATAGGATCGAAACCTAATCCGTACACGTTTTCAAAAGCAATGGCGGAGTATGTTTTAGAGCGGCATGGATGTGGGAACTACCCCATCGCTATTTTTAGACCGAGTATAGGTGAGACATTTACTGCCTACATACCTACATACATACATAATAATATCTGTCACGTCTCTCTCCTTTTGATGTAGACAGAGATTCCCTTCCACTTGCTACGATACAAACACATTTCTTTCACTTTTATACAAATTCATCAGTCGCCTGAAACATGTAAGCTTACATGTTTCTTGTAAACACCTTCAAAAAACAATTCTTGTTAACAAACAGTTCTTTATTTGTTATTCAAAAAACAGTTCTTGTAAACTTGTAAACGTCTTCGGTTTAGGGTCTGGCTAATGATAATTACTTACACAAAATTGGTTTATCTTGTCATAAACTATTAAAAGCTAAAAAGGAGATTTCGAACATAATATTTTTGTATAGGTAATACTTATTGGAGTGTGAATATATCTTCTGGGTGTTTCTTCGATTTGGGATTCTTTAGTTGATTCCACTGGTAAAATTTAAATATTATTTTATTTATAAATTGAGAATAAAAGTACAAATTAGAGAGGTCAATAAACAAATATTTTGAAAAGGCACTCATTTCTTATGTATGGATCCAAAGATATTTGATGTTAAAAATTTACGCCCAGGGGAATCAATAATAATGCAATATAAAGTATAAAAAAGTTTCAATTTTGTTAAATAAAATTAAAAACAGTTAACGTACCTTCGAATTTAGGCTTTAAAAGGTTATTGGGTATTAATACAAGTTGCTGTGAAGTTGCTAATTCAAAATCTTTAAATAGGTGACCGAGCTTTGAAACGTCGTCCCTTAATGTGGAAAACTGTTTTTTTAATAATATCAAACATTATTACACATAACGCTATTTTTAGAAACCAATATAAACCGTTATTTAAGCAAACTGTATGATTTTATTAGTATGGTCTGGTCATTAAACCAGTGGAATCAAGCCAGTGGAAGCAAGAAATATCGGTTTTTTGTCGTTTTACACAAATTGGATTTAACTAGCGTAATGATGTTTTCAGGCTAGATAATAGGCACCCATGCGCTTATTCATAGCTATATCAGGCTAGTCTTGTAGTACAAAATTAATAAGAAAACATGAACATAGTAATCAATGATCGTACAGAACAAAGCCAGGGAAATCAGATACTTATCTTTGTATTTCGTGAATGGTACAACTTCACGCATAATCTACCCCCTCGATACATAAAATGCATCTCACAGTTCGCGTGAAAATAGGCAGCGCCTATCCAAATGGCTCGACTAGGGTCGTATGCGCGATTTAGTGACGTGCCAAGGTAATCACACTTTAGTGCCGGACAAAATTAAAATGACTCGAGAAATTCAGTTAAATGTAAAATACGTGTAAAGTTTATTATGATGCGTAATAATTAACTATTTTATAATAAAATAAAAACATGTATGAATCTTTAAGTATATATGACAAAAAGATTTTTAAGGTTTTCTGAATAAATCGGGAGAGCGGACACGTCAGTGGAATTTTTAGGGCTTTGAACTATTTTTTAAATACCTTTCGATTTGAATTCATGTATTATTTTTATTTTCCCAAGTAGATAACACCTTAATCTATAGTTTAAAACATATTTTATTGACTTTATAATTTGAAACGTAGGATTTAAGCCCCCGGACATCAAAATTCTCGGTTCTGAAGATTCACCCTTCTAAGTATATCTTTTCAAATAAACAAACGTTTTTTTGTCTGTCTAAAACTCGAGAACGGCTGAACTGATTTGACTAATTCTTCCTCGGTTATATTTGTACGAGTTCAGAAACTTGCCGGAAATGTGAGAATTTTGGAAAATCGAAAATAAAAATCATAAAGGCAGTCAACGTCTGAATAGAGCAAATAGTAGTAGTTAGGTATGGTCTATGTATCGTCTATAGTTGTTGTCAATTTATCCGTTAGTAGAATACCAAAATGGTATCGTACAACTCACATTCTAGAGAGACACCATTTGTGCATTTGGTAATTAGTAGAATCGGCCCCCAGGCCTATAGTTATTTTTGTAAATAAATAAATAATAAACAAATATGTGGGACATTTCACACACGGTCACCTGACCCCAAACTAGGCAAATCCTGTACTATGGGTATCAGGGACTGATAAACATACATAGATAAATATATAACACCCAGACACGGAACAAACATTTATGCTCATCACACAAATGTTTGTAACCGGCGGGGATCGAACCCGCGACCCGTGCGTGTGAGGCAGACTCACTACCGACTACGCTAACTGGCCTGTAAATAACTAAAATGAACGTTTTCCGCAGTAATATCATCAATAAGACATCCCTACCCTGGCTGGATAGACAATTTCAACGGGCCAAGTGGAGTGATTGCCGGCGCCAGTAGTGGAGTACTCCGGACCTTCAGGGTCAATGTAGACGCTCAGGCCGACCTGTTGCCAGTTGATTTAGCTGCTGATACCCTCGTAGCTGTGGCTTGGGAAACTGCTGTTGATCGGTGAGGAATTTTGAGCTGTATTCGCTGATAATAAGTATTATTTTTTATCAGACATCCAACAAGGTAGACAGACGATTTGGTGATAGTCGCAGGAAGCCGTTGGATGTGGGGACGTTAGGATACTTGGGGGAGGCTTTTGTCCAGCAGTGGATAAAGTTGACATGAAGATGACGATTTTCATCATCTTTCAGAAATCGTATAGGTAAGGTAATAAAGAATGCACATCGATCTTTGTAAAGCAATCGTCTAATTCCGACTTCGTATAGCGATATCTGTGTCGAACACACCATGACATTTGTTTTGTCAGTCGCGGTTCAAATGCGAGAGAGTGCTACAATAAAGTAAATTCTAAATTCAAATTCTGATGAACGATTAATCTAATAATTGATGTACATGGAAATTTGCATTCGTTCGTATTCGGAAATGAGATGATTGCCGATGTGCGTTCTTTATCGCCCTTTATTTTATATTCTCGTTTTTTCAGACTACCCAGCATTCGAGTATACAACTGTACGACTGTTAAAAACCCAACAAAATGGCGGACGTTACAGCATGTTATAAATGAGGCTACACCGAAATATCCTCATAGAAACGTGCTGATGTATCCACGGCTTTATACTGCTTATAATGGGTAAGGTTTCAGCTA
Organism: Anarsia innoxiella; assembly: GCA_947563765.1. NCBI lineage: Eukaryota > Metazoa > Arthropoda > Insecta > Lepidoptera > Gelechiidae > Anarsia > Anarsia innoxiella. Next base: position 821,498 of record OX387420.1, read on the forward strand.
TGTACACACCGTCTATGGGTAAGCTGGGCGTTTGTTTCATCTCTTTAACGTGCTCATTTACAAGCTGTAACTGTAACCGAACAGATACAGTAATGAGGTTCTAGTGTGTACGCGTGTTACAGTTACCCTTTGATACGCGGTAAAAACCGATAATCGGCTCGCTGTGAGCCGCTTGTGTCACGTTCTTCACTCGCGAACCACGTACACACTATGTTTTTTCGTTACAGTGTATGCTACTTTTACAGTTAGGTACCTACAGCTCGCCAATGAATACGCGCTTTTTGATACTTCCGTTCACACTGCGAACTGTCGTGCTAAAGCTGATAGCGTTAGGAAATCTATCTATATATATAAAAATGAAACCCGTTTTCCGTTGTCACGGCATCACGCCTGAACGGCTAGACCGATTTCGCTAATTCTTTTTTTAAAATGTTCATTGAAGTCCAAGGATGGTTCTTACGGTGAGAAAAAATCGAATAATTGCCGGGAAAGCCCTAAAACAGACCTTTTCTTTTTCCCATACAAATGTTTTCTTACTAAAATGTAGAGTCAATTTGAACTTTATTCCTACACAATACAGTTCATTCTAAGGCGGGACAAAGTTCGCCGGGACAGCTAGTTTACTATAAAACATTATTTTTGCAGATATCTTTACAAAACCATGGAGCTACTTCTACAGACCTTCCCGTTGCATATCATAGAGTACTTGAAGATGATATTCTTCATCAAATCATCGTAAGTTTTTAAAACACATACATATTAGTAATTTAGTACATTACATAAGCGCCCAGTAAACGATCAAACATGCTTGATGAAATTCACGTTTTCATTAAGCGACAGCGCAGAATAGAATAGAATAGAATAGAATAGCAAGTTTGTCAAGCCATGACCCAGAATTATTTCCTCCTCGTCGTGATTTGACGTTGTCCATGATGATCAACGACTGAATGACATCTTGCTTGACAAACACAACAGTAAACGGACAAGCATGGTTGTCAAAAGCAGCGTCAAACAAAATGTTCGTCAAGCAGCTCAAACACGTAATTGCTTGACAAACGCATCAAGCAAAGCCGCACACGATCAAATTGCTTGACAAACACGTAAAGTTTGACAAACAGTTTGATCGTTTACCAGGCGCTATATATAAATATTAAATACAAACATATCTGTCACGCCTCTCTGCCATCGAGGTAGACAGAGACTCCCTTCCACTTGCTACGATACAAACACACCTCTTTCACTTCATCCACATTCATCAGTCAAATACATGCAGCAAGAAACTTAACACAAAATTCGCTTGTAGTCGCTTCGACGCTCCGATGCTCATTTGTTAACTTATTTTCAATATTATTCTAATGAGAACAATGTCGATAATATTATGACAATCAAAAATGCTCTGCGCTGCGCTCCGTCAGGTTTTGCGCCGGCCCTACGAAGTTACTAGGTACTTTTTTAATTGTCTTTTGATAAACCCTCTCTTATATTTCAGGCCAAACTTCATAGAAGTGAGTAAGCGGCTTCAAGTCATGAATGAAGCGTTGAAATACTTCTCGACGAGAGAATGGACGTTTGACAACGACAACGTTGACAAATTGATGAGCAGGTTGACGGAGAGTGACAGGAAATTGTACAATCTGGATGTTTACAGTATAAAGTTAGTATTTTATTGAAGTAAATGCAGCTACATAAGTATATTCCTACAGAACAGATAGAGAAAGATACGAATAATTAAAAAAGATATTTTGTTCTATTCATCAGACTTATCAGAACTCGTCAGATCATTCCTATCAGATCAGATCATAAATGTACCTACACATTTCTGTTCTGATCTGATGAGTTCTGATCACCTGATCGACTTAATAAGAAGAAAAATGTTGTTTTAATACCAATATTTCTCGGGGAGAGTTAAATAATTTAATTATAGTTAATTACAGGAATAGAGTTTAGAGATAATAAGAAATAGAAAGTTCTTAAACCTACCTACTTAACAATTACAGAATTAATAAAGAAAATTCTTTAATATTCAATGTTTTTGAAAGATAGATAGGTACGCTCCTATTTTTATGATATAGAACTTAATAACTTAAAAAAGTCTTTATTCTTGAGGCCTTTTTCACTATCTACAGATAAAATGTATCTGACGGATATTTTATATCTGTCTCTGTCTAAAACATCATGTTTTATGAAATAGATTATGAAATATGTGTCAGTTAAATTTTATCTGACTGACACATATTTCATATCGAGAGAGGAGGTATCGAGATGGTGAAACGAGGACTGAGTCTTTACTCATATAAGTAATTAATTATTGTTTTCAGTTGGCAAAAACATCTAGAAAATTACGTAAAAGGTACAAGTATGTTCGTGCTGAAGGATACTGAACAGACTTGGGCTAAAGCGAGGAGCCGAGTGAAGCGGTAAGTAACATTTTATGATGACTTAGGCCTTGGCCCCAGTAGGCAAACTGTTAGCGGCTGACTAGTTAGCGGCGTATCGATTTAGTACGCCCTTCCATATATTTGAAATGTAGTGTCCACAGTCAGCTAGTTTTCGCTCACTGTACGCAGTTTGCAGCGTTACGCGCGCTGACTATCTCAGACAGCGGCCGACTCCCACCAAAACCGGTGATTTCATTGATTTGAGTTTGCAGCTAACTCTTTCAGTTCGCCACAAATTTGCGGCTCACTCAGTCGGCCGCTAACAGTTTGCCTACTGGGGCCACGGCCTTATGAAGATGATGACTTAATTAAGCCAGAGACATAGTGGTCCCTACGTACGAAACTTATGAGATGCTTTGAAATGAAATATTTATTTAATTTCGTAGGACAAAATCCAACGGACGTTTTTGTCCGTAAGCCCCTTCTCCCATTACGATTCTTCGAGGCGATTCAAGTATCCTACAAGTCTCGAAGACTAGTCACCGCGAAGTATCTCACATACATTTGAATGAATCGCACACTACGATACCGATGTAATGTATGTGAGATACTTCGTGGTGACTAGTCTTCGAGACTTGTAGGATACTTAAATCGCCTCGAAGTATCTTAATGGGAGAAAGGCATCGCTTTAATTATATTTTTATTTCTTTTTCAGTTGGGGAGTTATATCAACCTTCCTCAAATTATTATGTCTATTATATATTTTGAAAACTTTTCTAAATGTGCCGCGTCTACGGGACTTGTATGAGAAATTTTTATTTATGAAAAGTATACTTGTGAGTTATTTTTGAATTAGTGGGAGTGGTGTATGCCCAACATTGGGATTGTGGGCTTTGAAGAATAGCTCGCCCTTAAAGTAAAGATTAAATGTGTGATTGTATTCGTTTTAACAAACAACTTTTAGTATGGATCCTATGGTGTAGGTAATTAAAATACATTGGTACATAGATAAATTTATACGTCACGCCTATTCGCATACAAAACCTGAAACGCGGTATCGAAGTTTTTCCCTAGCTACGTATATAAGTAAATTCCCCATCGAGGTAGACCGAGACTTCCCTCCACTTGCTCCGATCAAAACACACTTTCTTCGCTTCATCCACATTCATCTCTCTTCTCTTCTATATCCACTTATCTCTATTTTCTTTCTTTCTGAAGACTTTGTTTTAAAGCGCTAAGGTTCCATAGTAGAAGTTGTTTGTATGAATATTACCTACACGTTTGTTTATGTATATTTGCATCTAATTGGAAAACTTAATTTATTGAGTTACAGATCGACTTGGATAACTGTCAAAAACAACCATAGATAACTTATTTGTACATACATACATAATATCTGTCACGTCTCTTCCCCATCGAGGTAGACAGAGACTCCCTTCCACTTGCTACGATACAAACATCATCGCTTCATTCAAAGTAGATTCGCATACAAAACCTAAAACGCGGTATTGAAGTTTTTCCCGAGTAACGTATATAAGTAAATTCCCCATCGAGGTAGACAGAGACTCCCTTCCACTTGCTACGATACAAACATCATCGCTTCATTCAAAGTAGATTCGCATACAAAACCTAAAACGCGGTATTGAAGTTTTTCCCGAGTAACGTATATAAGTAAATTCCCCATCGAGGTAGACAGAGACTCCCTTCCTCTTGCTACGATACAAACATCATCGCTTCATTCAAAGTAGATTCGCATACAAAACCTGAAACGCGGTATCGAAGTTTTTCCCGAGCTACGTATATAAGTAAATTCCCCATCGAGGTAGACAGAGACTCCCTTCCACTTGCTACGATATAAACACACTTCTTTTGCTTCATCCACATTCTTCAGTCGACATATAATTTATGTTTTTTAAATAATTATGGTAGGTAGGTAATACAAAAAAATGTCATTAGCATTGGAAAATGTCATGTCATGACATACCTAGTGCACTATCAATATCTTGTATCTTGTAATGTAGGTAATATTGAACTATGATTCATTTTCTCATAGTTAATTATCTTGGATCCAATATAATGGTCATTTAAATTATTCGAGATAAATGATAGTCTGGCCAAAAAGAGTAGAAATTAAAAAGTGTCAACAATATACTAGTGTTATCCCGTTCGTTCTCCTTAATTTGAAAGGGACGACGCAACAGTGTTCACTTTTTAATTTTTAGCCTTTTTGGCCATAGGTACCTACTGTAATATGGCCTCTCAATGCAAGTGACAGTTTTCAGTATTATCATAATTATTTAAAAAAAAGCCTTTTTGTCTATGGTTGTCTTGGCAGTTTAAAAAGGTTAGAATCTAAACTCATATTTTGAATTGTAATAGGTAATATATGGATAAGGATACCTATTAGGTGCTTGTTTTGTTCTATGACGACAATTATAGGATGTAATCTGTAAAAAAAAACTAAACAACTTTCCCTAAGAAACATACTTACAGAGCTACCAAGTTATCTGTGAACCGGCCATTATTGTAACTACGGCCGCTAATACGGAAATTTATGTCAAATTACAGAACTGCTGCGATTGGTAGAAATACGATTTTGTATTACTACTAGCGCCACCGTTCAGTTCCAAGATAAGTTGGTCTGTCTGTACATACATATCTATCTTGAAGTTGTTTCCTTACGCTCTCTCCTATCGAGGTAGACAGAGACCCCTCCACTCCACTCCACAAACACCTCTTTCACTTCATACACATTCATCAGTCTCTTCATACATGCACGCCGTTGTAGCCTTTTCTCCCATTACGATACTTCGAGGCGATAGTATCCTGCAAGTCTCGACGACTAGTCACTTCGAAGTATCTCACATACATTTGAATGAATCGCACACTACGATACCGGTGTAATGTATGTGAGATACTTCGCGGTAACTAGTCTTCGAGGCGGTGGATACTTGAATCGCCTCGAAGTATCGTAATGGGAGAAGGGGGTCAGGGGACCTACTCTTGACTTAATATTTTTCTATTTAATGCTTGATTAATTGGTCGATATTAGTAAAGGCAGATGATAATTTTTTTGTCATTTTCCGACTTAGAACCGGCGCACACCTGACGGAGCGCAGCGCAGAGCATTTCTGATTGTCATATTATTATCGACATTGTTCTCATTAGAATAATATTCAAAATCTGTTAACACAACATTCGTATGAAGTCGCTCCGATGCGTCGATGCTCATTTGTTATGTTAACTGATTTTGAATATTATCCTAATAAGAACAATGTCGTATCAAGATGTTAAAAAGAAGGCAGAAAATAGGGAGGGATGGAAGAGGCTCCACCGACAAGAGCTTAGCTCTTAAATAAGAAGAAGAACAATGTCGATAATAATATGACAATCAAAAATGCTCTGCGCTGCGCTCCGTCCCTCAAGTCTCTTAGGTAAAGTCGTCCAGTGTTTTAACCAGAATATTTTCTTTTTTTTTTCGTCATAGAGTGGAGCGGCATTTTGTAAAAGTACTTATGTAATTAAAAAATTAAGTTATTTTTTTATGTTTGTAAATAGGAATAATGAAAATAAAATGTTTTAAGGTTTTTTTACCGAAAACTGTATGTTTTGAATATAATATACGATTTATATTTAAAAAAAGGCTTATTTCATTTTAATCAAGAAATAGGTACAGGGGCGGTACCTAATTTGTGGCGCCCTGGGCTAAAACTACTTACGGGCCCCTAAGTACTAAGTACTATACAAAAAACAAACAAAAAAACCTAGACCCACGTATTAGTTGTACAAAAAGCGACCTTACTGCTTGGTAGCAATCTCTTCCAGGCAACCTTTGAATGAGAAAATGAAATAGTGAGGGTGTTGCCGTTATTACCGACATTAATTTAATTAAAAAAAATCGCCTTTGTTTTAGCGGGGTTTGAGGGCCCCTTGTGACCTCGTGGCTCTGGGCTGCAGCCCAAACAGCCCTTAGGTAGATCCGGCCCTAAATAGGTACCTACTTAGCTAAAAAAAACTCAAATTTCATATCATTCTTTTTTAAAGTAATTTATTTTAAAACTATATTTTTTATAATTATATTTAAAGACAACAACACATATACAAAATGGTAAATTATGTACATAATTAGGTAAGTCTCTATATTATTTTATTTTATACATTTTTAATTATATAAGATGTAACAGAAAGGGGGTATAAAGCTGAAACACAGCGATAGTCCTCATGAAACTGAACAATTTTCCCAAAGGAACATGGGTCGCACGTAACTCGAAAAAAAAATAGGTATCGCCTCCCCATACGAAATGCTCGATCAGCTGATCGAATAAGTCTGGGCTATCCAATGATATTATGTTATACTAGGTGCAGATATGTTCTATGCGCACGTATTTTGAAGACTGTAAATTGACCTAACTATGACGACTTATAGTTAGTCTGCGACAAGCGCAGTCAAGAGCATGACGTTCCTGTCAGGTACTAAAATTTGACTAAATAAATAAAAAATGCCTTCGTGCGTGTTTCGAAAGTGTACCAATTATGACAAGAAAGTGAAAAAATCGCCTCATACATACCACTTGTGAGTATGCAATGATACGTTTATTACATAAATTTCATTTTTTTTCCATACAATCTGATAACAGATTCAAAGACGCCATAATTCAGATAAAGAGAGAAAGAGCGATTGATTTTGACGCGAGAGCGATAAGGATGCGAGACATAGATTAGTTTTGAAGCATATTAAAGTGCTGTCATCAGCTGTCATTGTAATCATTTTTCGGCACATATGTATTTAAAATGTCAATTACTATGAAGGTAACATATCTATACCTAAAAAATATCATTGGGGCTATCCAACAATTTTTTTCGAGTACGACTCATGTTCCTTGAGAAAAGTTGTTCAGTTTCATGAAGACTATCGCTGTATTTCCGCTTTATACCCCCTTTCTGTTACATCCAGTAAACTTCTAGACGCTGCCCGCGACTTCGTACACATTTACCTATCGTCATATCTTGGAAAATAATCATGATATCTCAAAATAATATAGCCTATCTGTTATTCTGATGTGTAAGCTACAATATTGTAAAGTTTCATTAAAATCTGTTCAGTGGTTTTGACGTGATGAAGTAACAAACAAACATTCATCGGCACAAACATTGACATTTATATTATAAGTTTGATAGTTTACGAAAACAGCATGAAAATAGCATAACTACTTAAAAAATAATCGAAAATATAAGATTTACAGTTTCAATTATAATATTTTAACAAAATAAATGTATCAAACATTATTATATAATTCTAAATTACATTTTTACTGGGTGTAACAGAAAGGGGGTATAATGCCGAAACACAGCGATAGTCCTCATGAAACTGAACAACTTTCCACAAGGTACATGGGTCGTAACTCGAAAGGAAAATTTCGCCTTCCCATACGAAATGTTCGATCAGCTGATCGAGTAAGTATGGGCGATTCAAAATTTTTTTTCGAGTTACGACCTATGTTCCTTGGGAGAAAGTTGTTCAGTTTCATGGGGACTATCGCTGTGTTTCGGCTTTATACCCCCTTTCTGTTACATCTTGTAGATAGGTATTGTATTATATTCTAGCTCTTTACAGTGCTACAAGGCTCTTTTGTCACGCGGCGGAAATCGGAACTAACGATATCATCTTGTAAATTGTCATTATTTTGAGTTATTTATTCACCACCCACGCCCTCCTGACAATGTCACTCAAGTGCCAATAGATCTTTGTAGCACTTCATAGTTAGCTAGGTAGGTACTACCTAGTTAAAAATTATTTACTAACTTAAAAAAAAAAACAGCCGAAAATATGTTTAAAATATAATTTTTACTTCTTACACTGAGGGCTCGTTTCCCTACTTACAGATAAAATTTAACTGACAGATAAACCTATGTCTATTTCATAAAACATGACGTTTTAGACAGAGACAGGTATAAAATATCTGTCAGATAAATCTGTAAGTGGTGACACCAGCCCTAAATTTTTTTTTAGGAATTGTATTATAAAAAAAAATATGTTTGTCCGATTTAATTAATAACTATTGAACAATATTATTGTTCTATATTGGGGCCATTTTCATAATATACATACATATCTGTCACGCCTCTCTCCCATCGAGGTAGACAGAGACTCCCTTCCACTTGCTACGATACAAACATCATCGCTTCATTCAAAGTAGATTCGCATACAAAACCTGAAACGCGGTATCGAAGTTTTTCCCGAGCTACGTATATAAGTAAATTCCCCATCGAGGTAGACAGAGACTTCCTTCCACTTGCTACGATACAAACACACCTCTTTCACTTCATACACATTCATCAGTCTCCTCATACGTGCACGTCGGTTTAGGGTTTAAAAGATAGCTTGGGGTATTATAAGCGAGCTGTAACCATAGCATGCAATCGTGTAACTGTATCCTAAAAAACAGGGTAAGCGCTCACAGCAGCTAGCTTAGCATACACTCCGTGACAAGAAGTTGTCTTACGTTTGTCACGCTTACGTCTCTGTCTATAGTTTTAAATGTGATAAGGACAGCATACTCGTACGTGAGATAATTGTCGCGGCACGCCGTGCTAAGCCCCCAGGTTACATTAATCATGTCTCTGGCATCCATTGACATGACAATAATGCTGAGTTGAGACCATTTTCTAGTCCACAACTATCTTCTTTCTCATTCTTGCCTCTCTGGTTTATTTTATGTTCTAAGTTTTAAAAGTTAAGTTTCATTTTATTTTGTGTTTAATTTCGTTTTACGTTAAATGTTGTTATTTTGTGTTTTAATTTTGTTTTGTTCTTGTATACAGGTGACTTTAAATTAGTGAACGATAGAAAAGGATATACATGTACTCGTCATAACAAACAACTTTTACTATGGGACCAAGGTCGAAAGAATTAAAAAAAAAAATGTTCCCCCATACTATCAGCTGATGCATTTTGTATGGGGAGTTCAAAAATTTTTGAACGATTTCGACCTTGGTCCCATAGTAAAAGTTGTTTGTTATCACGAGTACATGCATATCCTTTTCTATCGTTCACTAATTTAAAGTCACCCTACATGTATTTTATTGGACTGGAAATAAATATTTACTTATTTACTTATTAATACATAAATTTTCGAGCAACGTAGGTACACACTATGTTTCTTGGTTACAGTTACAGTGTATATAAACGTTACAGTTACACCTCGCTTATGAGAACCTAGCTTTAGTTATTCAGATGTATAAACTATATTAATCTTGCCTGTTTTACCTTCTACGGATAAAATTTATCTAACAGATATGTCGGAGAACAGCTGAGATTACGTTCATGAAGGATATTTTGGAACCATTTGCAAACTCTTTACTGCTAAAATGCAAGAACTTGCATGTTTCTAACTGGTTGTCAAGTTGGCGCTTTGATATTTGAAGAGGCTGTCATGTATGATGGATTCTGTTTGATTATTGATTTGAAGAGACATCGGAAGACATCACGTATATCTTGTTATCTTATAACGTGATTGCAAACTACACAATAAAGCCAGTTTGTTCAGTACACGCCCACTGTCTTATCTATATATATAAAAATGAAAACCGTTTTCTGTTGTCACGGCATCACGCCTGAACGGCTGGACCGATTTCGCTAATTCTTTTTTTAAAATGTTCATTGAAGTCCAAGGATGGTTCTTACTGTGAGAAAAATTCGAATAATTGCCGGGAAAGCCCTAAAACAGACCTTTTCTTTTTCCCATACAAATGTTTTCTTACTAAAATTTAGAGTCAATTTGAACTTTATTCCTACACAATAAAGTTCATTCTAAGGCGGGACGAAGTTCGCCGGGACAGTTAGTTTTAACTAAAAGCTTAAACGCCACTTCTGATGACTCGTCTCGTCGACAGATATTTTATACCTGACTCTGTCTTAACTAATGAAAAAGACATAGGTTTATCTGTCAGTTTAATTTTATCTAAAGATGGTGAAACTGGCCTAGTTATTATTGTTGAGCAAAATAATTTTCCATAAGGAACACGAGACCAAAATAATTTTTTTCAAAAATATACGTAATTTGACAACCCTTAGGGCCGGCGCACACCTGACGGAGCACAGCGCAGATCATATTTTGATTGTCGTATTATTATCGACATTGTTCTCATGAGAATAATATTCAAAATTAGTTAACACAACATTCGCTTGTAGTCGCTTCGATGCTCATTTGTTGTGACGTGCGCCCGCCCTTGTTCTCTGCGTCCCGCTCTAACTAATCGTGATATCAATACGATGTCAAATTTTAGGACCGTTTTTTATCAAGCCTTCGCTTTTTTTTAATGGCAACTACCATTTAGTATTCTGCCAATTTTAAATTAAGTAAAACTTATTATAATTATATATTGTACTATAATTATTTACTATAAGTACATACATATGCACATAAACACCCAGACTTAAGACAAACATTACCATCATAGCAATGTTTGTCTGTTGGGAGAATCGAATCCGTGATTAAATGGGTTCCACACGTCACAATTCGATTGGCCAATCAAATTGGATACAATCTAATTGTCCATCCACAAGTAAACAAAAAGACCGCCAATTTTAGTTTATCCTTCTATATCTTGTCTGTTGAGAGTCCCAGTACAGGACTTTGACAGTCAATAAAAATATGCCGTGTCTGTTGAGTGACCAATAAAGGACACTTTTTGCTTTCCTACTGAACAAACGAGTTTAAAGATGCCTCCTGTACTCATTGGAGACCGAGTCGAAAAATTGGCCAATTAACGTCCGTACCACCCAATTTCATTGACCATAATCGAGTCGGGCTATCCCGGACAACCAATTGTGATGTATGAATATTAGAGGGTAGTTTATGTTTTATTTTAAACAAGTGTCATTTGGTTGCTAGCTGTCAAATTCTCTCTCTTTCAATAAAGTCGTGCTACGGATCGGATGTCGTTATTATTTTTCCCTTAAATACCAGAATAGAACCATCATAGTGACTATAGGAGTGCTACAAACTCTTCACCAATGACCTTTAATCAACCTTCAATTTAATCTTCAGTCCACACTACACAATTTAATTGCCAATCTGGTCAAATTGGGTGTGAAATTTTGTCGTGTGGAACCCACTTTAACGACAAAATCACTATCAACCTTGCCAACTGGGGCGCAAGTCAGCTAATTTGTGGTCAGTGGGCAGAGTGTTAATGTCATTTTTGACACATTCGGTCGCAATCAGTGTGTTCCGGCCCGCAAATGTAGGTGACAATAAGACGGCGCAGCGTAGTTGTAAATCTTATATTTGGAGTTACATATTGATATAGTAACTGTACTGAACGTTCTGGACAACAGTAGGCTCTGGACAATAGCAATGACTTAGAGCTACGCTTATATACTAAGATGCTGGCCGCGCGATGATATGTGCGTGCGGACGTCATAGGCTACGTGATTGCTGATGCAGCGGAACCCTATCGACGCAGGAATATTTTCACGCTCGCTGACTTGTCTTATCTATCACGTACTCGAGGTCCGCACAAGTGTAAGCCATTGTTTAGCAGAATACCAAATGTGTCAAAAATGTCACTGACACTCTGCCGACACACAACTGAGGTTATTTTAAATTAGCAGACTTAGGCCCTGGCTAGTCGCATTATTATTTGTTATGTCAGCTTGTAGACGTCCACTGCTGGACAAAAGCCTCTAAGAATTTCCACAATGTGTGACATTTGTCATTTTGATGACAGTTGTCAGTTTGTCAATTTTTTGACATAATTTGAACTAAAGGGTTTTGAAGATTTTTGTATGACGTCTGGCTTACCTACTTATTTTTTTTAATGGCGGCTATTTATGGAACCTCAAAAAATCGATAGTTCTCATTAATATAAATTTAAATCATAGATTGTCAAAATAAAAAAAACAGCCAAGTGCGAGTCGGACTCGCACGCGAAGGGTTCCGTACCATTAACTAGGTTAACAATTGCATAATAATGTCTAACAGTAGCCATTATTAATATTGAGCAATAAAAGGCAAAAAAATCACTTTTGTTGTATGGGAGACCCTGTAAATTATTTATTATTATTCTTTTTTTAGTATTTGTTGTTATAGCGGCAACGGTAATACATCATTTGTAAAAATTTCAACGCTCTAGCTATAACGGTTCATGAGATACAGCCTGGTGACAGACGAACAGACAAGTCTCAGTAATAGGGTCCCGTTTTCACCCTTTGGGCATTACCCTAAAAACCAGCCAAGTGCGAGTCGGACTCTACAGAGCCCTAAAAATAGAATAGGTAAGCCAAATCTTCAAACGTTAATGCTTATGTCCCATAGTTAACAATACAGGTAACATAGCACCCACAGCTAAAATAACCACTTCGAAAAACTGCAACCCAGCGTAACCTTTCTTAGCTGACATCCCCTCCTGAGTGGGCAGTAACGTATGCGTATGCGCATGCGTTTGCGTCAACTCCGGCAACACGTGCACCGTAGCTACGTACAAGAATGTACCCGCTGAAAATAGCATAGCTATTCCTGTGAAAAAAAAAGGTAAATGTAAAAAAAGGAATTTCATGGCCCGTTTCAACATCTCCAGAAAAAAATTAACTGACAGATAAACCTATGTCTGTTTTATAAAACATGGCGTTTTTGACAGAAACAGGTATAAAATATCTGTCTGATAAATTTTATCTGTAAGTGAAACAAGGCCCTTGCAGATAAAATTTAACTGACAGGTGTGTCACTGTCCCTGTCTAAAACATCATGTTTTATGACATAGACATAGGTTTATCTGTCATTGTGAAACGGACCCTTAATCAATACGACATTTTAAAAAAAATGTTCCCCCATACTATCAGCTGGTACATTTTGTATGGGAAGTTCAAAAATTTTTGAACGATTTCGAACTTGGTCCCATAGAAAAGTTGTTTGTTATCACGAGTACATGCATATCCTTTTCTATCGTTCACTAATTATAAGTCACCATATATTATGTATGTATATAAGTACTTACCAGTAGCATTGAAGTACGACAGCGTCTGTTTACTTTCGTTTCCTATACCGAAGTAGGTAAGTAGAGCGAGCAGTGGCGCGGCACATGAAAATATTAGAAGATGCTTTCGGATGCGATTCCTGGAGAAAATGGAGGAAAATATTTATTTAGGTATTTATTGGAAAACCATCAGCTTTAATAAACATAATATATATTTAACATAATAATATGTCAAAACATATACAGTATGATCCGACGCACACCTAACGGAGCGCAGCGCAGAGCATTTCTGATTGTTACATTATTATCGACATTGTTCTCATTAGAATAATATTAAAAATCAGTTAACACAACATTCGCATGTAGTCGCTTCTGATTTTGTATTTATACAATACAATACAATACAAATATTCTTTATTGCACAAAAGATATAAGGTACAGACACAAACAAGAATATAAGAAGCAACAGGCGGCCTTATGTATTTGATCAGGTAAAAAATGAGTTGCCAATATTTTTAATAACCTGAGACCCAGAACACACGGTGAAACGCAAATGCAACGCAACTGAAACTGCTAGTTACTTTTGAGTTGCATCGAAGTTTCTGTTTATTATATTACTAGTTGCGTCGTGTGTGGTTTTCTAAAGAAGTCTATAGCAGAAAATTCGATGCAACTCAAAAATAACTAGCAGTTTCAGTTAAATGAAAATGAAAAGTGTTTTATTCAAAAATAGGCAAAATTCATTACACTTTTTTGATGTCACTTTTTTTTATCTAAAACTACTGCCAGTTCACTACCTGTATAGCCGAGAGGAAGAAAACGGCAAGAAACCTTCGGCACAGGGCCCTACGTTATGTGCAATACATCTTTTTTTTAAATCGAGACACATATACAATTACATGTCGACTTAACTTGTTATCACAGTAATTTACATGAATATCACAGTACGAGTAGTTTGTTTTACATGCATTTTTAACTCTGCAACATCCAAAATAAACCAAAAGATGTTAATAGGCACTTAAAAAGTAAAAAGCTTAGCTTGATAAAAACCGCATAAGTTGCGTCGTATTTGCGTTTCACCGTGTGTTTTGACGCTAAAACACGGACTAATTCATAATGCCATTTTTTTTAAATGTTGTCATCATTCCAATTCAATATCTACATATATGACTCACCGATCCAAGCCCGCGTGTAACAAAAAGGTTACAAGTCCAAATGCCGCTGGTGCCTTATGTAACATTATAGCTAGGAACACTATGAATTCCACATCTCTATGGGAGGTAGTTGCCGCTGCTCCTAGGGCAATACCGTCAGCTGGAAGGAAACAATGTTATTAATAAATCGTTATCAGCCCATATATGTCCCACCGAGGGGCACGAGCCTACTTTCATACAGAGAGTGATTAGGCCATAATCCACCAAGCTGGTCCATTGGTTGGCGGATTTCACATAAATCTTCGAGTTTCTTCTCTGGTGTATGCAGGTTTCCTCACGATGTTTTCCTTCACCGTTAGCAAGTGGTAATCGAATAAATTGATCCGTACATGAGAAATAAACTCAGAGGTACGTGCCCGCGCCAGGATTCGAACCCGCGCCCTTGGAGTTCGAGGCAAGCGTTCTACCAACTGAGCTACCACCGCTTTATTATTTGATTAGTAAATAATACTTGGAAAAAAGCAAGAATTTTGACAAGTAATAGTTTTTTTGAAATGAAATAATATTTTAATTTCGTATGTAAATGGGCTTGATGACTAAAAAAAATTGTTTAGTCCATCACATAGATTATTTTAAAATATTCGACACGTATTTTTTCTTTTTTTCTCTTAAACTAAAAATGACAAAGATACACTGGGTTAAAGTTGCTCGTGACGTCACGCCTAAGTACGATTTTTACCTAGGAGTGACGTCAATACCCCCCACTCCGTAACTTTGATGCTCTGTATCTTTGTATTTATTTATGTATTTGATCAGGTAAAAAATGTGTTTCAAATATTTTTTAATAGCCTAAAAGACGGACTAATTATTTTTTGAATTTTTGAATGTAGTTATCATCCCATATTATTCTTTTTACGAATTCGTAAAATATCGGATTTAAGTAGAGCATAGCAAATACTTTTATATCGTAAAATATTAGTACCTACATTTAAATTTCGTAACATTTTTATCAGTTGTAAAAAAACGTATGTTACAGATCGAAATTTCAAACTGTGAAAATGTTTTCTAAAAACAAAATTATGAACGCTGATATAGTGATAAAACTATACTGTTATCAATTTTTTTATAAGCCTAACGTGTCCCACTGCTGGGCAAAGGCATATCGTCATATCTTGGAAAAAAGCATGCTATCTTAAAATAAAATAGCCTAAGTGTTATTCTGATGTATGAGCTACAATATTAAAAAGTTTCATCAAAATCTGTTCAGTAGTTTTTGCTTGAAAGAGTAACAAACATCCATCAAAATAGGATATTACTCGTAGTGGGATTCACATACCTGCGGCGTGGACAACTAGCCCAACAGTGGCCGTGACGTTTTTTTCAATTGGGTTACTCTGGTCGTTATATTTAGAGGATAGTTGGTCGACTAGCAGCATGAAGACGAAGCCTGGGGACAGAGGTAGTAAAGATTAGAAAAAATATTACCTACTTACAATGTTTCGTACATCGTCGTATTAGACCCAAAACACACGGTGAAACGCAAATGCAACGCAACTGAAACTGCTAGTTACTTAAGAGTTGCATCGAAGTTTCTGCTATAGACTTCCTTAGAAAACCACACACGTCGCAACTGAAATGAAACGTTTCAAACTAGTTGCGGCCTTTTTTGTTTTTCTAAGGAAGTCTTTAGCACAAACTGCGATGCAACTCAAAAGTAACTAGCAGTTTCAATTGCGTTGCAGTTGCGTTTCACCGTGTGCTTTGGCGCTTAGGTGCTCAAACGGACGGAGAATAGACAAGAGCGACGCTCGTAAAGAGCGTCCAACCTAATTGGTATAGTAAAAATTTTCGGTATCAATTACACTACACATCCCCATTCACATGTAACAAATTTCAAAGTTCTGTATCTCCGAAAGTATATCACTTTCGACATTTGTCCAAAATACTATCGTTTTATAATATTTTTCTCTATCGATTGACGTTAGTTTCATCAGTGGCCGCCAACTTTTTTTTCTCCATACTAGCTCGAATAGGGGATGTTGAGTGTAATTGATACCGTTTTTTTTACTATACTAGGCTCCATACAAATATGTTCGATGCCATTTACATTTCTATGGAGCTTATCAATAAATACATAATAAAAATAAAAAAATTATGATGGCTTGAGTACCCTAAACCAACGTGCATGTATGAGGCGACTGATGAATGTGGATGAAGTGAAAGAAGTGTGTTTGGATCGTAGCAAGTGGAAGGAAGTGGTCTCTGCCTACCCCAATGGGAGAGAGGAGTGATGGATATATATGTATGTATGTATGTATGTATGATGGCTTACCTAAAACCAAAGCAATCCCAATCACAGAATGTAAGTCCTCGTCATGAGAAGGTGGCTCAGCTGTGTAATCCTTAGTCACTAGTGTTGTACGTGGCTCGCTAAGTAACGCCCGTACTCCCTCTGGTATAATAACAGCTAGTGCTGTACCAACTAGGAGACCTGCTCCGAAAACTGTTACTTTTTGGAGCTTGTCCTGTAATAGGAAGTAATAGGGTAATAAGTTAGGTTTAAAAGAAATAATAAATGTTGTTTTGTTAGTGGAAACTTAACTTAACTGAAACTGAATAAGTAAAAATACAAATGAAAATGAAAAGTGTTTTATGCAAAAATAGGCTAAATTCATTACACTTTTTTGATCTAAAACTACTACCGGTTCACTACCTGTATAGCCGAGAGGAAGAAAACGGCAAGAAACCTTCGGCACAGGGCCCTACGTTTTGTCCAATATAGCTTTTTTTTTATTTTATCGAGATACTTATAAGTGTGTTGATTTAAAAAAAATATTGGACATAATGAATTTTGCCTATTTTTGAAAAAACACTTCATTTTTTTACTAATATTATAAATTTTATATAGCCTATGTGTTATTCTGATGTGCAAGCTAAGTTATTGTAAAATTTCATCAAAATCTGTTCAGCGATTTTTACGTGATGAAGTAATAAACATTCATCCATCCATCCATCGGCACAAACATTAATATTTATAATATTAGTTAGTATGATTAGGATTAATATGAAAATGAAATGAAAATAATAGGTTTTTATATCAAAATCTGCCCCTAAGGGAAAGTTATTGTACATTTATGTTGTTATCTTATGTATATTAGGTAATCTTTATATATTACAAAATCCTTATCTGAGCGTATTATCAGAATTATTACTCAGTTAAATTACATTCAAGTAAATTATGAAACATAAATTGAAAATTATGACTAGGTACTTATAAGTACTTATTTTTTTAAACGCGATATATAAAACAGGCTTAATAAACCTTATCCTTAAATCTAACTTTTTAAAACCAAAAAAAAACACGTAGCGGAACGAAAACATATGTTAAAGCGTTTCGAAAGTAGGTTACAGAAAATGGTTAAAATAAGAACTTTTTCGATAAATAAATGATGAATATTACTTACCTCAGACATAGAGACGTTTAGGGGTATACTTCCAGCTAAATAGGACCCAACTAACATGACCAAAGCCAATAAAATCAGCACCCAAGTTCCATCCATCTTCGCAAAGTAACAGTTCACAAATTTACTTAAAAAAATAAAAGAAAACTAAGCTATACACACGCGGAAGGCTTCTAAACTACTAAACGGATTTCCCATAACATGATTTTGTCGATTGCGTATTCAGAATATTGCTTTACAGTGATAAATTTCAATAAAAAATATCGAGAGCACTTAGGCAACTTTTGCGAAATTTTGACGTGTCGCGTTTGACAGATAGGCTCGAGTGATTTGACAGTTCTGTTTGACAGCTAGTGTGGGGACATCGTAATAGAACTCGATATTTTGTAGCTGTTACTAAAATACCAGAGTATTTTTTTGCTTGCTAATAATCGTAAAATAATTTATTCAATTGTCATTTATTACGATTCGCTTGAAATTCGGTAATTAGATAGCTACGTACATTAAGCCCCCGCTCGCACGTTTTGTATTCCTAGCACTTCCTAGTATTCACAATCACTGCGTCTTGTGAACGGATACTAGGGAATGCATTTTTTCCATTTGAGGCGTACCATCAACGCGCGTTAAAAAAGCGCTCGTGCGAACGGGGGCTACGAAACATAGAATCGTTTTTGTGTTATTTTAGGTTTTTTTATATGAACTAGGATGTGAGACATGAACGAAAAATATATTCGGGTTTTAAATAAAACAAAAATTAATTAATTGTGAATTTGTGATGCTCGTTTCTTTATAAGTACTTTACTTAATACTAGAGAGTATAATAATACTTTTTAAGCGCACTTTAATTTAACATACATAAAAATAATAGTATACTTAAGTACTTTAATTGTGATGTAATTGACTTCTATCTAATGCATTTTTAAATTTAATCTTGCACATCCCAGAATAAAAAGAACAATGGAAAATCTATTGTGTCTGGGTTTATAATGGGTCAGTGGGATGTGAGAGGTTAATGCCACTCAAAAACACAATGGCAGAATAATAAGTAAACTGAGGCGACTAATAGATTGCCGATCATCACTGGGAATCCAATCTTCAGGTACTGTAGGAATGTGAATCTGTAGCCATGTTGTTCAGCCACTCCTGCGCACACGACGTTTGCACTAGCTCCTATTAATGTGCCGTTACCTGTAAAAAATCAATAAACTTCTTAAACGACGTTTAAAATTTTAAAAAGGAGGTTCTCAGTTTTATCTGTTTGTATGTAGGCACAGTGCTACAAGGATCTATTGGCACTTGAGTGACATTGTCAGGAACGCGTGGGTCGTAAATAAATAACTCAAAATAATGACAATTTACAATATGATATCGTTAGTTCCGATTTCCGCCACGTGCCAAAAGATCTTTGTAGCACTGTATGTATGTTTTTCCGCGATTATTATTTCGTTTTTCTTCGTTTTGTCTGAATCCAAGCTAAATTAACCTATATTAAACAATGTCTTTATGCCTGAGTATCTATTTCTTAAAGTAAAAAAAAACTTATAAAAAAAGAGGAAAAAAATTAAAGCAAACGAAAAAATAACAGTAACATTCCAAATAACATACTACAAAACATTCACTGCCCAACACTAGCCCCATTACTTTTTTGGCGTAATGAAAGCAAACGGCACGACCAACATTCTGCCATTTTTTTTTTAGCACAAAACTATCTAAGTATTCAGCCAATATTATTCTGTATTTTTTTCTCTATACTGAAGACTGTATGGTCAATGGTCATTGATCCTTGCCTGTCTTGAAAGGACGAATAACAAAAATATCTGTATCTATTTTTTTTCTTACCTCCTAAACACGCGCCAAAACTTAGGGCCCAAGCTAGAGGCGCTAAAGGTAGGCCTAAACCTGCTGGATCGGCCATGGCAGCCATTACGCGGACCATCATTGTTGTTAATGGAATATTGTCTACGAACGCTGATGCTAGGCCTGACACCTGCAAAAGGGGGAAAGGTTTAAATTAGAGATATACTGGTCCTATTACGTATGGTCAGGCCTCCGTCACTCTATGTACTTGCGCGCTATAAATACCTACCGCTCAGCGGGCCGCTTGCGGACCAAGCAAAGCGCGGCTGTCAAAGCGAAGCGCTCGCACGTTGTTCAAATCATAGTTCCATTCGTTTTTTTATTTGTTATTAATTTTTAATAATTAAGTTTTTTAATGAAAAAAAAAATAATAACCGAGAATTTAGAAAGATAAAAAAGCATTAAAAATTAAAACATGATAAAAATGAATATAACAAAAACGATACAATTTTAAACTGCCCCATATAAGTTGGAACATATTCGTAGTTCTCAATAACATAGTCACAAAACGTTTTGTAAATTTAATTTTATCTAATCTTATCTAATCTTATCTAATCTAATCTAGAGCAAAAGCCTCTCTCCTCATCCGCCATGACTTTCTGTCTCGAGCTTCTTCCGCCCAGGTACTCAAGGTTTCCAGCTCGTCCCGCCACCTTTTCCGTGGTCTGCCGCGACGCCGTTTGGCAGTTGGTAGCCATTGGGTAGCTGTTTTAGCCTATAAGTCTTGTGGTATGCGGTATGCGGCAGACGTGGCCGCCCAATCCCACTTCAGCCTGGCAGCTGTTTTTGCCACGTTTTTGCGGTTTTTAGAGCGCAGTATAGTGTTTCTTACCTTGTAAGTAAATAATAACAAAACAGAATCTTACCCATAAAACCAACATAATAGCAACAGCTAGTCTCGATTTCTCATCAACTTGTAATATAATAGACTCTGTCATGTTACCTATCCATGAGATCAAACCGAGCTTTGATAGGGCCTGGAACAAATAATTAAGAGGTTATTTTTACTGGCAAGGGCCCAACTCTGCTATAATGCTACAAGGATCTATTGGCACTTGAGTGACACTGTCAGGATGGTAGGTAGTGAATAAATAACTCAAAATAATGACAATTTACAAGAAGATATACCTACTTAGTTAGTTCCCATTTCCGCCACGTGTCAAAATATCCTTGTAGCACTGTAGGTAATTTACAATACCTATTCTTAGTTGTGTGTCAGCAGATTATCAATAAGAGTATCAATCAATGTCATTTTTGACACATTTGATCGCAATCCATGTCAGCCATATTGTTTAACAGACTACCAAATGTGTCAAAAAATGCCATTGACACTCTGCCCACACATAATTGAGGCTATTTTAAATTAGCTGAGTCGGGCCCAGTTGGCGTGGTTATATGACATACCGCTGGGACTCGAGTCCCAGAAATGCCTTCCTCCCATTACGATACTTCGAGGCGATTCAAGTATCGAAGACTAGTCACCGCGAAGTATCTCACATAATAAGTACACCGGTATCGTAGTGTGCGAGTCTGCATTCATATTATGTATATCTAATTCATTTCTAATGTAGGTAGATATGGTAGTAGTTTTAGATTAAAAAAAAACGACATTAAAAAAGTGTACTCAATGAATTACCAAAGTATTTTAGAATAAAACACTTTCTGTTTCATTTAAACCTCTCACATTCCACTGACCCATTATAAACCCAGACACAATAGATTTTCTTTTGTTCTTTTGTTTCTGGGATGTGAAAGATTAATGTGAGATGCTTCGTGGTATAGTCTTGGAGACTTGGAGGATAGGAACTTGAATCGCCTCGAAGTATCGTAATGGGAGAAAGATCTAAGATCTACTGCATACCTCCATCAAAACAAAAAGTGCTGCAAAGAACAGAAGGGTAGACCACTCCACCCTGGCGAGTATAGGCTCCAAGTCTTCTTTCTCTGATAGCAGCAGCAGCAATAAGGCACCAAGTAATGCTGTCCAGCCAAGGGATAGACGTTCTGCAATAAATGATGGAATCCTACTAATATTATGTGAGGATGTTTGTTACTCTTTCACGCAAAAAGTACTGAACAGATTTCGATGAAACTTTACAATATTGTAGCTTACACATCAGAATAACACATAGGCTATATTATTTTAAGATATTGTGTAAGTTTTACAAGATATGACGATAAATGCGTATAGGTAGGTACATAGTCATGAATGGCTCTTGTTGTACTTGGTAGGTACGTTTACATGCTTGCGATGGCTTGGCAAGCGTCTAAAATCCCCAAGCGTGTAAAGAGGCCGTTTGGCTTGGCTTGCGGACGCTTACCAAGCCATCGCAAACTTGTAAATGACATCCAAACGCCAAGAGACGTTTGGGAGCGCTTGAGGCTTGCGGACGCTTGCCAAGCCATCGGAACCGTGTAAACGTAACTTATAAATAAAGAGTAGGCACCCCCCCGCACTATTCGGTCAGCCGTCCGGTTAAAGGTATCTACACATATCCGGGCCGTGCCCGGGACGTGTCCGGGCCGTGGTCCGACTGGAGGGTAAACAATTCGTCGTCATGGCAACTAGACGCGGTGTCATGGCGACGTATTGTTTTCCCTCCTGACGGGCCACGGCCCGGACACATCCCGGGCACGGCCCGGATATGTGTAGACAGACCATAACTGCAGTATTAGCCACAACCGCATTGCAGTGTGGATAAAAATTACTTTATCGTAGACTCCTACAAATTTTTGATAGCGGTTAGCCGGACAGGCTGACCGCATTCCGACTGACCGCATAGTGCGGGGTGACCTTTATGCTATCTACACACCAAAGCCGCCGGCATGCCGCCGACCTAGGCTGGCAGCTTTAGGTCATACGAATGGCAGCTGTCAAAAAAGCCGGCGGCTTTGGTGTGTAGATACCATTAGGTAATATTTATTATTAAATACTTACGCAATTCAGGAATGGCGTGTAGAAAGAACACAACAACCACAAATGCCACGCTAATGATTGATTTAATTAATAACTGCTTATCTCGTATACGGTACTGAAACATTAAAAAATACAATTGTTTATTAAAATACAGAATAAATTCGAAGTTGTATGTGAAAACCGCCAACCATTGGGCCAGCATGGTGGATTACGGCCTAATCACTCTATGTATGAGAGTAGGCTCGTGTGTCTGTAGTGAGGACGTTAAAGGGCTGATAAGATTACCCGTTAGGCCTAAAGTGCCCACAAAAGAGGATGTTATTGACCACTTCAGGAACCACTGATCTACAGGGTGTAATGTACAGGGAACGAAACACAGCAATAGTCCTCATGAAACTAAACAACTTTCTCCGAGGAACATGGGTCGTAACTCGAAAAAATAAATTCAACTCCCCATACAAAATGTCCGATCAGTTGATCGAGTAAGTACGGGCGATCCAAAATTTTTTTTCGAGTTACGACCTCCTTGGGGAAAATTGTTCGTTTTCATGGGGACTATCGCTGTGTTTCGGCTTTATACCAACTTTCTGTTACACCCTGTATACAATGACGCAGATTTTAAATAGATAATGTACCTTTTGTTTCATCTGAGCCAATGTTGTGCAGAAATTAGGGTCGGACCGCGACGCGCCGCCCCCTGCTTCCCTTTTATTTAGCGTGGCGTGTAATCTAGCTACCTGTAACATATTGCTATATTAAACGCCAAAACACAACGGATGCGTATGCGTTGCTCTGAGTTGTAATGTATGGAACTGTCACCGCTTGCGTAACGTAGACGTATACGTCGACGTGACGCATAGCCCGGTGTCACATCGGGTTACACCGTAACTACGCGCGTGGTTACGCCTTGCTTATGTCTACGTTACGCATACGCATTCGGTGTGTTTCAGCCTCAAATAAATTTTCTATTTCTAATTTTCTTTTTCGTTTAAAAGAAGACCCTCACCTTCTTCTCCAAAGCTCGTCTCACCACATCCTCATCTTTGGAGTAGGAAGACAATGATGCAGCAGCTCGCCGCCATACTGCCAACTCTTGGCGAAGTTCTGGAAAGTCAGGAGTAGAAGACAACAATATTTTACGAACTAAGTACCTACATACTTACAGTAAAGGGCGATAAAGAATGCATCATCATCATCAGGTTATGGTCTTCCTACACAGATCCGGGCCGTGTCCGGGACGTGTCCGAGTCGTGGCCCGTTAGGAGGGAAAACAATACGTCGTCATGGCAACGTGTGTGAACAAATCCATAGAAAATGTATGGAATGATATTATTTCCCTGACACGTCCCGGACACGGCCCGGATCTGTGTAGATAGTGTTTAGAGGTCAAAATTCGTAACTTACCTAACAAATGCGTAGGAACACTATGTCTTAAAGAACTGATGTCTCTAAACATATACCGAAGCTGTAGATATGTTTGAACACCGACTAACAAAATGCCAACGCCCATGTGAAGAGTGAATGTCGTGAAGTTTATGTTCTGAAACATAGGTAGGTACATTGATAGCAACGGCGGATCCAGGGGGGGGGTCATGGGGGTCATGACCCCCCCCTGAGCTGGTTCCATTACTCAGGTGAACCACTAATTGAATATAATTATTTTATTTATACACTGTAAAGACGCCTCTTTCAGACGCGTCCGATAATTTGTGACCTCCTAACCAGTACGGGCCGAAACATTTTCGCGTTGTGACGCCGCAACGCAAGAATCGGCATTGGCGGCAGAGGCGTGGCGAGCGGCGCAGTCGTGTTTAAAAAAAAAAAAAACAATAATGTCTTCTTGATAACGAAAAAGCAATCAGTTTCCTACAATCAATGACAGATACACGACTATTGGTGGATAAATCCACTAAAAAAAAATCACAACGAACTGGCTACCTACCATACGACAATAAGCCGCTCTTTTTAGCAATGTCACAACGCCGTAACGCAAACTTCAAGTTTCAAAAAGCGCCTCCTGCGCACCACTGCTGCCACCGCCGCCGTTTTATACAAACTAAAGCCACCGGCCCGGCGGCCTTATTTGCTCGAAAACGCTTGAAAATAAGGCCGCCGGCCTACGGCCGGCGATTTTGTTATATTTTCATTATTCGCGGTTGCAATTTCGGCCTTAAAGCCTAGCAAGACGTATCTTCAATCGGAATCGGAACGACTAAAATTCAACTCATTCTTGTTAGGTATGTTCTAAGTTGAAAAAAATAAATTTCTGTATATGTGACCCCCCCCTGGCGCCAATGCTGGATCCGCCCTTGATTGATAGGGCACTTGATACGACTTAACGTTATTGAAGGAAAGGTTTAGGGGAAGAGAGGCAGAGGAAGACCGCGACTTGCTTCACTCAAGTGAAAGAGAAAGTTAACGTCTTGTCGTATCAAGAAGTTAAAGCACTGGCAGAGGATAGGCCTAAATGGCGAATGCTCCACCGACAAGAGTCTAACTTTTAAATTAAATGAATGATGAGGTAGGTACATTATTTGAGAATGTAAGGTTGCAGAAATGTTGATTACAGCTAACGATCCATTAAAATATAGCTGTTTTTTTAACATACATATCTACATAATTATATGTCACTCCTCTCTCCCATCGAGGTAGAAAGAGACCACTTCCCTCCACTTGCTACGATACATCTTCTCTCCAACTCATGTCATAGTGTCGTGCATGTATGAGGAGATTGATGAATGTGTATGAAGTGAAAGAAATGTGTTTGTATCGTAGCAAGTGGAAGGGAGTCTCTGTCTACCTCGATGGGGAATTTACTTATATACGTAGCTCGGGAAAAACTTCGATACCGCGTTTCAGGTTTTGTATGCGAATCTACTTTGAATGAAGCGATGATGTTTGTATCGTAGCAAGTGGAAGGGAGTCTCTGTCTACCTCGATGGGGAATTTACTTATATACGTAGCTCGGGAAAAACTTCGATACCGTGTTTCAGGTTTTGTATGCGAATCTACTTTGAATGATGCGATGATGTTTGTATCGTAGCAAGTGGAAGGGAGTCTCTGTCTACCTCGATGGGGAATTTACTTATATACGTAGCTCGGGAAAAACTTCGATACCGCGTTTCAGGTTTTGTATGCGAATCTACTTTGAATGATGCGATGATGTTTGTATCATAGCAAGTGGAAGGGAGTCTCTGTCTACCTCGATGGGGAATTTACTTATATACGTAGCTCGGGAAAAACTTCGATACCGCGTTTCAGGTTTTGTATGCGAATCTACTTTGAATGATGCGATGATGTTTGTATCGTAGCAAGTGGAAGGGAGTCTCTGTCTACCTCGATGGGGAATTTACTTATATACGTAGCTCGGGAAAAACTTCGATACCGCGTTTCAGGTTTTGTATGCGAATCTACTTTGAATGATGCGATGATGTTTGTATCATAGCAAGTGGAAGGGAGTCTCTGTCTACCTCGATGGGGAATTTACTTATATACGTAGCTCGGGAAAAACTTCGATACCGCGTTTCAGGTTTTGTATGCGAATCTACTTTGAATGAAGCGATGATGTTTGTATCGTAGCAAGTGGAAGGGAGTCTCTGTCTACCTCGATGGGGAATTTACTTATATACGTAGCTCGGGAAAAACTTCGATACCGCGTTTCAGGTTTTGTATGCGAATCTACTTTGAATGAAGCGATGATGTTTGTATCGTAGCAAGTGGAAGGGAGTCTCTGTCTACCTCGATGGGGAATTTACTTATATACGTAGCTCGGGAAAAACTTCGATACCGCGTTTCAGGTTTTGTATGCGAATCTACTTTGAATGAAGCGATGATGTTTGTATCGTAGCAAGTGGAGGGATTCTCTATCTACCTCGATGGGTAAGACGCGGCATAGATATGTCTATTTCATCCTGACCTATTTCATCCCAATGCTGGGAATAGGCCTTCTTGCATCTTCTCTTTCTATTTGCTAATTGATGGGGCAAAAGTTTGCTAATTTACATTATTCTCAGTTGTGTTGTGTTGTTTGTAGCGGTGGTAGCCCAGTTGGTAGAACGCTTGCCTCGAACTCCAAGGGCGCGGGTTCGAATCCTGGCGCGGGCACGTACCTCTTGAGTTTATTTCTCATGTACGGATCAATTTATTCGATTACCACTTGCTAACGGTGAAGGAAAATATCGTGAGGAAACCTGCATACACCAAAGAAGAAATTCGAAGGTGTATGTGAAATCCGCCAACCCGCACTTGGCCAGCGTGGTGGATTAGGGCCTTATCACTCTCTGTATGAGAGTAGGCTCGTGCCCCTCGGTGGGGACATATATGGGCTGACAACAACAACAACAGTTGTGTGTCGGTAGAGTGTCAATGTCATTTTTTGACACATTTGGTCGCAATCAGTGTAAGCCATTGTTTAGCAGAATAGAATACCAAATGTGTCCAAAAAATGCCATTGACACTGCCGACACAAAACTGAGGCTATTTTAAATTAGCAGACTTGGGTCCCTGGGGATTCCAACTTATTTTTTATTTTATTTTTTGGCGTCACGCGGTTTCCAACTTACTTGATTCAAAATAGAAGGATGACTAGCAATTATAACATTAGGGGGGTCTCCCACGGGGGTAGCAGCTCCCCCTACGTTGCTGAATATCACCATTGAGATCAGAACTGGCACTGGATTCAGCTGGAGGACCTCGCAGAGTCTGAGAAGAAGAATTACTTAAGATTAGAAGCCACCCGCAACTTCGTACGCATTTATCGTGATATCTTAGAAAATAATCGTGATATCGTAAAATTATATAGCCTATGTGTTATTCTGATGTCCAATCTAAGTTATTGCAAAGTTTCATTAAAATCTGTTAAGTAGTTTTTACGTGATGGAGTAACAAACATTCATCCACCCATCCATCGGCACAAACAATAACATTTATAATATTAGTAGGACTCTTTCTGTGATGCACCTAGGTATCTATCACATGTCTTAATTTTCAAGACAGAGACACCCTCCACTTGCTACGATACAAACACATCTCTTCCACTTCATCCACATTCATCTCCATTACCTGATAGTGACAGGTGTCATCAGTAACACCGTAGTGACGTTATCCAGGAATGTTGAGAACACTGCAGTGAAGAGACACAGGCATGTGATGAGTGGCCAGGTTTGACCTCCTGTATGCTGGAACAGAAATATTGTTTGCATAAGCACCCTATTTCGAATGAGCTGCATAAAATTATGTCACATGTAATGATGTAATGCGACATTGTGATTATGTCATGATGTTATTGTAGATGTGACAGAATGTGTAAGTGTAATGTTACATTATGATATGACTGTAATTATCGTAATAAAACTATAATTTCTATTTGTGTCGATCTGTTGATAGTTATACGTTGCAATAACTACTTTTTAGATAATTTGAAATGTACAACTGAAGATCTACCGAATAAATAAATAAATAATGATGTTGACATCGTGATCGTAACATAATTGTCACTATCACATCAGTGTCAGTGTCACATCATTATGATAGTGACATCGACATAGAAATAAATATTGCATCGTGATTGTAATATAGTGATGATGACATTGTGATATCGAGATAGTGATAAATATTACATTATGACTTTATTATGTGATCGTGACATCGTGACAGCGACATCGTGACAGCGACATAGTGAAAGCCACATCGTGATAGTAACATCGTGACAGTGACATCTTGACAGCGACATAGTGACAGTGACATAGTGACAGCGACATATCCTCACCTCAAAAGCAATGACAGCAAGGTAATCAAACAACCCGGTCTCCGCCAAGATAGCCACCAGCAGCATCATGCTGAGCAGCAAGAGTAACGTCTCCACATCCAGCCAGGAAACCAGAGCTGGTAAGGTTGGTCTGATGCCGCAGATGGAGAGGACAGCTACCGAGAGGGATGAGGACAGGAGGGCGGCGAGAGTGCGGTTTACTATCTGGAAGATAAAAATATTGGATAAATTAACGTCCGTTTCACCACAAAGGGGTTGTTTCACCATCTACAGATAAAATATATCTGACAGATATTTTATACCTGTCTGTCAAAAACATCATGTTTTATGAAATGAATAGGGTTAAGGAGGAAACAGTTGCTCAGTCGGGTACAGTGACTCACCATCGGTTTGTAAAGAAGGAAAAGAGATACATTCATCTCTTTTGCACTTTTCGGAAGCTTTTGGCATGCGCACGCGCAAGTGCAAAAGAGATGAACGTATCTCTTTTCTTTCTTTACAAAACGATGGTGAGTCACTGTACCCGACTGAGCAACTGTTTCCTCCTTAACTAGGCTTATCTGTCAGTTAAATATTATCTGTTGATGATAAAACGGGCACTGATAGATACAATTTATCTGACAGATAAACCTATGTCTATTTCATAAAGCATGACGTTTTAGACAGAGACAGGTATAAATATGTTGAAAAAGGACTTAAAAACTCTATATTTTAGTATTTATGTACTTTTGTCACAAGAGTTCTGAATAAAGAAGAACAGTAAGCGCCAAAACACACGGTGAAACGCAACTGCAACGCAACTGAAACTGCTAGTTACTTTTCAGTTGCATCTAAGTTTCTGCTATAGACTTCCTTAGAAAACCACACACGACGCAACTGAAACGAAACGTTTCAAACTAGTTGCGTCGTGTGTGGATGCGTTGCACTTGCGTTTCACCCTGTGTTCTGGGTCTAACGGTCCATAGAAAAAAAAAGCCCAGACCCGACAAAAACGTGACATATCTCAGTTTTTTCGTTATCATTTTTATAGTCATTTTATATAGTTTTTATATTCAAATTCAGTGGCTAACACCAAAATATTGGCTTATGTTTTTGTTCAGGCTTTACTTTAAAAAGTTAGGCTCTTGACTTGGCCTTTTTTAACAAGTCCCCGATTTAATTTGTTTTTTTTTTTAATACCTAGTTTAATCTTTCACATCCCAGAAAAAAAGAACAATAGAAAATCTATTGTGTCTGGGTTTATAATGGGTCAGTGGGATGTGAGAGGTTAATGATATCTACACACCAACATATCGGGCCTAGCCCGGCGGCATACCGGCGGCTTTATGTCATACGAATGGCAGCTGTCAAAAAAGCCGGCGGCTTTGGTGTGTAGATACCATAAAAAAACAATAACTTCTAAACTTACCTCAAAAATAATCAATACATATAGAGAACAAAGAAGGACAGCCGCGTAAATGATGCCATCCCTTTCACTAACTGGGTTCAAATGGTAGGTGAGAGTGAGAGGTACTGTCATGTTGGTGGGCGTCCACATTCGAAGGTAGAATGTCCCTGGAAATTAAAAAGTAAATGGTCATTTTACACGAGGCCAATAGCCTAGACCAGTGGTTTTACAACTTTTTGGTATCGCGACCCCTTTACGGGTTAAAAATTTTGGCGACCCCCTTTTATTGGTACTTACATAGGTACACTATTTTGTCAAGATTACGACCTTATTTCTGCAAAAAACCAATGGTTTTGATAGTAAGTACGTGGTCAGTTAGTTAATCACAAAAATTGTGTTTTTGATTGTACTAAATTGAGAATTTTGCCATTTTCTCTTTGCCGAGTAGGGCTTCCCGTCCCCCTTGGGGTCGCGAGTTCGCGACCCACAGTTTGAAAAACATTGGCCTAGACAATCCAATAGCAACCCTACATAGTTTCTTGCTAGGTTCTTCTTTGGGGAAAACTGCACTCTTGCGAATCTAGCATTAACTTTAAAAAATGACCCGTCCTAAGTGTTGTCAAAACTTAAAAGATTAAATGATTTTTCATTTTCATTTTTAATAAGCCAGGGGTCCAAGTCTGCTTATATAAAATAGCCACAATTGTGCGTCGGCCGGCAGAGTGTCAATGGCATTTTTGACATTAGGTATTCTGCTAAACAATGGCTTATGACTGATTGCGACCAAATGTGTCAAAAAATGCTATTGACACTCTGCCGACACACAACTGAGGCTATTTTAAATTAGCAGACTTGGGCCCCAGTCTTTTTCTACCTCTTACCATTTCTAGAATTATTTCCATCTTGCAATCCTTCATCAATGGCGTTATAATAGTCACTCCCGTTGCCATTTTGTATCAACTCTTCTAAATATAATGTCTTTGACAGTGTCACACTGGGTGCGAAGTCTATTTGATTCTCCGGCAGTAGGTATATTGTCCATTGAGAGGAGTTCTGGAAAAAAAACCAGAGATTACCAAATATACAGTGCTACAAGCATTGCTACAAGGATCTATTGGCACTTGAGTGACATTGTCAGGAGGGCGTGGGTGTGAATAAACAATGAGGATGGAATATAAGGCGTGTCCCCATTTTTTTTCCATATACAAATGAGTTTATGACAGCGTGCTAAGGTTGCGTCAAGTTTTTTCATAGTTTTCTTGGTAGATGACCTGTCAAACGATAAGAAATTCCATACAAAAATGTAGCCATTTTGCGCCAGACTAGGCACGCAGATCCAGACGGTATGGCACCTCCATATATATTCTATACTCAAAGTTAAAACTTGTTTAGTAATGGTATCTACCTACACACCAAAGCCGCCGGCTTTTTTGACAGCTGCCATTCGTATGACGTAAGGCCGTGGCCCCAGTAGGCAAACTGTTAGCGGCCGACTGAGTGAGCCTCAAATTTGTGGCGAACTGAAAGAGTTAGCTGCAAACTCAAATCAATGAAATCACAGGTTTTGGTGAGAGTCGGCCGCTGTCTGAGATAGTCAGCGCGCGTAACGCTGCAAACTGCGTACAGCGAGCGAAAACTAGCTGACTCTGGGCACTCCATTTCAAATATGTGGAAGGGCGTACTAAATCGATACGCCGCAAACTAGTCAGCCGCTAACAGTTGGCCAACTGGGGCCACGGCCTTAAGCCTCCGGCCTAGCCCGGCGGCATGCCGGCGGCTTTGGTGTGTAGATAGAATAATAAAGGCATAATGTTTTGTTTCCTTAATCTCTAATAAAAATGACGATCGAAAAATAAAGAAAACAGGGTGTGAATCGCGTGATTTTGGCAATGAAAATATGGGTTGTTGTTATAATTAGATTTGGTCACGGAATTATAGCGAAACGTAGCTTATTTCACACAGGGATTGGTTATTTTAGCTGATTATAATATTTTACATACATAATCATACTTCCTACTAATATTATAAATGTAAATGTTTGTGCCGATGGATGGATAGATGTTTGTTACTCTTTCACGCAAAAACTACGGCACCATTTTTTTTTCATATACAAATGAGTTAATGACAGCGGGCCAAGGTTGCGCCAAGTTTTTCATAGTTTTCTTGGTAGATGACCTGTCATGTCATACGATAAGAAATTCCATACAAAAAGGTAGCCATTTTGCGCCAGACCAGACACGCAGATCCAGACGGTATGGCTCCTCCTTATATGTATATTCTATAGGTACTCAAAGATCTACACAGATCCGGGCCGTGCCCGGGACCTGTTCGGGCCGTGGCCCGTCAGGAGGGTAAACAATACGTCGTCATGACAACGTGTCCGGGACGTGTCAGGGAAAAAATATCATTCCATACATTTTCTATGGATTCGTTCACACACGTTGTCATGACGACGTATTGTTTTCCCTCCTGACGGGCCACGGCCCGCATCTGTTTAGGTAGATACACCTTTTTCTATTTCATAAAACATGAATTAATAAAAAAAATTGTGAAATAATGGGGATGATAACTACATTCAAAAATTCAAAAAATAATTAGTCCGTCTTTTAGGCTATTAAATTATATTTGAAACACATTTTTTACCTTATCAAATACATAAATAAATAAATACAGACCATCAAAGTTACGGAGTGGGGGGTATTCACGTCACTCCTAGGTTAAAATCGTACTGAGGTGTGACGTCACGAGAAACTTCAACCCAGTGTATCTTTGTTATTTTTAGTTTAAGAGAAAAAAGAAAAAAATACGTATCGAATATTTTAAAATAATTTATTTTAGTCATCATGCCCATTAATGAATATATATAATTAGTAAAACGGTACCTAAGTAATCTTTAGTTTGTCTTTTAATAATCTTAAGGTATATTTTCACAGACCCAGGACGTTTCCGGGCCGTGGCCTGTCAGGAGGGTAAACAATACGTCGTCATGACAACGTGTGTGAACGAATCCATAAAAAATGTATGAAATGATATTTTTTCCCTGACACATCCCGGACACGGCCTGAATGTGTGTAGATAGGCCATTATAGAGTGACAGATCTGACCTAAAACGTAAACACGGCATACTTATTTATGTACAAGCAGATTTAGTAATAGTAGCTATAGCAAATGCACATGTGAAACAATAGCTGATTTTATGTGTTTATCATTATAGTGCTGTCGGAGTACGGCCATAAATATTTATGACATTGCAGCGCATGCGCAGTGTGCATGTGTTTGTATGACATGTTACATGAGTGTCATTTCGAATTACGAATTAGATTATGTAGCTAGCTATACAGGTTGACTTTAAATTAGCGAACGATAGAAAAGGATATGCATTTTACCATGGGACCAAGCTCGAAAACATTACAAAATGTTAAAACTCCCCATACAAAATGCACCAGCTGATAGTATGGAGGAATATTTTTTTTTTAATGTTATTCTGATGTCCAAGCTAAGTTATTGTAAAATTTCATTAAAATCTGTTCAGTTGTTTTTACGTGATGAAGTAACAAACATCCATCCATCCATCGGCACAAACATTAACATTTATAATATTTATAGGATGTACAGACAGATCTACCAAGTTATCAGTGAACTGAACGGCGGCGCTAGTAGTAATACAAAATTGTATTTCTACCAATCGCAGCAGTTCTGGAATTTGACATTTCCGTATTAGCGGCCGTAGTTACAATAACGGCCGGTTCACAGATAACTTGGTAGCTCTGTAGTTTGTGATCCTACTCGAGCAACGAGGAATAGGAATATAAGGAGTGGCCCCATTTATTTTCATATACAAATGAGTTAATGACAGCGTGCCAAGGTCGGCGCTAGTTTTTCTTAGTTTTCTTGGTAAATGACCTGTCAAACGATAAGTAGTACCATACAAAAAGGTAGCCATTTTGCGCCAGACTAGGCACATAGATCCAGACGGTATGGCTCTTCCTTATAATAATATATTCTATACTCAAAGGCCGGTTCACAGATAACTTGGTAGCTCTGTAGTTTATGGTCCTCCTACTCGAGCACTTACCAGTCCCTCAGACCCACTGGTCGTATCCAGCCAGACTTTTAGGACATTCTCTGTGGTCCTAGATTCCCCGAATGGACCTGTTAGTGTTACTAACACTGACGCAGGGCTTGAAGGCGATTGTAATTGGTAATCTGTAAAAAAAGGGATATAAGAAGGTATTATATGTATTGTTATAATGTAGGAGTATCACTTTAAGTATGTAGTAGTTGTAGTACCTACCTACTTATGTAACATAACATGTTATTTAACATTGTTATATAACATGTTTTACATAATGTGGACACTGAATGTTATAAAACAATGTTATTGATATGTACAACAATGTTATATAACTTTGATCGCGTGGAGGTGCGTACAGACCATGTAACATGTTATTTAACTTGTGTTTTATAACACGTCCACACTATGACCTTGTTATTCAACATTGCAACATAAAAATATAACAATGTTATATAACAAATGTTAATGTTAAGTACATACATACCTTTAATGATTCCTCCAATCACAGCAGTATGTAATACGACGTCAGTTTTTTCTTTATTCATTAACAGAGACACTGTCAGTAATATCCAACAGCCAACGAGAGCTGACAGCTTTATGACACGCAGAGCTTTTGTTAGCTGAAAGTAAAGTTACAAATGTCAAAAATGCTTTTTATAGTAGGCAGGTAGGTATGTACATATTGTGGACCATGTTACCTATACAGGGTTTAACAGAAAGGGAGTATAAAGCCGAAACACAGCGATAGCCCTAATGAAACTGAACAACTTTCCCCAAGGAACATTGGTCGTAACGTTACTCGAAAAAATTTTTTGGATCGCCCATACTTACTCGATCAGCTGATCGGACATTTTGTATGGGGAGGTGAAATTTTTATTTCGAGTTTCGACCCATGTTCCTTTGGGAAAGTTGTTCAGTTTCATGAGGACTATCGCTGTGTTTCGGCGTTATACCGCCTTTCTGTTACAACCAGTGGTATAGAGCACGGAAAACAATTTTGGAGTGAGAAAGACTTAGGTATGTACCTACTTGACTACTCAAAAAGCCAAGTACGAGTCGCACTTGCGCAGGAAAGGTTCCCTACCATTTACTATTGATATCGCGAAAAAAAGGCAAAAAAATCATGTTTGTTGTATGGGAGCCCCCGTTAATTATTATTATTCGGTTTTTAGTATTTGTTGTTATAGCGGCAATGGTAATACATCATTTGTGGAAATTTCAACGCTCTAGCTATAACGGCTCATGAGATACAGCCTGGTGACAGACGGACAGACGGATAGACAGAAAAAGAAGACAAGAAAGGAGAATAAATAAAATGTCGACTAATGTTTCTTAGGGAAAGTTGTTAGTTCATCGCGGAATATGTTAAAATCAGAAAGTTTATTTCGAAATCATACCTGTGATTTTTTCTTAGATTTTTTTATTTCTTCTGTACCGTCTCTTGTTTCTATTAGTCTGAAAAAAAAGACATTATTAGGCCTTTTATTTTTATCGTCCTATTAGTATAGGTAATCTATTTTATTTGGTTACAGTACACATAAAGATCTAGCTACACAGATCCTGGACGTGTCCAGGCCGTGGCCTGTCAAAAGGGAAAACAATACGTCGTCGTCATGACAACGAGTCCGGGACGTGTCAGAGAAAAATTTCATTCTATACATTTTCTATGGATTCGTTCAAACACGTTGTCATGACGATGTATTGTTTTCCCTCCAGACGGGCCATGGCCCGGACACGTCCCGGGCACGGCCCCGATCTGTGTAGATAGACCTTTATTTATTTATTTATTTTATTTAACAGTTTATTGTAAGATGATAGTACATAGATACAGAAAAAAGAGAAGTTATACAAAAGGTACAGCATATTTCTAAAAGAAATTTCTTCCTGCAGACCCCACAGAGAGAGAAGTGATAGCATGAAGGCAAGATAGTCACTACAATAAACAATAAATATATAAGTATAAACCTACACATATATATTCGATAAATACACATACATAAATATTATATTTTTTATAAATATATATTGTATTCTCTATGATAAGGAAAGATAATGCTCTTTAACTTTCCGTTTGAAAATGTGGAGAGAGTGAGTGTCACGTATAGCGTGTGGCAATGAATTCCACAGCCGGACCTTTATTTGGTTACAGTGCACATAAAGGTTACGGTTACAGTTCGCTATTCAATACACGGCTTATAAGCTAGTACCTACTTACTTTTTTTTCAAAAACTATTCGTAAATCTGTCATTTTTGAAGTTATTACTTTTATTAGGTAATTTTAATATTCTTACACCCAGTTTCACCATGTAAAGGTAAAAAAAACTGACAGATAAACCTATGGCTCATGAAATATGACGTTTTAGACAGAGACAGGCTTAGGAGGTGCCATGCCGTCTGGATCTGCGTGCCTGGTCTGGCGCAAAATGGCTACCTTTTTGTATGGTAGGTACTTATCGTTTGACAGGTCATCTACCAAGAAAACTATGAAAAACTTGCGCCAACCTTGGCACGCTGTCATAAACTCATTTTTTTTTCATATATGAAAAAGAAATGGGGCACCTCCTTATATTCCTTCCTCATTGGCGATAGGTATAAAATATCACTTTATTTATTTAATAAGTAGTAAATTACAGTATTTATTTATTGCCCTGCTCTACTCTACAGTCTTCCTAAACTAGTCCTACTCCAAAGGTTGTCTGGAAGAGATCACTTTTAGTGATAAGGCCGCCTTTGCGCACAATGTTTTAGTTTTAAGTTTGTATCTGTATTTCTTTGTGTGCAATAAAGAATTTCTATCTATCTATCTATCTGTCAGTTAAATTTTATCCGTGAATGGTGAAACTGACCCTCAGTATACTTACCTATTTCCACTATGACGAGCATCATCATCATCATGTATCTGAGAGCCCCCTATAGGAGCGAGTTCAGTAACTTTACTATTGAAGACATTTTTGTCATCTTCATCCACGTCCGGCGTTGTTGAATCGATGCTGCCTGTAACAAAACTGTCTTTTTTATGATTTGTGATATGTAATGCTATCTACACACCAAAGCCGCCGGCATGCTGCCGGGCTAGGCCGGCGGCTTTACGTCATACGAATGGCAGCTGTCAAAAAAGCCGGCGGCTTTGGTGTATCGATACCATAAGTAGAGGGAAGTCTCTGCCTATCCTGATGGGAAAGAGATGTGACAGATAGGTACCTTTGTGTGTAGGTAGGTTCCTAAATCATTTGTGAACAATGCTCTAGCTATAAAGGTCTATCTTCACAGTGTTCGGGCCGTGCCCGGGACGTGTCCAGGCCGTGGCGCATCAGGAGGGAAAACAATACGTCGGCATGACCACGTGCCGGAGCCGTGACAGGGAAAAAATAGTATTCCATACATTTTCTATGGATTCGTTCACACACGTTGTCATGACGACGTATTGTTTTCCCTCCTGACGGGCCACGGCCCGGATCTGTGTAGATATACCTTAATGGTTCATGAAATACAGCCTCGTGACTAGGGATTGCAATCCGGTATAATTTTCAATCCGGCCGGATTTCACCGGATTGACGCCAATCCGGCCGGATCCGGCCGGATTTGAAAATTACTTAGGGCCTGGTATTTAGTGCTTTTAGTTTTGATAATAATACATAAAAAGATAAATAAAATACATATTTAATTAAAATAAAATCACTTTTAATCATATTTTTGTATTAATTGTATTTTTTGGTACTATTTGTACTAAATAAAATTATTCTAAATAATAATGTAAAGTCAGACTCTCACTTATTGTTTTATATGATATTATGGTACCTATTGATGTAAGTATCTGAAAGTAGTTAGTAATCTACATAGGCTCAAGTTAACAAAACAGTTTTTTTTTGTACTTATAAATTCAATTTCAGTCCATAATCCTAACAATAAAACAAGGAGTATTTATTTTTTTGCAATGCAGAATGCAAGTGAATATTGTTTCTGTGCCTGAAATACGATCTTAGAAAACATACCTATAATGTTGATTGTATTGTACAGTCACGAGTAATAATATGTGTACACTGTCACATTTTCAAAGTATCGTAATTTCTGTCGTTTTAAACAAAGTTTTTGTCAAGTTGTTCAATAATTGTTGGTTGTATTATTAAATAAATTGTTAAACATATATTTTTCAAACAACAGAAATTACGATACTTTAAAAATGTGTACATAATATTATTGCTCGTGACTGTACTGTCTCCTAATCTGCTTTTGATGGCATTACAAATATAACTCGCAGTAGAAAAAGCCCTTTCTGCCTCAAAACTGGTTGGCCTAATCGCCGTTAATTACGTAACTGTAGATCAGAAACGGAACCGGAATTCATATTTTCGTCTGCTGTTTCTGTCACACTTTCATCATTTAAGAAATCATTGCGTACAGTACTGTTTTATGCGTATTTTTTGCTTTACCGGATCCGGTACCGGATCCGGAGCCGACTCACCGGATCCGGTAGGTCCAAAAACACGCCGGATCCGCCGGATTACCGGATCCGCCGGACCGGATTGCAATCCCTACTCGTGACAGACGGACGGACGGACAGCCGAGTCTTAGTAATAAATAGGGTCCCGTTAGACCCAGAACACACGGTGAAACGCAACTGAAACTGCTAGTTACTTTTGAGTTGCATCGAAGTTCTGGGTCTTAGTAATAAAATAATCATTAAATTTCTTACCATGGTGTTGCTCATATTTCTGCTTAAAAACGGCTAATGCTGGGTCGAATTTGATCTCGTCTGGCAAGTCAACCCATACAGCCAGACTGCCAGGCGTCAAATCACTGCCAGACACGACGGAATAAATGCTATCTCGCTCCTTCTTCGGTTTTCCAGTACCACGAAGTTTCAAGAAAAGAAATGTCATGATTTTTGTTTTTGCTCGTTTTCAATAATTGTCATAACATTTTTTTTTTGATAGAGTCTCTTTTGTCTTCCGTCTTGACGTATTTTATTTTTTAATTTTGTTTAATAGCGGTGGAGCTAAGATAGTTTTTGTTTTTCAATAATTTTCAAAGACTGGGTAGTGCAGACGCCACTAATCAAATATTGAATTGACTGGGTAGTGTAGGTTTCATAAAATAGTTCTCCTATGCCGCCATGTTGGCAGCATTATCCTTGATGACAATGAGGAAGGAATATAAGGAGAGGCCCCATTTTTTTCATATACAAATGAGTTTATGATAGCGCGCCAAGATTGCGCTAAGTTTTCTCATAGTTTTCTTGATAGATGACCTGTCAAACGATAAGTAGCACCATACAAAAAGTAGCCATTTTGCGCCAAACCAGGCACGCAGATCCAGACGGTATAGCTCCTCCTTATATTTCTATACTCAAAGCTTGATGACGTTTCGCAGTACAAATCAATGCTGCCAACATGGCGGCATAGGAACTATTTCATAAAACGCACGCTAAAATCTTCTAGATAAAAAAATTCCTACTGTGGAAATCAGCAAACTTTTTTTAATTATTATTTTTCACTACCATTTTAAATTCTGTCAATGTCAAGTAAGTGAATGTTTATTATATTTTTTTATTATACCTAGTTGTTAATAATAGGTGTGCCTAGATAAGTACCTACATATTATACCTACTAACGCACAGTTTATCTTTATACATAGGTACGCCTTGAACCCAACTCTGCTAATTTAAAATACCCTCAGATGTGTGTCGGCAGAGTGTCAATGGCATTTTTGACACATTTGGTATTCTGCTAAACAATAGCTTACACTGATTGCGACCAAATACACTGCCGACACACAACTGACAATATTATAAATTAGTAATCGCCTCGCGTGTCACTGGCATTTCGTTTGGCACGGGAGCCGTATTTACATAGGTGAATGTTATTTAAGGCTGAAACACACCGGATGCGTATGCGTAACGTAGACGTAAGCACGGCGTAGCCACGCGCGGTTTACGGTGTAACCCGATGTGACACCGGGCTACGCGTCACCTCGACGTGTACGTCTACGTTACGCAGGCGGTGACAGTTCCATACATAATAAGTCAGAAGTACGGTCAGCATCATAATTCGATGAACACATTC
Organism: Anarsia innoxiella; assembly: GCA_947563765.1. Classification (NCBI taxonomy): domain Eukaryota; kingdom Metazoa; phylum Arthropoda; class Insecta; order Lepidoptera; family Gelechiidae; genus Anarsia; species Anarsia innoxiella. The sequence continues at coordinate 861,533 of OX387420.1, forward strand.
AGATTTTGAAAAGTAAAATACGCCAATCGCTTAGCAAAAATACTCCACAGTTAAATGAACATTGAATAAGGTTCAAAATAATGGCTATTAAAGGGTCAACGAGAGAATGCGTTCCTGACAGGTGGTGATTGACTTGCCGATATAACTTTGAGGCGGCTCTCAATTTACGATAAAAAAATGTTTTTGTCTATTCGCCCAATTAACAAGTAACAAGCTATAAAAACTACATTATTATGTCAAATTATGAACAATCACGTTAAATTTGCACTTCGAATTACAATTAAAGTTAAGAAAACAATAATTATCAAAAAATATACTGCGCTGCTACAACGTTTTGGCAGCCATTAATTTTTTTAGTGATGTGACAAAAATAGCGGTCAAAATTAACGAAAAGTAACGATTAACGGTTATGTATATCAAAATAATAGTTTAAAAAAATAAAAAACGCGCTTTTAGCACGCAGTAAAAATTATAAAATAATAAGGATATTTTGGACACTCGAAAGAAATCGTGGAGCGTTTATAAGTATGTATAATCCTTTCTCTTTTTGGACAAAACGCTCCACGTTTTCTTCCGAAAGCCCGAAATGTATTATTATTTTTAGTGCGTGCAGTTATTTTCGAAATCTGTTTTTTTTTTGCTAGAACTGGCCGAAAATATGTTATCTAATCTTGTTTATGTAGTGTAGAGCGTGCTAAAATATTATACATACATACATACCTACTCTCGAAAAACATAACTCTCCTTCTGATTTGGCGCAGTCGGGTAAAAATTGCAAACGAGAATAACGAACCACATTGTGATATTAATTTCTAGTAGGTAATAAAAAATATCAGTTACGTAAGGTTACATCACTAGTCACATGTGTCAGGAACGCATTCTCTCGTTGACCCTATAATATAAGTAAGGTTATACGTCTAATTTTGGTGTTTATTACTTTTGAAAATCTGAATGTGATAATCGACTTATGTATGATGCTGACTGTACGCATACGTCTACGCATACGCATCCGGTGTGTTTTGGCCTTTAAAGGAATAATTTAACATTTTTATGCAAAATAAGGAAAAAACATGCTCTCATTACTAAGTTAATTAGATAATTAATAACCTATTTTGTATAAGTAGGTTTATAACTTGGTTAATTGTTTTTCTTAGAATAAAAACTTAATTATTTATCCTTGTTTCATTACAACAGTCTTACTAATAATTATAAATGTCAATGTTTGTGCCGATGGATAGATGGATGTTTTTGAAGATGTTTGTTACTGTTTAAAGCAAGAACCACGGAACAGATTTTGATTAAATTTGGTTATATTGTAGCTTAAACATCAGAATAACATATCTAGACTATTATATAAGGTTGCCTGGAAGATATTGCTACCTAGCAATAAAGCCGCCTGTTGCTTCTTATATTATTGTTCGTGAATGTACCTTATCTTTACGTTAAAGGACTTTTGAGTTATGGAGGGGTGAAAAGTCGTACGAAGTGGTTCGTGTAAAGATACACTGTGGCGCTTTGTCTTTGAATTGGCCTGACACGCTGCCGGCGTGTCTCGATATCTTTTGTGCAATGAAGAATATTTGTATTGTATTGTATTGTAATAAGTAATAACATATAGACTATGATATTTCAAAATATTGCAAAAATATTCAAGATATGACTATAGGTAGTACGAAGTCGCGGGCAGCCGCTAGCATAAAATTTTTCACTATTTATTGTGCTGTATAAGATTCAGACTTAAAGACTCTGCTAATACTTAAAAACAAAAGCAAAACAAAAGTTGAATGACCTCTGCGAATCCAGTCAGAACTGCTTTAAACCGCTTCAAACCGGACCTACAGTTACGTCATAGCCGCCATCTTGTTATGTCTCGAGTTTTAGCGAAAAGAAGGTTATGAATGTAAGAACTAGAGGCTGCCCGCGACTTCGTACGCATTTAACGTTATATCTTAGAAAAAAATAATGACGTCCCAAAATAAATAGGTACCTACTTAGCCTATGTGTTATTCTGATGTGCAAGCTACAATATTGCCAAGTTTCATCAAAATCTGTTCAGTAGTTTTTGCGTGAGAGAGTAACAAATATTCATCCATCGGCACAACGTTGGCATTTATAAATTAGTAGGATGGAAGTTCAAAACAAAAGGCAGAGAATAGAGCAGAGTGGTGTAGACTCCACCGACAAGAGGGACGCTGTTACCTAAGATGACGACTATACTATCGCGGCATGCATTTATCGTCATTCATATCTTAAAAAAATACACGATATTTGACGATATCTTAAATCTGAGTCCCAAAGTCTACTAATTTAAAATAGCCTCAGTTGTGTGTCGCCAGAGTCAATGGCAATTTTTGACACATTTGGTATTCTGCTAAACAATGGCTTACAGTGCTACAAGGATCTTTTGGCACGTGGCGGAAATCGGAACTAACGGTATCATCTTGTAAATTGTCATTATTTTAAGTTATTTATTTATCACCCACACCCTCCTGACAATGTCACTCAAGTGCCAATAGATCCTTGTAGCACTGTAAGCCCATTGTTTAGCAGAATACCAAATGTGTCTAAAAATGACATTGACACTCTGCCGACACAAAACTGAGGCTATTGTAAAGAGCACCCAACATAATTAGTATAGTAAAAATTTTCGGTATCAAACACACTCAACATCCCCTATTCGAGCTAGTATGGAGAAAAAAAAAGTTGGCGGCCACTGATGAAACTTACGTCAATCGATAGAGAAAAATATTATAAAACGATATTCTTTCGCATGTAAATTTTTTTAAAGTTCTTTCATTTTCAAAGTTCTATATCTCCGAAAGTATATCACTTTCGACATTTGTCCAAGATACTGTCGTTTTATAATATTTTTCTCTATCGATTGACGTTAGTTTCATCAGTGGCCGCCTTTGTCTTCATACTAGCTCGAATAGGGGATGTGTAGTGTAATTGATACCGAAAATTGACTTAAATAACTAACACTGAAACTAATATCCGGGCGAGTTAAAACTGACATATACATCAATTTACCTATCAATTGCTGATAAGGGTACTGCTTATCAATTTTTTTTTTTAGATTTCTCCAGTTTCAAATAAGCTTCAATTTAAGTATCAACGCTGTTACAATAGGCTATTTGACAACATTTGGAGAAAAATTTTAAATTAATGTTTATATGATATCAAATAATTACCCTACATTGATATTTCCGAAATATTTAATGTTTTAATGATGAAAAATCAATGTTGAAATTCAAATTTAATAAAACCCGCGAATAACACTGTTTCTGTAATGGCGCTGGTCACATGTCACGCGTGACGTCACATGCGAGTAAACAAACACGAAAAACACTAAGGAAGCGCATTATTATGACAGCTGTTTACTCGCGTGTGACGTCACCAGAATGTCAACAAATAACAGGCCGTTCGTGATCCAGATAAAAATTAAAAAAATATTACAATTTGTTTATTTTATTTTGTTAAAAATAAACATGTTTTACATCAAAATAAAGTGAAATAATATAATCTTTTAGGATGGCCACATTTTGTTGTATATTTTGAATATAGTCAAATACCCTATTAGTCATATTAAACTTTGCTAATATACTGTTAACAAACGCTTCCTGATCTAAAAACATACTACCATATTCTAGCTTTCTAACCCTCATACCTAAACACTTCTTAACTTCCCCCAGATCCTTTACTTTGAAACTTGACAAAAATTTTACTATACCAGGCCCCATACAAATTTATGTTCGATGCCATTAGTAGACTTTGGTCCTATTCCCATGGTATTAGTTACAGAATATCTTAACACACTACAAAACAATGTTTACAAATGCGCCCTATTGTTAAGAGAGCGGTGTGTACGTATCAGAATGCTTAAAAGCAAACGTGTGACATAACATACATACATACATATCTGTCACATCTCTTTCCCATCGAGGTAGACAGAGACTCTACTCTGATGGGAAAAGAAGAGAAAAAAACCGGCCCAGTGGGAGTAGGTCTCGCGCACGTAGGGTCCGTACCAGACGGACAGACGGACAGCCAAGTCTCAGTAATAGGGTCCAGTTTTCATCCTTTGGGTACGGAACCCTAAAAAGAGAAGTGGAGGGAAGTGGTCTATGCATACCTGCTTACTTCTTTGAATTATTGTTACCATTGTGGATTCTGTTTTGAAATTGGCTGAATTAATTAAATAAATCTATGAATATTTTGGCAGAATTGTACTACTTACTTAGTCCATTTTGAACAATAAAATAGGATAAGGTCTATCTACACAGATCTGGGTCGTGTCCGGGCCGTGTACTGCACGTGTCAGGGAAATAATATCATTCCATACATTTTCTATGAATTCGTTCACACACGTTGTCATGACGACGTATTGTTTTCCCTCCTGACGGGCCACGTTCCGGACACGTCCCGGGCACGGCCCGGGTCTGTGTAGATAGACCTTAAAATGACTTAAAGGTCTTGGAAACTAGGCCATTAAATTAAAAATAAAAATAGGGTAGAAAAAATAATAGGTCAACAAATAACGACTAACAATACATATCTAGTTACTTGTCAGTTGTAATCCATGAATAATGCATGTTCTCCATTTAAAACATGTAAATAGATCTATAGTTACGGAAACGGTTAATTGTACACTCATGCGCAATGGAATAAACACAATTTTTTGCATTTAACACCTTATCAAGGTCACTTAGTGCGAGAGCTTGCTTCGTAAATAATTAGTTTACTTAGTCACATTAATTTTTCTAAGAAATGTGGCGGATTTATTTATTTACTTAGATACTAGAGGCTGCCCTCGACTTCGTACGCATTTATCGTCATACCTTGGGAAAAAAACATGATATCTCAAAATAATATAGCTTAAGTGATATTCTCATATACAAGCTACAATATTGCCAAGTTGCATCAAAATTTGTTCAGTAGTTTTTGTGTGAAAGAGTAAGAAAAATCCATCCATCCATCGGCACAAACATTGACATTTATAATATAATTAGGACTTATTTGATCAAGCAAGAAGTGTCCAAAATATTTGAACTATCTAACAGACTGACTAAACATAACTTATTGTAGTTGTTATAGGTATAACTAAATATAATAACAAAATTACCATAAATAGGTATTTATGGTAGTTTTGCCAAGTAAAGAGTGAACGGAAGAGAGGGAGACCGAGGACTTACATAGATCAAATAAAAGAGGGAATAGAAGTTGTGTCGTATCAGGTGCTCAAACGGACGGAGAATAGAGCAGAGGGTGTAGACTAGCGTTGCCGAAAAATCGATAGTTTTACAATCGATTGTTAAACTCATTCATTCATCGTTGTAAAAACATGTAGATTGTGTTTTTTTTGTGCATACATGTTATTACAACGATGAATGAATGAATGAATGAATGACGTTTAACAATCGATTGTAAAACTATCGATTTTTCGGCAACGCTAGTGTAGACTACACCGACACGAGCGACGCTCTAAAAGGTCTATCTACACAGTTCCGGGCCGTACCCGGGACGTGTCCGGGCCGTGGCCCGTCAGAAGGGAAAACAATACGTCGTCATGACAGCGTGTGTGAACGAATCCATATGTCGACGAGGAGTCATCAGAAGTGGTGTTTAAGCTTTTAGTTAAAATAAGACAGTGGGCGTGTAACGAACAAACTGGCTTTATTGTTTAGTTTGCAATCACGTTATCAAATAATAAGGTGAACGTGATGTTTTCCGATATCTCTTCAAATCAATAATCCAAACAATAATCCATCACACATGACAGCCTCTTCAAATATGCCAGCGCCAACTTGACAACCAGTTAGAAACATGCCAGTTCTTGCGTTTTAGCAACAAAGAGTTTGCAAATGGTTCCAAAATATCCTTCATGAACGTAATCTCAGCTGTTCTCTGACACATAGAAAATGTATGGAATGATATTTTTTCCCTGACACGGTCTCATGACGACGTATTGTTTTCCCTCCTGACGGGCCACGGCCCGGACACGTCCCGGGCACGGAACTGTGTAGATAGAAATAGACCTTAAAGATGATGATGAGGATTTCAAATACCTATTTGCCTCAATACAAGCAAACCCGCATAAACTAATCAGTAAACTCTTGTGGGCACTCTATGGCTATCTGATAAGGGACACTGATAACACGTAAATCCGGATCAAACTGGAAATTTTCCATAAAATATGTTGTTATTGATTAGTTTTATCTATTCATTTGATTGAAGTATTATTTATATTATACCTACATACCTGGGTACCAATTCTCTTAAATTAAGTTAAGCGACCATACTATAGCCAACAGATAAATATTCTACAGCAATAGGTCACAAATTTGGTATTCTCTTATGTGCCACGAAATAGTCGATTAGTAGTCGATTAGTAGTCTCTAGAGGGCTTTGTCATTCATTTGTCTTTGCGAATGATTTAGTTGTCGATGTTGCCAATATTTAATAAAATTATTGTTCGAAGAAATTGATCAACCGATTGATAGATTTTTTTCGACCTAGAATAAACTTTAAAATACAGAATATTTATTTCTATAAGATTTACATGCATTTTTTGCATAAATTGCACGTTAATTTTCGAAAAAACACCGAAATATTGTTTGGGTGACCGAACGACTGAACGACGGACGACCGAACGAAATGCCACTAGAGAACAACTGTCAAATAGCGAAGAGAATACCGTTTGGAACTGCCACTCATGTGACATTGCGGAGTAGAATACCAAATAAAGCGTAAAGTAATAAAATGTACGGCCGATCGCTGTCCACTGTCAACTTATCTGTTAAGAGAATACCAAAATGTGTCATTTCATACAATTCACATTCTAGAGAGACACCATTTTTCATTTGGTAATTAAGAGAATACGGGCCCTGTACTCTTGATGTTTCCAGAGTTTCTTGCTATGTTCTTCTCTGGGGGAAACTGCGCTTTGCGAATCTAGCACTAGCTTAAAAAAGTATATTATAATAAGTAATATAACGGTTACAAGAGCATTTTTTGTGCCTATGATATAAATATATTTTTGACTTTAACTTTGACTTTGACTGTACCGACGGACATGTATGAGGCGACTGATGAGTGTGGATGAAGCGAAAGAGATGTGTTTGGATCGTAGCAAGTGGAAGGAAGTGGTCTCTGCTTACCTCAATGGGAGAAAGGCGTGACAGATTTGTATGTATGTACTCTTACATACTTTATCCTACAAATATTATTAATGTCAATGTTTGTGCCGATGAATGGATGTTTGTTACTCTTTCACGTAAAAACTACAGAATAGATTTTGATGAAATTTGGCAATATTGTAGCTTTTCATCATCATTAAACTTAAGAGCTTCGCTCTTGTCGGTGGAGTCTACGCCACTCTGTTCTATTTTCTGCCTTCCTTTTGAGCACCTGGTACGACATACATCTATTAATATGATGAAATGTCAATGTTTGTATCGATGGATGGATGGATGTTTGTTACTCTTTTACGTAAAAACTACTGAATAGATTTTAATGAAATTCGGCAATATTGTAGCTTAAACATAAGAATAATAAGTCGCTTATTTAGCAATGAAAGTTCTGCAAACGAAGACATTTGAGTAAGAGTTTCAACAGGATTGAAAAATGTTATCTATTAAAAAAATATTATTATAGTTATTTTTTATATTTTTTCAAATTATACCTAGTACCTATGTACTTCAGTGTTCGAAAGTTTTGCCAATAAAAGACTTTTTTTAAAGTAAACTAAGTAGGTTATGGCTACCAACTGCCAAAAGGCGTCGTGGTAGACAACGGTACGGCGGCGCGGCGGGACGAGCTGGACACCTTCTTAAGTAGCTGGGCGAAGGAAGCTCGAGACAGAAAATCATGGCGGATAAGGAGAGAGGCCTTTGCCCAGCAGTGGGACACTAGTGGCTAGATTAGATTAGATTAGAAGTAGGCTATTATAAATGAGGTAACCTAGTCTATCTTTGTGGATTCAGACAAAGTTTTCCAAAGTAAATGTCTATCTACACAGATCCAGGCCGTGCCCAGGACGTGTTCGAGCCGAGGCCCTTTAGGAGAGAAAACAATACGTCGTCATGACAACGTGTGTGAACGAATCCATAGAAAATGTATAGAATGATATTTTTTCCCTGACACGGCCCGGAGACGTTGTCATGACAACGACGTATTATTTCCCTCCAGACAGGCCACGGCCCGGACACGTCCCGGATACGGCCCGGATCTGTGTAGATAGACCTTATTAATGCTGTAGATATTAATTTATGAAATGATCAGAGCGAACCTAAATCTGTGACCTAAATAAAGACTTTTTTTAAACTGGTTGCTTTTACTTGTCCGCCAGAAAGGGTTAAGTCACCTTTATTTTAATTTTAGATTTTTTACCTAACCGAGCTTAGATTAACCTCATATTACATTAAGTACATCACCGTACATAAGGTAGGTACTTATACACCTACCTACATCTAGGTAGTACCTTTAATAGCCTACAGCGCTTTCCGATTTATCTGATCCGATTTTTTATCGTCTATCTGATTGTTGACATAAAATTGGATTCGGCAACAAGTATGATTAGTTTAAAAAATGTAAGTTTCAGTATGATATAAAGCTGGCGATATGAACTGGACGCCTTCTTGGTAGCTGGGCAGAGGCGGCCCAGGATAGGGAATCATGGAAGAAGAGGAGAGAGGCCTTTGCCCAGCAGTGGGACAGCGATGGCTAGATAAGATAAGATAAGTTTCAGTATAAAGGTGATAATATTTTTAGCAATAAATATACTTAGTTTATAACTTCAAATTGTTCAGGCCACGGAATCTGCCACGGAATATGGTATCTACACACCAAAGCCGCCGGCATGCCGCCGTGCTAGGCCGGCGGCTTTACGTCATACGAATGGCAGCTGTCAAAAAACCGGCGGCTTTGGTGTGTATATACTATTACGATTATTTACAGGATCCATTATTGTACAAAGGGACACCTATTTATAACTTAACTAGAGGCTGCCCGCGACTTCTTACGCATTCATCGTCATATCTTGGAAGAAAAACATAATATCTCAAAATAATATAGCCTATGTGTTATTCTGATGTGTAATCTACAATATTGCTAAGTTTCATCAAAATATTTTCAGTAGTTTTGGCGTGATGAAGTAACAAACATCCATCGATCAATCGGCATAAACATTGACATTTATAATGTTATTAGGATTAGGTTAGTGGGATTATAAGTAAGAAGGTAAGTTATTATGTATAAATACCTAAGTAAATACATAGATATGTATGTAAGTATGTAGGTAAAGCTATTTTTTCCACCCCACCGCTGAAGGTAAGATTACAAGGTTACAATCTATTTTTAAAACTGATTTATGATACTTATAATAACCATTTTCAAGTTTATTAGTATGTAGTTAACAAATAAAATAAACGAAAACGAACCTATGTAGTTACACAAACTAAATTCATGAGAACACCTGTGAACATTCTAAAACGGCTATTTGAATTTAAAAAAAAAACAATTTAATTTCCATAGACACTGCAAAAATTAAAAATAAGAACTCCACCACTATTAAGAAATAGAACACAAACTTTTTGCTCGAAGGCAGAATGCGTAAAGACGCGTGTTTAAAAACAATAAATTAAAAAATAAACGCGTGCTAAATGGCGACCGCGCGCGCCAGCGGTGTGTTACGTACTAAACATAGCTTGATTCATTTTGTATTACCTGTTTACATAACTTTGCTTAGCGCGGTTACATTTCTTAAGTTAGCAATTGTATTTTCTATGTGCGTTCTTATTTGTCGTATGTCGTATTCGGTTTTCTATCGTATGATATGATATACAAAATGCTGTAGATCAATCGGTTCCGACAAAACGTGAATAGCTTCAAAAAATCTTTTAATATTGTAACCTGAGCTTGGCCCATCATGTCCAGCATGTGTACGTCCACTGCTGGACAAATGCCTCCCCGAAGGATCTCCACAACGACCGGTCTTGCGTTGCCCACATCCAACGGCTTCCAGCGACTTTAACCAAGTCGTCAGTCCACCTTGTTGGAGGTCCACTTAAACCGAGCTACGCCATCATCATTAAACCTTTTTAAGAGTTGAACTCTTGTCGGAGTAAGGTGGATACCATTTAGGCCTATTAGGCTATTTCCTTCACTTGGGTAAAGTAAGCACTAAGCTAAGTACTTAAGTACCTATAAATCTTTAATGAGCTAGGTCACAGATAAACTAAATAGTTATTAACGCACTTAGGTTGTTTTAGTGTTATGTCTAGGCAATGAGGAAGGAATATAAGCAGTGGCCCCATTTTTTTTCACATACAAATGAGTTTATGACAGCGTGCCAAGGTTGGCGCAAGTTTTTCGTAGTTTTCTTGGTAGATGACCTGTCAAACGATAAGAAATTCCATACAAAAAGGTAGCCATTTTGCGCCAAACCGGGCACGCAGATCCAGACGGTATGGCACCTTCTTATATATTCTATACTCAAAGGTTTTTAATACCTTGTCTACTGATGCATTTTGAAGATAATGTCAAATATTATTATACGTATATATTTACAGTATTTGATCTAACCACAAGATTATGAACGTCAATGTTTGCGCTTGCGCCGATGGATATGAGGATGTTTGATGCTCTTTCACGCAAAAACCACTAAACAGATTTTGATAAAACTTGGCAATATTGTAGCTGACACATCAGAATAACACATAGGCTATTTTATTTTGACATAACGCGTTAGGGCGTTTTCAGATTAGTGCTTTATATGCGCATAGGTTTTACGTACCTATGCTTGTTTTTTGAAGTACCTATACTTACGCGCGTTTGAAACGCTAGGTCTGAAAATGCCCTTAGTTTTCCGAGATATGGCCATAAATGTGTACGAATTCGTGGTCGATAATCCTACTAATATTATAAATGTCAATATTTGTGTCGATGGATGGATGTTTGTTACTTCATCACATAAAAACCACTGAACAGATTTTAATGCAATTTTACAATAACTTAGCTTGGACATCAGAATAACATATAGGCTAGGTATATTATTATTTGAAGTTTTCATGTGTTTTTTTCCAAGATATGACGAAAAATGCGTACGAAGTCGAGGGCAGCACCTAGTTATAAAGTAAAACAATAAAGAATTGGCTACCAGGCCATAAAATAAATATCTTTTTTCTATGGTAACTAAAATGGCGCTAATCTACCAAATTTTAAGCCATTTTATCCACCTCAAGGTGGTTTTATAATCTCGGCTAAACAGAAGCCTAGGCTAAACAAAAGGCTTATTTGAAAGTCAAGGTCACACGTGTGGCGTACCTAAACGTGTCTATAATTTAGGATTTACGTTTAGGTAACCTATTTTTACCCGACTACGGCAAAGCCAAAAGGAAGGGTAATGTTTTTATAATCTAAAGTTGCCGGCGACTTCGTACTCATTTATCGTCATATCTTGGAAAATTAAAACAATATCTCACAATAATATAGCCTATGTGTTATTCTGATATGCAAGCTACAATATTGAAAAGTTTCATCAAAATCTGTTCAGTGGTTTTTGTGTGAAACAGTAACAAAATTCCATCCATCGGTACAAACATATAGACATTTATAATTTTTGTTGGATTACGTACCTACTTCAGTTAACGTCATGTCGTATCAAGAAGTTAAAGCACTGGCAGAGGATAGACCTAAATGGCGAATGATCCACTGACAAGAGTCTAACTCTTAAATTAAATGATGATGAATATTAATTCGCTACATTTACTACTTAAGTATTTATGTATTATATTGCACATAACGTAGGGCCCTGTGCCGAAGGTTTCTTGCCGTCTTCTTCCTCTCGGCTATACAGGTAGTGAACCGGCTGTAGTTTTAAATAAAAAAAAGTGACATCAAAAAAGTGTAGGTAATGAATTTTGCCTATTTTTGAATAAAATACTTTTCATTTTCATATGATAATGGAACGTTAAAGTTAAAGGAGTATTGAGCAACATTATCAGACAGATACCTCACAAGTCGCCATTGATAATAATCTAAACGTGAAATCAATAAGCGACAGTAACTATGACTTCTTTTTATCACGGCTACGTAAGATAGTACTTACCTAGGACTATGTACCTAGGTCTAAATGTCTATCTACACAGATGCGGGCCGTGCCCGGGACGTGTCCGGGCCGTGGCCCGTCAGGAGGGAAAACAATACGTTTCGGTTTATTTTATGTTCTAAGTTTTAAAAGTTAAGTTTCATTTTATTTTGTGTTTTTTTTACGTTTAATTTTGTTATTTTGTGTTTTAATTTTGTTTAATTCTTGTTTATTTTATTGGACTGGAAATAAATATTTACTTACTTACTTACTTACTTACGTCGCGTCGTCATGACAACGTGTCCGGGACGTGTCAGGGAAAAAATATAATTCCATACATTTTCTATGGATTCGTTCACACTCGTTGTCATGACGACGACGTATTGTTTTCCCTCCTGACGGGACACGGCCCGGACACGTCCCGGATCTGTGTAGATAGACCTTTAGAGGTAGGTACTAACCTATGTCTATGTACCTAGGTATATGAGGTACCTATTATACAAGGGCCCAAGTCTGCTAATATAAAATAGCCTCAGTTGTGTGTCGGCAGAGTGTCAATGGCATTTTTTGACACATTTGGTATTCTGTTAAACAATGGCTTACACAATTAGGCAGGCATATAGACTGGAGTGGCCCCATTTTTTTTCTTAAACAAATGAGTTTATGACAGCCAAGGCTGCGCCAAGTTTTCTCATAGTTTTCTTTGTAGCTGTCCTGTCAAACGATATGAAAAGTAGCCATTCTGCGCCAGATAGAGGCACGCAGATCCAGACGGTATTTCATATCCATATGTTTGACATATCAGTGGGCTTGCAAGTAATTTTGTGCTCTATGCGCGAACCCTAAACGAATGCCTTAATTGACCTATGCCTAGACTAAAATAGGTACCTTCTCAAAAATTTAACTGCGGCAATAAAAAATGACGGGTTTTTTATTGATATTTAATGGCACAAAAACAGTATGGAAGGACGTATTTAAAGTAATTTAATTCTAGTCTCTGAACATAAAACTTTTTCTATGTCAACAAGAAACTTAGAGAAAATGGAAAAATAAAAATACTATTAACGCCATCTATTGCCGAGTAGCAAAACTTTTTAAACCCTTTGCTTTACAAAAAGTTCCGCTACTCAACAATAGATGGCGCTTAAATTAAAACCTTTCTTGCAATTTCAATGCGGAAAATGGACCTAAGTTTTAATGTCGCTCTTCCTCTCTCTAACTTACATAATGAGAAAGAGAAAACAATGTTTTTGAGCGAATGTTTTCCTTTAGTGTAGGCAAGCAAATCGATTGTTTTCATTCTGCAAAAATGTTGGAATTTCTAAGGTTTTTATTGAAAAAGTCTTGTTAAAATCATAATTATGTTGTTTTTAAATGATGTCTTAAGTAAATGAGTGAAAATTGATTCAAAACTATGATGTTTTCGAGCGTTTTCTTCCGGACAAACTGTGTATTGTGGGAATTATTGATTTTTCCGTGAATTGTTTTGGTTTGACGCTGGCTGTATTGTGGTTTTATAAAAGTGATATAACAGGTAAGAAACTGCTTTTTAAAAATGATGTAATGTAGGTAATTGATAGATAATTAAGTTATTTTTTAAGGGTTACAAACGAGTCACACACAGAATTAGGTTTAAAATTGTCTTTCCTGTTTCTGATGATTAAGGATACTGGAGCAGCCAATCCTCAAAATGTTTATACAGGCCAAAACTACATCGGGCACAGATTATGCGGATATGCATTAAGTTTAGAAATTAGCTTCCAATGTCAACTTTCGGGAACAGGAGAGACATTTTTTGTTTTCTATGTATGACCCAAACACATTCTTTTAAATAAGATATGCCCTACTTAGGTACTTATTTCTAGGTTTACAAAGTAAGTGATCACTAAACTTCTATTTATTTATTCATATTTAACAGTTTATTGTAAGATGAGATAGTACCTACATAGAGACAGGAAAAAAGAGGAATTATACAAAAGGTACAGCATATTAATTAACAGCAGTTTTATTTTATTTTGCATAAGTTTTGGTTTATTTATTTAAAATAATAATAAAAAAACTTTATGAGAATATTTTCGGTAGGTAGGTACCTAATTAATCTGACCAAACCTATAATTTTTCTTTTTAATATTTTTATAGGGTGTAACTGAAAGAGGGTATAATGCCGAAACACAGCGATAGTCCTCATGAAACTGAACAACTTTCCCCAAGGAACATGGGTCGTAACTCGAAAACATTTTTGGATCGCCCATACTTACTCGATCAGCTGATCGGACATTTCGTAAGGGGAGGCGAATTTTTTTTTAAAGTTGTTGTGTTCCTTAGGGAATGTTGTTCAATTTCATGAGGACTATCGCTGTGTTTCGGCATTATACCTCCTTTCTGTTACATTCTGTATCATTAACATTCATTGATATACTAAAATATTAGATACCACATTGCTTTTTTAGTTATTTAGGTATCGACCTACCTCCCCCCCGGTGGGTTCTCGCCTTGCAGTGGCGGGGGGGCTTAGTACCTGCGGACTGGTCCATCTGCGGGGAAGCTAAGAGGAACCCGAGGAGGACCGCTCCCCGATGCCTTCCGGTCGGGCTTGGGTTGAGCGGTACTTGGTAGGTGGCGAACCTTTTGGTGGCGCTACTGAGGCGGACAGCCTGTGTTGTATGGGTGGCACAGGCTGTTGAGGAGGTGCGTAGGCTGCGGGCCTTATGGGGGGATCCGCAGCTGAGGTGGCTGGCTGGGCTGTATGGGCAGTCCAGCTGCTGAGAGGTGGAGGCCGCGGTGGGAGAGGACTGCCGGTATCTCGGTGCGCCGCTTTCCCTACCTCCCGCGGCCTAAACGGGGTCGCCACCGTCTTTTGATGGCGGACGCGGTGGGGTCGCAGGGGAAGAGGAGTGTCGGTATTCCGGAGGCCGCTCTCCCTATCCTCTGCGACCGTGTGGCAGGCAGCGAGGCCACAGATCTGGCTCGCTGCGGGGAGACCGTGGGTGGCGGAATCGGAGAGTCCGTCACTCACCACTGGTTGGTCTCCGAGGAGGTGCGGCTGACGTGTTTGGTGTTTTCACACGTTAGCCGCGGAGAGAGGATGGGCATTTGCTCGAGATGGATCTGCTTCGGCGGACACCGCCGACAGGGTTCGCGGACGTATGCGGAAGCTTTCCCGTGTCCCTGTCACTTGGCGAAGAGAAAAAAACACCATGGGGTTTTAGTCGGTGCGAGTCCGACATAACCCTTCGTCTTTCTCCGAGACGAAGGGTATCCATAACGGATTTCCCCATGATAAAAAATAAGGTATCGACCTACCTACTCAAATTTTCCGGATTTTTTCTTTCGTTTTACTCATTTTAATTAAAACAATCAGAACATAATGAATTTTAGTAACATAATTGAAAAAAACAGAAAAACATTTTTATTTTATGTGTTTATGTTAATTCAAGTAACAAAATAAAGTAACACTTTAAAAAATCAGAGACATTTTTCTGTTTTTTTTTTCATTCTTATTCCTTCTTCATTTTTCCTCCCATCTCCTCACCATTGAATTAATTAATAAAAACTCTTCATTCCCATCAGAGCCACCGAAATGAAGACCAAGCTTACATCAATGACGTACCTGGGGTACACTGCTATGGACAAACGCTTCTCAAATGCTATGCTACCCTGGTTGCTAAAGGAAATCCGAGCAACAGGAGTAAAGGATAAGGTATACATACATATTTGGTACAAACGCGATAAAGAACGCACATCGATCTTTGTAAAGCAATCGTCTAATTCCGACTTCGTATAGCGATATCTGTAACGATTAATCTAATACCTAATTGTAATGCACATATCAGTCACATCTCTCCCCCATCAAGGTAGACAGAGACTCCCCTCCACTTGCTACAATCCAAACACACCTCTTTCACTTCATCCACATTCATCAGTTTCCTCATACATGCACGTCGGTTTAGGGTACTCTTGACTTGACGAGAGAGACATATTATTAAAAGGCGAGAGTGGAAGGCAACGTACCTATCTCGGTCAAATCGGGGATTAAATTATGGTCTATAGCACACATTCGGGCCGTGTCAGGGAATAAATATCATTCCATACATTTTCTATGGATTCGTTCACACACGTTGTCATGACGACGTATTGTTTTCCCTCCTGACAGGCCAGGGCCCGGTCACGTCCCGGATCTGTGTAGATAGATCTTTAATGACCAAGTTAAAGCAAAAAAATATTAAATAAAATGTATTTCTTTTTCCTCAATCAATACTAACTTATTATTTCATTATTTATTTTCAGCTCAGTATAGCAGTAGAAGATGGATGCGTCAAAGCTTATAATGGCAATTTTGAACCTGTTATAGTCCATAGACTAGTAGACATTATAAGGTAAGAAACTTTTTTTTTAATGGCAAATAAGTTATTGTGCATTCTGCCAATGACAAGTAAAGTATTAT
Source organism: Anarsia innoxiella (assembly GCA_947563765.1). NCBI lineage: Eukaryota > Metazoa > Arthropoda > Insecta > Lepidoptera > Gelechiidae > Anarsia > Anarsia innoxiella. The sequence goes on from OX387420.1 coordinate 878,062, forward strand.
CTTACTAGAGTGCTACAAGGGTCTTTTGTCAAGTGGCGGAAATCGGAACTAACGATATCATCTTGTAAATTGTCATTATTTTGAGTTATTTATTCACCACCCACGCCCTCCGGACAATGTCACTCAAGTGCCAATAGATCCTTGTAGCACTACTGTAGTATATTTAATATTGAATGACTTAATTAGTGAACGATAGAAAAGGATAATTGCATGTTTGAGTGATAACAAACAACTTTTACTATGGGACCAAATTCGAAATCTTTCAAAAAAAATGTTCTCCCATACAATAGCTCACGTATTTTGTATGGGAGAACATTTTTTTTTTAATAGCTAATCTTAACTTTTTTTTTCAGAGCCAGCCAAGTACCAGGTAGACCGGAAGAGCTGTTCTACATCCTGCTAAACGAGAGAGAGGGACTGCTGAACTGCTATCTCTTTCGGGCCAGCACTGATACTGAAGTAAGACATTCAGGGGCCCAAGTCTGATAGATTCTCAGTTAGATTCTCAGATAGATTCTCAGTTGTGTGTCAGCAGAGTGTCAACGTCATTTTTTGACACATTTGGTCGCAATGTAAGCCATTGTTTAGCAGAATACCAAATGTGTCAAAAATGCCATTGACACTCTGCCGGCACACAACTGAGGCTATTTTAAATTAGCAGACTTGGAGGCCTGTTTTTTATAAAAGTTAAATAGCCATAAAATACATAATACGACGTGCATGTATGAGGAGACTGATGAATGTGGATGAAGTGAAAGAGGTGTGTTTGTATCGTAGCAAGTGAAGGGAGTCTCTGTCTACCTAGATGGGAGAGAGGCGTAACAGATATATTATTACATTCATAACTACACACAGCTACGTACATTCCCCATCGAGGTAAACAGACTTCCTTCCACTTGCTACGATACAAACACACTTCTTTTACTTCATACACAAATGAAAATGAAAAATCATTTAACCCTGTAGGTTAGGTTTGACAACACTTAGGACGGGTCATTATTTAAAGTTAACGCTAGATTCGCAAGAGTGTAGTTTTCTCCAGAGAAGAACCTAAACAAGAAAACCTAAACAAGCAAGAAACTCTGTAGGGTTGCTCTTTTCAATTAAAGTTTTACAAATCTCAGGCATAAACACAAAAACACATTCATCAGTCTCCTTATAGTACATGTACCTATGGTACGTCATGTACTATGTATGTATGTACAAAACTAACAAAATGATAAACAGAATTTTATCTAAAAATGTTTCATATCATGACAGTGATTTATCGTGGTAACATTAATTAAAATAACATTTTTTACGTAGGTTTTTTAACCTTAAGTTTGCCTGGAAAATGCTGCTTATGGCCAAAACACACCGGATGCGTATGCGTAGACGTATGCGTACCTCTGAGTTGTTGTATGGAACTGTCGCCGCTTGCGTAACGTAGACGTATACATCGACGTGACGCGTAGCCCGTCACATCGGGTTACGCCGTAACTACGCGCGTGGCTACGCTGTGCTTACGTCTACGTTACGCATACGCATCCGGTGTGTTTCAGCCTTTAGCAATAAGGCCGTTTGTTGCGACTTCAGAATTATCTTGTACTTTAATATGTACCTATGCATCCCATTTACTTACTTTTACTTTGTTCTGGATATTGCAGGGTCAAATTGTATTATTTACTAGCTGTCCCGGCAAACTTTGTCCCGCCTTAGAATGAACTTTATTGTGTAGGAATAAAGTTCAAATTGACTCTACATTTTAGTAAGAAAACATTTGTATGGGAAAAAGAAAAGGTCTGTTTTAGGGCTTTCCCGGCAATTATTCAAATTTTTCTCACCGTAAAAACCATCCTTGGACTTCAATGAACATTTAAACAAAAAATCAGCCAAATCGGTCAAGCCGTTTTCATGGTATGTCGTGACAACGGAAAACGGGTTTCATTTTTATATATATAGATTTATGGATAGCTCTTTTGTAATGTTGATTTTATAGTGTTTCTCCGTTTATGCCTAAAAAATTGTAAAACTTAAATTGAAAAGAGCAACCCTACAGAGTTTCTTGCTAGGTTTTTAGGAAAACTGCACTCTTATATATTATATATAAAATAAATAAGAAAATAGCATTAACTTTAAAAAATGACACGTCCTAAGTGTTGTCAAAACCTACAGGATTAAATGATTTTTCAGTTTCATTTTTATATAATATAACCTTTTTTTGACATACCTACTTAACTCAAAATCAGTTAACTCAACATTCGCATGTAGTCGCTTCGATACTCCGATGCTCATTCATTGTGTTAACTGATTTTGAATATTATTCTAATGAGAACAATGTCGATAATAATATGACAATCAAAAATGCTCTGCGCTGCGCTCCGTCAGACGCCGGCCCTAATTATTCTAAGTAAGTACTTAATTTTAATGTCAAATTAAATTACGCAACAATTAATCAACGATTAAAATTTTCTTCCTCATGCAAATGTTTAAACAAACAATAGTTGAGTAGACTTCATACATAATCGACGTCATTCAAACTTGAACCTTGGACGAATTTAAATATAGATTCTATTCGCGCGACCTCATGGCAGTTTCAATCAGTACTTTAAGTGGCTAGTTCCATTTTGTGAAAAAAAGTCGATAGTAAAAACTTTTTGCTAAATACTTTTTCGATTTAAAAGTTAAAGCAACTTTTTAAATGATGTAAAATCTTTTTTGTGAATTAAATAGTGATTGATCAGTGAAAAATTAAAAATAAAAACTATTTCAAGATCTTAGGTTGTTTTTAAGAAAAAAAGAAACAGTCAAAGACAAAAAAATATGACAAAAATCTAAAAATCTAACCTAAACGTTAGTATTACAAAAAAAAATGTTAAAAACTTTTTGGTGAAGTCTCAGTGTTAAAAAAGTAATAAAAAAAGTGTACGGATCGTAGTTTTTTTTTATTTAAGAACAGAACAAAACGGTATTGTACTAACAACAAATATTTAATTACTGATATTAAGTAACCCATTAAGTGCTATTAAAAAAAAACTTGTTAAGTTTATGTATTTTAGATAAAATAACCGGCCACGTGCGAGTCGGACTCGCGCGGCAAGGGTTCCGTACCATTCACTATTGATATCGAGCAAACAAGGCAAAAAAAATTGCGTTTGTTGTATGGCCCTCCTTAATTATTATTATTCTATTTTTAGTATTTGTTGTTATAGCGGCAACGGTAATACATCATTTGTGAAAATTTCAACGCTCTAGCTATAACGGTTCATGAGATACAGCCTGGTGACAGACGGACGGACAGCCAAGTCTCAGTAATAGGGGCCCGTTTTCACCCTTTGGGTACGGAACCCTAAAAAACTCGTTCTGTACAATAACATTAATGCTTATAAAACTCGTTTAACTACATAATGACAAACATTTTTAATAATAACTAAATATACGTAGATACCTACGTCGTTTTAGAAACCTGTTTCTTTTTTTTTAATTTATTTAAAATTCGACGTCTGCGTCAAATAAGGAAAAACGTTATTATTTTCGAGGTTATGTTATGTATAGTTAGATAATGATTTTGTATGTATTTGCGGTACCTAATTAATATTCAAAGCATATTTTTTAAATTTTTCTCTTTTTTTTTAAATTGACTGTAGGTATAATAATGAGCCAATTGAGATAAATGTTAATGAACGATAAAATAAAATAATAAAAAATCTATTAATTTTTATCGTTAATTAATAAGGAAAATATCTTAAGATCTTAAAACTAAAAATTAATAACTAAAAATTTATATTAAGTACCTACCTAAAGTATTTTTTTAATTAAAAACAGAAAGAAAAATATAGCACACGTGATAAAAAAAACTTCTAAAAATAACTACAATTCGAATGTTACAAAAATAGCTTTAATCCGTAACCAAATTAACACAAAAACAAATAACTTCAAACAAAAAACAGTTTAATAAAATTAACAACTATTTTAAAAAAAAAACTTAAGACACGCGGAAAATTGAAATATCAAGTTTTTGGGCACGAGTTTATTCTGCCAATGTCAAGACTTTGAACAAATCTCGTGACGTAAGAGAAAAACAAATTATACTTCACAACATGCTGTCAGTGTGGCATCCGCTGTCGGCCCAAGTGGACGTATACCAAACCGTCTCGCAACTTTCAAATCTAGAATTCTGGATCGGCATAATACTCATACTCTTTGCCTGTGAAATGGACTTAATATACTTCCACGTTCTAAACGGCTTAAATGTGAACTTATTTTGAAAAGAAGAAAAAAAAGCGTACGTGAGTTTGAAAATAGAATCCGGACTGTTGCCAAGATTGTGCTGCGTCTCAATGTAAACATGAAACATCTGATGGATTGACTCTATGAAGGTTTATTTACTTTTTTAATTAAAAAACAAAGTGTCAGTGTGAAGTATAGTGATTAAAAAGAGTTTAGACCCGTGGAGATTTTATTTTAAAAAGTTACAGTTTAGAAAAAAGTTTGGACTAAGGAGTTTTTAATCTAAAAAAGTAGACGGTCAGTTTTTTAAAAAGTGAATTTCATCAAAAAAGTTTTTATTGTCTCAATTCAAAGAATACGTTTGAGTACTTGCATAAAGGACAAAGAAAGTACTGTTCAAACTTAAAAATTGTTAAAATTATCGATTTTCTAAAACTGTGATATTATAAAATGCAATTAAGTGATGATAAATTAATGTATATTTAATTGCTATAGACAATGGAATCTGTTTCGATTGATATTTTCCAAGGAAACCTGTTTTAATGGATTATTAATTCAAAAGTAAGTAAATACTAATCGTTCATATTATACTTTAAAATTAACTGTGTATTTTATATAAGACAAGAGGCTGCCTGCAACTTCGTACGCATTTACGGATAAAAAAAAAAATTAAAATAATATAGCCTATGTGCTATTCTGATGCATAATCTACAATACTGCCAAGTTTCATCAAAATCTGTTCAGTAGTTTTTGCGTGAAAGTTATGTTAAAAAATAGATAAAGCATCAATATGGGTTCTGCCAAAAAACGAATAGGTACCGAAAAATATTTGGTTTTCCGGCGCATTCCTAATGGGCATGATGACTAAAAAAAAATTTTATGTCCATCACATAGATTATTTTAAAATATTCGACACGTATTCTTTCTTTTTTCTCTTAAACTTAAAATGACAAAGATACACTGGGTTAAAGTTGCTCGTGACGTCACGCCTTAGTACGATTTTAACCTAGGAGTGACGTCAATACCCCCCACTCCGTAACTTTGATGCTCTGTATCTTTGTATTTATTTATATATTTGATCAGGTAAAAAATGTGTTTCAAATATTTTTAATAGCCTAAAAGACGGACTAATTCTTTTTGAATTTTGGAATGTAGTCATCATCCCCATTATTTTTTTAAAATCAGAGAACGTACCTAATCTGCTCTAAACAAACATTGGTTGAATTTTGAAAAAAAAACATTTTTTGAATACAAAGTGCCTGATCAACTCGACAGATCGACAATAAGATGGAAGGAAAAAATATACGTATTTTGATCCATGTTTCTCATGAAAAGTTGTTTATAAACATGAGAAAAGTCACATGATTTTAGTCATAGAGTAAAATGACACCTAGGATGACTACATATAAAGTAGTATTTAAATAATGGCTGTAATTTTTTTTATGTGGTAGGTACCTACTAAAGTTATGTTATGATAGAAACTTTTCCGTTTTAAAACATTATGAAATTACTATGTATTTACTTAAGTAGTAAATATTTATACAAGGCGACTTTAAATTAGTGAACGATAGAAAAGGATATGCATGTACCAGTGATAACAAACAACTTTTACTATGGGACCAAGGTCGAAATCATTAAAAAAAAATTGTTCCCCCATACTATCAGCTGATACATTTTGTATGGGCAGTTGAAAATTTTTTGAATGATTTCGATCTTGGTCCCATAGTAAAAGTTGTTTGTTATCACGAGTACATGCATATCCTTTTCTATCGTTTACTAATTTAAAGTCACCGTATATGTATTTTTGGACTTTAAACAAATACCAAATACTTAAAAAATATTTTTTATAAGAAACATCAATGTTATCGAACAAAAAAAAACATACGATAAAAAACAACGAAAAATTACAAAAAAAAATGATGTACGTACTTATTACGTCCGTTTTTATCTTATAACATTTATTTATAAAACTAGCTGTTGCCCGCGGCTTCGCACGTGTTAGAAAATAGGATGTAGTATAGAATTATAGAGAAGATCAAGGTGTTATTTACTGAATACGAGATGTCAGGATTTTATTGATTTTAATGTAAAATGTGTACCTAAAGTTACTTTATAGTTGCAATGAAACTATTGTATTGAAAATGTTATTAAGTAAAGGGATTAAGATATTAAAGATGGAGGATTATAAGAGAAACAAGGGATACCATTAAAACAATATTGTATTGTCACGTTAAACAGCGATACAAAAGATAAACCACAGAACAAACGATAATCACAAAAGTTATAATACAAAATGGCCAACGCCCAATTATTTCTACGAATATTCACAAAATACTTAACTTGTGTCCTGCAGGAAGATAGACGAACCAGAGAGAGGGAAGTAGGTATCTACCCGTATTTATAACCACCACTATAATATGGTCTGAGACCACCACACATTACACTGCGCTACAGCCAATCACAGATTGACTTAGAGCCGCGAACATTTAAACACGTATAACATAAGTAACAAAAGTCAGTATTTGTACTTATTCTAAACACTATAATTATTAACATAATTGTTGAAGTTCTTCTACAATAACTATCATGTTATTACGGTAATATTACTAAATAAACCTAATAAATATTTAGTTCATTAGACAATGCTACCACCTGTCACATAACAAATAGCTACTGCGGATATAATATTGAATTACATTTTAAAGTTCAACCTTAGTTTAGTCTAGGTATTAAAACCTAAATACCTAAACTAATTAAGTAGGAAATTACTCAAGTCTAATTACTTTATTTAGTAGTCTCGATAACATTAATAAAATAATTAAAAGGTATATCTTATCAGGTCCGATGCTGCCACCTATGTCGTAGATGTGGAACTATTACAAAGAAATGGCCCTTGACCTATAACCCGCCAAATATAAAAGTGAAATATTATTTACAGCATAACTTACATTATAATGTCTAGGTAATTCAACACTTAGACTATGTTCCAGACAATAAGAGTAATTTATATAATTAATACAATTAATATGAATAAGTATTATCATTTTCTATCGATCGATGTTAAGTATAAAATGTAAAAGACAATGATACTTGCCAACACACTGTGAGCCAGTGTGTTGTATCATTATTATTGAAGCCTTATGAGCAAGGGAAATGCTTTTCCTTAAAGATTAAGTTTTACAAAGTGAATTATCATGAAATCATAGTACTGAAGTACATATATGACAATCATATTCCGTCACACGCGTGGACTACAGGTAATATCACAGCGGGATAAAAATTAGGCTACTTATGTAGTAAAATATAACAGTAAATATTATATAGCTAGTACTATCTATAAGTAAAATGCCTCTTTATAAACAATATTCGATGTGGTCTGGTTTGGAACGTAAACAAATAGTTTGTTTGGTTGACTCACACGGGAGAAAGCCACATAGAGCTGGCCGTGTGAGAAACAACCGACGCTGAGATCTACGACTTCTGAAACTGATAACCCCTCTTTTTAAGACGGTTAAGCTATTAAAACCTTCTAAATATAACAAAAATACGTTTCTGAAAACCTCTTGGAAATCGGTTTAGCTTAACGATATTAGGTATACAACAGGCGTCAAACTGATAACCCTTCCCCTCCCCCAATTTTCATAGTCGGTTTACCTACTAAAACCTTCTCCTATATTAACAAATTACTTTTTTGAAACCCTTGCGGAAATCGGTTTAGCTTAACGATATTCAACACACGTCAAACTGATAACCCTCCCTTTTTCAAAGTCGGTTAACCTTCTAAAACCTTCTCCTAAATGTAACAAATACTTTACTGGAAACCGAATGGAAATCGGTTTAGCCTATCGCTGGAAAATTGCGAACAATGTATGGACTTTTCCGTGATTTTGTGATTTTTAACAATGGTTTTTTAACTATCCCACGGGAACCCTTTAATATTCCGGAATAAAAATTATCTAAGATGTTGACCAGGGATAAAAGGTATTACCATGCAAAATTTCATTCTAATCCGTCCAGCCGTTTCGGAGATTAGCCCGTGCAAACAGACAAACAGACAGAGAAATAAGAAATTCAAAAATTTTTTTTTTTTGTATTTTCCTTTTAAGTATTTACATCCCCCTGACTTTGTTTTAAGCATTTTTTTCATTTGTACAGACATTCGACCTCTACGATTTTATTATATGTACCTATAGTAACACGATTTAAAAAAAAATATATATTGGACATAACGTAGGGCCCTGTGCCGAAGGTTTCTTGTCGTCTTCTTCCTCTCGGCTATACAGGTAGTGAACCGGCAGTAGTTTTAGATAAAAAAGTGACATCAAAAAAGTGTAATAAATTTTGCCTATTTTTGAACCTTTTCATTTTTCATTTTCATTTTTTTAACAAAATTACAAATTATTAGTAGTTATAAAAAAAAGCAAAAAAAAAAAAACTATTTAATCTTCTTATTTGTCAATAATCTTAAAAATACTATATACAGATAAAAATTAACTAACAGATAAGCCTATGTCTATTTCATAAATCATGACTTTTAGACAGAGACGGGAATGAAATGTTTGTCAAATAAATTTTATTTGTATTTGTGTGAAACAAGCTCTTCATCTAATTCTTAAATTAGATGAAGAGCTTGTTAACTTGCTTGCTTGCTTACTTGCTTTGTTAGCTTGTTGAGCTTGGTAACTACTTATAGTTACCTAAAACAAACGGTTCATGAGATACAGCCTGGTGACAGACGGACAGACGGACAGACGGACAGACGGACAGACGGACAGACGGACAGACGGACAGACGGACAGACGGACAGACGGACAGACGGACAGACGGACAGACGGACAGACGGACAGACGGACAGACGGACAGACGGACAGACGGACAGACGGACAGACGGACAGACGGACAGACGGACAGACGGACAGACGGACAGACGGACAGACGGACAGCCGAGTCTCAGTAATAGAGTCCCTCTAGATAGATAGATGGAAATACTTTATTGCTCACAAAGAAATACAAATAAAACTTAAAACTAAAACATTGTGCGCAAAGGCGGTCTTATCACTAAAAGTGATCTCTTCCAGACAACCTTTTTTTTTCTGTTTTCACCCTTTTGGGTACGGAACCCAAAAAATTAGATAAAATATAATATCAATAGGTACCTATCTATTTTCATCAAAACAAATTATATAAAAAAATGAAACACAAAAAGTGTCTATCGTATCCGAAGTCGATTGTTTGTTTTTTTAATAGTTTTTTTTTTTATGAAAAACTGAGATCACAAAATGATTGTTATTTACTATTTGCTGCACGCGACTTTGCTCGCATTTATCGTCATATCTTTGAAAAACAAGAAATATCTCAAAATAATGTAGCCTATGTGTTATTCTGTATGTAAACTACAATATTGTAAAGTTTCATCAAAATCTGTTCATTGGTTTTCGCGTGAAAGGGTAAGCGCCAAAACACACGGTGAAACGCAAATGCGACGCAACTGAAACTGCGCTAGTTACTTTTGAGTTGCATCGAAGTTTCTGCTATAGACTTCTTTAGAAAACCACACACGATGCAACTGAAACGAAACGTTTCAAACTAGTTGTTGTTTTCTGGGGCTAACAAACACGTAGTTATGTATGTATTCTGTATTATTTGCACAACCAGCAACCATTATTACCTATTTGTCGCTATTTCTTACCCTAAGGTTGCCTGGAAGATATTGCTACCTAGCAATAAGGCCGCCTGTTGCTTCTTATATTCTTGTTTGTGTCTGTACCTTATATACTTATTTTGTGCAATAAAGAATATTTGTATTGTATTTGAAGCGGTGGTAGCCCAGTTGGTAGAACGCTTGCCTCGAATTCTGAGGGCGCGGGTTCGAAACCTGGCGCGGGCACGTATCTCTGAAAATATTTCTCATGTACGGATCAATTTATTCGATTACCACTTGCTAACGGTGAAGGAAAACATCGTGAGGAAACCAGAGAAGAAATTCGAAGGTGTATGTGAAATCCGCCAAGCCGCACTTGGCCAGCGTGGTGGATTACGGCCTAATCACTCTCTGTATGAGAGTAGGCTCGTGTGTCTGTAGTGGGGACATATATGGGCTGATAAAGAAGAAGAAGTATTGTTTTGTATGGTATCCTCACATCCATCAGCACAAACATTGACATTTATAATATTAGTAGGAGGAAGTAATTTCATAAAATTACTGACGTCATTCGTTTTTACACACGTTAGCTTAGTTGTAAATTATAGTTTATTAAAGTAGGTATTTTTAATATGAAGTTAGATATGTTTTTGAAAGTTTAGGTTGGTAAATACCACGTAAATACATATATATTATAGGTACTTAGATACATATCTGTCACTTCTCTCCCCCATTGAGGTAGACAGAGACTTCCTTCCACTTGCTACGATACAAACACACCTCTTTCACTTCATTCACATTCATCAGTCTCCTCATACTTGCACGTCGGTTTAAGGGACTGTTGATTTAGCCTTCTTAAGTCCTCGATTTGATCGAGATACGTCCCGTTTAGCTCGGGAAAAACTTCGATACCGCGTTTCAGGTTTTGTATGCGAATCTACTTTGAATGAAGCGATGATGTTTGTATCGTAGCAAGTGGAAGGGAGTCTCTGTCTACCTCGATGGGGAATTTACTTATATACGTAGCTCGGGAAAAACTTCGATACCGCGTTTCAGGTTTTGTATGCGAATCTACTTTGAATGAAGCGATGATGTTTGTATTGTAGCAAGTGGAAGGGAGTCTCTGTCTACCTCGATGGGGAATTTACTTATATACGTAGCTCGGGAAAACTTCGATACCGCGTTTCAGGTTTTGTATGCGAATCTACTTTGAATGAAGCGATGATGTTTGTATTGTAGCAAGTGGAAGGGAGTCTCTGTCTACCTCGATGGGGAAGAGGCGTGACAGATATGTATGTACGTAAGTATTAATGATGAAACAAGGCAGGTAGCAACAGTTCGTAATGTCAAGAAGGCTGTATCGAGATGCCATGACGTAGTTCGTAGATTCGAATCCGGTTTGAGCTCGCGCTTAATTAGCATGTAGCATTTATTGATGATAGTTTATTAGATAGTCTGTTGCAGATATTGACTTTAAAATTAACGTGGAATTAAATTTATGATGCTGTTTATTAAATATACATAAAGAAATTAAATACATTGTTGTTTATATCACCATTATTTTATTAATGACATAATGTTGACACATTATTGATTATAATCTCACTGGCTTACCGGCCAGTAACTCAACTATGAAAGAGGTGATACACCACACTGTTGTTTAAATGTTTTCTGTCCATATTAGTCTGACTTGACCATTTTACATACCTACATACAGGGGCCACAGTCGGCTAATTTAAAATAGCCTCAGTTGTGTGACGGCAGAGTTCCAATGGCTTTTTTGACACATTTGGTGACAATCAGTGTAAGCCATTGTTTACCAGAATACCAAATGTGTCAAAAAATGCCATTGACATTCTGCCGACACACAACTGAGGCTATTTTAAATTAGCACACTGGGGCCCCAGGTCTGTCACACCTCTAGCTCTCTCTCCCATCGAGATACACAGAGACTTCCACTTCCTACGATACAAACACACTTCCTTCACTTCATCCACATTCATCAGTCTCCTCATACATGTCATGCACATCGGTTTAGGGTACTCTTAAAACCTTCAGCAAGAGGAAAAAAGGTTGTGGAAGCAAGTGGAAAAGCTAGTTTAAGGTCTACACAGATCCGGGCCGTGGCCCGTCAGGAGGGAAAACAATACGTCGTCATAACAACGTGTGTGAACGAATCCATAGAAAATTTATGGAATGATATTTTTTCCTTGACACGTCCCAGATACGTGGTCATGACGACATATTATTTTCCCTCCTGACGGGCCACGGCCCGGTCACGTTCCGGGCACGTCCCGGATCTGTGTAGATAGACATTAAATATACCTACTTAAATAAATGCAAGTTAAAGAGATGTAGTGTCAATAAGGCAAAGGCTAAGAGGCTGAATATTCCACCAACAAAGACTTGAAAACAATAACTTTCACACCTTTTGTTCATCAGTCCACGAGGTATCCATGTGGACAAAGCAAACAAAAGAATATCTAATAATGTCAATGTTTGTGCCGATTGATGTAAAGATGTTTGTCACTCTTCCACGCAAAAACTTCTGAACAGATTTGAATGAAACTTTACAATTAGCTTAACACATTAAGGGCTTAAGTCAGCCAATTTAAAATAGCCTCAGTTGTGTGTCGGCAATGTCTCAATGGCATTTTTTGACACATTTGGTATCCTGCTAAACAATCGCTTACACTGATTGCTACCAAATGAAGGAATATAAGGAGTAGCCCATTTTTTTTTCATATACAAATGAATTTATGCCAAGGTTGCGCCAAGTTTTTCATAGTTTTCTTGGTAGATGACCTGTCAAACGATAAAAAAATACTGTACAAAAGGTAGCCATTTTGCGCCAGACCAGGCACGCAGATCCGGACGGTATGGCTCCTCCTTGCCAAATGCGTCAAAAATGACATTGATTGACACTCTGCCGTAACACAACTGAGAAAGTATAAGCAGACTTGGGCCAGGCTATATTATTGAAAGATATTCTGTAAATTTTCCAAGATATGATGTTAAATTCGTACGAAGTCGCGGGCAGCCGAAGTATTTAAGATACCTACATAAGTATGTATTAGGGATGTTACGGATATGAAATTTCGGATACGGATTGGACACGGATTTAGGAATGATTATTATACCGGATAAGGTCACGGATATGAATAATAAATTATTTCGGATTATCCGTAAGTTTCGGTTACGGATATTTTTTTTTTTTAAGGAATTTCAAAAGTAAAATACAAATAACGTGTCTGAATTAGGCTCCGCCCCTATCCGATACTATGCGATACTTTTATTTCGGATTCGGTTACGGTTACGGATGGTTTTTTATATCGGATATCCGATAGTTTCGGTTACGGTTACGGAGCTCCCTAACATCCTTGGTATGTATGTATGTAACAACGACTTCGCGTACTAAATACTCTGGCAATATTCCCATTGTGTACCGAGTTCCGTGGAAAACAGTTTTGGCACTAATCGTTTCTTGTTGACTCACGAGTTGCAAGATAGCCAATTAGGATAACGTTCCATTAAACATACAGCTGTCACTATCATTTGTTAAATATCAGAATAAGACAGCGCGAAGTTTAATAAGTTAATTTTTTTAATCATAATATTTTAACAGAAATTATAATAATAAACCTAGCAATCTTGTTTCTCGGTAGAAAGTTGATCACAAAGCAAGTATTCAACAAAAAACTAATTAGACAATGTAAATAATTATTTATTGAAAAAATACATGTGAATATGTTATTAAAAATATTTCACTCTAGTAATTAAAATATAACCGCTAAACTATAAAACTAAACTTAACCTAACTAACACTAATCCGGGAATAATCCGCCCCTGGTCTCTCTCAAGTTAACTTAAGGTCTATCTATGCAGATACGGGCAACATTACGTCGTCATGACAACGTGTCCGGGACGTGTCAGGGAAACAATATCATTCCATACATTTTCTATGGATTCGTTCACACGCGTTGTCATGACGACGTATTGTTTTCCCTCTTGACGGGCCACGGCCCTTATCTGATAGTGTCATTGTCATAAATCAGAATAAGACGGCGCGATGTTTAATGGAGATTTTCAACTTTGAGCAACTTTGAGTCTGTATAAAAAGCAAATTGTTTAAAAAAACCTCACTTCAATTGTTTTTTTTTTGTTTTGTAACGAGTAATCTAAGCTTGTATGTATGAGGAGACTGATGAATGTGAATAAAGCTAAATAAGTGTTTGTATTGTAGCAAGTGGATGGTCTCTGTCTACCTCGATGGGGGAGAGGCGAAATAGATATATATACAAGGTGACTTTAAATTAGTGAACGATAGAAAAGGGTATGCATGTACTCGTGATAACAAACAACTTTTACTATGGGACCAAGGTCGAAATCATTCAAGAAATGTTGAACTCCCCATACAAAATGCATCAGCTGATAGTACGGGGGAACAATTTTTTTTGTATGATTTCGAAATTGGCCCCATAGTAAAAGTTGTTTGTTATCCTGAGTAAATGCATATCCTTTTCTATCGTTCACTAATTTAAAGTCACCCTATATATGTATGTAGTCTATGGTTGTTTTCAAAAAGTCTATTTAAATATATTAACAAAAGCGTCAATTCAGAACTAAATTTATCAGAACAGATTATGTAAATATTGACTCAATGTGTTATTTGAAGGTTAAATTGTCTCATTACATATGAGAGTTCGAAAACAAAATGTCGGAGCGATTTAGTGTATAAAGATGAGAATCCTTCTAATAGGTATTATAAATGTCAATGTTTGTGCCGATGGATAGATGTCTATTACTCTTTCACGCAAAAACTATTGAACAGATTTTGATGAAATTTGGTAATATAGGGTGACTTCAAATTAGTGAACGATAGAAAAGGATATGCATGTACTCGTGATAACAAAGAACTTTTACTATGGGACCAAGTGCGAAATCATTCAAAAAATTTTGAACTCCCCATAGGTACAAAATGCACCAGCTTATATTATGGGTGGACAATTTATTTTGTCATGATTTCATACTCGGTTCCATAGTAAAAGTTGTTTGTTATCACGAGTACATGCATATCCTTTTCTATCGTTCGCTAATTCGAAGTCACACTATATTAGAATAACAGATAGGCTATATTATTTTGAGATATCATGTTTTTTTTATGATGATGTTATAATGTTTACATCCATGGATGTATGTCAGGATGTTTGTTACTCTGTCGGATCCAGCATTTTGTTCGACGACATTTTTTTATGAATAGGGAAGCGGATCTTGTAGAAAGTAAAAAGGCTATGTTAAGGCTGCGACGCCATTAAAAAAAGTCAAGGAGGCTCGAGAGATGTGGAAATAACGAAAAAAAATTTACAAAATAGGTATTTAGGTGCTTTTTTTTTAAATGACACCTTCCTTTTATTATAGAAGTCAATAGCTTAAGTATTTATTTATATTATAAATGTCAATGTTTGTGCCGATGGATGGATTGATGTTCGTTACTTCATCACGTAAAAACCACTAGACAGATTTTAATGAAACTTTACAATAACTTAGCTTGGACATCAGAATAACATATAGGCGATATTATTTTAAGATATTGTGTTTATTTTCCAAGATATGAAGATAAAGGCGTGCGAAGTCGCGGGCAGCCACTAGTTCTAGTAAATATATAGGGTGAGTTTAAATTAGTGAACGATAGAAAAGGATAAATAGGATAATAAAAATCGACAGGTAGACCCACCTTGGAAAGGCACATCTGACTGGAATAGGAACATAGATTAATATCGCGTTGCGTCAATTTGCATTTGCACAAAGTCTGAACAACTTTTCACTTTTTCCTTTTATTATTTTTAGTTTGCTAGGGTTCCAGCTGAAAATCAGTTGCTGTGGCCTGGAGTCGCAGCAGTATACTGAGCTGGATGGCCCTTTCAGTATCGATCGAGACCATCTAGTGTTAAGTCCTTTAATGTACTACATAATCTGTTTTGATTGGTACTGAATAAAATATTTTCTATTCTATTCTATTCTATATTCATGTACTCATGATAACAAACAACTTTTACTATGGGGTCAAGTTAAAAATCGTAATAAAAAAAATGCCTACCTGTACTATCAGCTGATGCATTTTGTATGGGGAGTTAAAAATTTTTTGGAATGATTTCTACCTTGGTCCCATAGTAAAAGTTGTTTGTTATCACGAGTGCGTGCATATCCTTTTCTATCGTTCACTAATTTAAAGTCACCCTATATAATATCTACTTACATTTTTATTTGACTTTATGTTAGGTTTATGCTGGGTTAGGTTTCATTAAAAAGTTCTGAAAAATGATTTTCATCACTCTGCCCAATAGGTAATAGGCATTATGTATAATGCCCAGGCAATTTGATTAATTGCATACTTACTATCACATTGCCCTCTTATAGGTCTACAAAAATCCGGGACGTGACCGGGCCGTGGCCTGTCAGGAGGGAAAAATACGTCGTCATGACAACGTGTGTGAACGAATCCATAGAAAATTTATGGAATGACATTTTTTCCCTGACACGCCCCGGACACGTTGTCATGACGACATATTGTTTTCCCTCCTGACAGGCCACGGCCCGGACACGTCCCGGACACGGCCCGGATCTGTGTAGATAGACCATAATGCCCAATTTATCACTTGGTCCATAACATATTATATTTTAGAGTTTACTAAACTGATAATGTTATTTATATTTATTTATTTATTATGTTTTGTTTAGATAAATCGGCCATTATGAACCAGAACACAAACCGACCATTATTTGGGTCACACTCTGACACTAGTACAATCAATTTGAAACATATGGTAAGAATTGCATGATTTTTCAAAGAATTCTGTATTGTTTCTTGATAAATCTCGTTACAGTTTTTGTTTGTCTATTGTCCCTTGATAAAAGTTGTGAAAATCTTTGTTTTCGTATGTGTTTTCATGGTTTTTAATCATGTTCTGTTGCGTTTTGTTATTTGATATGATTAATGTGTACGGTTAAGCTAGAAAAAGCCAGTTTTTTTTTTTTTGTGTTACAAATTAAGTTTCATTAATCTGATTTGTGGTTTTTGCGTGAAAGAGTTAACTAACATCCTCACATACCGCATATGTAATAGGAGTAGGTAGGAAGTAGAATGAAATATTTTACATAATTTTTATTTACTTAATTATTTAGGTATTTATTTATTAAGGTTTGCCAACAGATTTACAACTTGGTTAAACCTCTAGTACAAAATACATGATCATTTAGAGATGTAGACCCAATTACAGGCAAACACAGCATGCCTTATACATAATGCGAGTAGGCGCTCTGTATTAATTAATTACAATTAAAATAAACTTAAACTCAAACTCGTATATTTGAGTTTGAGTGAGTTTTTGAGTGATATACCTATTTACAATATTTTTAGTTGTGGGTCGGCAGAGTGTCAATGTCATTTTTGACAGATTTGGCCGCAGTCAGTGTAAGCCATTGTTTAGCAGAATATCAAATGTGTCAAAAAATGCCGTTGACACTCGACTAGACTCTGAGGCTATTTTAAATTAGCAGACTTGAGGGCCTGTTTTTGTTGTTGTTGTTTCAGCAACAACCATAACAACCAACAACTCTTGTTCTAGCAAGAAACCTGATAAAATACGAGTAAATTAAAGTATTTCTTGCTAGGTTCTTCTCTGGGGAAAACTGCACTCTTGCGAATCTAGCATTCTTGTTTTTCTTTATCAGCCCATATATGTCCCCACTACAGACACACGAGCCTACTCTCATACAGAGAGTGATTAGACCTTAATCCACCACGCTGGCCAAGTGCGGGTTGGCGGATTTCACATACACCTTCGAATTTCTCTGGTGTATGCAGGTTTCCTCACGATGTTTTTCTTCACCGTTAGCAAGTGGTAATCGAATAAATTGATCCGTACATGAGAAATAAACTCATAGGTACGTGCCCGTGCCAGGATTCGAACCCGCGCCCTTGGAATGCGAGGCAAGCTGGGCTACCACCGCTTCTATCATCTGGCATTAACTTTAAAAAATGAACCATCCTAAGTGTTGTCAAAACCTACAGGATTAAATGATTTTTCATTTCATTTTATATTAACAATCACGAAGTTAACTTCACAGATATAAACTAACAAAACACAGTTAAGTATTTGAAACTATCATAATATTGTGTTTGTGGACAGTTCGTGTGTATGATTTATCAACGCGTGTCGTTTTCATTACCAGATGCGCTTGCGTCGGTCAATTAAATATGGCCGCTGTAGGGCTGGGAAAAATAATGTGTACTTCTTATAGTGACTTTAAATTAGTGAACAATAGAAAAGGATATGCATGTACTCGTGATAACAAACAACTTTTACTATGGGACCAAGTTCGAAATCATTCAAAAATTGGAGAGTTCAAATCCCCATACAAAATGCACCAGCTATTAGTATGAATGGATGAGCAACTTTTTTCATGATTTGACGAACTTGGTCCCATAGTAAAAGTTGTTTGTTATCACGAGTGTATGCATATCTTTTTTTTATCGTTCACTAATTTAAAGTCACCATTATGCCTCCCTATTCAGTTTTAGTTACTCTTCTTGTCATTAAGTACTCTTTTATTGTCCCCACTACAGGGCCACGAGCCTACACTCTCATACGAGAATGGTGAGGCAGTACAGGGAAGGACAAAATACTCCCATAAGAGGTTATGGGATAGGTATAAAGAATGTACATCGATCTTTGTAAAGCAATCGTCTAATTCCGACTTCGTATAGCGATATCTGTGTCGTACACACCATGACGTTTGTTTTGTCAGTCGCGGTTCAAATGCGAGAGATGGAAGACTTTCATAATTAAGTAAAAAAAAATGCCTATGTCTTATTATGTGCAAGCTACAATATTATGAAGTCTTATTAAAATCTATTCTGTTGTTTTTGTGTAAAAGAGCAGTCCTAAAGGTCTATCTACACGGATCCGGGCCGTGCCTGGGACGTGACCGGGCCGTGGCCTGTCTGGAGGGAAAAAAATACGTCGTCATGACAACGTGTGTGAACGAATCTATAGAAAATGTATGGAATGATATTTTTTCCCTGACACGTCCCGGACACGGCCCGGATGTGTATAGATAGACCATTAATATGCTGACACCATCAATCGGCACAAACATTGACATTTATAACATTAGTAGGATTTAGCCATAACAAAACACAATATCCTGTAATTAACAATAAATTATAAATAAACAGTTATTTTTCCCTATTATTTGAATTATGTTCACACATTGATGTTAATTGAAATGTAACAGGGCTGTACTCAGTGTCTGTGGCCCTGTTTTTTATAATACTCTTAGCGGCCTCTCATTTATCGTCATATCTTGAGAAACTAGCATAGTATCTTAAGATAATGTAGCCTATATTATGTTGTGGAAATAAACAATACAGGATAATTTGTCGAATTCTTATAAAATTAATGTTTAATTACATAAATTGCCATGAAGCGAAAGAAATGCGTTTCGATAGCAAGTGGAGGAAAGTGGTCTCTGCCTACCCCGATATGTATGGATGTATGTAAATTGACATTAACAAAACTTGCTAATTTCTAACCTACAATAATTTAAGGTTATACTATCCAAACATAACGGGGTCCACAAAAAATACCTCAGTAAGGCCTCAATTCCACCTTAAGGCCCAATCTGCCTTGACCATTGACGTCAACTATAAACAACGGCTGTCACATCTTAATAGTAGCTTATTGATGTTTTGATTAGTATTTATTAACTGCCAGGGACGAATCAAGGTTGCTATTATTACTCGTGGATCGTTGATCGACTTGGAAGATACCTAATTGTTTATTAAGTAGTTGAAATTTCCTTATCAGCTCTTTTAACGTCCCCACTACAGACGAGCCTACTCTCATACGAGAGTGATAAGGTCGTAATCCACCACGCTGGCCCAAAGGTTGGCGGATTTCACATACACCTTCGAATTTCTTCTCTAGTGTATGCAGGTTTCTTCATATTTTCCTTCACCGTTAGCGAGTGGTAATCGAATATTCAATCA
Organism: Anarsia innoxiella; assembly: GCA_947563765.1. Taxonomy (NCBI): domain Eukaryota; kingdom Metazoa; phylum Arthropoda; class Insecta; order Lepidoptera; family Gelechiidae; genus Anarsia; species Anarsia innoxiella. The sequence continues at coordinate 897,963 of OX387420.1, forward strand.
GTACATGAGAAATAAATCTCAGAGGTACAGGATCGAAACCGCGTCTCCAAGATTGGAGGCGGGCGTTCTACAAACTAGGCTACCGCTCACTTATTCTGATATATAACTTACAATATTGCTAAGTTTTATCAAAACCTGTTCAGTAGTTTTTGCGTGAAAGAGTAACAAATATCTTTACATCCATCGGCACAAACATTGACATTTATAATATTAGTAGAGACAATAATAGTTAATTTATTCAGTGGTTAACCTTGTTTTACTGTTGTGATACCTTCTTAAGGTTAACTTAGTTATTGTAACAGGAAAATTGTTGTCTACGTGTTATTTAGGCCTTAAAGCCGGCGCACACCTGACGGAGCGCAGCGCAGAGCATTTTTGATTGTCATATTATTATCAACATTGTTCTATTCAAAATCAGTTGATACAGCATTAGCATTTAGTCGCTTCGATGCTCATTTGTTGTGTTAACTGATTTCGAATTGTATTCTAATGTGAACAATGTCGATAATAAGTAATCATCATTATCATAAATTTTAAGAGCGTCGCTCTTGTCGGTGGAGTCTGATAATAATATGATAATCAAAAATGCTCTGCGCTGCGTTCCGTCAGGTGTACGCCGGCCCTTACGAAGTACAAAGCTTGTACCATTATTAAACATAATGTTTGTATTATTGTGTGAATTAACTTACTAACTTACCTTGTCATTTAATATGCAATTTATTTATTTATTGTAGAACCAACAGCTTACGAAAGCTTACAATTCAATTCAATAAAGTTTTATTCATAGGTAACCCAAAATTACACTTAAATCAGTCAGAAATATAAAAACAAAAATATAACAGGTACTTAAGTAGCATAAGTTTGTATTATATTTGTTAGTACAGTACAGTACAGCTGGGATTACGTTCATGAAGGATATTTTGGAACCATTTGCAAACTCTTTGCTGCTAAAATGCAAGAACTGGCATGTTTCTAACTGGTTGTCAAGTTGGCGCTTTCATATTTGAAGAGGCTGTCATGTATGGTGGATTCTGTTTGATTATTGATTTGAAGAGATATCGGAAGACATCACGTTCACCTTGTTATTTTCTAACGTGATTGCAAACTACACAATAAAGCCAGTTTGTTCAGTACACGCCCACTGTCTTATTTTAACTAAAAGCTTAAACGCCACTTCTGATGACTCGTCTCGTCGACAGATATTTATTTGTATTTATTTAAGATAAAGTCATGTATATTTATTTATTGTGTTGTACATTATGTAAATAAAGAAACAAGTTAACAAAAGCAAAATCAAATTAACTGACTGAAGCTACGCTGTCTTCGGAAGGCAGATTCCCCAGAGAAGAAGTCAGCAAGAAACTCTAGAGGTTGCTGTTTTTAAAAATATTGTTTACAATCATTAGTTTAAAAAAGAACAACTTAAATATTATGATCGTGTGTACAAAGAAGAAGTTACATTCTTGTACGAATTTTATAGATAATTAGGCATTTTGTATTTTTTGTATAGAGCCTGAACAAAAACATAAGGCTATATTTTGGTGTTAGCCATTGAATAAAAAGAATATGTGATATGACTTTATAAATGATAGTAAAAAAACTGAGATAGGTCACGTGACTGTCGGGGCTGGGTATTTGTTCTATGGACCTTGACTGTTCTTCTTTAATCGTTTTTTTTTCCTTTGACGAATATGAACTGGGGCTCAAGTCTGCTAATTTAAAATAGCCTCAGTTGCGTGTCGGCAGTCAATGGCATTTTTTGACACATTTGGTATTCTGCTAAACAATGGCTTTGCGACGAAATGTGTCAGAAAAAGCCATTGGCACTCTGCCGACATACAACTGAGGCTATTTTAAATTCGCAGACTCCCCAAGTCTGCTAGGTTAGCCTAGGGTAGCCTGGTTTTTAACATTTTTGTCAATGACAGTGTCGATTTTATGTGTTATGAACTTTTGATACTAGGTATCAAATAATAAATATACCTATATTAGAAACATGCTGTACCTTTTGTATAACTTCTCTTTTATTCTGTCTCTATGTACTGTCTTCTTACAATAAACTGTTAGTAATAATAAAGAATAATATAACTCCTCATCTTCTTCTTCAGGTAACAGACCTATTTACCCAAATGCGTGAACCCTCCCCGGGCGCAGCCAGCCCGAGAGGTTCTGCTGCGTCACTCCCAGGGTCCGTCACGAGGAACGCCGGTTTCCAGCAGTCAGGCAGCTCTGAGCATCTACCGTGGCAGCAGCCGGCCGTGCCCAACCAGTGCAGTACTAATCTGTAAGTTGGTTTTTTTATAACTTCTTAAATACTCAAAGAGCATCCAACCTAATTGGTATAGTAAAAATTTTCGGTATCAATTACACTCAACATTCGTATTCGAGCAAGTATGGAGAAAAGAAAGTTGGCGGCCACTGATGAAACTTACGTCAATCGATGTACTAGCCCGAATATGTTGAGTGTTGAGTGTAATTGATACCGAAAATTTTACTATACAAGGCTCCATACAAATATGTTCGATGCCATTTTTATTGCACGCCATATGTTTACAATGGGTCTTATACGGTAAGGATAGTGCTCACTATGGACCCTAATCAGGGCTTGGTAATGTAGCGCAGCTTTCTTTTTTTATTTACTTTCTGTTTTTTTACTGCTAAGACCGAAAGGAATGGCGAAGGAGGAAGGACACAAATGGCTAGATTAGATTTGATTAAGAGTAAACCGATGTGTCTTAATGATGAGACTGATGTGTAGGATGGAGTGAAAGAGGTGTGTTTGTATCGTAGCAAGTGGAGGGAAGTCTCTGTCTACCCCGATGGTAGAGAGGCGTGAGACAGAGACTCCCTTCCACTTGCTACGATACAAACACGCTTCTTTCACTTTATCCACATTCAGCAGTCTCCTCATACATGCACGTCGGTATAATGTACCTACTTGATTTTGCCAATAGATCGCAAAACATAGTTAATGACATAGAATATAGCAATTAACAAAAGTATTGTCAATTTATGTAAACAACTTTTAGCACAAAAACAATTACATTGTCATTATAATATTCACACTACACAAGGTCAAGTCATAACAAAGATTACGTTATTATCTACTGAAATAAATACCTCCCATACATAAACGTTGAAACACACCGGATGCGTATGTGTAACGTAGACGTAAGCACGGCGTAGCCACGCGCGTAGTTACGGTGTAACCCGATGTGACACCGGGCTACGCGTCACGTCGACGTGTACGTCTACGTTACGCAAGCGGTGACAGTTCCATACAACAACTCAGAGGTACGCATACGTCTACGCATACGCAACGCATACGCATTCGGTGTGTTTTGGCCTTAAGTACATAGAAGTAGACTAAATATATCTTGACTTCCTGAAATAGGTGAAGCGTTTTGGAATATTTCCAAAGTGGAAGGAAACTAATTTCATTAGATACAGTTTAAGGCCAATGTGAAGAATCTTTCGTCCATCGACCGTCTTTTCTCCTAGCTAGGAGAAAAGACGATGGACGATGAACGAAAGCAGTCACAGAGTGGTGGCCGAGACAGGGACGTCGATCAGTGGGCCGACCACCCGCTCGCTGGGCAGATGACATCGTCAGATCAACAGGGCCGCTATGGGTTAGACTGGCACAGGACCGTAGTGAATGGCGCGAAAAAAGGGAGGCCTATACCCAGCAGTGGGGAGAAACGAGCTGATTTGATTGATTGATTGATTGAAGTATCTATCCTTCTTATCCTAATAATATTATAAATGTCAATGTTTGTGCCGAAGTGAGGATGTTTGTTTTCTCTTTCACACAAAAACCTTGCCCAATTTACAATATTCTTAGTTGCTTTGAGTATACAGGGTGTAACAGAAAGGGGGTATAATGCGGAACACAGCGATAGTCCTCATGAAACTGAACAACTTTCCCCAAAGAACATGGGTCGTAATTCGAAATAAAAAATTCGCCTCCCCATACAAAATGCCCGGTTAGCTGATAGAGTCAGTATGGGCGATCAAAAAATTTTTTTCGAATTAAGACCCATGTTTCTTGGGGAAAGCTGTTCAGTTTCATGAAAACTATTGCTGTGTATCGGCATTATACCCCTTTTCTGTTACACCCTGTAGAATATATAAGGAGGTACCATACCGTCTGGATCTGCGTGCCTGGTCTGGTGCAAAATTGCTACCTTTTTGTATGGAATTTCTTACCGTTTGACATGACAGGTCATCTACCAAGAAAACTAAGGAAAACTTGCGTCAACCTTGGCACGCTGTCTGAACTCATTTGTATATGAAAAAAAAAATGTGGCATATCCTTTATATATTCTTTGCAGTTGTTGTGTGTCGGCAGAGAGTCAATGAGAGTGTCAATGTCATTTTTTTAAACATTAAGTTACAATAGGCCTGACGACAAAAAAAATGTTTTAGGCCCATCACATAGTTTATTTTTAAATATTCGACACGTATTTTTTCTTTTTTCTCTTAAACTAAAAATTACAAAGATACACTGGGTTAAAGTTGCTCGTGACGTCACGCTTACGTACGATTTTTACGTAGGAGTGACGCCAAAACCTCCCACTCCATAACTTTGATGCTCTGTATCTTTGTATTTATTTATGTATTTGATCAGGTAAAAAATGTGTTTTAAATAGTTTTTAATAGCCTAAAAGACGGACTAATTATTTTTTGAATTTTTGAATGTAGTCATCATCCCTATTTAGTGTAAGCCATTGTTTAGCAGAATACCACAATTGTGGCTATTTTAAATTAGCAGACTTAGGCCCCTGATTTTAATAAAACTTGACAATATTATAGCTTATACATCAGAATAACAAATAGGCTATAATATTAAAAGATATTGTAATAAGTTTTCCAAGATATGGCGATATACTGAGTGTAACAGAAAGGGGGTATAACGCCGAAACACAGCGACAGTCCTCATGAAACTGAACAACTTCTCCAAGGAACATAGGTCGTAACTCGAAAAAAATTTTTGGATCGCCCACACTTACTCCATCAGCTGATCGGACATTTTGTATGAGGAGGCGAATTTTTTTTTTTCGAGTTAGGACCCATGTTCCTTGGGGAAAGTTGTTAAGTTTCATGAGGACTATCGCTGTGTTTCGGCTTTATACCCCCTTTGTGTTACACCCTGTATACGTACGTAAGAAGTGTTGGCCGGAACTTTTATGCATAATATTTTTCTAAACAAGATTCCAAGGCGATCCGCGGTTAAACTGCTTTATAATTATAAATAGATAGGTTTGTGGAGTTGTAGAGTTAGATTTTAAAAGAAAAACGGTTACTCTATGGTGTTTTTTTTGTTTATTATTTACCTGCGATTCCGTACGGTCAGCATCATAAGTCGATGAACACATTCAGATTTTCAAAAGTAAAATACACCATTATTAGACGAAAATCACTTAGCAAAGAGGTAAATGAACATCCAATAAGGTTCAAAATAAGGGATAAGTAAGGTTTTATGTCTAATAGTGGTGTTTATTACTTTTGAAAATCTGAATGTGTTAATCGACTTATGATGCTGACTGTATATCATATTTTGTAAAACTTACAAAAAAAAGGACAGTTAGCGTATTAGGTAGTGAGTCTGCCTCATACGCACGGGTCGCGGGTTCGATCCCCGCCGGTTAACAAACATTTGTGTGATGAGCATAAATGTTTGTTCCGTGTCTGGGTGTTATAATATATCTATGTATGTTTATCAGTCCCTGATACCCATAGTACAGGATTTGCCTAGTTTGCATCAGGTGACCGTGTGTGAAATGTCCCCCAATATTTATATTTATTCACTTACAATATCTTAAACAAATATAGCTTAAATTGTTATGTGTAAGCAACAATATTGCAAAGTTTCATTAAAATTTGTTCAGTAGTTTTTGTGTGAAAGGGTAACAAACCTCCTCACATCCATCTATTAGCTTAAACCTTTTTTTTTCATATACAAATGAGTTTATGACTGCGCGCCAAGGTTGGCGCAAGTTTTTCATAGTTTTCTTGGTAGATGACCTGTCAAAGTCAAACGATAAGAAATTCCATACAAAAAGGTAGCCATTTTAGGCCAGAACCAGGAACGCAGATCCAGACGGATGGCACCTTCTTATATATTCTATACTCAAAGGCATTGACATTTTTAATATTGAAGTAAGATTGGGGATTGACCACGTGCATGTATGAGGTGACTGATGAATGTGGATGAAGTGAAGGAAGTATGGACACAAAGACAAAACTATTTTTTGTCTATTGTAAACAAAAAGCGGTTTTGTCTCTGGGACACAGCACTTCTATACTCTATATAACAAAAATTTCAGTTCGCCACAAATTTGCCGCTCACTCAGTCGGCCGCTAACAGTTTGCCTACTGAGGACGCAGCCTTAATATGTGTAATTGTTTGTTTCAGTGCCAGCGAGCCTCAACCAGGCTTAGTCCGCTCAATCAGCAATGCATCAGCACTTACCTCCCTTTGTGCCGATCTCTCACCTTCGGATTCACATTTTTTTGAGGTAAGACACACTACTTTGCCATCGGGGTAGGCAGAGACTACCTACATTGAGAAAATATTCTAATTCACATTTTTCTGGAGTGAAAAAGAGGAAGACCACTTCCCTCTATTGAGAAAATCTTCTGATTCATATTTCTTTGAGGTAAGGAAGAGAAAATTCATACATACACAATTTTCTTATCGGGATAGGCAGAGACCACCTCCCTCATTTAAATACTTCTTCTGATTCACATTTCTTTGAGGTAAGAAGGAGAAAAAAGATTTATTAATTATTATTATGATAGCTTTTGAAAAACATTGATAATTCAAGAAAATATAAAGGACCGAAATTGCTGCCTTGTGGTAGACACTTAATGAAATAAAGCTATACATACTTAATATTTCGGCACCTAGTGACAGGTATCCTAGTTGGTAGAACGCCCGCCTCCAATCTTGGAGACGCGGTTTCGATCTAATCTGTACCTCTGAGATTTACTTCTCATGTACGGATTGAATATTCGATTACCACTCGCTAACGGTGAAGGAAAATATGAAGAAACCTGCATACACTAGAGAAGAAATTCGAAGGTGTTTGCATTTGGGCAGCGTGGTGGATTACGTCCTAATCACTCTCGTATGAGAGTAGGCTCGTGTGTTTGTAGTGAGGACGTTAAAAAGGCTGATAATCATGTCTATTTCGGCATAACAACTGAGCTTCTAGTTTTACAAAAAAAATACTTTCTTTTCACAGGTGCTATACATCGGAAAAGTCCGCATATCACAGAGGAAGGTGCCAGAATCTCTAATAGATGACGCGTTAAATAAATTCGCTCAGCATGAAGCTGAGAAAGCTTTAAAACAACGGCGGCATAGTTTCTTGTCTTCTGCTGGGGTATGTATTGTTTATAATATCATATGATGCATGATTTATAATTATCTATCTACACACATCCGGGCCGTGTCAGGGAAAAAATATCATTCCATACATTTTCTATGGATTCGTTCACACACGTTGCCATAACGACGTATGTTTTTCCCTCCTGACGGGCCACGGCCCGGATGTATATAGATTAACCCTAATGGGTTGTCCTTTTTATTAATGCCCAGTTAATCATGTTGCCCGTAACTTAAAGGTATATTTTCAAAACTAACACTAGTTTCGCAAAAACTTGGAATTAAAAATGTTTTATTCAAATTGGTACACTTGTATGTACTCTTTTTGAGGTATTTTTTTGATCTAAAACTACTACCGTTTCACTACCTGTATACCTGAGAGAAAGAAACGGCAAGAAACCTAACGGCACAAAGCCCTATGTTCAAGTTATCCTTCTAATATTACTTATAAAAATATCAATGTTTGTATCTATGAATGGATGGATATGTTGATGTCTGTTAGAGCACACCCACACTGACCGAGCATTCGCCTCGCGAGGCAGCCGCGCATGCGCGTTCGCGTGCCAGACTCATCTGACAGCGCACGCCTCAGCCCTAAGCGCCGTTCGGGCGCATGATGGCTCGCCCGCTCGGCCGTTTGGGCGAGCCATCATGCGCCCGAACGGCCCTGAACACGTCCACACTGACCGAGCATCTGGCTCGCGAGCCTGCCGCGCGAGCCCATGCGCTATATCTGGACGCAGCTTTAATCTTTCACGCAAAAACTACCGAACTGCTAGCTTAGCATGGCACTCCATGATAAGACGTTGTCATGCGTTTGTCACGCTTACGTCTCTGTCTATACTTTTAAATGTGATAAGGACAGCATACGTGAGATAATTGTCGCGGCACGCCGCCGTGCTAAGCCCCCTGATTTCATTAAGGCTTTGCAATATTGTAGCTTGCTCATCAGAATAACAATAGAAGATATTGCAAAAATTGCCCAAAATTGGACGATAAATACAGCAACATATAGTTTTTTCACAAATAATAACGCATTCTTTCAATATTTACAGACATCAATATACAGTGGGGATTCCAATGAAAACCTAAACGAGAAAGAAGACAAAAGTTCACCAACAAACACGAAACTTGAACCTGATAAAGTAAATACTAAAACCATAGACAATGTTAAAAAAGGAGATAACTTCGATAAAGAATTTGATCTATTTACAAAAGAACGTATGAAGAAACCACAGACGCCTTTGGAACCTAATGTTTTAATTATTAATGTCTCACCGAAGAATAATTTGGGTAAGTTTTCACAAAAGTATAAGGCCGTGGCCCCAGTAGGCAAACTGTTAGCGGCTGACTAGTTTGCGGCGTATCGATTTAGTACGCCCTTCCATATATTTGAAATGTAGTGTCCACAGTCAGCTAGTTTTCGCTCACTGTACGCAGTTTGCAGCGTTACGCGCGCTGACTATCTCAGACAGCGGCCGACTCCCTGATCCACTGATTTCATTGATTTGAGTTTGCAGCTAACTGAAACAGTTCGCAACAAATTTGCGGCTCTCTCAGTCGGCCGCTAACAGTTTGCCTACTGGGGCCACGGCCTTAAGTAGCTTTAAGTTAGTTTAAATAATGTAAGTAGTTTAAGTCTTAAGTAAGCTAGCTTAGTGCCTATTATTATGTTTTATTGCCCCCATTGTAAATATTTCTTTGAATAAATTACAAATGAAATATTCTGAAAAAAATCTTTTAATTTTAGGTACAGTGAACGAAGACGAAGAGAAACATGAAGAAATACGTTCAGTTATTTCCGAAACAGCTTCTTCCATCACACAATTCTGTCAACAAAGCTTACTTGCTGATAGAGATTTAGAAATAAGGGAAAACAATCCATTCTCTAATGCAAATAACTCTTTGGATAACAACAAAAATAATATCCAAAATGATAGCAAAAAGACGGACACTAAAAAGATTGAATTTAATAACAAAAAGTTTGAATCTACCATAGACAAAAACAACAGCGATTCTGATGTCAATAAATTTGACAGCAAAAAGACGGAAGTCAAGAAGATCGAAATAGACAGCGCTAAGTTCGAATCTGCCGAGAAAAACAACAGTGACCCGCTATTCAAAATACCGATAGATATCGTCAAAAAAGATTCTAAAGACAAAATTGTTAAAGAGCAAGTAGAGAAAATAAAATTTGAGGAGTTAAATAGGAAGCCAATAAATAAACTAATGGAAGCAGATAGAAGAGATTCCCCTTTGCCTGAAAATAAGCCGTTTTTAAGAGACCGGTCTGCGTCTATCGGGTCTTTGACTTTGAAGACACCTATTCAGCAGCTAATCGGTGAACAGAATAGGACTATGCTGTTTCAGGTACCTATAACCTTTCTTTTTACATTCGCAGAAATCAAAGACAACGCTTGACAAAACAAGACTAGAGAAGACATACAAGAGGGACACCAGGGGCCCAAGTCTGCAAATTTAAAATAGCTTCAGTTGTGTGTCGGCAGTGTCAATGGCATTTTTTGACGCATTTTGTATTCTGCTAAACAATAGCTTACACTGCTTGCGACCAAATGTATCAAAAAATTACATGGACACTCTGCCGACATACAACTGATAATATTCTTGGACTGCAGTCTTGGACTCCTGGATAAAGAACAAGGAGGTATGCTTTTGCCCAGTTGTGGGACGTGTCGAGACTGACTGAAGTAAATGTATGTGTATCTAACAGTTGGACTTAACATAATGCAATTTTTTTAATCCCTATTTTCCAGGTCGGCCGTTCAGAACTGCGACTTATTAGTCCAGATAGAAAGCAGATATTGCTTCATCGCGCTTTTAAAGATGTCGCTAGCTGTGTGCTTGGTCGGATCAATAAGTAAGTAAATAATCATACTTACTTACATACATATCCGTCACGCCTCTTTCCAATGGGGTATGCAGAAACTACCTTCCACTTTATCATTATGTCAGCTTATGGACGTCCACTGCTAGACAAAAGCCTCCCCCAAGGATCTCCACGATGACCGGTCTTGCGCTGCCCACATCCAACGGTTTCCAGCGACTTTAACCAAGTCGTCAGTCCACCTTGTTCCACTTGCTACGATCGAAAAACAATTCTTTCGCTTCATCCACATTCATCATGTCAATTTAGGTACTCCTGATTTGGCCTTTCTTTAACAAATCCCCGATTTGAACGAGATACGTTCGTCTTGGCCTTCCTCTCCCACATTTCCTTCCACTCTAATTATATCTTTAATTTCCTGAATTGCTACTTGAATTAATTAATATCGTAGCAAGTGGAAGGGAGTCTGTCTACCTCGATGGGGAATTTACTTATATACGTAGCTCGGGAAAAACTTCGATACCGCGTTTCAGGTTTTGTATGCGAATCTACTTTGAATGAAGCGATGATGTTTGTATCGTAGCAAGTGGAAGGGAGTCTCTGTCTACCTCGATGGGGAATTTACTTATATACGCAGCTCGGGAAAAACTTCGATACCGCGTTTCAGGTTTTGTATGCGAATCTACTTTGAATGAAGCGATGATGTTTGTATCGTAGCAAATGGAAGGGAGTCTCTGTCTACCTCGAAGGGGTAGAGATGTGGTAGATATTACGTACCTTCCATCATCATCATTATGTTTAAGAGCGTCTCTCTTGTCGGTGTAGTCTATATATACCACTCTGCTCTAATCTCCGTCCGTTTCAGCACCTGATACGACACTACTTCTAATCCCTCTTTCACTTTATCTATGTAAGTCCTTCGTGGTCTCCCTCTGTTCCGTTTTCCTTTTACTTTACTACTACTTAGAAACCATAATTTCTTTTATATTTTCCAGAGACCATTTCGGCTTCGTGTGCCGGGAGACCGTGAACGAATCGTACGCTTGCTACGTGTTCAAATGCGAGAGTGATTCTGTTGCATTGGAAGTTATAAATGGTAAGATATATTAAAACATTTTTTATTAGCCTGTTTCGTCCCACTGCTGGGCAAAAGCTTCTCCCATGCTTCTCCATAGATTCCTGTCAGTGGCTACTTCTCACATCTTCCCTGAATGTGCTTGATCACGCCATCGTTTCTTCGGCCTACCTCGGCGACGTTGTCCGTCATCTGGCACCCATTCTGTAGCTATTTTCACCAAACGCTTCGTTTGCATGAGACTTACATGGCCAGCCCAGTCGTATTTATTACAATGTCATAGAATAATGGGAATGATGACAAAAAATTTTTTTTTAGTCCATCACATAGATTATTTTAAAATATTCGACACGTAGTTTTTCTCTTTTCTCTTAAGCTAAAAATGACACAGTTAAACTGGGTTAAAGTTGCTCATGACGTCACGCCTTAGTACGATTTTTACGTAGAAGTGACGTCAATTCCCCCACTCCGTAACTTTGATGCTCAGTATCTTTGTATTTATTTATGCATTTGATCAGGTAAAAAACGTGTTTTATATATTTTTAATAGCCTAAAAGATGGACTAATTATTTTTTGAATTTTCGAATTAGTCATCATGCCTAATTCCACTGCCGCAGTAAACAAAATCTTAGTTTGCGGCTATTGTGTAAAACCTTTATTACCTACCTACAGTAAAATAAGTAAATACTCATTTATTTCCAGTTCAAAAATAATTAAAAAAAAACATTTATTTTTAATCTGTCTTTTTTCTCACCAGCAATAAAACAAGCATTTGTGGCGCATGCAGAGATCCTGAAGAAATCCAGGGAAAAATCACCAAATATGACATGCGAACATTGTCCAATGTTGTGGTACCATAGACTATGTCATGATGTTGAAGGTTAGTGATTGGGACAACTTTATCTTTTCAAATGAGTAATCATAAGACTTTGGTGTGTAGAAACACTATTAGATTAAAAACATTAACCATTTGGTAGAACGCCCGTCTCCAATCTTGGAGACGCGGTTTCGGTCTAACCTATACCTCTGAGATTTATTTCTCATGTACAGATTGAATATTTGATTACCACTCGCTAACAGTGAAGGAAAATATGAAGAAACCTGCATACACTAGAGAAGAAATTCGAAGGTGTATGTGAAATCCGCCAACCAATGGACCAGCGTGGTGGATTACGACCTAATCACTCTCGTATGAGAGTAGGCTCGTGTGTCTGTAGTGGGGACGTTAAAAGGGCTGATGATGAATATATTTTCAGGTATGAACGAAAAGAAAAGCCACGCGTTCATTCTAAGAAGGATCGAGCAATTGCCAGAAGATGAACAGGACTTGATCATCATGAAGTATCAAGGAGGAACTAACCATATGTATGAGGTAAGTTCATTTAGGACATAGGTTCGATTACCATCATCATCATTATTATAATCATCGTCACTATCTTCATCATCATCATCATTATCATCACCATCACCATCATCATTAACATAATCATCATTATCATCGTCATCACTATAAAAACCGTCATCATCATCATCATCATCAGCACTATAATCAGCATCATAATCATTATTAACATCTACACAACCATCATTATCATCATCGTCATTACTATCATCATTATCACTGTCATCACCGTCATCATCATCATCATCATCATCACCGTCATTATCTCAGCCTACAACTGCCCACTGCTGAGCAATGTTGGTAGGAGAAGGCTAAGAACGTATCTCGATCAAATCGGGGATGTAAAGAAAGGCCAAGTATGAGGACACTGATGAATGTGAATGAAGTGGAAGAAGTGTGTTTGTATCATAGCAAGTGGAGGGGAGTCTCTGTTTATCGCGATTGGAAAGAGGCGTGACAGATATATGTATGTACAGTGCTACAAGGATCTTTTGGCACGTGGTGGAAATCGGAACTAACGATATCATCTTGTAAATTGTCATTATTTTGAGTTATTTATTCACCACCCGCGCCCTCCTGACAATGTCACTCAAGTGCCAATAGATCCTTGTAGCACTGTTAATATGAATTTGATATTTTTTTCCAGGTTTCTGAACACAACGCCTTCCTAATGATGCTTCTAAGAGCGCATTGTGAGGCGAAACAGCAGAGACATGTCCACGACACTGCAGAAAACAGGTGAATATAATCCGCCAACCAATGGACCAGCGTGGTGGTTTACAGCCTAATCACTCTCGTATGAGAGTAGGCTCGTGTGTCTGTAGTGGGGACGTTAAAAGAGCTGTCAATAATGATGTTATTTTAAGATATCATGATAAATAAGATCTGTAAACCAAGATATGACGATAAGCCAAAAGACCTCGCGGCAGACCACGAAAAAGGTGGCGAGATGAGCTGGATGTCTGCTCAGAGGCGGACCAGGATAGGGAATCATGGAAGAAGAGGAGAGAGGCCTTTACCCAGCAGTGGGACATTAATGACTAGATAAGATGACGATAAAAACGTTATTGAAGTAATATAATACTCATAATGCCAACGTGTTTCTTCTTTTAATGACAATAGGGCATGGTGTGTAAATGCTCTTGCTCCACACGATCATAATATATAAGTTGTTCTTTTGTAAACAAATGATTGTAAACAATATTTTTAAAAAGAGCAACCTCTAGAGTTTCTTGCTGGCTTCTTCTCTGGGGAATCTGCCTTCCGAAGTCTGCGTAGCTTCCCTTTCCTTTAATGTTTTTCTTTTTTTTTTGGTTCTTTAAATTCATTATTATGTTTTTTTTTTTAATTTTTTACTTCGTGACGAATTCAAGTGTAAATTTAATGTTACCTACGAATAAATTATTTTTTAATTTTCTTCCCAGATCGGAATTCCTAAACCAATACCTAGGTGGCAGCACAATCTTTATGAAAGCGAAGAGATCTTTGTCGAGCGGTTTCGATCATTTACTGAAAAGAAGAGCTAGCAGAGATGAAAACTTTACTCATATGAAAAAGGTATGTGAACAAAACCGACGTGCATGTATGAGGAGACTGATGAATGTGGATGAAGTGAAAGAGGTGTGTTTGTATCGTAGCAAGAGGGAAGTGGTATATGTATTAGACGAGTAGACAGATGGATAGATGGACGGATAGACGGACGGATGGATAGACGGACGGACAGATGGACGGATGGATAGACGGACGGACAGATGGACGGATGGATAGACGGACGGACAGATGGACGGAAGTGATAGTCGGACAGATAGTCGGACGGATAGTCGGACGGATAGTCGGACGGATAGTCGGACGGATAGTCGGACGGATAGTCGGACGGATAGATGAACGGATAGACGGAGAGATAGACGGACTGATAGACGGATGGATTGAAGGACAGACAGGTAGATAGACTGGCAGACAGACGGATGGACAGATAGACGGACGGATAGTGGGACGGTTAGTCGCACGGATAGACTAACGGATAGACAGACAGACGGACAGTCAAGCCTTAATATTAAAGTCCCGTTTTCACCCTTTGGGTACAGGACCCTAAAAATTAGAAAATCTGCCTTATCCACAGGATGCATCTCCATCTCCTATCGCCCAGGATCCGTCTCCGGAGCCACCAGGGTTCGCACCAGAACTCCTCACTCCAGAAGCGAATAGAAGCAAGAGTACATCACCTGCTGTTAATAATAATGGTAACATACTGTTTGATGTTAGCTTAACAAGGCCGTAGCGAATTCAAATATTTATTTGCACACTAGATGCTGCCCGCGACTTCGTAAGCACTTATCATCATATCTTTGGAAATAATCATGATATCTTAAAATAATATAGCCTATGTGTTATTCAGATGTTCAAGCTAAGTTATTGTAAAATTTCATTAAAATCTCTTCAGTGGTTTTTACGTGATGAAGTAACAAACATCCATCCATCGGCACAAACATTGACATTTATAATATTAATAGGATAAGTGGTTGCCGCTCGACGGCCACAGAGGTAGAGATCGACCTAAGAGATGGCACGACGATCTGAATGCATACTTGGCAAGCTGGCCAGATGTTACAGGAGATAGGGAAGCGTGGAAGAATGTGGGGGAGGCGTTTGCTCAGCAGTGGGACACAATAGGCTAATTAAAAAAACATACCTACTAATATATTATAATTAAATCTTCTTTTTATTTTAAAATTAAACTATTTATTATGATACTATGATGATGATGATGATTTTATGCCCCTCCAGAAGCCCCTCCTTCCCCAATAATCGAATCTACGACAGAGGAGGAGGCAGAGGACCTGAAAGAGGACGCCAGCACTCCCATCAACTCACCTATGATGGATATGTAAGTATAGAAGCTGCCCGCGACTTTGTACGCATTCTATCTATCTACACAGATCCGGACACGGCCCGGACACGTTGTTATGACGACGTACCTATTGTTTTCCCTCCTGACGGGCCACTGCCTGGACACGTTGTCATGACGACGTATTGTTTTCCCTCCTGACGGGCCACGGCCCGGACACGTTGTTATGACGACGTATTGTTTTCCCTCCTGACGGGCTACAGCCCGGACACGTTGTTATAACGACGTATAGTTTTCCCTCCTGACGGGCCACGGCCCGTACACGTTGTCATGACGACGTATTGTTTTCCCTCCTGACGGGCCACGGCCCGGACACGTTGTTATGACGACGTATTGTTTTCCCTCCTGACGGGCCACGGCCCGGACACGTTGTTATGACGACGTATTGTTTTTCCTCCTGACGGGCCACGGCCCGGACACGTTGTTATGACGACGTATTGTTTTCCCTCCTGACGGGCTACAGCCCGGACACGTTGTTATAACGACGTATAGTTTTCCCTCCTGACGGGCCACGGCCCGTACACGTTGTCATGACGACGTATTGTTTTCCCTCCTGACGGGCCACGGCCCGGACACGTTGTTATGACGACGTATTGTTTTCCCTCCTGACGGGCCACGGCCCGGACACGTTGTTATGACGACGTATTGTTTTTCCTCCTGACGGGCCACGGCCCGGACACGTTGTTATGACGACGTATAGTTTTCCCTCCTGACGGGCCACGGCCCGGACACGTTGTTATGACGACGTAATGTTTTCCCTCCTGATGGGCCACGGCCCGGACACGTTGTTATGACGACGTATAGTTTTCCCTCCTGACGGGCCACGGCCCGGACACGTTGTCATGACGACGTATTGTTTTCCCTCCTGACGGGCCACGGCCTGGACACGTTGTTATAACGACGTATTGTTTTCCCTCCTGACGGGCCACGGCCCGGACACGTTGTTATGACGACGTATTGTTTTCCCTCCTGACGGGCCACGGCCCGGACACGTTGTTATGACGACGTATTGTTTTTCCTCCTGACGGGCCACGGCCCGGACACGGGCACGGCCCAGATCTGTGTAGATAGACTTTAAGGCATCAGGCAGGTAATAAGTACCTTCCTACCTACTTATTTTTTTATTGCACCATATTACTTTCGATTTATCAGCTTACAGCCATATTGCAAAGGATTATGAACCCAATGTACCTATGGCATCGAATTGTTTTTTTTTCAATGAATACTTTATTTATTTACTTATTCGAAAACCAACAACTTCGTTATATACATTAGAAAATTATAAATTAACAAACGAGCCAATTACAGGTTTTCACAGATAGAATAATGTTTTAATAGATAAGAAGACAGTTAATGACAGACAGTTAATTTTCAGTTTCCTAAAAGTGAGCGACAACCGGCCGTCTGTGTCCGAGCCGGGTGTCGAACCTGATGCTACTTGGAGACAGGCAATCTTCGCTAAAGTTGTACAACCAGACGCAAGGGTGGAAAGTATGTCATGATCATCATATTTTAAGAAAAGAAAAAAGAAAGAAAAAAGAAAAAGAAAGAGAGAGAGATAAACATTTTTTTTTAATTTTTTTTTTAAGTGCGTCGCTCTTGTCGGAAAAATTAACGTCGTGTCGTACCAGGAAGTCAAATTGTTGGCGGAAGACAGACAGAGATGGCGATTACTCTACCGACAAGAGCCTGGCTCTTAAATAGATGATGATGCCTTGTCGGCTTACGGCTGTTCCCAATATTCAAAGACAGATAGCTACCCGAGAGCGGGAGTACCTACTCAACTGTCACGTTTAATTAATTTTAATCTTAATCTCCTTTTGATATGCTGTACCTTTTGTATAACTTCTCTTTTTTTCTGTCTCTATGCACTAACATCTTGCAATAAACTGTTAAATAGTATTAAATCTTTTCTAATATTCTAGGTGACCTAGCCCCACAACCATTACTAGGTCGCTCCACTCCGTCAGGTCGACGGACGAAGGACGAATTACGGCAATTGTGGAAGATGGCGATTGACCAGACTATACTGCTTGTTAGAATGGAGAAGGAGAACGAAAAACTAAAAGGTATTGTGTTACAGTGATAGTTACATATATCAAATAATCAACATTTCTCTGGCAAATACCTAGCTAGGTACATTAAATACGACTAATCTAATCTTATTTAGCCATTAGTGCACCACAACAAAAAAAAAAAACAAATAGAACTAGGTACCTACCTACATTAAAAATAACCAAATATTTTTAATTAAAAAAACCGACTGCGTTTAAAAAATACATTTATTTCTTTTGATATAGGCACCCCAGTGCCACTCTGAATAAAAACGAATCTAACGACACCTCTCAAGCTAAAATCCATTAGCTGTTTATGCTGTAGAACGTGCCCATGAATTATACATACATACTATCGAAAAACATAACCCTCCTTCTGGCGGAGTCAGTTAAAAATACATGTATTTTTTTTTAAATAGGTAATCTAAGTGGTGGACTATATCTTTTCTCGCCTGTTGACCTTGAAACTCTCTTTTTTCCAGAAAGCGAAGAATCATCAGCAGTGCGTCGTATAAAGCTGGAATACACGGAACTTGGTGTATGTGATACTGGAGTAGCGTCAATGTGGGACAGCCTTTTGTCACGGGACTCCTCGCAGCCCATACCGAAGCAGGACAAACATATGCTGACGCAGGCTGTTAGACAAGGTTGGTATTATTTTTTGATTATAGAAAGGCCAAGTTATGAGTACCTACCGACCAGGGGCCCAAGTCTGCTAATATAAAATAGCCTTAATTGTGTGTTGGCAGAGTATCAATGGCATTTTTGACACATTTGGTATTCCACAATGAGTTACAGATCTACCAAGTTATTTGTGAACCGGCGGCCGTTATTGTAACTACGGCCACTAATACGGAAATGCCAAATTCCAGAACTGCTGCGATTGGTAGAAATACAATTTTGTATTACTACTAGCGCCGCCGTTCAGTTCACAGATAACTTGGTAGATCTGTACACTGATTGCGATCAAATGTGTCAAAAATTTACATTGACACTCTGCCGACGCACAACTGCGAATATTGAAATTATCAGATTTGGACCCCTGCTAAATCACGCCAAGACGGTCAGGCGGAGGCGGAGGCACATCATGACCGCGCTCTGCCATGAGGCCAAATTGTGGGACCTCGGTAGCCTCTCTCCCTTCTCGTACTGATAATATTCATATTAAAAAAAAAAAAAAAATATTGGACATAACGTAGGGCCCTGTGCCGAAGGTTTCTTGCCGTTTTCTTCCTCTCGTCTATACAGGCAGTGAACCGGCAGTAGTTTTAGATAAAAAAAGTGTTATAAAAAAAAGTGTTATAAATAAAAAAGTGTTATAAATAAAAAAGTGTTATAAAAAAGTGTTAATAATTTTTGCCTATTTTTAAATAAAACAGTTTTCATTTTTATTTTAAAACAATACAGTATTTACAAGTGTTTTTTTTATCTAGGTGTCCCCCGTACGTCCCGCGGTGGCGTGTGGTACTTCCTGGCCGAGCAGCATTGTCTGCGCGCGCCGCCGCCAGACGTCAAAGCTTTCCCACACTACCACGACTCGTACAGGACGTTGTTGGCTGGGTTGACTAAGCATCAGCACGCGATACTTATCGATTTGGGTAAGTGAAAGTGAATGTCAAATTCAAAGTGGAAGTCAAAGTAAGAGTCAAAGTCAAAATCAAAGTTGAGTCAAAGTACAAGTAAAAGTCAAAGTTTAGACAAAGTCAACGCCACCAGATATCAAAGCCTTCCCGCACTACCACGACTCGTATAGGACGTTGTTAGCAGGGTTGACTAAACACCAGCATGCTATTCTTATTGATTTGGGTGAGTCAAAGTGAAAGTTAATGTCAAAGTTAGAGTCAAAGTTAATGTCAAAGTTAAAGTAAAAGAAGACAAAGTTTAGACAAAGTCAACGCCGCCGAATTTTCGGCGGCTACCACACGTTATGGCCGGCCTGACTAAACATAATACTCATCGGGGTTTTGGGTGAGTTTTCATTTGGGTGAGTCAGAGTCAAAGTAAAAGTCAAGTTAAAGTGAAAGTCAATTTATTCGACTGCCGCTTGCGACTTGGAACCCGTGGAACTTCTGTCTAAAAATATTCTTTATAATGTTTAAGGTACTATACTGTTAAGTTTCACAAAACTCTATTCAGTAGTTTTTGCGAGAAAGAGTAGCAATTATACTTACTTCCATCGCACACAAATTTTGACATTAATAAAATATTAGTAGAATAAGCAGGGATGTGAAGAAGGCCTTTGCCCAGCAGTGAGCTATTTTTGTAGTCTTATGTGTCCCACTATTGCAAAGGCCTCCCGACCGCACCTCCTACCTTCCTCAATTTCTGGCTTATAAAAATAAAATACATTTTCCAGGTCGTACCTTCCCAAAGCATTCCTACTTCGCATCAGCTCTTGGGCCTGGTCAGCTGGCGTTGTACAACATCCTCAAGGCGTACTCTTTGCTGGACCCTGACGTTGGATATTGTCAGGGGTTGAGTTTTGTCGCTGGAGTTCTGTTGTTGCATGTAAGTACATCTTCATCATCACCATCATTATACATCATCAGTGTAAGCCATTGTTTAGCAGAATACCAAATATGTCAATAAATGCCATTGACACTGCCGACACACAACAGCTGAGGCTATTTTAAATTAGCAGACCCCAAGTCTGCTAATTTAAATACGAAAATACGCCTCTATACGAAAATGTTTATAGTGCCGAGTCACCCTTTATAAAAACATTCTTTTATTAACACGCTTTATATTAGCTTCACTTGTAACTAACTATATGTAAACAAATCTTGGAATCTTAATTTGACCCACTTCCCAGTCTTTGAATAGGATGAAATTTTGCACACGCTCTGAGTGCTGATGACAATACAATAATATGGCACTTTCGAACTGACCTGATGATGGAGCATGTTTAGTGCGAGCTAAAGCGTGTTTTAGTTTTTTAAACTTATTTTTTTCAGATGGAGGAAGCTGAGGCATTCATTTTACTCCGCCATCTGATGTTTAGAAGAGGTCTAAGGAAGCAATATTTGCCAGATATGAGCGCGTTGCAAGTACAGGTATACCTATCATCATCAGCCCTTTTAACGTCCCCACTACAGACACACGAGCCTACAGTGCAACCAAGTTATCTGTCAACCGGCCGTTATTGTAACTACGGCCACTAATACGGAAATGTCAAATTACAGAACTGCTGCGATTGGTAGAAATACAATTTTGTATTACTACTAGCACCGCCGCCGTTCAGTTCACAGATAAGTTGGTTTAACTGTACTCTCATACGAGAGTGATTAGGTCGTAATCCACCACGCTGGTACATTGGTTGGCGGATTTCACATACACCTTCGAATTTCTTCTCTAGTGTATGCAGGTTTCTTCATATTTTCCTTCACCGTTAGCGTGTGGTAATCGAATATTCAATCCGTAGAGAAATAAATCTCAGAGATACAGGTAAGATCGGAACCGCGTCTCTAAGATTGGAAGCGGGCGTTCTACCAACTGGGCTACCGCTCGCTTAGGCGATTGGTGTATGTGTCAATCAGCATTAGACCAGCGTGGTAAATTACCTTTTGATTTGCACCATCATTACCTTAATACATCTGTCTCTCTCTACCACCAGCAATCAATATCTTTAAGAAGACGAGTCATCAGAAGGGGCGTTTATGAAGCTTAATGCTCGTCCATAACAAGGAGATCGTTAAAATAATATTGTGGGCGTGTACTGAACAAACTAGGTTTATTGCGTAGTTTCCAATCACGTTATAAAATAACAAGATGTACGCGATGTCTTCCGATGTCTCTTCTTGACCGATATTCCAAACAGAATCCATCATACATGACAGCATCTCAAAATTATGAAAGCGCCAAACTGACAACCAGTCAGAAACAAGCGAGTTCTGGCATTTTAGCAGTAAAGAGTTTGCAAATGGTTCCAAAATAGCCTTCATGAACGTAATCTCAGATGTTCTCCGACATATACATCTATATCTCTCTATCACCAGCTATACCAATACACCTATCTCTCTCTGCCACCAGCTCTACCAACTCTCCCGTTTGCTCCGCGACCACGAACCTGACCTCCACGCCAAGCTGGAGTCTTTAGACATCTCGCCAGCACTCTACGCCGCTCCGTGGATGCTCACGCTCTTCACGAGTCAATTTCCACTTGGATTCGTTGTTAGGGTTTTTGGTGAGTATTTGCATTTTTAGGGTTCCGTAGGTACCCAAAGGGTGAAAACCGGACCCTATTACTGAGACTTGGCTGTTCGTTTGTCTGTCCGTCTGTCCGGTCGTCTGTCACCAGGCTGTATCTCATAAACCGTTATAGCTAGAGCGTTGAAATTTTCACAAATGATGTATTATCGTTGGCGCTATAACAACAAATACTAGAAATAATAATTAAGGGGCGCTCCCATACAACAAACGTGTTTTTTTTTGTCCATGCAGTTTATTAAAATATCATTAAAATACCGGATATATTTCAATCTATTATTATATTGTTAATTTAAAAAGTAACAAAAATGGAATCCATTTTGTACCCTCACTTAGAAATTCTCTAATTTTAACTGTAATACTTAAATTAAAGGAGTTTCTTAGACAAAAACAGATTATTTATAGTCTATTTCATTAAATTAAGTAATAAAATATTTACATTTAACAACTTTTAAATTTTTGACAAGTTTAGAAATTAGTGGTCAAAAAAAAGAGAAATGCTCAATTCCCCCTTTTTTTGCTACGGAATCCTTCGCGCAGGAGTCCGACTCACACTTGACCAGTATTTTATGTCTCCCTCTTTCTCTTCCAGACCTAATCTTCCTGGAATCTCTTGACATCGTATTCTCCGTCTCTCTCGCTCTCCTCTCAGCACATAAGGACGGACTGATGATGTGTGAGAGTTGCGAAGAGGCTGCTGAGTATTTGAAACATAAACTACCTGATATGGGGCGGGGAATCTATGATAAAGTTATGAAGAAGGTAAGAAAAACAAGGTGTAGTACTTTGAGTATAGAATATATAAGGAGATGCCACATTTCTTTTCATATACAAATGAGTTTATGACAGCGTGCCAAGGTTGACGCAAGTTTTTCATAGTTTTCTTGGTAGATGACCTGTCATGTCAAACGATAAGAAATTCCATACAAAAAGGTAGCCGTTTTGCGCCAGACCAGGCAGGTAGATCCAGACGGTATAGCACCTCCTTATATATTCTATACTCAAAGGTGTAGTACTTATTTAACCTTCATTAAGGGCCGCACACTTGACGGAGCGCAGCGCAGAACATTTTTAATTGTCATAATTATTATCGACATTGTTCTCATTAGAATAATATTCAAAATCAGTTGTTACAACAAATGAGCATCGGAGCATCGAAGCGACTACATGCGAATGTTGTGTCTGGCAAGCCGAGTTAGGCTTTCTTTACCTACAGTGGTACCAAGTTATCCGTTATTGTAACTACGGCCACTAATACGGAAATGTCAAATTCCAGAACTGCTGCGATTGGTAGAAATACAATTTTGTATTACTACTAGCGCCGCCGTTCAGTTCACAGATAACTTGGTCTATCTGTACTTACTTTTTCTAGCAGTCAGTGCCATCTATCGAAGCTTGCTTAATTACTTTTTTTTATTTTATCTGTCACAAAATTCCTCATTTCTGGTCCATTAAAAAAACCATTAAATCTACTCCACAGGTCCAGTCTCTAGACATATCACGGCAACTATGCGACTACGCAGTAGAATACGCAGTGTTACGTGAAGAGATGCCTCGTATGGCGAATCTGACGGAGCAGAATAGGAAGCTGACGGCAGATACCGTCAGGATGACTGACGATCTTGATGTAAGTAGATTACAGTGCTACAAGGATCTATTGGCACTTGACTGACATTGTCAGGAGGACGTGGGTTGTGAATAAATAACTCAAAATAATGACAATTTACAAGATGTTAGTTCCGATTTCCGCCACGTGCCAAAAGATTCTTGTAGCAGCACTGTACAGGAAATTGATTGATTTGAGTATAGAATATATAAGGAGGTGCCATACCGTCTGGATCTGCGTGCCAGGTCTGGTGCAAAATGGCTACCTTTTTGTATGGAATTTCTTATCGTTTGACTTTGACAGGTCATCTACCAAGATAACTATGAGAAACTTGCGCCAACCTTGGCACTCTGTCATAAACTCATTTGTATATGAAAAAAATGTGGCACCTCCTTATATATTCTATACTCAAATGTATCAGCACTTTATGTAGGTACCTACCTACTTAAGTGGTTTTCTTTTTTTTCCAGGCGGCAATGGACGCTCTAACAAACTACCAGAAAACAGTTTCAAAAACCGAATCGCAGAACAAACTTATGGAACAACAACTAACATTACTAAGCCGTTACGTCACCGCCCATCACAAACAAGACATGCCGGCGGAAATTAAAAAAATAGTTTCAAACTACAGCAAAAAGATTTCATTCAGTTCGAAAATTTTAAAATTCACAAGCAACGAGGATGACGAAGAAAAAGAACAAAAGAAAATATTCAAAACGGGACAGAGCACGCCAAATTTATTCGCCAAAATCACCAAAGAGGATGTATTAAACGCTGTCAATAAAGAAAAGAATGTAGAAAGTGATAGAAGACATTTTATGATGAAAAAGTCGCAATCCGTACATTCAGGTTTAATCGCGAACAACTTAAGACATTATCCGTTAAAAGTCCTAGAAGAAAAGTCCGAAAATGATTACAGAAGGAACAGTTTCCAGACAGAAATCCTAACTGAGTCTATCAAAGAATTAGGCAGGAAAAATACAGGGTTTTTCGCTAATACACACGAACAAATCCGTCAAGAAAGGTTGTTCGAACAACAGCTAAAACACGATTTTGATCAAAACCTAAAGAAACTCGACGAAAAGCTACCACCGCAGTCTTATTTGGACGATCTTAGTATATTTCAAAGTAGAAAATCTATGTCTTTGAATTTAGGAGCGAAAAATGATTCCAAAAGTGACAGCGGGTTTGTCACGCCACTCACTCCAAAAGATGACAAAAAAGACGACACAAGCTCAATAATATCGCATCCGTTAAGCGATTGTGATATTGAAATTAAATTTGATATGCAATCGACTAAATTGAAACAGATAAGACCAATTAGAAACTCGAATAATCAAGTTTTGGAGGGAAAACAAACTTGAACGTTTTTACGGTTATGCTTGATTGAAACACACTAGGTTATGCTTGACGGTTATGCTTCCACAGTTGAACTGTGCGTGCAAGCATAACTGATCGTGTGTATGATATAATTTTTTGCCTGAGCAAGCAAAATTTAAAAACACACGTTCAGTTATGCTTGCACAATTCAAACGTGCAACCATAACCGACAGGCATAGCCTGGCGTGTGTGGCCTGCTTAACTGAGAAACCTCGGGCACAAGTCTGCTAATTTAAAATAGCCTCAGTTGTGTGTCGGCAGAGTGTCAATTGCATTTTTGGACACATTTGGTATTCTGCTAAACAATGGCTTACAGATCTACCAAGTTATCTTTTAACCGGCCGTTATTGTAACTACGGCCGCTAATACGGAAATGTCAAATTCCAGAACTGCTGCGATTGGTAGAAATACAATTTTGTATTACTACTAGCGCCGCCGTTCAGTTCACTGATAACTTGGTAGATCTGTACACTGATTGCGACCAAATGTGTCAAAAAATTACATTGACACTCTGCCAACTGTAAATATTGTAAATTTTCAGACTTGGGCTTCTTGAAGACATACCTAAAGTTGGTTATTAGTCAAAGATATAGACAAATATCATTTATTCTCTGTACTTAGGTACACATAATAAACAAGCAGCACGCAGATACTAATTTACAGCAGATTCAAAGGGCGATAAAGAATGCACATCGATCTTTGTAAAGCAATCGTCTAATTCCGACTTCGTATAGCGATATCTGTGTCGCACACACCATGACGTTTGTTTTGTCAGTCGCGGTTCAAATGCGAGAGAGTGCTACAATAAAGTAAATTCTAAATTCAAATTCTGATGAAAGATTAATCTAATAATTGATGTACATAGAAATTAGCATTCGTTTGTATTCGGAAATGCGATGATTGCCGATTTGCGTTCTTTATCACCCGAAACTGACTTTATAAGAATAACGAAAAATTTGGCTTCCTAAGATGTGTCTCTTGCAGAAAGTCGTTTAAAAATGGTAGATTGGGTTCCTATGTTCATAGGCCTTTGCTTTTAAAATGTGCTTAAGTATGCGGTTACATCTGCGTAACGTACCGCGCGGAACGTTCGGTTCAATACGCTCGCAATGTGTTTCAAGTCACCTATGACACATCAGCTGAAATTCCGTCGCATACATTTACTCCAGCCGCTGAACGTTCCGCGCGGTACTTCACGCAGATGTGTGTCACGGCTTTAGTGAAAGTGTTCGAAAAAGCTTATATTTAGGAAAATATTTTTGTGAAATAATGTAAGTACTTAATTAAATAAAATATAATAAATTTTAATTGGAAATAGAGTGACAATTTTATGAGAAAAACCGGCCAAGTGCGAGTCGGACTCGCGCAGGAAGGGTTCCGTACCATTCACTATTGATATCGAGAAAAAAGACAAAATAATCACGATTGTTGTATTGCCCCCCTTGATTATTATTATTATTCTATTTTTAGTATTTGTTGTTATAGCGGCAACGGTAATACATCATCTGAGAAAATTTCAACGCTCTAGCTATAACGGTTCATGAGATACAGCCTGGTGACAGACGGAAGGACAGACAGACAGTCAAGTCTCAGTAATAGGGTCCCGTTTTCACACTTTGAGTACGGAACCCTAAAAACTATTGGCGTACTAAGTAGGGTGGTCAATTTTGCAATAAAATTTTCATTCTTTTTTTTCAAATATTTACATAAAAGCTCCTTAGGTTAATATTTCATTAGATTCCATTTCACGAAAGAAGTCCCCCGGCCGTCACGGCCACGATATAAAGCGACACGGTGGCGCTGTATATCATGTCAAAATTGACAATGTTGCCATTTATGAGTACATAGAAGAACAGTAAAAGTCCATATGAAAATGAAAATGAAAAGTGTTTATTCAAAAAGAGGCAAAATTAATTACACTTTTTTGATGTAAAACTACTGCCGATTCACTACCTGTATAGCCGAGAGGAAGAAAACGGCAAGAAACCTTCGGCACAGGGCCCTACGTTATGTCCAATATAATATCTTTTTTTTTTTCATTATTTTAATAGATATAATAATATCATTTTTAATATATCATAGAACAAATACCCAGACCCGACAGTCACGTGACCTATCTCAGTTTTTTTAATTATCATTTATATAGGTAGTCATAATATTATTACGTATTCTTTTTATTCAATTTCAATGGCTAACACCAAAATATTGCCTTATGTTTTTGTTCAGGCTCAACCCTAAAAAAAAACAAATTGCCTACTTATCTACAAAATTCGTCATTCTGTCAGAAATTCCATACAAAAAGATAGCCATTTTGCGCCAGACCAGACACGCAGATCTAGACGGTATAGCACCTCCTTATATATGGTGACTTTAAATTAGTAAACAATAAAAAAGGATATGCATGTACTCGTGATAACAAACAACTTTTACTATGGGAACAAAATCTTTCAAAAAAATTTGAAATCCCCATACAAAATGCATCAGCTGATAGTAGGTATGGGGGAACAATTTTTTTTTTAATTATTTCGACCTTGGTCCCATAGTAAAAGTTGTTTGTTATCACGAGTACATGCATATCCTTTTCTATCGTTCACTAATTTAAAGTCACCCTATATATTATATACTCAAAGAATTGTCCTAATAACTGATTTGACCGTTTTGCATCTGGCTGTTAGTATTAAGACGCATCCATACAGAGCGAGCAGCCTCGATAGGCAACCGTTTCGCCAATAGGGATGATGACTACATTCAAAAATTCAAAAAATAAATTAGTCCGTCTTTAAGGCTGTAAAAAATATATTAAAACACATTTTTTACCTGATCAAATACATAAATAAATACAAAGATACAGAGCATCAAAGTTATGGAGTGGGGGGTTTTGACGTCACTCCTACATAAAAATCGTACGTAAACGTGACGTCACGAGCAACTTTAACCCAGTGTATCTTTGACATTTTTAGTTTAAGAGAAAAAAGAAAAAATACGTGTCGAATATTTTAAAATAATCTATGTGATGGACTTAAAATTTTTAGTCATCATGCCAATTAAAAGAGGCCCCTAGCAACTACCCAACTCAATAGGATAGCGAGGTCTTTCCTGAGCGGCCAAACATCTGCCTCGCGAGGCTGATCACTCTGTGTGTACATACCCGTGTTTAAGTGAAATCATTATTATTAAAACTTTAGTATTAATTAGACTAGTAGGTATATTGTTATATAGGTTTTAAGTAATGAAAACCTTATGGTGTTCTCTTTTAAGATTATATTTTGCCATGTTATGATTTTTTTTATTATTAGGTAAGTAATTATAGAAAAGAATCAAGAAAAAGAATTATTTACTAATCATGTATTTATATTAATCCCGAAATACATACATAAATATCCGTCACATCTCTCTCCTATTGGGGTAGGCAGAGACCACTTCCTTTCACTTGCTACGATCCAAACACACCTCTCGCTTCATCCACACTCATCAGTCGCCTGATACATGCACGTCGTAATCCCGAAATTGATTAAAAAAAAAAGATATCATCATCATTATCAGCCCTTTTAACGTCCCCACTACAGACACACGAGCCTAGTCTCATACGAGAGTGATTAGGTCGTAATCCACCACGCTGGTCCATTGGTTGGCGGATTTCATATACACCTTCGAATATAATAATATCACCAAAATGATTTTAAATTGGCAACACGAAATAAATTTAAAATAACCGTTTTAGAATAAATGGTATAGAGAAATAAATGTAGCGAAATTGCACTGATTTTAAAATTTATTTTTTTAGTAATGGTAAAGGATTTTTTTTAATTGTATTACCTACCTATGTAAATTTTTAAAAGAAAAAAATAACAAAATTTTGCTCAAAAGTTTTTTTTATTATATTCTTTTATGTAATAATATACAAGCTTATCGATACATAAATTTTCTTAGAAATTAGCAAAATTTTTATTTTTACAATGTTTACAAGAGGTCTATCTACACAGTTCCGGGCCGTGCCCGGGACGTGTCCGGGCCGTGGCCCGTCAGGAGGGAAAATAATGCGTTGTCATGACATCGTGTCCGGGACGTGTGATGGCAAAATATCATTCCATACATTTTCTATGGATTCGTTCACACACGTTGTCATGGCGACGTATTGTTTTCCCTTTTGACGGATACAGACCCGGACACGTCCCGGGTACGGCCCGGATATCTATTTATGTAGACCTTAAGTATATTATTATTTTGGGAGAATCCTTTCCCCAACAGTGGGATTATTATGTAGTATTTAGAAAGCATTGTGATTTATGAATAAAGTATTATTTAGCTGAAAAACTCTTTTATTTTATTTACTTATCTACCTATTTATAAAAACTGCCTTCCTACGCATTCATAATCATACATACATACATATCCGTCACGCCTCTCTCCCATCGAGGTAGACAGAGACTCCCATCCACTTGCTACGATACAAACATCATCGCTTCATTCAAAGTAGATTCGCATACAAAACCTGAAACGCGGTGTCGAAGTTTTTCCTGAGCTACGTATTTAAGTAAATTCCCCATCGAGGTAGACAGAGACTCCCTTCCACTTGCTACGATACAAACACACCTTTTTCTCGTCCACGTTCATCAATCACCTCATAGGTACATACTCATTTCTAATGCCACTGAAAAACACAATGGCAGATCAGCAAATAAGCTGAAGATACAATAAAATGTCCGATTGTAACCGGGAACCCAGTGCGAAAGAATCTTCCGAAGGTAAACTTGTAACCGTGCTGCTCCGCCACTCCTGCGCATACTACGTTCGCGCTTGCAGCTATTAGGGTGCCGTTTCCTGGGGGTGGAAAAAAGAAAAAAGTTTCATCATATTATGTGCATGGAAATGTGTCGTATTTGCCTTGTATGCAAAGTGGTAGTTTTTTATGACGCTTCGCTTCGACCATACAGTGCTAGAGTGCTTTTCACGAAAGAAGTCCCCCGGATATTTTTGGAACTAAATTTGACAGGTCTATTTTCCCTATTTTCTGACCTGATAGTAGGTAGAAAACCCTTAAGGTATCTACACACCAAAGCCGGCGGCCCGGCGGCACGAGCCGCCGGGCTAGGCCGGCGGCCTCATTTTGCAACAAGCATGCCGGCGGCACAGCAATGTCGCCGGCCTGGCAGCAGGCCGCCGGCATAACCCGCCGGCCTAGGCCACTAAATACATACCAAAGCCGCCGGCACGCTGCCGAGCTAGGCCGGCAGATGTCAAAAGCCACTAGAAGTGGGATAAAACTTTATTTTGTTATCACTGTGACTGTTGTTCCAGTTCCAAGAAAATCACAGTAAAAATTACCGTGATTTTGTCACGTCGATCACTCCGATCACTAAGTATGAAATGGAATTGGTTAATGATTCTTGTGATTAAATATTACTTAACAACACTGTCACAGGCTTGGGACTGTCTTTTTAAGATTCTTTACATTAGTATCTCCTGTTTATAAATTTACTGACTGAACATTTTCCGAAGTTGAGAAGGAACATAATATGTTATTTTGGATGTTGTTATTTCGTGACCAGTCACAGTCATAACATGCGACTCCAGATCACGGTGATTTTTTCACCGTTACGTCATTTATCACTCATCTCTAAATGCCGCCGGCCTAGCCAGGCGGCTTGTGCCGCGACCCGCGGGCATGCCGCCGGCATGTCAGCGGCATGTCGGCGGTTTTTAACAAAATAACGCAACCCGGTTTACGTTGTTTTGTCGTGCACATGCTCAATCGATTATTTATACCTTGGTCTATCTGTATAAGTAGTTAAAATATTTTTTTAACCTCTCTATAAGAAAAACAAAATCACGTACTATTTGCGACCTAAAATTACCGAATGTGTCATGAAAGAATAACGTAGGTAAGCTATGGTTGCGTTGTTTTGCCACGACATTAAACGTCCGACTATGATACAACGCAAATTTGTTTCCACGCGAAACTGTGAGCTGTTATCATTTCTTTAAGTTTTAATACATTAACCCATGAAAGAGATTTGAGCCGATTTTACAAGCTTTTATTTACTTTCACCTGTCCCGTTGTCGTTCTGTAATCAAATCTTGCAACTTAAATTTGATCCACTTCCCGGTTTCCGATTGAGCTGAAATTTTGCATGCTTATGTATATCGCGTGACTCAAGCTATCACAATGTAACACGCTTTCATTTATAAATGGGGAATATGATAAAGATGGGGGACGAGATTGAATAATTATGTATGGTGAAAAGTTTTAGTGTTAAAATTAAATAAATTTGTACCTACAATATGGAATTATTTTGTCCTAGACGAAGACGCTTATTTGTCGTTAAAGGTTACAATCAAGTTACAAAGTGTTATATTTCTTTTTAGAGTTAATTTATTTTTAACTTTTTAGTTCATTTTATAAACATATAATAAAAGCTTGTTTTTAAAAAGGTTTTTTTTTCTTTAATTTTTTTACGGTTTAAATACTTAAACTCTTGGTTAAGTCTCTAGAGTGCCAGTTTACGAAGGTAGACAATCTTGTCACGTGGCTGAAATGTTTATTTTATGTGCGTACAATTTTTTTATTGTTTTTAACAACATTTTATTTTTCTGGCTTAGGTAAGGCAACAAGCAAGATTTTATAAAAATCGTTCGGCAAGACATAGAATAACTGAGCAATCAAAAATACGACTCAAAAAACTTAATCTCGATTTTCTCAAAACAGCAGTTTTTGGGTTACGTTATTTTGTCATGAGAGGGCAGAATGGCAGATGTCAAAAGCCGTCAGCCAGGTCGGCGGCATGTGCCGCGCGGCAAATGCCGGCGGCGTTTCCGCGCGGCACACCCCGGCGGCCTGGCCGCCAAAGAGTATAGTAACATGCGCGGCACAACCCGACGGCGGCGGCTTGTTGTCATACTGTCATACGAATGGCAGATGTCAAAAGCCGTCAGCCAGGCCGGCGGCTTGTGCCGCGCGGCATTACAGCGCGGCACAACCCAGCGGCCTGGCCGCACTGCACATGCGCGGCACAACCCGATGGCGGCGGCTTGTTGTCATACTGTCATACGAATGGCAGATGTCAAAAGCCGCCAGGTTTCAAACCTGCGCTCAATGTGACCGTTTTTGGTATTAAGTACTAAATTGATATATTTGAGACTCCAACTATATTTTTAGTATCTAAGTATATTATTTTCGGTATAATATTGGTACAATTTTAAATGTCACACCACACATGCTGTTTTTTTGGTATAGATATTTAATTCACCTTCATACAGCTACTACAATTAATCATCTATTTTCATTTCAAAAATGTATTTTATTTGCGATATTTTCAAAATGTGAAGTAAACATTTTAGTTTAGCTGAGTTTCCTTTGAAGATTTCCTTGGTAGATTTGTAAATTTTGAAACGGTCACACTGCCCGCGACGCTCCTTCAGTTGCCCGCCGGCAAGGAACTTGAACTTAGAAATTATCCGGCCGAATTGAGAAACCTCCTCCTTTTTTGAAGTCGTTTAAAAATCATCACTGTCAATCTTATCTCTATTCAATCTATTCAATTAATTTTATCATAGATTATTTTTCAACATTCAAAAAATATCAAACATATTCAGTGAGAAAAATACAATTTCGATTAGTTAGTAATACGTTCTTTTTTTTTCATAACAAAGGTAAATTCTTGAATTTGAAGTGGAAACACTGAACAAAAGTGTCAAATGAGCTAAATGCTATAAAATAGAAAAAGACACGAAAAAGACGGAGGTTAATAAATCAAGTAAAACCTCCTTTAGGTAATGTTTTTCTCTTTTTTTTGGTTCTTTATATTCATTACTTATTATTTTTATTTTTTTTACTTTTTTTTTTCTTTGTGACGTATTCAAGTGTAAAAATGTTACCTACGAATAAATTATTTTTGAAATTTTGACCTTATTGAAACTTTTTCACTTTTTGTCTATGAACTTGGCTTCCAGCTAGTTTGAGTATAGAATATATAAGGAGGTGCCATACCGTCTGGATCTGCGTGCTTGGTCTGGCGCAAAATTACTACCTTTTTGTATGGAATTTTTTATCGTTTGACAGGCCATCTACCAAGAAAACTATGAGAAAACTTGGCGCAACCTAGGCACGCTGTCATAAACTCATTTGTATATGAAAAAAAATGGGGCCACTCCCTATATCTAGCTAACATGACGTGACTTTTCACGTCATATAAAAAGAAGGCTGATAGACGTACAAAATTAGGCGCTTTTTGTAGGGTTGCGTGTGCAGTTTTTATCGATATCGTTATCGTTAACTTTTTAAACTAAAAATCAAACCCGCATTTGCCCTTGTCGCATTACCAACAGAGTGACGTGACCATAGATGAATGTATTGAGTGACTGACTATCAATGGGAATATGCTACTTGTCGGAACATACACAGTATCGATAACCCGGGGTCGCTAGGTCGCTACCTAGTAATCCGCTGAATTATGTTATATTGCAAGTGCAATACATCATTTTGAACCTCACTAAGGCTTGCCTGTCGAAAGCTCCTGAATGGTCGTAGGATCTAAGTTTTTTCACATTTCAGTGTGTCCTATGGTCAGTGCCCAGCAAATTTTGTAAACACCTATATACAAGGCTCCAGTGTAATGTTGGTAAACATAAACGGCAACTTAGAAATAACATCAAGAATCACTATCAATAAATAAATATACAAGAAGATTCTGATGAGAAAGAATAAATGCTATTTCATCATGTCAGCTTAGGGACGTTTACTGCTGAAGAAAAGCTGTTTATTAATATTCAATAAAAAAGATGATTTTTGAGACGTACCAGGTATACACTACCACAGTACTATCAACATTTTTTCTATCTAATTTTTACTCTTATCGATAAGAGCCTTTAATCATCTTACACACATCACTATGCCGCTTCATAAAGAACTACGAATGTGTAAGCGAAATAAACATAGACAAACATTTTATTGTTATAGACCTCATTTTGATGCGCTTGGATTTTTTAAAATATATCAGAATGATAGGTATTATGTATGCCAAGCTCGTCTGTCATGTTATGAATGTCAATGCCATCACTGTCATGTCACGACCACGTCACGACTGACATGCCGCGACTCTCGTGCCGCCGTCTGTGCCGGCGGCCTGTGCCGCCGGCTTTGCAACTTGCAACATTCAAAAGCCGCCGGCACAGGCCGCCGTCCTGAAGCCGCCGGGTTCGTGCCGCCGGGCCGCCGGCTTTGGTGTGTAGATAGCTTTACATAACTTAATAAAAATACACTTTTTACATAACAGAAATATAGCTAAGTAGACATTTTTATCAAAATATATACCAACCTACTCATGGAATGACCAGAACAGTCAAAATATGCAGGAAATAATATATTTAATAAATTACAAATGAAATAAACATAATATAGGTAGATGTTGTACTCATAAATGGCAAAATTATCAATTTTGACATCAAATACAGCGCCGCGGCTAGGGGACTTCTTTCGTGAAAAGGACTCTACAAGGATCTATTGGCACTTGAGTGACATTGTCCGGAGGGCGTGGGTGGTGAATAAATACTCAAAATAATGACAATTTACAAGA
The DNA here is from genome assembly GCA_947563765.1 of Anarsia innoxiella. NCBI lineage: Eukaryota > Metazoa > Arthropoda > Insecta > Lepidoptera > Gelechiidae > Anarsia > Anarsia innoxiella. Next base: position 932,401 of record OX387420.1, read on the forward strand.
TGATATCGTTAGTTCTGATTTCCGCCACGTGCCAAAAGATCCTTGTAGCACTGTAAGAGCGTCGCTCTTGTTAGTGTAGTCTACGCCACTCTGCTCTATTCTCTGTACGTTTGAGTACCTGATACGACACATCTTGTAGTTGTAATTTGTAATGTTTATTTTAAGAGAAAAAAAATAAAAACTACGTGTTCATTTTTTTTTTTAAATAATCTAACACACTATGAGAGAGAAGATTGAGATATTGAATTAGTGCTCGCTTCACCGTCTTCAGATAAAATTTAACTGACAGATAAACCTATGTCTATTTCATAAAACATGACGTTTTAGACAGAGACAGGTATAAAATATCTGTCAGATAAGTTTTATCTGTAGGTTGGTGAAACGGGCCTTTAGACCCAGAACACACGGTGAAACGCAACTGAAACTGCTAGTTACTTTTTAGTTGCATCGCAGTTTCTGCTATAGACTCCTATAGAAAACCACGCACGACGCAACGACATGTGGTTTTCTAAGGAAGTCTATAGCAGAAACTGCGATGCAACTCAAAAGTAACTAGCAGTTACAGTTGCGTTGCAGTTGCGTTTCACCGTGTGTTTTGGCGCTTAGTTTTCTAGCTTCTTTAAACTTACCTCCAAGACAAGCTCCAAAAAGCAACGCCCAAATCAGAGGCTCCAACGGCAAGTTAAGATTAGGATTCGTCCCGATGGCCACCACGACTCGTACCATCATAGTTGTTAGAGGAATATTGTCTACGAACGCTGATATTAGGCCGGATACCTGGAAAAGGTGGAAATGGAGTTATTTTTAATGGCTTTTAATGGATTCTGCCAATTTCAAGAGAATCATTCATATGTTAAAAGCTGCGTCCAGATACCTATACTGAAAGGGCTCGCGCGGCAGGCTCGCGAGCCAGATGCTCGGTCAGTGTGGACGTGTTCAGGGCCGTTCGGGCGCACGATGGCTCGCCCAAACGGCCGAGCGGCCGAGCCACCATGCGCTCGATCAGCGCTCAGGGCTGAGGCGTTCGCTGTCAGATGAGTCTGGCATGCGCGGCTGCCTCGCGAGGCAAATGCTCGGTCAGTTTGGACGTGTTCTAAGAGCTAGGCTTTTGCCGGTGCTGTTATTGCCTTTCTTCTGCGTAATTTTTTTCTTGAATGAATTGAATTGTGAATTGTTTACGATAATTATGTATTGTACCTACTAATAATTATGTACGAAGTTCTCTAGTACCTACATACGTAAGAAACACCCAGACTTATGACTAAAATCTATGTTTAACTTTAACTTTATAATAACTTTAACTTTATAATAATAATAAACTTTATTAACCAAAATAAATTATAAGTAGGTACATAGTTTTTTGAGGCTAAGCTAAAACAATGTAACATTAACATTCAAAGATAGTTGAACCCTAACTCCCAAACTAGGAATAAACCTGTATCTTGGGAGGTAGTATTCTTCCGTGAACCAATAGTGTTTAGGACAGTATGTTTGTCTCTAGTGGGAATCAAACCCACGATCTATAGCATATGCGCCGGCGCACACCTGACGGAGCGCAGCGCAGAGCATTTTTAATTGAACAAGCATTGGAGCATCGAAGTGACTACAGGCGAATGTTGTGTCAACTGATTTTGAATATTATTCTAATGAGAACAATGTCGATAATAATATGACAATCAAAAATGCTCTGCGCTGAGCTCTGTCAGGTCTGCGCCGTCCCTATAAGGTTTGTTGAGTTATTATCAACCTTGGCAACTGTCTAAGTGTCGGCGCAAACGAGCCTCCGACCACAGCCACCGGTAGCTAGCGACGGCGACCTAACACGCTTTTTCATATGAATTGTATACCGGCGCCGCACACGTGTAGCCGGTGGCGGCCACTCGCTACAGTAGTGCTCGCTCGCTCACTCGCAAATGAAAAGGCGCCGTCGCTGACCACCGGTGGCTGTGGTCGATGGCCCGTTTGCGCCGACATTAATCGAATCTAGTGCTAGTTTCAGAAAAATAACTTGGACATACATTTTCTAAACTACGTAACTGAAGATGCGTATTCGCTGTAACTTACCCATAATATAAGAAGTATAGCCACAGCCAACCTGGAACTCTGGTCTACTTGAAGAATCACCTTCTCCATCAGGTTACCAACGTACAGGATTAGACCGAGTTTAGATAGCGCCTGCAAATAAAGATACATTCGTTTTTGTTCCTTCTTTTCTTAATTCTTCATTTTGACCAACTTCAATCTAAAAATAATTAAAGAAAAAACCCGGCTAAGTGCGAGTCGGACTCACACGAAAAGGGTTCCGTACAATTTACTTCGTTAACAATAGCCCAATAATAAAGTCTACGGATAAACATAATTAATATCGAGCAAAAAAAGGCAAAAAATACGGTTTGTTGTATGGGAGCCCCCCTTAATTATTATTATGCGGTTTTTAGTATTTGTTGTTATAGCGGCAACGGTAATACAACATCTGTGAAAATTTCAGCGCTCTAGCTATAACGGTTCATGAGATTCTTTCCAGCTCATTCCATCCTTCTCTAACATCACATTTCAAAAGCCTCCGGTTTCTCTCTATCCCTTTTTACCCGACTACAGCGAAGTCAAAACATTCCTTTTGACTTCGCTGTAGTCGGGTAAAAAGTATTGCTTTTGACTTATACATACAAACACCTCCGTCACGCCTCTCTCCAATTGGGGTAGGCAGAGACCACTTTCTTCCACTTGCTACGATCCGAACACACCTCGTTCGCTTCATCCACACTTAAGTCGCCTCATACATGCACGTCGGTTTAGGGTATTCTTGATACTCTCTCTTGTACTCTCTCTCTCTCTCTCTTTTCACTTATAATCTAATCTAGCCATTTGTCTCCCCATTGCTGGACAAAGGCCTCTCTCCTCATCCGCCATGACTTTCTGTCTCGAGCTACCTCCACCCAGGCATTTAAGGTGTCCAGCTCGTTTCGCCATCAATTACTTGGTCTGCCGCTACACCGTTTGGCAGTTGGTAGTTGGGTTTTCGACTCACCTCCATCAAAACAAAAAGTGCTGCAAAGAACAGCAATGTAGACCACTCCACCTGATGAAGGATCGGCTCCAAGTCCTCGCGATCAGCTAGGATGAGCAGCAGGATAGCCCCGAGGAGAGCTGTCCAACCTAGCGATACTCTGTCTGGAAGAAAAAAAACTTACTTTTTTTTTCTTAATTAATTTTTTGAATGATTTGTTAAGCTATCTACACACCAAAGCCGACGGCATGCCGCGGGGCTGGGCCGGTGGCTCTACGTCATACGAATGGCAGCTGTCAAAAAAGCCGGCGGCTTTGGTGTGTAGATACTATTAGGTATGTATGTATGAATCCTTTCATCCGATAGGTACCCAACTCGGGCATATTTAAATAGTTGGAAATATTCCGTTGGTTGATCATAACGATTTTCATTATTTCATCTCTATCTATTAGATGAGAGTAGTCGAATAAGCATAATATTTGGATATAGTTAGATTTTGGATATAGTTGATTCAAATAGGCTCCAATACTTCTTCTTCTTCTAATTTAAGAGCATAGCTCTTGTCGGTGAAGCCTCTTAGGTGCATCCCTCCCTATTCTCTGCCTTGCTTTTAACATCTTGATACGACATGACGCCCGCCTTTTCCTTCACCTGTTCTAGGAACGTCCTTCTGGGTCTTCCTCTCTTCCTTTTCCCTTAAATTTTTCCTTCTATGATGTTTTTTATGAAGGAATCATGTCGTATCAAATACTAACGGCTCAAATACAAATGGTCCGATTTTAAAGAAATCTTTCAGCGTTAGAATCTTACATATAGGTATCTTATAAACTAAGGCTAAACCGATTTATCTAGACGCAGCAATTAGTATACAACAAATCCCGGGGCCCAAGTCTGCTAATTTAATTTATTTTTTTAATTTTTTGGTTTATTTGTCGGCAGTAGTCGACACACAACTTTACTGAGAATTTTGTAAATTAGCAGACTTGGGCACCTGTTGGTTTGCCAGCGGAGAGTATTAGGTAACTCTTAACTTACTGAGTTCAGGAATGGAATGCATGAAGAACATGACCACCACGAAGGTGATAGCCACTGCTGCTTTGATCAGAAGTGCTTTATCTCGAATCTTGTACTGTGGAATATACAACGAATTTTATAACACCCTACTAATATTATAAATGTCAATGTTTATGCCGATAGATGGATATGAGGATGTTTGTTACTCTTTCACGCAAAAACTACTGAACAGATTTTGTTAATACTTGGCAATATAGGTACGTACCTCTTAACTGCTAGATATACCCCCCGTTTGTGGTTTTGAATATAGAGTACATAAGAAGGTGCCATACCGTCTGGATCTGCGTGCCTGGTCTGGCGCAAAATGGCTACCTTTTTGTATGGAATTTCTTATCGTTTGACAGGTTACCAAGAAAACTATGAAAAACTTGCGCCAACCTTGGCACGCCCATTTGAATGTAAAAAAAAGATGTGGCACCTCCTTATATTATATTCTTTACTCAAAGGTTTGTGGCGAGTTCCATATAAGGACTTTGTTACAGTAAACTGTCAAATATGCCGCATCTGTGGCGAGTCCTATACAAGTAACAGATCGGTATTCGTTTTCTATTTTGTCTATGTTTAAATCCCTATACTCACTAGAGAGAAACCATAAAGAGTGAACGACTCTATCGACCACTTTTAGAATGTAACATTGTCTATGGTGCAAAAAATAGGTAGTTTAAAAAACTAAACACGCTTTAGCTCGCACTAAACATGCTCCATCATCAGGTCACTTCGAAAGTACCATATTATATTTGTCATCAGAACTCAGAGCGTGTGCAAAATTTCATCCTATTCGAAGACCGGGAAGTGAGTCAAATTAAGATTCCAAGATTTGTTAGAACATAGTTAGTTACAAGTGAAGCTAATAAAAAGCGTGTAAAAAAAAAATTTTCTGCAAAAGTCACTATTTTTGCAATGTTCGTGGATATTTAATACAATACAATACAAATATTCTTTATTGCACACTAAGATATAAGATACAGACACAAACAAGAATATAAGAAGCAACAGGCGGCCTTATTGCTAGGTAGCAATATCTTCCAGGCAACCTTAGGGTAAGAAATAGCGAGAAATAGGTAATAATGGTTGCGGGTTGTGCAAATAATACAGAATACATATATAACTACATATACTTACCAAAAATACCTAGTACCTATAATAAAAATAAACTAATATTCAAAATTATACTATAACCTTTTTCTTCATCTCTTCAAGAGTTTGACTATACTGCTGTCTAGGACACGCTCTGTCTTTGCTTTCCTTAATCAACACTTGCAATTTATCCTGGAGCTTCATTATCTTCCGTTCTAACCTCTGCCTGACAACTGCCACGTCTGCGCTGAGACCTGGAAGGGAGTCTGCTGCTCGACGCCATATTGTAATCTGGTTACGAAGATCTGGAAGGTGAGGTATGGGTTTTAAAGGTATTTTTTTTTAATTTAATAGTTTATTGTAAGCGCCAAAACACACGGTGAAACGCAACTGCAACGCAACTGAAACAACACACGACACAACTAGTTTCAAACGTTTCGTTTCAGTTGCGTCGTGTGTGGTTTTCTAAGGAAGTCTATAGCAGAAACCTCGATGCAACTCAAAAGTAACTTTCTAGCAGTTTCAGTTGCGTTTCACCGTGTGTTCTGGGTCTAAGAATGGACTAAAAAGGCCATTGACACTCTGCCGACACACAACTGAGGCTACAGTGCTACAACGATCTTTTGGCACGTGGCGGAAATCCGAACTAACGATATCATCTTGTAAATTGTCATTATTTTGAGTTATTTATTCACCACCCACGCCCTTCTGATAATGTCACTCAAGTGCCAATAGACCCTTGTAGCACTGTGTTTTAAATTAGCAGAGTTGGTCCCCCTGGTGATAGTGACAGTCTTGAAATTGAAAATTCATTTAATCCTGTAGGTTTTGAGAACACTTAGGACGGATCATTTTTTAAAGTTAATGCTAAATTCGCAAGAGTGCAGTTTTCCTCAGAGAAGTACCTAGCAAGAAACTCTGTGGGGTTGCTCTTTTCAATTTAAGTTTTACAAATCTCAGGCATAAACACAGAAACATACAATAAAATTAATATATCAAAAGAGCTGTCCATAAATACAATAACATTCATTTAATTTAAGGAATGAATTAATAGCTTACCCAGTATATTCCTAGGTTCGTTCAACCTTAGTTTATTAGGATCTTTAAACATGAACCTAAACTGCAGCGTGGTTTGTATGAACACCAACAAGATGCCTAAAGACATGTGTGCTGTAAATTTTGTGAAGTTTATACCCTGAAAAAGGATATTTTTCATTAAAAAGATTCATCATCATTATATTTAAGAGCGTCGCTCTTGTCGGTGGAGCCTTTCTCTTCATATGACTGCTTAAACTTTCACATCCCAAAAAAAAAAAGAATGACAATAGAAAATCTATTGTGTCTGGGTTTATAATGGGTCAGTGGGATGTGAGAAGTTAATAAAATCTTCAGAATAAATACATACACACATATATGTCACGCCTCTCTCCCATCGAGGTAGACAGAGACTCCCTTCCACTTGCTACGATACAAACACACCTCTTTCACTTCATCCACATTCATCAGTCTCCTCATACATGCACGTCAGTTTAAGGTTCTCTTGACTTGGCCTTTCTTTAACAAGTCCCTGATTTCATCGAGTTACGTTCTCCTTGGACTTCCCGTTCCAACATTCTTCCACTATACCTATACCTCTATTAAAAAGAAAAAGATATTGATGAATTATGTTTGTATCGTAGCAAGTGGAAGGGAGTCTCTGTCCGTGGTAAGACGAGACAGAATGTAAGTACCTATGTATAAACAACCAACTTACAGCATCAACAACAGCAGCATTAGAAGCAACTATGACACATGGTTGCTTGACCCCAACGGGTGTCGCTGTGCCCCCAATGTTACTATAGATCGCCATAAACATTAATATAGGTACAGGATCCAAGTCCATTACTTCGCATAGCCTGGAACATGAGATACAAAAGTTATTTGTTTACAATTCTCATAAAATATAACATCTTAAGGCGCTGTCTCCACGTGCGAGAGCTCGTTATAGGTTCGTCGTATATCCACGCTTGACACCGCGAACGGTTTGGCTAGTGCTTGGTTCGTGTAGCGTAGACCCAGCTTTAGATTAAGTCATCATCATCATCATCATGTCAGCTTATGGACTACTGCTGGATAAAAGCCTCCCCCAAGGATCTCCACAACGACCGGTCTTGCGCTGCCCACATCCAACGGTTTTCAGCGACTTTAGCCAAGTCGTCAGTCCACCTTGTTGGAGGCCTTCCCACACTGCGGCGTCCGGTGCGTGGTCGCCACTCGAGAACCTTTCTGCCCCATCGTCCATCGGTTCTACGAGCAATGTGCCCCGCCCACTGCCACTTAGGGTTTGCTATTTTTCGAGCTATGTCAGTGAACTTGGTTCTTCTGCGGATCTCATCATTTCTGATGTGATCACGCAGAGAAACTCCGAGCATAGCTGTTTCCATCGTCCTTTGATTTTTAGATTAAGTAGGTAGGGTAAAAGCGCTGTCTGTATAAGCGAGAGAATTGCGGCGATAAGATCGTCGTGCCACATATTTAAGTATATTATACACTCTGTGGATCCATAGTCCTCACAGCGATGAATGAAAATGAAGTGTTTCATTCAAAAATAGGCAAAATTCATTATACTTTGCACAATGTTTTAGTTTTAAGTTGTATTTGTATTTCTTTGTGTGCAATAAAGAATTTCTATCTATCTATCTATACTTTTTTGATCTAAAACTACTGCCGGTTCACTACCTGTATAGCCCAGAGGAAGAAAACGGCAAGAAACCTTCGGCACAGGGCCCTAAGTTATCTCCAATATACTTATATATTTTTTAATCAACAAACTTAAGCGGGCCACAAACGCTAGGCTATGCCTGACGGTTATGCTTCAACAGTAGAATTGTGCAAGCATAACTGAACGTGTGTACCTAAATTTTGCTTGCGCAGGCAAAAAATTATATCAGTAGGTACAAGCATAACCGTCAGGCATAGCCTAATTTCATAGCCTTCGCTAATTCTTTTTTTAAAATGTTCATTGAAGTCCAAGGATGGTTCTTACGGTGAGAAAAATTCGAATAATTGCCGGGAAAGCCCTAAAACAGACCTTTTCTTTTTCCCATACAAATGTTTTCTTACTAAAATGTAGAGTCAATTTTAACTTTATTCCTACACAATAAAGTTCATTCTAAGGCGGGACGAAGTTCGCCGGGACAGCTAGTACATAATAATATCCTTTTCTATCGTTCACTAATTAAAAGTCCCCTGTAAGTACCTATATTAGTAGAATTCTTACCTTATAGTAACAGGTGACATTAGAAGCACAGTGGTCACATTGTCGAGAAACGTGGACAAAACAGCTGTTATGGTACATAGAAGAAAGATCAGAGGCCATAATCTGCCTTTTGTTACCTATAAATACATAAAAACATAATTATATATAACAACATTTTATCCCATGAAGTATAATAGCTTGTGGACCTCCACTGCTGGACAAAAACCCCCAAGGATCTCCACAACGACCGGTCCTGCGCTGCCCGCATCCAACGGCTTCCCGCGACTTTCACCAAGCCCACAAGTCTGCTAATTTAAAATAGCCTCAGTTCAGTTGTGTGTCGGCAGAGTGTCAATAGCATTTTTTGCCACATTTGGTCGCAGTTAGTGTAACCCATTGTATAGCAGAATACCAAATGTGTCAAATGCCATTGACCCTCTGCCGACACACATCTGAGGCTATTTTAAATAAGCAGACGGGGGCTTAGCATGGCGAGCCGCGACAATTATCTCACGTATGCTGTCCTTATCACATTTAATACTATAGACAGAGACGTAAGCGTGACAAACGCACGACAACGTCTTGTCACAGAGTGCCATGCTAAGCTAGGTTGGGCCTTCCCACACTGCGTCGTCCAGTGCATATTCTATACAGGATGTAACAGAAAGGGGGTATAACGCCGAAACACAGCGATAGTCCTCGTGAAACTGAACAACTTTCCCCTAGGAACATGGTTCGTACGTAACTCGAAAAAAAATTTTCGCCTCTCCATACAAAATGTCCGATTAGCTGATCGAGTATTTAAAGTATAATTAATCCAAAAAAAAAAAATTCGATTTCCTTGGGGAAAATTGTTCAGTTTCATGAGGAGTATCGCTGTGTTTCGGATTTATACCCCCTTTCTGTTACACCCAGTATAATTTGAAGTAAAATATAAGCAAAGTCACGAATTTTAACAAGGAACAAGAGTATTGCAGATAATTGCAGACGAAGTCATTATTCCAGTTCATGATAACCTCATGTTAATGTCATTATAATAATAGGTATTATTATCTAATAAGTACTCCTTGATATAGGTGCAGATGGGATTGCTGTACCTATATTTATAAAACCATAGTATTTTTTTTAGGTATAGATTTGCTCGATATACGAAGAAGTGCGATTCGGACTCACGCAGGAAGGGTTCCGTTCCGTACCTAGGTACTGTTCACATATCGAGCAAAAATACATATAACGATATCGATCAAAAATGGAAAAAAAATCACGTTTGTTGTGTTGGGAGCCCCTCTTAATTATTATCATTATTCTATTTTTAGTATTTGTTGTTATAGCGGCAACGGTAATACATCATTTGTGAAAATTTCAACGCTCTAGCTATAACGGTTCATGAGATACAGCCTGGTAACAGACGGACAGCCGAGCCTCAGTAATAGGGTCCCGTTTTCATCCTTTGGGTACGGAACTCTAAAAAACAAAGTAAAAAAGCTAACCTCAAAAGTAAAAACCGCCAAGAAATCAAAAATGCCGGTGTGCTGCGTCAAGGCCACGAGCAGCATCATGCTGAGGAGCAGCAGGAGCGTTTTCGAGTCCAGCCAGGAGATCAGCTCGGTTAAGGTCGGGCGTTGGCCGCAGATGGATAGAATTGCCAAAGATGAGGTGGATATCATGATGGCTGCCATCGTTCTGTTTATTATCTAGAAGCATATAAAGAAAAAAATTTAAAAAGCTTGTGGCGTGTAAATACTTTTTATATGTAAATACATTCTATTTCGACTTTAAAAAAAGAAATTTCAAATTTTTTGTTCTTGACGTTTTTGTTTGTTCTTTGTTTTTTCTTGCTGTCATATTTTATATTTTGTGCTGTACATTTTCTTCTATATTAAAAAATATTGTTACCAAAAAAACCTCGTTCTTTTGCCTTCCATAATTCTTCCCCAAAAGCTTTTATAGGACATTTAGGATACCTTGGATTAATCTTTCACATCCCAGAAAAAAAAGAACAATAGAAATTCTATTGTGTCTGGGTTTATAATGGGTCAGTGGGATGTGAGAGGTTAATCGATTGGGTAAAATAAGATACCTAAAGAGTTAGGGCCGGCGCACGCCTGGCAATGCACAGAGCATTTTTGATTGTCATATTATTATCGACATTGTTCTCATTAGAATAAAATTCAAAATCAGTTAACACAACAAAAATGAGCATCGCAGCATCTAACGCTGTGTTAACTAATTTTGAATATTATTCTAATGAGGACAATGTCGATATTAATATGACAATCAAAAATGCTCTGCGCTGCGCTCCGCCAAATCTGCGGCCCTTATGGTCTATCTACACAGATCCGGGCCGTGCCCGGGACGTGTCCGGGCCGTGGCCCGTCAGGAGGGAAAACAATACGTCGTCATGACAACGCGTCCGGTTGATAGACCTTAAAACAAACCGCAATCGCGCCACAAACGCAAGTGCATTAACGCCCTAAAATACTCACCTCAAAAATTATCAAAACATACAACCCAAACAGTAGCAAAACGGCGTAAACGACACCAGTAGAATTATCTACAGGATTCACCGTATATCCGAATACAAAAGGTACAATTTCGTTTGACGTTGTATTGATGTGAACAATATGATTTGCATTGTTCAATGGTTGTAAATGGAATATTTTGGTTCTTTTCTGGCCTTCGTTGAAGTTTGTTTCGTTTTTTAAGTAGATTATCCATGGTGTCTAAAAAACATAATAATGTAAGTATGACAAACACTATAAAGACTGATGAATGTGTATGAAGTAAAAGAGGTGTGTTTGTATCGTAGCAAGTGGAAGGGAGTCTCTGTCTACCTCGATGGCAGACGTCACAATTTTGTTAAAAATTGTACTGAAGCGTAACGTCACGAGGAACTTTAACTAAAAATGACAAAGATACACTGGGTTAAAGATGCTCGTGACGTCACGCCTGGGTACGATTATTACCTAGGAGTGACGTCAATAGACCCCACTCCGTAACTTTGATGCTCTGTATCTTTGTATTTATTTATGTATTTGATCAGGTAATAAATGTGCTTCAAATATTTTTGTAATAGCCTAAAAGACGGACTAATTATTTTTTGAATTTTTGAATGTAGTCATCATCCCTATTAAGTCTTAAATTTCTTTACCTGATTATCGATTTGGATCGATAATCAGGTAAAGAAATTTAAGACTTTTATTTTCAAATGGTGAAAATATCCGTCTTCCTCTTTCTACTTATAACTGTCTCACTCTGTTCCGACACGAAAGGTCCTGATAACTCGATTTGTATTGAATAGTCACTATCTGATAGATAAATTGTATGATCTGTTGATAAATAGAGATAATTAGATGATAGAAAAATCGCGTAAGACTCAGAACACAGAACTCAGAATTCAGATTTTTTTCGAGTCACGCATGTTCCTTGGGGAAAGTTCAGTTTCATGAGGACTATCGCTGTCTTTCGGCTTTATACTGTTACACCCAGATAGGTACGTATGTATGTATGTAACTATAAACTTACTTATATTTCTTCCTTTAACAACTGCTGTATTCTTGATAATAACTTCTTTTTCGTTATAAATAAGAAACATAGCCGTAAAGAACGCCCAGCATGTCAATAGTACTGTCATTTTGATCAAGTACTTAGCTGTAGCTAACTGAAATAATTTAAAAATGGTAAATTATAAGGCCGTGGCCCCATTAGGCAAACTGTTAGCGGCTGACTAGTTTGCGGCGTATCAATTTAGTAAGCCCTTCCATATATTTGAAATGGAGTGTCCACAGTCAGCTAGTTTTCGCTCACTGTACGCAGTTTGCAGCGTTACGCGCGCTGACTATCTCAGACAGCGGCCGACTCCCACCAAAACCGGTGATTTCATTGATTTGAGTTTGCAGCTAACTCAAATTTCAGTTCGCCACTTTGCGGCTCACTCAGTCGGCCCCTAACAGTTTGCCTACTGGGGCCACGGCCTAAATGGAACATGGAGACGGGCCGGCGCACTTGTGACGGAGCGCAGCACAGAGAATTTTTGATTGACATATTGAAAATGAAAAATCATTTAATCCTGTAGGTTTTAACAACACTTAGGACGGGTAATTTTTTAAAGTTAATGCTAGATTCGCAAGAGTGCAGTTTCCCCCAGAGAAGAACCTAGCAAGAATCTCTGTAGGGTTGCTCTTTCAATTTAAGTTTTACAAATCAGTTGACACAACATTCGCATGTGGTCGCTTCGATGCTCCGATGCTCATTTGTTGTGTTAACTGATTTTGAATATTATTCTAATGAAAACAATGTCAAAAATAATATGACAATCAAAAATGCTCTGCGCTGCGCTCCGTCAGATGCGCGCTGGCCCTTAAGTTAAGGGACTCATTGATAATAATCTTACTTACCCTTTTCTCCTTGCCATTAAGTACTTTTGTGAGCACACTGTAAAATAAAATTAGTTTTATTATTCATGTTATGCTTTGCTACCAAAGCCGCCGACATGCCGCAGGGCTAGGCCGGAGGATTTGTGTCATACGAATGGCAGCTGTCAAAAAAGCCGGCGGCTTTGGTGTTGATGCCATTATAGGACATTTACCATAATTTAATGTCTCATTTTACGATATAAACATATCTTAACATGTTACTATCCCTTCCTTTTGCTACGATATTAATTAATCAGTCGTAGTACGTCACTACTCTCCGCGGACGCTGATTTACTACGTAGCTGTAAGCTATAAGCGTGTTTTCAGCATAGTGTGAACGAAAAATGCCGTTTACGTTCACGTTTACACTGGGGCTAGGGGATTCAATCCCGCCTCATTTTTCTAATCCCGGGATTCTTTAAATTTAATCCCGAAAATTTCGGGACTAAAATATGGCCGGGATCCCGGGATCGAATCCTCTAACTGGGGCTCACAGTAAGCCTGCTCTCATTCGGCGGCTTACAGTCAGTTTGGTTTGAAAACGGCCTTATTTCAAAACAAAAAAACAATTACACATCTCCATTCTTCTGTATGTCTTTCTTCTGCCTCTCTTCTGTAACGTTCTTCTCTCCATCTTCTTCTATCTTCTGTATGTCATCGCCAAGAATTGGAGCTGATTTGACGAAAGGTAATCTTTTGGATGTTTTCTCTGACTTTATAGTGGTTAAGCTACCTGTAAAAATGTAATTCTATTAGGACTCGTTTTTCCATTGACATTTATACTTAACACTTTCCCCACTTTTTTTGCTAGCCATTAAGATCCCTCTGCTGGGCAAAGGCCTCCCCGCGACTTTCCATTTAACACGGTCTCCGGTAGCGTCCCGCCATTCCCGTGAAAATGCATCCAGCTAGCTTAGCATGGCACTCCGTGACAAGACGTTGTCATGCGTTTGTCACGCTTACGTCTCTGTCTATAGTTTTAAATGTGATAAGGATAGCATACGTGAGATAATTGTCGCGGCACGCCGTGCTAAGCCCGCAGATCGTCTCTCCATCTTTTTCGAGGTCTACCTACACATAAAAACTGTCAGATAAACGTAAGCGTATACTTATTTCATAAAAAATCACGTTTTAGACAGTGACAGGTATAAAATATCTATCAGTAATTTATCTGTATGTGGTGGAACGGGTGCTATAATATTACGAATATCAATGTTACGAATACCAACTGCCAAACGGCGTCGCGGCAGACCGCGGAAAAGGTGGCGGGACGAGCTGGATACCTTCTTGGGTACCTGGGCGGAGGAAGCTCGAGACAGAAAGTCTTGGCGTATGAGGAGAGAGGCCTTTGCCCAGCAGTGGGACACAAGTGGCTATATAAGATAAGCTGATGACGCCGGTTGCAGAAAGAGACTAAAGTACGCGTCTCTAGAGCTGCTGTACGAGTTCGTTCCGTTGGCTGTGGAGACTATGGGCAGTTGGAGTGGTGAGTGTAGGTCTTTTGTAAAGGAATTAGGTCGAAGACTGAGTGACAGAACAGGTGACCCCCGTTCGGCATCGTTTTTGGTGCAAAGGTTGGCCATCGCCATTCAACGTGGAAACGCGGCGAGCGTCATGGGCACCTTTGCACCGGGAACGACCAGGGGGGGTTTATTTGATTAATTATAAGTTTTGACATTTGTATTTTATTATAATAATTTGTGTAAGATAAGATAAGATAATGTTTATGTAGATGTGAGGATGTTTGTTACTCTTTCACGCAAAAACTACAAAACAGATTTTGATGAAACTTCACAATATTGTAGCTTACATATCTGAATAACACATAGGCTATATTATTTCAAGATATCATGTGTTTTTTCCAAGATTTAAGGGCTTTCCGGACATTTCCGGGTCAGGGCAAACTAATTATCAGATTTGGATAGAACTTTGCAATATTGTAGCTTGCACATCAGAATAACACAATATAGGCTATATTATTTTAAGATATTCTGTAAGTTTCCTAAGATATAACGATAAATGTGTACGAAGTCGCGAGTTGCCTCTAGATTCCTTATAAAGGATGCTCATACATTATAATATTAGTTACGAACTAAATGTGACACCTTCCATATAAATGTACATGTTAATATAGAGTCTACAAGCCTTTTGGTTATGCATAAAACATGCTAATTTAATAAATACCTATACTGGGTAGACGATCAGTTTCTATTTCTACACATGTACTATTGTATTCTTTTTTGGTTGTCTTACCTGTTGGCAAACCAACAATAAATAAATAAATAAATAAATACTCTATACTAGAGACTTCCTGTGTCTTCGTACGCATAATTACCTAAGTATACCTTGGAAAACTTATGCTATCTACACACCAAAGCCGCCAGCATGTCGCGGGGCTAGACCGGCGGCTTTATGTCATACGAATGGCAGCTGTCAAAAAAGCCGTCGGCTTTGGTGTGTAGATAACATTACACAATATCTTAAAATAACATAGCCTATGTGTTATTTTGATGTGCAAGCTACAATATTGCAAGATTCTATCCAAATCTGTTCATTAGTTTTTACGAGATGAAGTAACAAACATCCGTCGGCACAAACATTTACATTTATAATATTATTAGGTAGTAGGATTCTCCATATACTGGGTGTAACAGAAAGGGGGTACAAAGCCGAAACACAGCGATAGTCCTCATGAAACTGTAGAACTTTCCCTAAGAAACATAGGTCGTAATTTTTAAAAAAATTCGCCTCCCAATACAAAATGTCCGATCAGCTGATCGAGTAAGTAAATATGGGCGAGTTACGACCCATGTTCCATGTTTCATGAGGACTAGCGATAGTGTTTCGGCTTTATACCCCCATTCTGTTACACCCTGTAGATACCATGATGTATGTATACCCACCGTGCTGTTTTTCATAAAGTCTTCGGAAAGGTTCCAGAGCTGGATCGAACCTGACTTCCTCAGGAAGTCCCAACCAGAGCTGAAGAGTGTCAGCTGTCAGCTCACCCGTGGACACCAGGGAGTACTGGCTTCTGGATAACTCCTGGATGGAAGGTAGTTCTTTAATACAATACACGAGGGGCCCAAGGCTGATAATTTACAACATTCGCAGTTGTGTGTCGGCAGAGTGTCAATGTCATTTTTTGACACATTTGGTCGCAATCCGTGTCAGCCATTGTTTAGCATAAGGATGAGCCATACCGTCTGGATCTGCGTGCCTGGTCTGGCGTAAAATGGCTACCTTTTTGTATGGAATTTCTTATCGTTTGACAGGTCATCTACCAAGAAAACTATGAAAAATTTGGCGCAACCTTAGCACGCTGTCATAAACTCATTTGTATATGAAAAAAATGGGGCAACTACTTATATTCCTTCCTCATTGTTTAGCAAAATACCAAATGTGTCAAAAAATGCCATTGACACTCTGCTGACATACAACTGAGGCTATTTTAAATTAGCTGACTTGGGCCCGTCGTCGGTCCACCTTGTTGGAGGCCTTCCCACACTGCTTCGTCAAACATTGACATTTCTTATATTAGTACAGACAGACCAAGTTATCTGTGAGCTGAACAGCGGCGCTAGTAGTAATACAAAATTGTATTTCTACCAATCGCAGCAGTTCTAGAATTTGACATTTCCGTATTAGTGGCCGTAGTTACAATAACGGCCGGTTCACTGATAATTGGTAGAGTCCTTTTCACGAAAGAAGTCCCCTAGCCGCGGCGCTGCATTTCATGTCAAAATTGATAATGTTGCCATTAATGAGTACAACATCTACCTATATTATGTTTATTTCATTTGTAATTTATTAAATAATATTATTTCCTGCATATTTCGACTGTTCTGGTCATTCTATGAGTAGGTTTGTATATATTTTGATAAAATTATCTACTTAGCTACATTTCTGTTATGTAAAAAGTGTATTTTTATTAAGATAAGTAAGGGATTTTCTACCTACTATCAGGGAAAAGGTCAGAAAATAGGGAAAATAGACCTGTCAAATTTAGTTCCAAAAATATCCGGGGGACTTCTTTCGTGAAAAGCACTCTAGATATGTAGAATTGGATGTAGCTACGTACCTGATCAAGTTTAGGCTTGGCAAGTCCAGTCCATTCCTTGAAGCTTCTCCACGAACTCATGATTAAAGTCTTTTTTTACTTATTTGTGTTCTATTTAATCATAGATATTCGTTACGCGTCTTTCCCATCGGGGTAGGCAGAGACCACTTCCCTTCGATTCGCTTATTTGATCATGATGGTTTTATAATCTTTTTTTTTTATTCCAAGGTAAGTATCTAATTAAGGTTTTATCTTCAAGAATACCTATTTCTTTTAGGTACCTAAATACCTACTTACTTATACCTACTTATAATATAGATTTTTTAATAGGTAGGTAATACCTACCTATTACATAATTAAATTAATTAATTCGATAAAATACTTTTATCTAATTAATAATTAATTGATTAGATATTAATAAATAATTATATGAATTATAATAAATAATTAACGAATTAGGTACCTAATTAATTAATAAAATATGTTAAAAGTATTCCTTAATAATTTTTTGTCGCGTTTCCTTAATAAACGTCAAACCGCTAATGCACTTTAACTTATATATCGGTTTAGTAAGTAGATTTATCTTAATACAATGCTAATAGATAGGCACATCCTACTTAAGGAAGTAACTATGTTAAAGATTATCTTTAAATAAGTACAATTTTAGTAGATAGGCACATCCTAAGTACTTAAAAGAAAGTATGTACCTAAAAGATATTTATTTAATTCCTTTACAATTATTTTTTTAATACAATGCTAATAGATAGGCACATCCTACTTTTAAAGATATTAATTTAATTCCTTTACAACTTTCCCAATAAAAATATAAGTAACGATAAGAAAACAACTCACAATAAAACATAACCCTACCAATTTAAAAATGCAAATTCATTAACACTGTAACACTCAACAAACAACTTTTCACACCGGCCGGTTAACACAAGCTAAATTACCTATGTAAATAAATATAGAATTATAACCTAAAAAGTCACTTTTAAACTACAAAAATCTAGTTTAAATTGAACTATTTTAACAAAATCTATCAAATTTTATTATAAAATTATGTTTTTAGAAACTAAATTATATAAAATTGTGTTTTTTTAATGTATTTTGTACATTTAATATTATTTTATTGTTAAAAGCGCTAATTACGTATGACGAAAGCGACCGCTTGCGACAGTGTGTCGCGAATGACTGCTCATACCTAGATATTTGGCATTGAATCTAATATTAAACAAGAATATTATCATCTGTGTATACAAATTAAATGTTGCTCTATTTAGGATTAATAACTGTTGGTGCTTCAACATCGCATGTTATAGTTAAAATGTTTACTAAGATTAAAATGTAAAAAAGATATTTTTACTAACATTTTATAAAAGTAATAAACAATTTTATAACTAACTCGTAGTACCTATACAAAAATGATAGGTAGTGAACATTTTAATACAATATCCACAATACAATACAATACAAATATTTTAATTGCACAAAAAGATATAAGGTACAGACACAAACAAGAATATAAAAAGCAACAGGCGGTCTTATTGCTAGGTAGCAATATCTTCCAGGAAACCTTAATTTTAAGTAGGTACCCATAACAAAAATTTTGTATAAGTTCTAAAAGTTTGTTCGGAAATGTTACAAACATTTTATAACACGCAGTGTGGGGAGCATCATAGGCATGTCATTTTTATGGTAGTCAATGTCAATGACCACATACAGATTTTCAAAATAAAAAAACCAAGACGAACCTACCTCGTTCAAATCGGGGGGTTGCTTAAGCAAGGCCAAATCAAGTGTACCCTAAACCGACGAGCATGTATGAGGCGACTGATGAATGTGGATAAAGTGAAAGAGGTGTGTTTGCATCGAAGCAAGTGGAAGGAAGGAGTCTCTCTCTCTGCCTACCCCAATGGGAGAGAGACTTGACGGATATGTATGTATGTATGTAGATTTCAAAGGTATCTAATTTATTTTCCTTAGATTTTTGAATGGTCTCCGCACGCTCGCGGAGACCAACTTATATCTATCTTATTTACCTACAGAAATAAAAAAAGTCTTTGAAGAAGCATGGGAAAGGCTTTTGCCTAGCATTAGGATGAAATAGGCTTATAAAAAATAAAAAAAACAACAGTAGGAAATTAAGTATTGGGGGGAATAATTGGTTTTATACAGTTTTTTCTATTTTATTATAATTTTTTCACTTACTTACACATTTTTTAAAACAAAACAGGATTTCCATACAAAAAAAAAAATATTTAATTTAATCTTAAAGACAGTAGGTAACGCACATAATTCTCACCCAAACACACTACGCCATACAAACCATTGTTCTACAAAAAAAACACATCCATACGATAAAACCATACAATTTCTTACAAAAAAACTTCCATACAGAGCTACAAGGATCTTTTAGGCACGTGGCGGAAATCGGAACTAACGATATCATCTTGTAAATTGACATTATTTTGAGTTATTTATTCACTACCCACGCCCTCCTGACAATGTCACTCAAGTGCCAATAGATCCTTGTAGCACTGTACGTACAATGTACAATCAAACCTTCCATACAATCAAAAAACTTCAAATACGCAAGCCTAGTGTTGCTAATTTAAAAAAATATTAATTAAAAAGCGTCCATCTCGTCAGCCGTGTCATCATATTTGTCTTCAACTCTTCGTCTGCATTTCGCGAAGTATCCTTTTCTCCATAAAAGTATAACTACAAGTACTATAGGGAATGTCACGAATATTCCTGCAACAATATGAAAAATAGGTATAATAGGTACATACAGTCAGCATCATAAGTCGATGAACACATTCAAATTTTCAAAAGTAATATACACCATTATTACACGTAAAACCTTACTAATTTTCTATTTTTAACCTTATTAGATGGTCATTAAACCCTAGAGTATCTTTTGCTAAGCGATTTCGTCTAATAACGGTGTATTTTACTTTTGGAAATCTGAATGTGTTCATCGACTTTTGATGCTGACCGTATCTACCTTATATAGGTGTAACAGAAAGGGGGTATAAAGCCGAAACACAGCGATAGTCCTCATGAAACTGAAAAACTTTCCCGAAGAAACATGGGCCGTAACTCGAAAAAAATTTTTGGCTCTATACTTACTCGATCAGCTGATCGGACATTTTGTATGGGAAGGCGAATTTTTTTTTTCGACTGAGGTAGTACGTCCCATGTTCCTTGGGGAAAGTTGTTCAGTTTCATGAGGACTATCGCTGTGTTTCAGCTTTATACCCTCTTTCTGTTACACTCTGTGTAATAATGAGAGGCTGCCCGCGACTTCGTATGCATTATCGTCATATCTTGGAAAAAAATCATGATCTAATCTAATCTAATCTAATTTAGCCATTTGTGTCCCACTGCTGGGCAAAGGCCTCTCTCCTCTTCCGCCACGACCTTCTGTCTCGAGCTTCCTCCGCCCAGCTACTTAAGAAGGTATCCAGCTCATCCCGCCACCTTTTCCGTGGTCTGCCGCGACGCCGTTTGGCAGTTGGTAGCCATTGGGTATATTATTTTGATAATATCTCAAAATAATATAGCCTATCTGTTATTCTGATATGTGTCCTACAATATTGTATAGTTACATTTAAATCCATCGGCAAAAACATTGACATTTATAATATTAAGATTATTGGGGTTTAAGCATAGACTAATTCAAAGTAAGAAAATACTCGAACTGGGTCGGATTCTGATTTGGGACGCTTCACAGCATGTATGAGGAGACTGTTGAATGTGAATGACGTGTAACAACTGTTTTGGATCGTAGCAAGTGGGTAATGGTCTTTGTCTACCTCGATGGGAGAGAGGCGTGACAGATAATAAAATGTAAGTACAGTGCTACAAGGATCTATTGGCACTTGAGTGACATTGTCAGGAGGGCAGGGGTGGTGAATAAGTAACTCAAAATAATGACAATAAAATGGCATCGAACATAAGTATTTGTATGGAGCCTGGTATAGTAAAAATGTCGGTATCAATTACACTGTACATCCCCTATTTGAGCTAGTATGGAGAAAAAAAAGTTGCCGGCCACTGATGAAACTAACATCAATCGATAGAGAAAAATATTATAAAACGATAGTATTATAAACAAATGTCAGAAGTGATATAATATTTTTATCTATCGTTAGTTTAAACGTTAGTTTCATCAGTGACCGCCAACTTTTTTCTCTCCATACTAGCTCGAATAGGGGATGTGTAGTGTAATATTTGAAACCGATTTTATTTTACTATACCCATTAGGTTGGATGCTCTTTACAAGATGATATCGTTAGTTCCGATTTACGCCACGTGCCTAAAGATCCTTGTAGCACTGTAGGGATTTAACATACCAATCATAATCCCCAGCACAATGGCAGCATCAGCTGATGGAAGGAAGGATATCTCTTCACTCTCCGGACACGTTAACGTCTTGCCAACTGAGTTTATAGCTGAGAAGGATAATCCTCGAAGATCTTGGGGCTTTTTACAACTGAAAATAAAGATTTTCTTTTTAGTATTAATGCTACTTCTTACTAAATATTACAAATTACATTACCTATTTATGCTTTTAATATACATATCCATCGAAAATGTATGGAATTATATTTTTTCCCTCACGACGTTGACACGTTGTCACGACGACGTATTGTTTTCCCTCCTGACGAGCCACGGCCCGGACACGTCCACGGCCCAGACACTGCTGGACAAAAGCCTCCCACCAAGGATCTCCACAACGATCGGTCTTGCGCTGCCCACATCCAACGGCTTTCCGCGACTTTCACCAAGTCGTCAGTCCACCTTGTTGGAGGCCTTCCCACACTGTGTCGTCCGGTGCGTGGTCGCCACTCGAGAACCTTTCTGCCCCATCGTCCATCGGTTCTGCGAGCAATGTGCCCCGCCCACTGCCACTTAAGGTTTGCAATTCTTCGAGCTATGTCTTGGTTCTTCTGCGGATCTCATCATTTCTGATGTGATCACGCAGAGAAACTCCGAGCATAGCTCTCTCCATCGTCCTTTGGGTGACCTTGAGTCTTCTTATGAGTCCACCTTGTTGGCTATTTTAACCTCTCACATCCTGACCTGACTGACCCATTATAAACCCAGACACAATAGATTTTCTATTGAACTTTTTTTTCTGGGGTGTGAAAGATTAATCAATAGGTACTCACTACATACTCCCAGAACTTTCATTATGAATAGTGCTAGAAATCAGCGGCACTAATACATCGACCATCCATTGCGCGTTGCAGTCGCACTCATACGGATTGTTGGTAAAATCTACGTCAGTTAACTGATCCCATCTGTCTAAATAGTGGGAGTTTATGACTGTTAGGTTGTTACCGTTTAGGTATAGCTGTGGACAATAAAGGATAGTTAATAACAGGCCAAGTGCGAACCGGACTCGCACGCGAATTGTTCCGTACTAGGTTAACAATTGCAGAAAATACATGATTACCAAGTAGACATAATTCTAGATCAAAAAACCGGCCAAGTGCGAGTCGGACTCGCGCATGATAGATTCTATGCCATTTATTCTAGGCATTCTGTGGAGATTTCAAGCATCTTCTACCAATAGCCATTATTGATAATCGAAACAAAAAAATCATGTTTATTGTATGGGAGCCCCCCTTAATTATTATTATTATTCTATTTTTAATATTTGTTGTTATAGCGGCAACGATAATACATCATCTGTGAAAATTTCAACGCTCTAGCTATAACGGTCCATGAGATACAGTCTGGTGACAGACGGACGAGAATCAGTTATGGGGTCCCCTTTTTAACCCTTTGGGTACGGAACCTTAAAACCTTGAAAATTGACAAAAACGAATAGAAGTAGCTCATTTAACATCTCTATCTCTCTCTAACATCATCCCTTTCGACATCATCAACATCATCATCATCATCATCACCTTTTGCAACAAAGGATATCTCTCCACATCATGATCATCAGTCCACATCAGAAACCCAGGATCCAAGGTTGTCAATCGAGGATTGTAAGCCAGCTCTAAATAGACCAGGCTTTCTAGACCTCCCAACGCTCCAGCTGATATAGACTGCAGTGAGGATAGACGGCATAGGTGGAGCTCTTGTAGTTTGGTCAGGCTTGATATTGATCTGAAATAATATTTAAATTGATTGAAATTCGAAAGATTTTGAGTTTTCAAATGTTGTTAAGTAAAAAAGTGTTTCCTAACTAGATAAAAATACCAAAACAAGTTATTTGACTCATGATTTGAAAATAAGAATCTTAACAGAGTTTCTTTTTAGATTTTTATCTGGGAAAAACTGCGAGAAAACAAACTGCAAAAAAAGAGAGCTATTGCAGAGGCCTATGCTCAGCAGTGGGCAGCTATAAGCTGAGATGATGATGATCGTGATGGTGATGATGATTATTAGAGATGCGCCGAATATTCGTTTACTATTCGGTATATTCGGCACCTCAACCGAATATTCGTATTCGGCCGAATATTCGGTTTAAATGACCATTTATTCGTTTATTTTGTTTAGTAACAATCTGCTTGATAAAACAAGATATTAACCTCATATTCAATTATTTTAAACCAAAGAGCAGTCAATCTTATATCCTCATTTTCACATCTAGGTATTACAAGAGTTATTAGGAGACGATAAAATAAAGATAAGTTAATAAGTGACACTTAAAGATAGAATTTAGAAACCTAGACATTCTGCTCTATCTAGTGACAGTCAAAAGCGCTTTTCTTTATAAGCTTTACCTATTTGTTGCATCAAAATTAGTGTGAAAGAACAACCGAATAGTTCGGCCGAACTATTCGGTTCGGTAGGGTTTCAAACCGAATAGTATTCGGTATTCGGCAAAACCCGTATTCGGCGCATCTCTAATGATTATTATTATGATGAAGATGACCATGATTATGATGTTGATGATAACGATGATGATGATGATGATTATGATGAAGAATACTCACGTCTTCTCATCAATACTAGCAATAGGATTCTTATTGAATTTCAAATTGACCAAATTAACTGCTTCACTGAGTACAGAAGGTATGGTTGTAAATCTATTATTGCTAAGGTCCAGTCGTTCCATTCGTCTCTGTCTTCTAAGTAGACCTTCAGGGAGGGTCTCCAGCTCGCAGTCGCTTAGTTTTAACTCCTGGAATGATGAAGAGTTTTCTTCATTATACTTACAAACATACAACGATGAAAATGAAATGATAAGATGTAAATATTATGAAAGCGGTGGTAACTTAGTTGGTAGAACGCCCGCCTCCAATCTTGGAGACGCGGTTTCGATCTTACCTGTACCTACCTCTGAGATTTATTTCTCATGTACGGATTTAATATTCGATTACCACTCGCTAACGGTGAAGGAAAACATGAAGAAAACTGCATATACTAGAGAAGAAATTCGAAGGTGTATGTGAAATCCGCCAACCCACGGCCAGCGTGGTGGATTACAGCTTAATCACTCTCGTATGAGAGTACGCTCGTGCCCCTGTAGTGGGGACGTTAAAAGAGCTGATAAGGACATATCTTTCACGCCTCTCTCCCACCAATGTAGGAAGAGACTCCACTTGCTACGATACAAACACACCACTTTCACTTCATCCACATTCATCAGTCTCCTCATACAATCACGTCGGTTTTGGGAACAGGGACCCAAGTCAGCTAATTTAAAATAGCCTCAGTTGTGTGTCGGCAGAGTGTCAACGGCATTTTTGACACATTTGTTTATCTGCTAAACAATGGCTAAAGGCGCGTCTGCTGCTCCGTGTTTAGCTGAACATTGAACAAAATCGAACGAAATGAATGAAGTTTTTTTTGTTTTGTTCACCTCATTCGATTTGAACACGGTCGTGTTTACCGAAATTTTGGAAAACATCCCCCGCTGTCGCCTGCGCGCGGGGGAATGGTTCAGTTTGAACGATTGATGAACGGAAAACGTTCTTGAAAACGTCATGTTCAATGAACAAATGTTCAACTAAACACTAGCAGCAGACGCGCCTTTACACTGATTGCGACAAAATGTGTCAAAAAAGTCATTGACACTCTGCCGTCACACAACTGAGGCTATTGTAATTAGCTTGGCCCCCTGGGGCAAGTCTGCTAAGCTTTTGCGATCCGTTTGATAGTCAATTCCGATTGATTAATATTGTGACAAATTTGGTTTTCTACTAAAAGATATACCAAACGCAATCGCATCGCAGAAGCAATGCAGAAGCACGCATTTATATACCGATTTTCAACTTATGAACTGCGACTGAAGTGATATTAGATCAAAAGTAGTTCAAAGGCGGTCCAATTCAAATGCACTTCGGAAGAATCACAGTCTCTTAAACCGTTAGTAGAATAGGTACCAAAATGGTCTAATTTTGCGACTGATGTTCTTTTGCTTTTCTATCGCGATTCTGTTGGTGCAATACAATACAATACAAATATTCTTTATTGCACAAAAGATATAAGGTACAGACACAAACAAGAATATAAGAAGCAACAGGCGGCCTGCATTTAGTGATTAGCAGCCTTGGCCCCCTCTTGACTGGGCCTTTCAGAAACAAACCTTTAGCTTAGTCAATTCAGTGATAGCAGCCATTGTAACTTGATCGATAAAAGCTAGCGGATTCCCACTTAAATCAAGGATCACCAGTTCTGGCATAGCTGTAAATATGTCTTGAGGTAAAGAATGGATGTCATTGTAAGCTAAAGTAAGGTTCCGCATCTTGGAGAATGGTTGCGGTTTGCTGCCAGGTTCCATTGGACCCTGAAATTACAAGAATTTGAAGTTATAGGACATAGGGTGTTCATGTGCTGAGGAAAATCAAGGTTCGTAATTTTCTTATGCAATTATAAGTTTAATCAAAATATATTCAGTAGTTTTTGCGTGAAAGAGTAACAAACATCTATCCATCCACTCATCTATCCATTCATCGGCACAAACATTTTTTATTTATAGTGTAAAAATGTATTTTTATTTTTTCATTTAAGTAATTTTTTTTTTTGTATATTAAAACTGTTGGTTTTCCAATAAATAAAATTTAAATAAATAAGTAGGATGTAGGTATATTCTGATAACGCAAACTACAATAATATTGTGAAGTTTCAGTAAAATCTATTCAGTGGTTTTCACAAGTCAGTGACAGCTTCATTTTAGACATAAGCTAGAGACTAATCCCATTGTGAGAATTAAGTTATGGCTGATTCCACCGTTTCGTTCAGATTTGCCATCCAGACCAAAAACTCATATGATTTTAACAGTTAGCTAAAATGTTTAAATTGAAAAAGTTCACGTATAAGTAAAGCTAAAAGACGCATCTTTCATTTAATCGCTAAATTAATTAAATAAAAAAAACCCTGAACAAAAACATGTCAAAATCTCATTACACTCCTCATCCAGATACCCACCCTGAGTTTTCTGAGATACTTTAGTACACTTTCCTACGGTAAATGTTCAGGTTTTTTGTACCTGAATATCAAGTTACACTATTACAATTAATAATTAATAAATAAACATTAATAATTAATAGTGCAATATATAAAGAATCGCACTTAAAATTTTGTCAAACGAAAAACTTCATTCTCTTCCACGAAAATTGCAATCAACATTATAATGTGTTCCCAACCCTCTTTCTACTTTTGCCCACGCCCACGTCTCCCGCGCCCCTCTGTCTGTCTAAACAATTTACCGAGAAAGACCACGCGCAGCCACACAAAAAAATATTTCCGATTTAAGTTCTGAAAATCGCTTTTGTCACAGGTTCGTACACATTACATTCCATTGCATTTCTAAGTAAGCTCATGATCAAATTAATTTTATTTTAGATAAAATTATAGCTTGTATGTGGGTGTTTTCATATTATACTTATTAAGGTCATTGCACTTTTAGTTTCGAAATAAATCGAGAAATTCTTCCTAAATTTCATTCCTTTCCAATTCATTACATTCCATTCCCTCCAATTTTTTGGCGGAGGGGAATGAAAGGTTTTGGAAGTTAATGAAATAGTTTTACGGGTAGTAAAGTAGTAATATAAAACACTAATAAAGATCATGTTTTCGGCATTAACTGACGTTTTTTGTAAAAATAACATTATTAATAAAACCTTTATGAGTATTTACCTACCTTAATGAGTATTGTCGTGCCTAAATTTTTATATTAAGCAACTACATACTTTTTCAACTTATGTTATTCAAAAACTACCAACCTATCTAGGTACCTATTTACTTAACGAAATTCAGATTGAAATGTTAATGGTTGGCCTTATTGTTATTTTTTATACTCTTACAGACCGCAAATTAATATGAAAAAAAATTCTGACAGTACATTTTGCTTAGATTTTGACACGAGTATTCTTTAGAGTTTATGTGTGTGCGGATCTCGAGTACGTGATAGATAAGACAAGGCAGCGAGCGTGAAAATATTCCTGCATCGATATGGTTCCGCTGCATCAGCAATCACGTAGCCTATCACGGCCGCACATATCATCGCACGACCAGCGTCTTAGTATATAAGCGTAGCTTCAAGTCATTACTATTGTCAAGTTGCCTATAGTCATATCACTATGTAACCTTAAATATAATTTCTGCAACAACGCTGTGCCATCTTATTGTCACCTATTTTCTGCCGGGCCGCCGCAGTGGTGACCGCCGCCGATTGAACACGCAACTTCGCTACTTTGAAGATGGATCTAAAGACAATGCAAGCACTTCATCGAGGCAATCTAGTTTCTGCTTTCCATCAGCGGGTCTCACCGACTTTGGATCAAAAAGTGATTCACTATGTACGTAGTTTCGGCCAAGTACAATACCAGCATCTGGACCCGGCGCTGCAACAACTAGCTACTTTAACGATTAATTCAGGTTCCTCAGTAAGCAAGAAATACGCACGAAGCAGCACAAATGGACGAACATCGAAACAGGGTCAAGTTTACAATGAATCACGCTACATTGAAATTTTACTACAATTATTGAAATTAAGACTATCACTTGGACAAACTACGCATCGTTATGGCCACGACACGCACCATTTTTGGAGAGAATAACAAAGGAAAAGGCTCGTCGTTAGATTCGCAGTAATTTTTAGTTTTTGGCAGCAAGAAGTCAGAAGTTCCTTGCACTGCCGTATTTGCGGTATTTTGTATCAGACTCTGCATTGCAATAACGTGAAACAATGAAACACATTAAGAACGCTTGGTGCCCATGAGCAGGATTTGATAACCGCCAGTGTATGCAGCCCACGACTGTAAGAGAAACGCTCGAGCGTGGAAGTACTGCTGATATTTATTGAATTAATATAAAGAATTTGAAGATTTTTTTATGATGAGACTGCGCAATGACCACGATGATGTCCGCAACGCAACGCTCTGCAGTTATTGGTTGTGAAGAAATATTGATAAATGGTAAACGCTTTAGTTTCCTTCGATTACTCTGGAAGAATCATGGGTGCAGCTATTCAGCGAAGAAAGGAGCAACAAGCGAGGTTTTAGCGGCATTTAGAAGTCCTGTTTTCATTTTCTTTTCCAAAGGGGGGAGTACTGTGCGGTCCTCGAGTACGTGATAGATAAGACAAGTCAGCGAGCGTGAAAATATTCCTGCATCGATATGGTTCCACTGCATCAGCAATCACGTAGCTTAACACGTCCGCACAAATCATCGCGCGGCCAGCGTCTTGCAGCATAGCTCCAAGTCATCACTATGTCCAGTTGCCTAGAGTCATATCACCATGTAACTCCAAATATAAGATGTACAATTTCGCCGCGCCGTTATAATTGTCACCTATTAAGCAGGTCGCCACAATGTGAGTTTCTAGTTTAGGTGTTTATACTTTTAGAAGTCTATTGAAATGTTCCTAATACGTAAAAAAAAATTGTGTTCATTTTGACACATACGATTTCCATGAATAAGTACGTTTATGAAGAAAAAGTTTGATTTTTTAATCAATTTTTTAATACTGACTAATATTTTTTCATTACCTTCCAAACAACATCATTACACTCTCACGATATTTCATTACATTCCATTGCCTCATTACACTCCAACGATTTCCTCGAAAACTATAAAAAAAATTAATACGTCCAAACTAGTTTACTACATCTAGACGATATACGCATCTTTTTAGCATACCGATTTTCGAAACCGATATAAAAAAAAAATTTCGTGGAATGGTCGAAATTTGCACGAAACGGTGGAATCAGCCTTATGATTAGAAACACAATGGGGATGATGACTACATTCGAAAACTCAAAAAATATTAGGTCTTTACCTATGAAATTGCCGTTTTGTATGAAAAAATTCAAACGATTTTTTTTCATATAATTTTTATTTGTATTAAGTGAAGTAATTACCCATACAATCAATGCATCTTTGCCAACGCAGTGGCAGTTTATTAATGCCCTTCTTAAAGAAATCAGCTGGACGAGAGGCAACAAATTCTTCAAAGGCGTTTTGAACTGCCTCTTGGTTAATGAATTTTTTTCCAGTCAAGAAGTTATCCAAATTCTGGAAAAAGTAGTAGTCTGTAGGGGCAAGGTCCGGTGAGTACGGTGGATGAGGGAGAGCTTCCAACCCCAGTTCTTGCAACTTGGAGACCGTCATTTGTGCGGTATGAGGTCGCGCGTTGTCGTGCAGGAGCAGCGGAGACGAGCGATTGACCAATGCTGGTCGGAGACGTCCCAGCTTCTCCATCATTGTGTTCAATTCTTCACAGTACACATCTGCAGTAATACTCTCCCCATTTGGTAAGAAGCTGTGATGAATCACACCGGTGCTAGACCACCAAACAGTAACCATCACCTTTTTAGGGGTAAGTTTTCGTTTAGGGCATTGTTTAGGTGCTGAACCAGGATCCAACCAACTTGCTGAGCGCTTACTGTTATCAAACAGAATCCATTTTTCATCACAGGTGACAATGCGGTTCAAAATTCCTTCATTTGTGTGTCTGTTGAGCAATGCACGGCACGTCTCGACGCGTACTTGGCGCTGGCGATCATTGAGTTCGTGGGGCACCCATTTGTCAAGCTTTTTTACCTTGCCAATTTGACGCAAATGGACCAATATTGTTTTGATGCTAACGTCGAAAGCTGCTGCTAATTCAGCCGTAGATTGAGTATCATCAGCTTCCACGATCGCCTTCAATTCGTCTGCATCGAGCAAAGTCTTCGGACGACCGCGGGGTTCATTTTTCAGGTCGAAATTTCCAGAACGGAAGCGAGCAAACCAATAACTAGTGGTTCGTTGGTTTGTAGTGTTAGCTCCGTACACGTCGTTGATGTTGCGAGCCGCTTGTGCCGCGTTGCTGCCACGACGGAACTCATATTCCATAATTACTCGAATTTTTAACGTATCCATGTTGACGAAAATGATTGAAATGCAATGAAAATGTAACACTAACCAATAAACAAATGACTGTTTTTGGAAAAAGAATTCCATATTTTTAAAATGAAATTAATTTGAAATTAGAATTCTTAGCTAAACAAAAAATATTTTTAATTGAAATGGCCAGTACTGTAAAACGGCAATTTCATAGGTAAAGACCTATTAATTATTCCGTTTTTTAGGGTATTAAAAAAATATTTAAAACACGTTTTTTACCTGATCAAATACATAAATAAATAAAAAGATACAGAGCATCAAAGTTACGGAGTGGGAGGTATTGACGTCACTCCTACCTACGTAAAAATCGTACTAAGGCGTGACGTCATGAGCAACTTTAACCCAGTGTATCTGTGTCATTTTTAGTTTAAGAGAAAAAAGAAAAAATACGTGTCGAATATTTTAAAATAATCTATGTAGGTATGTGATGGAACAAAAAAAATTTTTTTAGTCATCATGCCCATTGTCACACGCAACGTCTCTCGCTGTCATAATTCGTTGCCCACGTTGCGTACGTGGGATCGGTCTGTTTCTATCTTTACCCACCTCAAAAACTCTCCGCTTAAGACTCGAAGTAGCAATCCTGTTATAACTCAAATCCAAGATCATCAGCTCCTTCAGGTCTTTAAAAGCAAAATCTTCAATGCTCTCAATACCACAGCTAGCAAGAGTTAGATTCTGAAGTGGAAGTGAAGGAAATCTGGTTAAGGTTTCCAAGCTGTTGTGGCTTAAGTCTACGCTTGTGAAGTTGAGAGTTTGAAGACCTGGAAGTGGTTAGACGTGATTAGTGTTTGATTGATAGTCTAATTCGTAATTTGAGCTGAGTATGAGCAAATCTGTTGGGGCCCAAGTCTGCTAATTTAAAATAGCCTCAATTGTGTGTCGGCAGAGTGTCAATGGCATTTTTGACACATTTGGTATTCTGCTAAACAATGGCTTACACTGATTGCGACCGAAATGACATTGACACTCTGCCGACACACAACTGAAAATATTGTAAATTAACATTATTAACATTTTTTTTTTTTTTGAGTCTTGGACTCCTGGATGAAGAACAAGGAGGTATGCTTAAAATTTTTGGATCCTAAAATTTTTGGATCGCCCATACTTACTCGATCAGCTGATCGGGCATTTTGTATGGGGAGGCGAAATTTTTTTTCGAGTTACGACCCATGTTCCTTGGGGAAAGTTGTTCAGTTTCATGAGGACTATCGCTGTGTTTCGGCTTTATATACCCTTTCTGTTACACCCTGTATATAAATATGCAGTAATTATGCTAATAGTATTGTAAATCAGCTGCTAGCTTAGCATGACACTCCGTGACAAGAAGTTGTCATGCGTTTGTCACGCTTACGTCTCTGTCTATAGTTTTAAATGTGACAAGGACAGTATGCGTGAGATTATTGTCGCGGCACGCCGTGCTAAGCCCCCTGATTTGGACTCCTGTTAGTTTATATGTTACTCATCAACTTCTTATTTTGCACACAGTTCAGTTTCTTCTACATAGACATACATATCATTCACGCCTCTTTCCCATCCGGGTAGGCAGAGACCACTTCCCTCCACTTGTTACGAAACAAACATACTTTTTCTTCTTTACAGTGCTTTGTGCCTTTCAAAATAAACTACATGAGGAAGAGGAGGAAGTGGCCTCTGCCTACCCCGATGGTAGAGAGGCGTGACGGATACGTATGTATGTAACATATCTTTCTTCTTTTTTTCTTTGAAGTGTTTTCAGCCATTTTTGAAAAAAACTACATACTTAGGACCTATGGTAAGTGAGATAGGTGGGAGTATCCTACCTGCCCAGTCTCCAATAGTGAAGGCAGTCTGAATCCCCTTCCCACTACATTCGATAATATCTCCACAATTACAAACATTACATATTAAATCCGTAGGTTGGACTTCTTCATGATCAGTTTGAGTGCCTGTAACGTAAATAAAAAAAAAAACATGTTCTCTATGCATATAGGGTGACTTTAAATTAGTGAACGATAAAAAAGGATATGCATGTACTCGTGATAACAAACAACTTTTACTATGGGAACAAGGTCGAAATCATTAAAAAAAATTGTATGGGGACAAAATGCATCAGCTGATATGTATGGGGCAACAATTTTTTTTTACGATTTCGAACTTGACGCCATAGTAAAAGTTGTTTGTTATTACGAGTACATGCATATCCTTTTCTATCGTTCACTAACTTAAAGTCACCTTATATATCAATTAACCTAACCTTTTTACCCGACTGCGCCAAAAGGAGAGTTATGTTTTTTGGGAGTATGTATGTGTAATAATGTGTATGTATGTTTATATGTATAATTCTTTGACACGTTCTACAGCCTGAACGGCTTGATGGATTTTAGCTTGAGAGGTGTCGTTAGATTCGTATTTACAGTGAGAGTGACACTGGGTACATCAAAAAAACGTTTTTTGAACGCAGTCGGTTTTTTTTAAAGGTTAGGCTATTATTTAAACGATAAAAACTTCTCTTTTTTTCTGCCTCCATGTACTATCATCTTACAATAAACTGTTAAATAATAAGTAAGGATGTGGCCCCAGTAGGCAAACTGTTAGCGGCTGACTAGTTTGCGGCGTATCGATTTAGTATGCCCTTCCATATATTTGAAATGGAGTGTCCACAGTCAGCTAGTTTTCGCTCACTGTACGCAGTTTGCAGCGTTACGCGCGCTTACTATCTCAGACAGCGGCTGACTCCCACCAAAACCGGTGATTTCATTGATTTGAGTTTGCAGCTAACTCTTTCAGTTCGCTACAAATTTGCGGCTCACTCAGTCGGCCGCTAACAGTTTACCTACTGGGGCCACGGCCTTATAACAACTCAAGAAATCACTAACCCGTATCTTGAGTAGCACCAAAAGCACTAACCACTATTAAAGTCACTAACCATCGCACTAAACCACTCATAATTTAACACTATGCTCTCTTTATAAGTAATACTAAGTAACTGATATATTTTGGCCACTTTGCTACAGAGATAAATAAAAATATGAAAAGATAACATTTTTAAGGAAGTTGTGGCAAAGAATAAGTGATAGATAAGACAGAGTATTGAATGGGGATGATGACTACATTCAAAAATTCAAAAAATAATTAGTCCGTCTTTTAGGCTATTAAAAAATATTTGAAACACATTTTTTACCTGATCAAATATATATAAATAAATACAAAGATACAGAGCATCAAAGTTACGGAGTGGAGGTATTGATGTCACTCCTAGGTTAAATCGTACTGAGGCGTGACGTCATGAGCAACTTTAACCCAGTGTATCTTTGTAATTTTTAGTGTAAGAGAAAAAATAAAAAATCCAATATATTGAAGTAATATATGTGATGGACTAAAAAAAATTTCTAGTCATCATGCCTATTCTTGGCATAGATAAGTACCTACATATAGCTGGGGCCTTCCCATGTGTACTAATTTACAATACTCTCAGATTTAAGTATTGTTTATTCAAAAAATATAAAAGTACTTACAGAATCGACAATCCGCAACAGGCTTCGTCAAAATAAACCTAAGAAACAACAAAATAAATCAGCAACAGGCTTCGTCAAAAATATAGTTAATAACAAGGAAAGTATCAGCAACAAGCATCGTCAAACCACTAATCGAAAAGACCACGGATCGCCCCCCGCCCAAAGGTACCCATTACCCTGGCGGCATTGCCGCGCTGAATAGCCAACGACAACCTCTGAGCAAGAAACGACCCGGAGCGACGGTCCAAGCCCCTAACCCGGAGGCGCCGGCCAATCTCCAAAATAAACTTCTTCGCCTCCGAACCTCACGCACCTGCCGTCTCCACTGCCACCGAGACAAACAGATACGAAGACTTCAGGGCCGCATACTTAGCATGCTATTATTATGCTTTTATTTTATATTCACAGTTGTGTGTCAGCAGAGTCAATGTCATTTTTTTAAACATTAACGCCCGTTATTAATAACCTATCCTGATCCGTTTTTACCAAATCGAGATTGAAAAAACAAAACACAATTGTGTTCTTGACATGTTTTTGGTACACAAGTGACAATTGTGTTTTGTTTTTTCAATCTCGATTTGGTAAAAACGGATCAGGATAGGTTATTAATAACGGGCGTTAGTCGCAATCCGTCTTCGATCCGTGTAAGACAATGTTTAGGGTGAATCTTCAGAATCGAGAATTTTGATGTCCGGGGGCTTAAATCCTACGTTTCAAATTATAAAGTCAATAAAATATGTTTTAAACTATAGATTAAGGTGTTATCTACTTGGGAAAATAAAAATAATACATGAATTCAAATCGAAAGGTATTTAAAAAATAGTTCAAAGCCCTAAAAATTGATTCCACTGACGTGTCCGCTCTCCCGATTTATTCAGAAAACCTTAAAAATCTCTTTATCATATATACTTAAAGATTCATACATGTTTTTATTTTATTATAGAATAGTTAATTATTACGCATTATAATAAATTTTACACGTATTTTACAATTAACTGAATTTCTCGAGTCATTTTAATTTTGTCCGGCACTAAAGTGTGATTACCTTGGCACGTCACTAAATCGCGCATATGACCCTAGTCGAGCCATTTGGATAGGCGCTGCCTATTTTCACGCGAACTGTGAGATGCATTTTATGTATCGAGGGGGTAGATTATGCGTGAAGTTGTACCATTCACGAAATACAAAGATAAGTATCTGATTCCCCTGGCTTTGTTCTGTACGATCATTGATTACTATGTTCATGTTTTCTTATTAATTTTGTACTACAAGATTAGCTTGATATAGCTATGAATAAGCGCATGGGTGCCCATTATCTAGCCTGGAAACATCATTACGCTAGTTAAATCCAATTTATGTAAAACGACAAAAAACCGATATTTCTTGCTTCCACTGGCTTGATTCCACTGGTTTAATGACCAGACCATACTAATAAAATCATACAGTTTGATTAAATAACGGTTTATATTGATTTCTAAAAATAGCGTTATGTGTAATAATGTTTGATATTATTAAAAAAACAGTTTTTCACATTAAGGGAGGACGTTTCAAAGCTCGGTCACCTATTTAAAGATTTTGAATTAGCAACTTCACAGCAACTTGTATTAATACCCAATAACCTTTTAAAGCCTAAATTCGAAGGTACGTTAACCGTTTTTAATTTTATTTAACAAAATTAAACTTTTTTATACTTTATATTGCATTATTATTGATTCCCCTGGGCGTAAATTTTTAACATCAAATATCTTTGGATCCATACATAAGAAATGAGTGCCTATTCAAAATATTTGTTTATTGACCTCTCTAATTTGTAATTTTATTCTCAATTTAAAAATAAAATAATATTTAAATTTTACCAGTGGAATCAACTAAAGAATCCCAAATCGAAGAAACACCCTTTAGCAGAACACCAAATGTGTCAAAAATACCATTGATATTCTGCCGACACACACAACTGAAAATATTGTATCAGACTTGGATCCCATTATGTGCTGTAAAAGGCGATAAAGAATGCACATCGATCTTTGTAAAGCAATCGGCTAATTCCGGCTTCGTATAGCGATATCTGTGTCGCACACACCATGACGTTTGTTTTGTCAGTCGCGGTTCAAATGCGAGAGAGTGCTACAATAAAGTAAATTCAAAATTCAAATTCTGGTAAACGATTAATCTAATAATTTGATGTACATGGAAATTAGCATTCGTTTGTATTCGGAAATACGATGATTGCCGATGTGTATTCTTTATCGCCCTTTGGTGTAAAAATATGTCGATTCTGTAGAATTCTTTAAAAAATCTTTGTGTTATCGATACTTATCTATAGATAAGCTGTAGAGGTAACGGATTTACCATATTTTGTCGATCGAGCGTTGAAAGAAACTAATATCTATCAAATTGATGACACATATAGGTAAAAATATTATAAATAACTTTAAATAATTATGTAAACCTACTAATATTATAAATGTCAATGTTTGTGCCGATGGATGGATGTTTGTTACTCATTCACGCAAAAACTACTGAAAAGATTTTGATGAATCTTGCCATTTGATATTTATCGTTATATCTTGAAAACATCTTGATATCTTTAAGTAATACAGCTTACGTGTTATTCTTATGTAGAAGCTACTATATCGCCAAGTTTTATCTAAATCTGTTCAGTAGTTTTTGCGTGAAAGAGTAACAAACATCCTCATATCCATCGGCACAAACATTTACATTTATAATATTAGTAGGATTCTATTTACTTAATTAGATAGGTATTTACAGGTAAAAAATAAAAACTAAAATTAAAAATAGACTTTTTAATAAATCAAAACTTTACATACATCAAAATATTACTAAATAACAGACTCGTCCCACGTACGACACGCAACGTACGAAATGAATTACGACATCTGCTTCATAGAAAATACAGATCTAGAGTGCTTTTCACGAAAGAAGTCCCCCGGATATTTTTGGAACTAAATTTGACAGGTCTATTTTCCCTATTTTCTGACCTTTCTGATAGTAGGTAGAAAATCCCTTACTTATCTTAATAAAAATAGACTTTTTACATAACAGAAATATAGCTAAGTAGACAATTTTATCAAAATATATACCAACCTACTCATGGAATGACCAGAACAGTCGAAATATGCAGGAAATAATATTATTCAATAATTTACAAATGAAATAAACATAATATAGGTAGATGTTGTACTCATAAATGGCAACATTATCAATTTTGACATGAAATACAGCGCCGCGGCTAGGGGGGACTTCTTTCGTGAAAAGGACTCTACCAAGTTATCTGTGAACCGGCCGTTATTGTAACTACGGCCACTAATACGGAAATGTCAAATTCAAGAACTGCTGCGATTGGTAGAAATACAATTTTGTATTACTTCTAGCGCCGCCGTTCAGTTCACAGATAAGTTGGTCTGTCTGTACGTAGAACCTATCTGTTTCTAGCTTAAATCATTAAAACGTAAGTACAAAATTAACCTAATTATTACAACTTGGGTGGGCTTTCACCCGACTGCGCCAGAAGGAGGGTTATGTTTTTCGAGTGTATACAGAGTGACTTTAAATTTGTGAACGATAGTTATCACAAGTACATGCATATCCTTTTCTATCGTTCACTATTTAAAGTCACCTTGTATGTATGTAATATGTAGATATTTATGTAGTTTGTATAATTCTTTAAGACGCTCTACAGCCTAAACGGCTTGATGGACTTTAGCTTGAGAGGTGTCGTTAGATTCGTATTTACAGTGAGAGTGACACTGGGTACATAAAAAAATGCATTTTTTTAAACGCAGTCAGGTTTTTTAAATAAGCAGGTTAGGTTATTTACACCAATTTCAAATAATATTATTTACTAGTATACAGGATGTAACAGAAAGGGGGTATAATGCCGAAACACAGCAATAGTCCTCATAAAACTGAACAACTTTCCCCAAGGAACATGGGCGTAACTCGAAAACAAAAATTCGCCTCCCCATACAAAATGCCCGATCGAGTAAGTATGGGACATTCATGAGGACTATTGCTGTGTTTCGGCATTATACCCCCTTTCTGTTACACCCTGTATAAAGTATGTTTGTTTATGAACAGTCAAAGTATGTTTGTATCGTAGCAAGTGGAAGGAAGTGGTCTCTGCCTACACCAACGGGAGAGAGGTATGATGGATATGTATGTATTGTCATTTACATAAACATAATAACTGCCATGCAGTAGGTCCTAGGTTCGATTCTCACTGGAGACAAAAATAGCAGTACACATGATACTTATAATTCCTAATGAATAGGCATTATGACTAAAAACATTTTTTAGTCCATCACATAGATTATTTTAAAATATTGGACACATACTTTTTTTCTGTTGTCCTAAAAATGACAAAGATACACTGGGTTAAAGTTCCTCGTGACGTCACGTTTAAGTACAATTTTTACTCAAAAGTGACGTCAAAACCCCCCACTCCGTAACTTATGTATTTGATCAGGGGGCTTAGCACGACGTGCCGCGACAATTATCTCACGTCATGCTGACCTTATCACATTTAAAACTATGGACAGAGACGTATGCGTGACAACGTCTTGTCACGGAGTGTATGCTAAACTAGCAGGTAAAAAATGTATTTCCAATATTTTTTTAATAGCCTTAAAGACGGACTAATTTTAATGCTATTTTTAAATGTAGTCAATATCCTCTAGTTATTTAATTGATAAATTCATCAGCAGGTGCTCTCTTGTAGAAGGCTCTAGATACGTCAACAGGGCCTCTGAAGCCAATGCAAGCGAAGTACCCTCGACGCCACAGCAGCATCAGACTCAGCATGATGGGAACTGAGAGCAGCACTCCTGGAATGAGAAGGTGGTTTAGAAACATCATCATCATGTCAGCTTATGGACGTCCACTGCTGGACAAAAGCCTCCCCCAAGGATCTCCACAACGACCGGTCTTGCGCTGCCCACATCCAACGGTTTCCAGCGACTTTAACCAAGTCGTCAGTCCACCTTGTTGGAGGCCGCACCACACTGCGTCGTCCGGTGCGTGGTCGCCACTCGTGAACTTTTCTGCCCCATTGTCCATCGGTTTTTGAAACATCATCTTAAATAAATTTTAGAGCGTCGCTCTCGTCATTGGAGTCTGCACCACTCTTCTCTATTCTCCGTCGGTTTGAGCACCTATTTCAATGATGATGATGATAATGATGATGACGATGATGATAATTCTTACCAATAAGAGTTCCCATGAGAATAGCACCATCTCTTTCAGGCCGATGTCCGTATTTGTCCACACACCGCATCGTGCGATGGATGTCATGCAGATGCTTCATCGTATACCCTCGCATCTCCACTGGTTCTTGGCATCTAGAGTATAGATTTAAGATATGGATTAATCTTTCACATCCCAGAAAAACAAGAACACCCGTTTTTCGTTGTCACGACATAACATGCAAACGGCTTGACCGATTTGGCTGATTTTTTTTTTAAATGTTCATTGAAGTCCAAGGATGGTTTTTACGGTGAGAAAAATTCGAATAATTGCCGGGAAAGCCCTAAAACAGACCTTTTCTTTTTCCCATACAAATGTTTTCTTACTAAAATGTAGAGCCAATTTGAACTTTATTCCTACACAATAAAGTTCATTCTAAGGCGGGACAAAGTTCGCCGGGACAGCTAGTGTTTTATGAAATAGACAAAGGTTTATTTGGCAGTTAAATTTTATCTGTAGCTGGTGAAACGAGTAGGTACTAACAGGCAGACCAAGTTATCTGTGAACTGAACGGCGGCGCTAGTAGTAATACAAAATTGTATTTCTACCAATCGCAGCAGTTCTGTAATTTGACATTTCCGTATTTGTGGCCGTAGTTACAATAACGGCCGGTTCACTGATAACTTGGTAGATCTGTAAACTATGTTT
Organism: Anarsia innoxiella; assembly: GCA_947563765.1. Taxonomy (NCBI): domain Eukaryota; kingdom Metazoa; phylum Arthropoda; class Insecta; order Lepidoptera; family Gelechiidae; genus Anarsia; species Anarsia innoxiella. The sequence goes on from OX387420.1 coordinate 972,041, forward strand.
CTAAAAGGAAAATTACTCTGTTTTATGGGTAGATAGAGGATGTCCGTGCCGTGTAAGTTCGTTTAAATCTGTTCTGTGAATTTTGGGTTATAAAGATACAAACATTCGTCCATCAATCCATCCATCTGTCCATCCATCCATCCATCCATCCATCTATCTATCCATCCATCCATCCATCCATCTATCCATCCAACCATCCATCCATCAGCAAAAAAACTCATTTATCCATAAATATTTACTTTACTTGGAGGGGAGTCTCTGTCTACCTCGATGGGAAAGAAGCGTGACAGTTATGTATGTATGTTACTTACACCATGAGCGAGGAATTGCCCTCCCTATTCTCCACGACCTTTACCAGCATATCCACCATCCATTGGGTGCTGCAGTCACAGAGGTAAGGGTTGTCTGACACGTCGATATGTTCCACCAGGTCCCAGCGAGAAACCAAACGGGAGTCTATCTCTGATAGGTTATTTGATTGAAGGTAAAGCTGGAAGAAGATAAATTATTTTGCTAGAGGCTGCCCGCGATTCCGTACGCATTTCTCGTCATATCTTGGAAGAAAACCATGATATCTCTAAATAACGTATCTTATGTGTTATTCTGATGAGCTACAATATTGCCAAACGTCAATAAAAATCTATTCAGTAGTTTTTGCGTGAAAGAGTAACAAACATCCATCCATCGCTAAAACATTCATCCATCGGCACAAACAATGACATTTAAAATATAAGTAGGATTTTGATTATAATACAAATAAATGTAGTAGAATACATACTTCACCAAACTTTGGTGCATTGCAAACATTGCACGTCTGACGCCGGGCCCAGTTGACATTGGAAAACATTTCGAGGAAAAGAAACCTGTATACACGAGGCCAAGAGCCTACTCTCATACGAGAGTGATGGATGTTTCTTACTCTTTCAGGCGAAAACTAATCTAATCTAATTTAACCACTTGTGTCCCACTGCTGGGCAAAGGCCTCTCTCCTCATTCGCCATTACTTTCTGTCTCGAGCTTCCTCCGCCCAGTTACTTAAGAAGGTATCCAGCTCGCCCCGCCACCTTTTCCGTGGTCTGCCGCGACGCCGTTTGGCAGTTGGTAGCCATTGGGTAGCTGTTTTTGCCCATAAATCTTCTGGCATGCAGCAGACGTGGCCGGCCCAATCCCATTTCAGCCTGGCAGCTGTTTTTGCCACATCAGCAATACGCGTTTTAGAGCGCAGTATAGTGTTTCTTACTTTGTCAGTAAGTTTTACACCAAGCATACTGCGCTCCATAGCTCCACGCAAAAACTACTGAATAGATTTTTAAGAAATTTGGCAATATTGTAGCTTATACATATATCAGAATAACACATAGGCTATAATATTTTTAGATATGCTATTTTTTTTTCTTCAAGTTATGACAAAAATAAAACAGAGTATTATCCATACCTCCTTAATAGGCGGCCAATCATAATTTTCACCAATATCGTCTGCTCTAGCTAAAGCTTTTGGATCGATGTATTCAAGCTTTGGATTAAAGCTCATATGGAGGCTCTTTAAAGACTCCAAGCCGCCTAAAGCTCCAGACCCAATTCGCCGTAAAGCTCCCATATTGCAGAGGTGAAGTTCCTCTAGTTTTCGGAGGCGAGGGAAAGCTCTGAAAAAAGGCATTACTTCAAAATGGAGAGAAATGGTTTTTGTATTTGTTCTTGAGCATGTCTGCGGTGACTGATGAATGTGGATGAAGTGAAGGAAGTGTGTTTGGATCGTAGCAAGTGGAGGAAAGTGGTCGTTATCTAACTCGGTGGGAGAGACGAGACAGATATGTATGTCGGCAAAGATTTAATGAAGTGTTATGCTATCGACACACCAAAGCCGCCAGCAAGCCGCCGGGCTAGGCCGGCGGCTTTACGTCATACGAATGGCAGCTGTCAAAAAAGCCGGCGGCTTTGGTGTGTAGATACCATTAGATTTTATAAATATTTCTGCGACTGGCTTTCAGTCAAGTTAATGATGATCATCATCATCACCTCAGCCTATAGCTGCCCACTGCTGAGCATAGTCCTCTCTGACTCTCCAACGCGACTAGTTCATTGCCACCTGTATCCAACGAGCCCCCCCCCCTTGGCTTTCAAGGTCGACGTTCCATCTAGGGCCCAAGTCTGCTAATTTAAAATCGTCTCAGTTGCGTGTCGGCAGAGTGTCAATGGCATTTTTTGGCACATGGTATTCTACTAAACAATGGCTTACACTGATTGCGACCAAATGTGTCAAAAATGCCATTGACACCAGGGATGTTAGGGAGCTCCGTAACCGTAACCGAAACTATCGGATATCCGATATAAAAAATCATCCGTAACCGTAACCGAATCCGAAATAAAAGTTTCGCATAGTATCGGATAGGGGCGGAGCCTAATTGAGACACGTTATTTGTATTTTACTTTTGAAATTCCTTAAAAAAAATATATTCGTAACCGAAACTAACGGATAATCCGAAGTAATGTATTATTCGTATCCGTAACCGTATCCGGTATAATAATGACGATGATGATAATGATGATGACGTTGACAGTAATGATCATGATGTTAAAAATGATTATAATAATGATGACAATGACGATGATGATAATGATGATGACGTTGACAGTAATGATCATGATGTTAAAAATGATTATAATAATGATGATAATAATGATGACAATGACGATGATGATAATGATGATGATGATGATGATACTCACGGATAATCCTCAGAAGTGATTTCAATTTCCACAATAGGGTTCTGATTGAGGTTCAGATAGAGAAGATTCTTAGTCTCCTCCAACTCCTGAGGAACTGCCTTCAGATGGTTATCTGAGATGTCCAGACGTTCAAGGTAGAGTGGAGTGTGGAGGAACTTCTCTGGTATTTCCGAGATTTGGCAGGATCGAAGACGTAAGACCTGGAAAAAGCATCCAACCTAATTGGTATAGTAAAAATTTTCGGTATCACACATCCCATAATCGAGCTAGTATGGAGAAAAAAAAGTTGGCGGCCACTGATGAAACTAAACTAACGTCAATCAATAGAGAAAAATATTATAAAACGATAAAATTTTGGACAAATGTCGAAACTTTCGAAGATATAGAACTTTAAAAATTAAAGAACTTTGAAAATTGTTACATGCGATCATTTTCAAAGTTCTATATCTCCCAAAGTATATTACTTTCGACATTTCTCCAAAATACTATCGTTTTATAATATTTTTCTCTATCGATTGACGTAAGTTTCATCAGTGGCCGCCAACTTTTTTTTCTCCATACTAGCTCGAATAGGGGATGTGTAGTGAAACTTAAACCAAGTATATATGTGGTTACTTATTCGACGCTTAAAAGCTCTTACCTTCAACATAGGTAAACTAGAAATTGCAATAATGGTAGGATGGTCCAGTACTGTCAAAGGGTTTCCACTAAGATCTAATTCGGTCAGCTCAGTGAGGTGCTCAAACAAGTCCTGGTTGAGGGAATGCAGGTCGTTGTAAGCTAGGTTTAGGACCCTCATAGCTGGTAATGGCTCGAATTTCTCGGGGGAGTAGCGACCCTGAAAAAAAAAGGTAAAAAGGGGGTAAAGATTTTGGTTCTGAATACGGACAAAATTAGAATCAGGGCCGTCGCAGTGCAGAGTATTTTTGATTGTCATTTATCGATATTGTTCTCATTAGAATAAAATTCAAAATCGACATAACATTCGCATTTATTCGATGCTCATTTCTTGTGTTAACTAATTTTGAATATTATTCTAATGAGAACAATGTCATCATAATCAAAAATGCTCTGCGCTGCGCTCCGTCAGATGTGCGCCGGCTCTTGAAAAATAATGCAACTGCACTGGGTCCAAAGAACTCACTGCCAGAAATGAAACATATGCCAGAGTATGTACTTAGACTGGCACGACATTTTATTATATAGAGGCATAAAAATCGACTATTAGGTCTTAGGCCGAGTTGCATAGTCTTTTGTTTAGTAGTTTTTACCCGACTACGGCAAAGCCAAAAGGAAGGGTAATGTTTTTGGCAGTCTATGTATGTATGTATGTATGTATGTATGTATGTTCCACCGTAGCGTCTAAACTACTGAACCGATTTTAATGAATGAGGTGTCAAAAGATTCGTAATAATACGGCGGGTGACATAGGATACCTAGTTTTGCAATGAGTTCAATACTTTGCCAACTAGTGGGCAAAAAATAAGTTCTAAAAACTAAAACCCGCCTACGGAAACCTGCGATCTTAAAAGTAAGAAACAAGAAATAATTCTTGTCTTCTTAACTAGGTACCCCATAAATGCACAGACGTAGCGATTTTCAGAGGAAAGCCGTGGTCGTATGCCTCTGTGCATCGATATTAATAACCGTGCAATGTCGGAACCTGTTTAACCTACCTTTGTAATAAGTAGGTATTAATTGCTTGCAGGCAGCCATTTATAGTTATATGGAGGCATACGACCACGGCTTTCCTCTGAAAATCGCTACGTCTGTGCATTTATGGGGTACCTAGTTAAGAAGACCAGCTAGCTTAGCATGGCACTCTGTGACAAGACGTTGTCGTGCGTTTGTCACGCTTACGTCTCTGTCTATAGTATTAAATGTGATAAGGACAGCATACGTGAGATAATTGTCGCGGCTCGCCATGCTAAGCCCCCAGAATTATTTCTTGTTTCTTACTTTTAAGATCGCAGGTTTCCGTAGGCGGGTTTTAGTTTTTTACGTGAAAGAGTAACAAATATCCTGACATTCATCCATCCATCGGCACATTTGTAATGGACTAAATGCTGCCCGCGACTTCGTACGCATTTATCGTCATATCTTCGAAAATTCACACAATATCATAAAATAATATAGCCTATGTGTTACTCTGATACATAAACTACAACATTGCAAAGATTCATCAAAATCGGTTCAGTAGTTTTTGTCTCACAGCAACAAACATCCTCACATCCGTCGACACAAACATTGACATTTATAATATAATATAACTCACTTCAAAAGTATGCGGCCCCAAGTTAGCAGTGGTGAGCTGATTATGGCTTAGATCTAAAACCCTCATTTTCTGCAGGTCTTTGAAGCTGGCGCTCTCAATCCTTTCTATACGACTTCTGGAGAGGTTCAGCACCTCCAGAGGTAATGAAGATAGTGCTGTGACGTTCACGAAGAGGTTCTCGCTGAGGTCTACTTCAATTGGTTTGTAGTCTTTTAGATCTGGAAAGATATTAAAATGGGCATGATAACTAAAAAAAATTTTTTGGTCCATCACATAGATTATTTTAAAATATTCGACTCGTATTTTTTCTTTTTTCTCTTAAACTAAAAATGACAAAGATACACTGGGTTAAAGTTGCTCGTGACGTCACGCCTCAGTACGATTTAAACCAAGGAGTGACGTCAATACCCTTACGTAACTTTGATGCTCTGTATCTTTGTATTTATTTATGTATTTGATCAGGTAAAAAATGTGTTTCAAATATTTTTTAATAGCCTAAAAGACGGACTAGGTAATTATTTTTTGAATTTTTGAATGTAGTCATCATCCCTATTTATAGAAAGAACTGGGTCAAGGTCTGCTAATTTCCAATATTTTAAGTTGTATGTCGGCAGAGTGTCAATGACATTTTTGATACATTTGGTCGCAATCAGTGTAAGCCATTGTGTGCCTCCGACATCAAATTCCTATCCAACAAAGAATACAGTCCACAGAAGTAGGTACACACATTGTTTAGCAGAATACCAAATGGGTCAATAAATGCCATTGATACGCTGCCCGCACACAACTGAGGCTATTTTAAATTAGCAGTCTTGGGGGCTTGGATGTATGAGGAGACTAATGAATGTGTATGAAGTTAAAGAGGTGTGTTTGTATCGTAGCAAGTGGAGGGAAGTAGTCTTGTTCGTGGACTTCTAAGGGCAATTTTACCCTACGTCCGATCCGAATCCGTTCCGAAATAGTATAGTATAGATCCGAAAAATAAAAAGTACAGGCGTAGGGCGAATTCTATGGTAATTTTATCCATTTTAATCGGATCGGTCGTAGAGTAAAACCGCTCTAACGCGTCTTTCTCCTAGACATTCGCCTGTGAGCGTCAGAATGGCTGGTTGCCTGTGACGTTGTTTTATGAGAGTTACGTCAGAATGGCTGGTCAAAAAAAATAAGTTCTAAAAACTAAAACCCGCCTACGGAGAACCTGCGATCTTAAAAGTAAGAAACAAGAAATAATTCTTGTCTTCTTAACTAGGTACCCCATAAATGCACAGACGTAGCGATTTTCAGAGGAAAGCCGTGGTCGTATGCCTCCATATAACTATAAATGGCTGCCTGCAAGCAATTGATACCTACCTTATTACAAAGGTACGTTAAACAGGTTCCGACATTGCACGGTTATTAATATCAAGGCACAGAGGCATACGACCACGGCTTTCCTCTGAAAATCGCTACGTCTGTGCATTTATGGGGTACCTAGTTAAGAAGACAAGAATTATTTCTTGTTTCTTACTTTTAAGATCGCAGGTTCTCCGTAGGCGGGTTTTAGTTTTTAGAACTTATTTTTTATTTCACACTTTTTAGTTAAACCATCGATAACTACGTAACTACTACAGGACTCATACAAACACATACATGACAACTACTCAAACTCCATGTTACACTTTCAATCTGTCTTTTCATCTCAACATATTGTACTAGCGGCCATCCGCGACTTCATAGAGTCATCTACACCACAGTCACTTTTCGAAGTGGACAGAATGCAACGTGATAATAATTATAGGGTAACAATCCTAAAATATTACAATTTTTTTGATAGCGTACATAACACTAAAAAAACTACACAAAAAGTACCTAGATAGGTAGGTACCTACTTTTGAGCAGATGCTCAACGCTTTCCTGGTCCAAAGTAAGTAGCGTAATCCGTTTCGGATAGGTATGAGTGTGGATCAAAGATGCCTTTTATTTTATATTGACGGGGCACTGCGCCCCCAAAGCCCCCCTACACACTGATAATCTGTCCATAGTACGAGTATATATAAAAAGTATCTATTTCCTTATTGTTGCGGGGGGCTGCGTCCCCCCAAACTGACACAATGACTACTTTGTCCACAGTAGAGTTCAAGAAGTGTTTCGTTTCTTTTGGCGGGGGGCTGCGCCCCCCAAACCCCCCCACACAGTGACAACTTTGTCCAGTATCGTTAAAAAAGGTTTTGTGTCATTTTGGCAAGGGTCTGCGCCCTCCAAACCCCCCTAAACAGTGACTACTTTATCCATAGTAGAGTTTAAGAAGTGTTTCGTTTCTTTTGGCGGGGGGCTACGCCCCCCAATCCCGCCCACACAGTGACAACTTTGTCTAGTAGAATTCAAGAAGTGTTTTGTTTCATTTGGCGGGGGGCTGCGCCCCCCAAACCCCCCCACACAGTGACAACTTTGTCCAGTATAGGTAAAAAAGGTTTTGTGTCATTTTGGCAAGGGTCTGCGCCCCCCAAACCCCCCTAAACAGTGACTACTTTATCCATAGTAGAGTTCAAGAAGTGTTTGGTTCATTTGGCGGGGGGCTGCGCCCCCCAAACCCCCCCACACAGTGACAACTTTGTCCAGTATAGTTTAAGAAGGTTTTGTTTCATTTTGGCGAGGGTCTGCACCCCGCAAACCCCCCTACACAGTGACTACTTTATCCATAGTAGAGTTCAAAAAGTGTTTCGTGGCTTTTGGAGGGGGGCTACGCCCCCCAAACCCCCCCAAACAGTGACAACTTTGTCTAGTAGAATTCAAGAAGTGTTTTGTTTCATTTGGCGGGGGGCTGCGTCCCCCAAACCCCCCCACACAGTGACAACTTTGTCCATAGTAGAGTTCAAGAAGAGTTTTGTTTCATTTTGGCGGGGGCTGCACGACCCAAACTTTCCTACACACTGACTACTTTGTTCATAGTATGAATGTGAGTTCAAGAAGTCTTGTATTTAATTTCAAACTTCCCTTTTAAGACACGCTTTACAAATTAAAATCACTACTTGAACTCATGATAATAAACAACTTTGAATATGAGATCTTTGTCAGAGCCTAAAAATGTTTGCTTTTTCGTACAAGTTACGTGTGCAAAATGTACCTATTGAGGGACCGAAAATGTTTAAATGCCAACAAAGTTGATTCCATAGGTAGTACAAGTTGTAGGTAATTTAGCTTAAAACTAGCCAAAACAGTCAACATAATTCTGAAAAGGCCTGATTTGGCAAGCTGTAGGTAAGTAATCAGTAGTTTCGAAGTAATTATGATAGAAAAGACAAGGCGTTAAAAGACATATTTACAAGTAAAACCGCGTGCTAAACCTAGTGATATATATTATATTTGGAATGTACTCGTTGAGCCCTTTCATTTGATCCCCACACATTATCCTTTGTAAAATTTAATATTTTTCGTCGCGACTTCTTGTCCACTAGTTTACAAGCAAATCCGTGCGCAAAACCTAGTGATATATATATTTTTGGAATGTACTCGCTGAGCTCTTGAATTTGATACCCCACACAACACCATTTTGGCTCTTTCTTTTGGCTTTGCCGTAGTCGGGTAAAAAAAAAGTCTTATTTCTAATTATAATTATTTACTTAACACATGTAGCAATTTTTGAATCAACTCTGAAAAGCCGTCACAGACAAACAGCGATTCTGAATCTCACCATATGGCTCCCATCATTTCCTTTAGTCTCTCGAAATATCAAAAAAAATATCTTTACTTACCGTCCCAAAGCTCAGCACTGAAAAAGGTCGTGATATTCTGGTCTCTGCAGTTCACTCTCCCATTTCTACAGATACAATATCTGCAAATACCCGTCTCTGGAGGTTTCCCTGTGAAGATATTGTAAGTTTTTAATATTGTTATTAAAGTTGGAAGTAGTCTTTCCAGCTGCATTTCTTTTATAAGTTGTCCTTTTCAATTTGTTCGGGTTATATGGCTTTTTATCCGACTGCGCCAGAAGGAGGGTTACGTTTTTCGAGAGTATGTATGATTTTTTGGCACGCCCTACAGCCTAAACGGCTTGATGGATTTTAGCTTGAGAGGTGTCGTTAGATTCGTATTTACAGTGAGAGTGTCACTGGGTACATCAAAACAAATAAAAATTTATTTTTTGAACGCAGTCGAGGTTTTTTTTTTAATAATAAGGTTAGGTTATTTATTATTAAAATATATATAGGTTATTTTGTAAGTTGTTCTTTTCAATGTTTTGGAATAGCGGCTTTTGTAGTTAAGTTAGTTATTGAGGCGACTGATGAGTGTGGATGAAGCGAAGGAAGTGTGTTTGTATCGTAGCAAGTGGAGGGACGTCTCCGTCTACCTCGATGGGAGAGAGGCGTGACAGATATGTATGCTTATAAAGACTTATAGCAATGGTTATTCAAAGAAATTATATAATTTATGCAAGTTGCATAGTTTTGATTTGGTGGTGTCAAATTTGACAGGACCAAGAAGTTTTTATTCTTTTTTAATCAATGAAGAATATATTGGCGAAGTATTTTAACAATAATGCCGAAGTGAAAAAGGAGATTAAATGAGATTTTGTAACTACCTCGGTTACTACGTGAAAGTGATAAAAATCACTTTATTTCCGGATCCGACTCAAGTTTCTTGGAGAAAGTTGTATAGTTCTAATTTTTTCATATAGGTATTAACTTTTTGATCAAATCGGGGACTTACTCAAGAAAGGCCAAATCAAGAGTACCCTAAACCGACGGGCATGTATGAGGCGACTGATAAGTGTGGATGGAGCGAAAGAGGTGTGTTTGGATCGTAGCAAGTGGAAGGAAGTGGTCTCTGCCTACCTCAATGGGAGAGAGACGTGACGGATTTGTATGTAGGTATGTATGCACGAAGTGAAACAACATTTTGTTTACAGATACTAAAATAAAACTTTTTATGTTGGAAATAATTTATAAAATACGTTTAAACTTACCATCTTCACAATTGACGTAAAGAATGAATACTGCAAACAGCAGATATGTCAGCCACCGCTCCATGTTCCTAAAAACAAGAAGATATTAATAATCCTGCAATGGGGATGATGACTACATTCGAAAATTCAAAAAATAATTAGTCCGTCTTTAAGGCTCTTAAAAATATTTGAAACACGTTTTTTACCTGATCAAATACGTAAATAAATACAAAGATACAGAGCATCAAAGTTACAGAGGAGTATTGACGTCACTCCTCGGTTAAAATCGTACTGAGGCATGACGTCACGAGCAACTTTAACCCAGTGTATCTTTGTCATTTTTAGTTTAAGAGAAAAAAGAAAAAATACGTGTCGAATATTTAAAAATAATCTATGTGATGGACTTAAAAAAAATTTTTTTAGTCGTCTTGCCCATCCTACTAATGAATAAACTTACAAATGTCAATGTTTGTGCCTATGGATGGATGTGTGTTACACTTCCACGCAAAAACTACTGAACAGATCTTAATGAAACTTTACAATATTGTAGCTTACTTACACATCAGAATAACACTTGTTTATAACACGTCGGAAATATCTGCGGACCTGGCTTGATGACGTCATGCAACTCGTACGTACTCGTCACGGTACTGGATAGGCGAAAACGGGGGAAGCGCGGGGGAAAGCGCATTCCAGCGAGGTCCGCAGATATTTCCGACGGGTTGTACTTAGGCTACATTATTTCATTTGGGAAATTATCACATAAACGCGCACACATCGCACTATCTTTCCTTATCGTAGAGAAAACAATATATATTTTTGTATGTGTATTTATAGAATATATATGTGTAGGTTTATACTTATATATTTATTGTTTATTGTAGGTTAAGTGACTATCCTGCCTTCTTGCTAACACTTCTCTCTCTGTGGGGTCTGCAGAAAGAAATTTCTTTTAGAAATATGCTGTACCTTTTGTATAACTTCTCTTTTTTTCTGTTTCTATGTACTATCATCTTACAATAAACTATTAAATAAATAAATAAATTTAAGACATGATATTAAATACGAAGTAAATACCTATGAATACAGAGCAACAGAGTTTCTTGCTAGATTCTTCTTTAGGGAAAACTTATCCTTGCTAAAGATAGATATAAAGATAAAGAAAATTTATTGTCACAGATGCGGTACATGGAAGTAGATGTTATTGTACATACTATAATAATGTTTCAATAATATAATAATAATAATCTAGCATAGCAAGCTTATTTTTCAGGTGATGTCAGATTCTACAAAAAATAAATAAAAATTACATTTCAGTGGGTAGCCTCTAGTAATCAATAAATATAGGGGGTAACAGAAAGGGGGGTATAAAGCCGAAACACAGCGATAGTCCTCATAAAACTGAACAACTTTCCCCAAGGAACATAGGACGTAATTCGAAAAAAAAATTTGGATCGCCCATACTTATTCGATCAGCTGATCGGACATTTTGTATGGGAAGGCGAAATTTTTTTTACGAGTTACGACCCATGTTCCTTGGGGAAAATTGATCAGTTATATGAGGACTATCGCTGTGTTTCGGCATTATACCCCCTTTCTGTTACACCCTGTATAGCTAAATGATTCAGGTTAGCCCTCCTATTCTGGGAACCGATAACATTATTGATAAACATAATCTTATCTCTGTGCTGCGACGTCGGCCATGACAGTTTATGATTTTCTTTTTGTATTTCAGGAAAAATATAGCTTATCTATTAAAAGAAATTCGAAGATGTATGTGATATCCGCCAACCCGCAAGCCAGCGTGGTGGATTACGGCCTAATCACTCTCTGTATGAGAGTAGGCTCGTGCCCCTCGGTGTGGACATACATATGGGCTGATAACGAATAACTTTTCTATTTGGATTTTAAGTCAATTAATCTTTATTTCATAGGATAATTTATAATAAAAGATACTGACTCTCTCTCTCTCTCTCTCTCTTTCTCTCTCTCTCTCTCTCTTTATCAGCCCATAGGCCCACCGGGGACATACCCCACCGAAGGGCACGAGCCTACTCTAATACAGAGAGTGATTAGGCCGTAATCCGCCACGCTGGCCAAGTGCGGGTTGGCATACACCTTCGAATTTATTCTCTGGTGTATGCAGGTTTCCTCACGATGATGTTTTCCTGGCTAATCCCTTGAAATACTCGTAAGTTCCTACCAGCGTCATTTTTTTAAAAGCTAGCGCTAGATTCGCAAGAGTGCAGTTTTACCCAGAGAAGAATCTAGCAAGAAACTCTATTGGGTTGCTCTTTTCAAATACAATTTTACAATTCTTAAGTTTTGTTCAAAGTAAGCTTCGAAGCTTTCGTTTTCTTGCCTATGTGTTATTCTAATGTATAAGATTAACATTGGCAAGTTTTATCAAAATCTGTTCAGTAGTTTTACGTGAAAGAGAGGATAACAAACACCCTTCCATCCATCCATCGGCACAAACATTAACATTTATAATATTAGTAAGATGAGTTTTTATAAGTATAAAATAACAGCAGAACAAAAAATATACTTACCAAACTTTAATTATTCCGTCATAAAAAGAAAACTTATGTAATCCAGAAAAAAAACAAAATCACAAACTATTTCCTACTCTTTCTTTCAAACAACACAGTCTATAAGCAAAACAGAGATAGCACTTTATTAAAAACTTAATTTAGAATAAAATCTCCGTGGTGTTATTATAAATTCACCAAGTAGACTGAATAACAAAGAAAATGGTTGCCATACCTTATCTTATCTTTTTTTTATCTGTTTGTTTTTTTATCTTCGGGTTTGGTTATAGGTAAGCATAGCGGATAAAATAGACCAAATAACCTAACCTAAGCTTTTTATTAAAAAAGAAACCGACTGCGTTTAAAAAATGCATTTCTTTTATTTAATCTTTCTCATCCCAAAAAAAAAGAACAATAGAAAATCTATTGTGTCTGGGTTTATAATGGGTCAGTGGGATGTGAGAAGTTAATTTTATTTTGATGTACCCAGTGTCACTCTCACTGTAAATACGAATCTAACGACACCTCTCAAGCTGAAATCCATCAAGCCTTTTAGGCTGTAGAGCGTGACATACATACGTACAAACATACTCTCGAATAACATAACCCTCCTTCTTGCGCAGTCGGGTAAAAAGGATTCATATCATCACATATTATTCAATTTTATTATCGCTCAATCCTTGTTGAAAAATCCTGCTAATAATAAATGTCAATGTTTGTGCCGATGGATGGATGTTTGTTACTCTTTCACGCGGAAACTACTGAATAGATTTTGATGAAATTTGGCAATATTGTAGCTTATATATCAGAATAACACGTAGGCTATATAATTTTAAGATATCATGTTTTTTTTTCAAGATATGCCGATAAATGTGTACGAAGTCGCCGGCAGCCTTTAGTCCTTTATAAATCGCCATAACTCCGCCAATTTAAAAGCTATCTAAAAACTTATCTATCAGATACTATAGTATATCAGAGACCTACTCACAAATTACTCATATAACCTACATTACAAACCTATCTTTTATTACTAACGCCCGCCCGCGACTTCGCACGCAATTATCGTCATATCTTGGAAAACTAACACAATATCTTAAAATAATACAGCCTATGTGTTATTCTGATGTATAAGCTATAATATTGTAAAGTTTTATCAAAATCTGTTCAGTGGTTATTGCGTGAGAGAGTAACAAACATCCTCATATCGGCACAAACATTGACATTTATAATATCAGTAGGATAAGATTGCCATACTTCCTATTGTATCATTGTTTTTCGACGAATTTAACATGATATATTAAAAATAGTAACGGATATCCGGATACATACATACATATCTGTCACACCTGTATATTTCTATGTTTATAAATGCCTGAGATTTGTAAAACTTAAATTGAAAAGAGCAACCCTACAGAGTTTCTTGCTAGGTTCTTCTCTGGGGAAAACTGCACTCTTGCGAATCTAGCATTAACTTTAAAAAATGACCCGTCCTAAGTGTTGTCAAACCTACAGGATTAAATGATTTTTCATTTCATTTCATTTCGTATCTCTCCCGTCGAGGTAGACAGGGACTTCCTTCCACTTGCTATGATACAAACTCATCTCTTTCACTTCATACACATTCATCAGTCTCCTCATACAAGCACATCGGTTTAGGGTGCTCTTGACTTGGCCTTTCTCTATGCTAAAGAATGAAAAAAGAAAAAATTGTTTTTAGTTTTCATTCATTTCACCTACATTTTCCCATACAACTAACGCCATCTATGATTTCCTAAGAGAACTATTTTCACTCGTAGTAAAAACCTACATTCATTAGATCTGTCAACTAACGTAAAGCTCGCAATAGATTACTAGACACTTTCTCAATATGCACAGTAATACAAATGGAGCACCATTTTAATTCTTGCATAAACTTCGCTTGTTGCAATTATTAAGAAGAGACTTTGTCAGTATTTGTGCTGGTATAAATGGCGTGTCTAGTAAAATGTTGCAGGTACCGCGCATGCGTTAAATACGCGATACTGGGGTTGGAAGCTGAGAATGGAAAAGGAAGTTGAGTGGAGTCGAATTCATCCTAAAATAATAAAACTTAATAGAATTATTTGTCCGCCGAATAGAAATTAGTTTTTCGAGCTATTTTCTTTGCTTGACAAAAACACAAATATTTTTCCTTAAATATCGTATTGATTGTACCTTCTTAGTAAGCCTCAATGTGCCAATTTATTTAATTATCAAGGTGTAGGTACATTTCATATGTAGGTAAGTACTTATACATATCTACTTACCTACATATAATATCTATAAGTATGTACCTCTTAAAATACAATAAATCTAATATTCTGTTTTCTTTTTCATTAGGTACCTACCTATTTTATTGAACGACGTTAGTAGGTACCTATCTTTATGTTTTAATAAAGTTATTTAGTAACTATATCAGCAATTTACCAAAAAAAGATTTTCCGTAAATTTTTGCTCTAACATCAACTCTACATATTCCCCTGTCTTAAGTGCACAACATCCCTAATATCGGGGTGTGATCCGAAGTCCCCTTCACAGTAAAAATTAACAAGAATTATAACAAACAAACCCTTAAATATTAACTAAAACCTCCTTTGAACTAAACGAGCAAATTAAAAAGTAAAAACCAGTGCAGTTTCCACTAAAAAGATTGGATACCAAAATGTCAGTGGTGAGTAACGATTTTTTCTTATTTCGAATTGGTTTATTTTAAAAAATATTCGATTCGTGAACATTTAAAAATAGAATGGTATTTTTTTATGTAATTGTCGATTAAGAAACCAAATTAATTTAATTCAATTCGAGCTTAAAAACTCGTTATCAGCATTTTAGGGTTAGGATTAAGATAAGACATTTTTATCTTTTAAAAAAGTAGCTTAAAATCTTTTTGCTAAAAAACTCTTTGGTTAAAAACTAAAATTTAAAAAGTGGCTTTTAGAAAAGAGATTTGTTGTTAAATTTAAATCGAAGCACTCAGTGACCTAATTTCGTAAGATGACGTTTAGATACCTAGGAAATATGAGGATGACCTAGGTCATGCTAGGTATAAGATAATGCAGTTAAGTCTTACGAAAATGTAGGGTATAGACTTAAAAGCTACTTTCACACTTTTAACATTTCTTTCGTTTTTTTGACTGAATTTTTGTGCGTGTTTCATTAATAGATACCTAAGTAAGTACCTAAGTTGTCACTTAAGCAACTAGTTTGAAACGTTTCGTTTCAGTTGCGTCGTGTGTGGTTTTCTAAGGAAGTCTTTAGCAGAAACTGCGATGCAACTCAAAAGTAACTAGCAGTTTCAGTTGCGTTGCATTTGCGTTTCACCGTGTGTTCTGGGTCTAAGTGATATTGAATGAAAGCTCATGAAAATATAAATGTAGTTATGAAAGATATTTAGATGGATATTACACGATATTTATTGCTCTTTCACGTAAAAACTACTGAACAGATTTTAACGAAACTTTACAATAAGTAAGTTAGTATATTATAGCTCAGAATAACATATAGATTAGGTAGGTAAGAATATTATTTTTATATATTGTGTAAGTTTCAAAAATATAACAAAAAATGAGTACAAAATCGCTTACGGTCGCTGACAACCGAAATGACCAGTACAAATGACATTTTAATCATCGACACAGTAAAATAGGAACCTGGAAAGTATGTCGCTTTATAAAATTGGAGAGTCAACTTCATTCTTGCGGGTTAAAGTCGAGTCCAAACGAAAAGTAGGTATATAAATAAAATGTTTTCCGTTTAACATTTGGTAATGTCTAATGACTATACAGGGTGTCCCAAAAATAGGCCTGCAAACTGACACTGTAGATGGACTTAAGGTGCATCAAGTAAGCCTAACATGCCCATAGAAAAGTCTTATGAGTATCGAGTTAGACCCGTTTTAGTGATTTTTGAAAAAAGAACCACTTTTTGATGGTTTTTGTATCAGAGAGCGATTAATATTCAATTAATTAAAAAGAAAAGTACGTTAACGGCTTCTTCGATAGTTACTTATGATATGGCGAAAACAATTCGTTGATGATTAAAGTGGAACATCGACAAATTAACTATCAAAGTTAATTTTAATTCTCTCCCAAAAACAATAGCTCGACTTTGAGCAGTTGCCACGAAAAAAATTTACTCTGAACTTAATGAACAAATGTTTTTAAAAACTGCCTTGTGCTATTCCGAATCCAGAATGGTATAACATGTATTGCAAAAACAACAAATTCGGGGTATTAGACATCGAAGACTTACCTAAGTCGGAGTATTTCAAAAACTTAGAAGTTGAGTTAAGGTGGTTAAATTGACAAAATCGAGTAGTTAAGAGAAGTAATCTAGTAGGGCGTCTGTTTTTCAGCCTGACTAAGTAATAGGGAGTGATAAAGGCAAAAACTAAGTCGCTCTTTGAACCAAAATAGTCTAATGGACCAAAACAGATAGTATTTGAATGGTGCCAGATTAGACATGGGTTTGGTGGAAACATGGGGAAATCAATAAGGGGATATTAAAAAACGGTTTATTATTAATTGATGAACGTATCTTAATATTTTTTAGGGTTCCGTTTTTATGCTTTGGGTACTTACTAAGGGTCAGTCTGTCCATCCGTCTGTCACCACCTCCTCATGAAACTGAACAACTTTCCCCAAGAAACATGGGTCGTAACGGCGGCGCTAGTAGTAATACAAAATTGTATTTCTACCAATCGCAGCGCAGTTCTGGAATTTGACATTTCCGTATTAGTGGCCGTAGTTACAATAACGGCCGGTTCACAGATAACTTGGTAGCTTTGTAACGCTCCCTAGATGTGTCGCGTGACAAAAATATTGTTCAGTCACGCCATTACCGTAACGTTACGTTACGGAAGGCTGGGTGGAACGTTCTATATTTAAATTAACTCACATTTTTGTTGTTCAGCCTTGAAATGTTTTCTTCCCAAACACGTAACCTCCTAATATTATAAACTAGCTGCCCCGGCGAACTTTGTCCCGCCTTAGAATGAACTTTATTGTGTAGGAATAAAGTTCAAATTGACTCTACATTTTAGTAAGAAAACATTTGTATGGGAAAAAGAAAAGGTCTGTTTTAGGGCTTTCCCGGCAATTATTCGAATTTTTCTCACCGTTTAGACCAACCCTGGACTACGACAAACATTTTAAAACCAAAATCAGCTCAATCGGCCCAGCCGTTCTCGAGTTTTAATCAGACTAACGAACATCAATTCATTTTTATTTATATAGATAGATATAGAATGTCAATGTTTGTGCCGATGCATGGATGGATGTTTGTTACTCTTTCACGCAAAAACTACTGAACAGATTTCAATGAAACGCACTACGATTGTTTTGGAAGAGTTATGGATATGTGAATTCGAAGGTGTATATGAAATCCGCCAACCAATGGACCAGCGTGGTGTATTACGACCTAATCACTCTCGTATGAGAGTAGGCTCGTGTGTCTGTAATGGGGACGTTAAAAGGGCTGTTATGGAATGGGGCACTAAAGGCTGAAACACACCGGATGCGTATGTGTAACGTAGACGTAAGCACGGCGTAGCCACGCGCGTAGTTACAGTGTAACCCGATGTGACACCGGGCTACGCGTCACGTCGACGTGAACGTCTACGTTACGCAAGCGGTGTGTCCTGTCTCATACAGTTCCATACATTACAACTCAGAGGTATGCATACGTCTACGCATACGCATCCGGTGTGTTTTGGCCTTTACTGCTATCGTTAAATTATCTACAAGGTAACTTTTAATTAGTGAACGATAGAAAAGGATATGTATGTACTCGTGATAACAAACAACTTTTACAATGGGACCAAGTTCAAAATATCAAAAAAAAAAATTGTTCCCCCATACTAGCAGCTGATGCATTTTGTATGGGGAGATTAAAAATTTTTGAATGATTTCGACCTTGGTCCCATAGTAAAAGTTGTTTGTCATCACGAGTACATGCATGTCCTTTTCTGTCTTTCACAAATTTAGTCAGCCTATATTATAAACGTCAATGTTTGTGCCGATGAATTGATGTTTGTTTGTTACTCTGTTAATATTCTTATGATAATTTTATTTTACAGACACATCTACCTTAATGGAGAAGTCTCAAAACGTGAATCAAACATGTCTACCGGAGTAAAAAAACTGACCTATTTTGAGTGAATTAGGTAAGTCCATAAGTAAGTAAAGGGCGATAAAGAATACACATCGGCAATCATCGTATTTCCGAATACAAACGAATGCTAATTTCCATGTACATCAATTATTAGATTAATCGTTCATCAGAATTTGAATTTAGAATTGACTTTATTGTAGCACTCTCTCGCATTTGAACCGCGACTGACAAAACAAACGTCATGGTGTGTGCGACACAGATATCGCTATACGAAGTCGGAATTAGACGATTGCTTTACAAAGATCGATGTGCATTCTATATCGCCTTCTTGTCGTAGGTAAATAAATACATACAGGGTGTAACAGAAAGGGGGTATAAAGCCGAAACACAGCAATAGTCCTCATGAAACTGAACAACTTTCCCCAAGGAACATAGGTCGTAATTCGAAAAAAAATTTTGGATCGCCCATACTTACTCGATCAGCTGATCGAGCATTTTGTATGGGCAGACGAATTTTTTTTTTTGAGTTTCGTTACGACCCACGTTCCTTGGGGAAAGTTGTTCAGTTTCATGAGGACTATCGCTGTGTTTCGGCTTTATACCCCCTTTCGGTCACACCCTGTATAAAATACACTCATGTTTCTCAGGGAAAGTTATTTCTTTAGCTTCATGAGGGACAATCTTCAGAAAATGTAGGTAAATAAATAAGTAAATAAGGAATGACGACCGTTAAACGTCATTTTCATTTTTAGTTATAATATATATCCAGTAAAATGTATTGTAAGTAGTGCTTTATTTCACGAAGATGTATGGTGATTCTGTGTACATCTACAATAATAAAATCATTTATCAAAAATCGCGTGCGCATAACAAGATGACAAGTTTTTCGAAAAGCATAATGACGATGAGAACAATTTCCGTCATTATTCTCATCCGTAGAATGTCCCATGAACAGTTTCACACGTCAGACTTTTGTAGGACAGACAATCGAGCCGATTTTTATTTATTATTTTTTTCTTCACAATATTTCTGATCGACTTTTTGTAGGACGTGAGCGTTTCACTATTGCGAGCAATACGTTCTATTTTACTCCTACAAAAAGTCTGTCGCTGATTGTCTGACGTGTGCGAGCTTCCTAAACATCCAGTATATTCAATCAAAACAAAGCTAAATATACGTGTCTCTTTCACCCTTAGCAAGCCAGCAGGGTGTGCGAGCGAGCCGACGCGATGCATCCAACGTCCAGGTGACGCTGCCGGCTGCACCCGCGGAACATGTCATGGGACTCTATAGAGTCCCGCGACTTCCTTGGGTAAGTGTAGCTGTCTCGTTCTGTCTTATGTGGTGTAGGATGAGTAGGAAAGAGAAGAATATATCTGTCACAACTGTTTCCCATCGTGGTAGACAGATACCACTTCCTTAGCCTGGGTGCATACACACGGATTCCGGATCAGGATACCGGGTTTCAGATTCGGGAACCTGAATGCTTCGCGTGTATACAAAATGTTCAACAAGACGCACATTGTTCTTATTTTTTCCGGACGGAAAAGTAAGAACCGTGTTTATGCGCCCAGGCTTAGCCTTCCGAATCTGAAACCCTGATACGGAAACGTGATCCGGAATCAGAATGTATGCGTCCAGGCTTAAACTATAGCCACATTCATCGGTCTCCTCATAGGTTCATTCATACATACATAACTATTTAGGTATGTGTGATAATACTTACGTGTACCCTTGACTTGACATTCCTTATCAAGCCCCAGTTATCACTATGACTGGGATGGTTAGGTGGTTTGGGCATGTAGAATAAGCAAAAGGAGATTAACGAAAGAGACATACAAAGCGAGAATGGATGTAAATGTTGGGAGTGGTAGAAAAAAGACGAACGTATCTTGAGCAAATCAAGGACTTGTCAAAGAAAGGCCAAGTCAAGAGTACCCTAAACCGACATGCATGTTTGACGAGACTGATGAATGTGGATGACGTGAAAGAGGTGTGTTTGTATCGTAGCAAGTGGAAGGGAGTCTCTGTCTACCTCGATGAGGAATTTACTTATATACGTAGCTCGGGAAAAACTTCGATACCTTGTTTCAGGTTTTGTATGCGAATCTACTTTGAATGAACCGATGATGTCGTACCCTTGGTAAAATAACGCCGCATCTGCAAAAAGTTAACTTTACAGGAGAGAGGTTTAAAGATTGCGTGAGTGTAATTTGAGTATAACTTTTTGGTATTGAAAGGAATTTTCACAAAATTTTGCATGCGTATTTAAGTGAATGAAACTAATAGAATACATTATATTGCTTCTTATTTAATGCATAAGTTTTAAAAATCGTATGTCGGATGTGCACATACGGCACTCTTTTACCAAGACCTAGCTAACGTATGTGACTATGCGTCGTTATTTGACGAAAGACTACGAGTCGTATGTGCACATATATCTTTGTTATACGAAGCACCCCATGATACATACGTCGTTTTTTACAAAAAACGTCATCAGTATATGGTCATATTTGAATTATCCAGGGAAATTTCTTAGTCAACTTACACATTTCATTAAAGAAAACACGTCTGAGTTTAAATTATTCTGTATTTACATACAAAAACCAGCCAAGTGAGAGTCAGACCCCCTTAAATTTAAGGGGGTCTGACTCCGTGTTCCGGCCAGGATAAAAGATAACAAATAATGACGGCGCGGCGTAGTTGAAGAAATTATATTTGGGGTGATATAACTCTAGGCTACTGGAAGTACTGGAAGTTCTGAACTGGACAATAGTAAACACTTGGAGCTACGCTTATACATATAGTAAGATGCTGGCCGCGCGATGATATGTGCGGACGTGAGAGGCTACGTGATTGCTGATGCAACGGAACCGTATCGATGCAGGAATATTTTCACGCTCGCTGACTTGTCTTATCTATGACGTACTGGAGGTCTGCACAGTACCTACTCCCCCCTTTGGAAAAGAAAAAGAAAACTGGACTTCTAAATGCCGCTAAAACTTCGCTCGTTGCTCCTTTCTTCGCCGAATAGCTGCTCCCTTGACTTTTCCGGAATAATCGAAGGAAACTATAGCGTTTGACAATTAATCAATATTTCTTCACAATTAATAACTGCAGAGTATTGCGTTGCGGACATCATCGTGATGGTTGCGCAGTCTCTTTATAAATCAATATTCAAATTCTTCATATTCGTAATACTTCCACGCTGGAGCGCTTCTCTTACAGTCATGGGCTGCATACACTGGCGGTTGCCAAATCTGTTCATGGGCCCCAAGCGTTCTTAACGTGTTTCATTGTTTCACGTACTTGTAATGCAGAGTCAGGTACAAAATACCGCAAATAGGGCAGAGCGAGGAACTTCAGACTTCTCGCTGCGAAAATCAAAAATTGGTGTGTATCGAACGATGAGCCTTTTTCTCTATCATTCTCTCCAAAATGGTGCGTCTCGTGGCCGTATCGATGCGTTGTCTGTCCAAGTGATGGTCTTACTTTCAATAATTATAGTAAAATTTCAATGTAGTGTGATTCATTGTAAACTTGACCCCGTTTCGTCGTTTGTCCATTTGTGCTGCTCGTGCGTAATTCTCGCTCACTGAGGAATCCGCTTGTGTCAGCGGCAAGTGCAGCGAACTCAATTGCAATAAATCATCTTGATATTTTTCAAAAAATTTCTTCGTATCGCCGGTAATAGTAAAAATAAATTTGAATTCATTGCAAAAGTGCCTAGTTGCTGCTGCGCCGGGTCCAGAGATTGGTGTTGTGCTTGGCCGTACTATGTAGATATTGAATTCGTCACTTCTTCATCCAGAATCGGTGAGATCAGCTGGTGAGAAGCCGGAACTGGAGTGACTCGATGAGGAGCTTGTAGTGTCTTGAGATCCATCTTCAAAGTAGCCAAGGTGCGTGTTCGGCGGCGGTCACCACTGTTCCGGCCAGGATAAAATAGTTGACAAAAAGACGGCGCAGCGTTGTTGCAAGAACTTATATTTGAAGTTACATTGTGATATAACTCTAGGCTACTGGACGTACTGGAAGTTCTGGACTGGACAACAGTAATGACTTAGAGCTACGCTTATATACTAAGATGCTGGCTGCACGATGATATGTGCGGACGTCATAGGCTACGTGATGCAGGAATATTTTCCCGCTCGCTGACTTGTCTTATCTATCACGTACTCGAGGTCCGTACACTCCGCAACTGCTTTCGGAACTGAAAAGAACAAATAATTAAAATAACCTTCGTTACGTGCACAATATTTTCATACCTAACTCAAAATTCGCAGTGTGTAAATAAGTTGGAAAAGTTATAAAATTAGGTTCAAAATGCATTAGAAAAATTACTAAAGTATGCTATAGAATAAATAAATAAATAACTGTTACATTTGTGCAATAAATGTGTCTTTTATATACATTTAAAAATTTGAAAAACGACGTATCATAAACCATGACCTAATATAACGACGCAAGTGCACATGCGGTCCCTAAAGTTACGTCAAATAACGCAACATCTTTACAAGCGGCTAGGAAGAGTTCGTACAATAAAGACGCAAGTAAACATAAGACCACTTATTAAAAAACATGAGAAATACGTAAATTTCAGAGCATAACATACACTTAAATAGGTTTTAAAAACATTTTCATTAATATACCTAAAAAAGATAAAAAGTATCGCATGTGATCATGCGACGTGTTATTTTATGCCAGTCATTACCACCAAAACAGCCGTAAGTGCACATACAACTATTTTACAAAAACTTATTTAAATAATAATTAGAATTACTTACCATTCAAAATCCGTTTCCCATGTCCATTTTTGGGAATTTTGATCCGATGTGCGACACATACTCACTGTCCGGTAACAACGACGCAAGTAACAATACGGCGGCGGCGCGTGCGCCGCCTCGCGCCCCCGTCGGCGACGTAAAACAACGATACATGTGCAGATATAACATTATTTTACGACCATTAATAACTTACGTCGTTTTCCGCACAAAATATTTCCAGAATTAAAAAAGTTAAGAGAAAAATTGTTTTCGTATTACATAAAACATAGTTTTTAAAGGTTATTTAAGTAATAAAAACACTTTTGACCTATGATCACATACGGCGTTATTTTACCAAGGGTACGATGTTTGTATCGTAGCAAGTGGCCTTCCACTTGCTACGATACAAACATGTAGACAGAGACTCCCTTGAGTCTCTGTCTACCTCGATGGGGAAGAGGTGTGACAGATATGTATCTTTGACATTATTAATTTCCAGCGGGGTGCCAGCGCACCAGCTGTCGGCGACGAGGCTGCTCAGCTCGCCTGACCCGTCGCGACACCATCTCGATGACCCTCCTGGTAACTTCTTAGCCTAACCTTCTTTAGCGCATCTGACGGAGTGCAGCGCAGAGCATTTTTGATTGTCATATTATTATCGACATTGTTCTAATTAGAATAATATTCAAAATCAATTGACACAACATTCGCGTGTAGTCGCTTCGATGCTCCGATGCTCATTTTCTGCGCCGGCCCTTAAGGCCAAAACACACCGGATGCGTAGGCGTTGCTCTGAGTTGTAATGTATGGAACTAATAAATAAATAAATAAACTGTCACCGCTTGCGTAACGTAGACGTACACGTCGACATGACGCGCGTGGCTACGCCATGCTTACGTCTACGCATTCGCATCCGGAGTGTTTCAGCTTTTAGAATCGATGGAAAGAACCTTTACTTTAAGCATCTGTGGATGCGACGCGGTAGCAGTTTAATGTGACTTAAGTAGAAGAAATATTAGCAGTTATAATATAATGCGTTACGTGCGTGAGATCAGCGGCCCAAGTCTGATAATTTAAAATAGCCTCAGTTGTGTGTCGGCAGAGACTCAATGGCATTTTTTGACACATTCAGTCGCAATCAGCGTAAGCCATTGTTTAGCACTTTGAGTATGTTTATGACAGCGTGCCAAGGTTGTCGCAAGTTTTTCATAGTTTTCTTGGTAGATAACCTGTCAAACGATAAGAAATTCCATACAAAAAGGTAGCTATTTTGCGCCAGACCAGGCACGCAGATCCAGACGGTATGGCATCTCCTAAGGTTTAGCAGAATACCAAATGTGTCAAAAAATGCCACTGACACTCTGCCGACACACAACTGAGGCTATTTTAAATTAGTAGACTTGGGTCCCTATCTGTCTCCTGAGTAAAACACCTTCGTTTTCCACAGAAGTATACCCATTCGCGGAAGACTATGGCGGTGACACGCGCGGCGCGCTGCGGTGGGGGTCCCGCTTCGGTCCCGCGCACAGACCCCCCGCTGCGGGGGTCCTCGAGTGCTTCCGGGCCTGTCGGTCCAGGTTGGACCAGTATTTGGCTAGGAGGAAGGTGAGGGTTGCTTAATCATCTAAGCTTTGGCCTGTTAAGTTTGAGTGCTTCATTTTTCTGAAAAGAGGAAGAGATTTAATGATTTAATTGTTATTTAGTGACATGTATTTTTTCTTTTTTCTCTTAAACTAAAAATGACAAAGATACACTGGGTTAAGTTCCTCGTGACGTCACGTTTGAGTACAATTTTTACTCAAAAGTAACGTCAATAGTACTCCGTAACTTTGATGCTCTTTATCTTTGTATTTATTTATGTATTTGATCAGGTAAACAATGTGTTTCCAATATTTTTTAAAAAACTAAAAGACGGACTAAATATTTTGCCATTTTTTAAATGTACGTGAATTCTAAATTTGTAATTTGAAGTGTGTGACAGAACTTATGGCTTGACTACGTAGTCATCATCCCTATTACCTACCTACTTACATAACCCAAAATTTCCATTCAGATCGAGCGTGGAGTAAGACTGTATGGTCAAAATGAACAGCGCCAAGCAGTGAAGATATGGCTATCAGCTCTACGAGGTGTCAGACATCGCAGCGATAAGTTCGCGCTACTGGGCCACTTGTACCAGGCATATATGGACTTTGGGAAGTATAGGTAAGGACTAGATGCTAGTTTCATCAGTTTCACGAAAGAAGTCCCCCGGATATTTTTGGAACTAAATTTGTCAAATCTATTTTCCCTATTTTCTGACCTTTTCCCTGATAGGAGGTAGAAAAACTCTTACTTATCTTAATAAAAATGTACTTTTTACATAACAAAAATGTAAGTAAATAGATGTTTTTACCAAAATGTATATCAACCTACTCATGGAATGACTAGGACACTCGAAGTATGCAATAATTAGTAATATTTACCACTGAAATATAGATATTATAGGTAAATTTGTACTCATCTTCTATCTTTATCAGCCCATATATGTCCCCACCGAGGGTCACGAGCCTACTCTCATACAGAGAGTGATTAGGCCGTAATCCACCACGCTGGCCAAGTGCGGGTTGGCGGATTTCACATACACCTTCGAATTTCTTCTCTAGTGTATGCAGGTTTCCTCACGATGTTTTCCTTCACCGTTAGCAAGTGGTAATCGAATAAATTGATCCGTACATGAGAAATAAACTCAGAGGTACGTGCCCGCACCAGGATTCGAACCCGCGCCCTCGGAGTCCGAGGCAAGCGTTCTACCAACTGGGCTACCACCGCTTTCTTCTTCCGCTTCTCCACCCTTCTTCTTTTCTTTCTTTCATTTTTTTGTACTCATAAATGGCAACATTGTCAATTTTGACATGATAAGCAGCGCCGCGGCTAGGGGAGGGACTTCTTTCGTAAAATGGACTCTATTCGCGACATCGTACGCATTTATCGTCATATCTTGGAAAGAACTCGTGATATCTCAAAATAATATAGCTCATATGTTATTCTGATACACTAGGTATAACACAAAGGGGGTCATTCATCATTCATCTTAAGAGTTAGACTCTTGTCGGTGGAGCAATCGCCATTTAAGCCTATCCTCTGCCAGTGCCTTGACTTCTTGATACGACATGACGTTAACTTTCTCCTTCACTTGAGTGAAGTAGGTACGTATAATGCCGAAACACAGCGATAGTCCTCATGAAACTGAACAACTTTCCCCAAGGAACATGGGTCGTAACTCGAAAAAAATAACGCTGACTATCGTTGTGTTTCGGCATTATACCCTCTTTCTGTTACTACTGTACATGTTACAATATAGCCTTTCATCAAAATCTATTTAGTAGTTTTTGCGTGAAAGAGTAACGAACATCCATCCATCAGTACAAACATTGACATTAATTATAATATTAGTAGGTTAAGCTAGGTTTTAAATCTGTGAAGCTTCCTTATGTCCTGAAACGCGGTATTGAAGTTTTTTGCGCACAGTATATAATGGTACCTATCTACACACCAAAGCTTTTTTGACAGCTGTCATTCGTATGACGTAAAGCCGCCGGCCAAGCCCGGCGATATGCCGGCGGCTTTGGTGTGTAGACAGCATAATGCGACCTGCCCATCGATTTGCGCAACTAACTGTCAAAAGTTCTCACAGCAGACCTGGGGCCCAAGTCTGGTATTTTACCATATTCTGCTGCTGTGTCGGCAGTGTCACTGAGAGTGCTAATGTCATTTTTGACACATTTGGTCGCAATCAGTGTGAGTCACTGCTTATCAGACAGAATATTTAGCATTAACTTAAAAAAATGACCCGTCCTAAGTGTTGTCAAAACCTACAGGATTAAATGAATTTTCATTTCAAGAAAAAAATACCAAAATGTGTCAAAATATGCTATTGAAACTGCCGACACACAACTGAGGCTATATTAAATTAGCAGACTTGGGCCCCACTTTCGAATCTTGATGATCTTGTATGTTTTCTTCTTCAGAGAATCATTGGAGTTCGCAAACAGGCAGCTAGGGATCTCAGAAGAACTGGATTCAGCTCCAATGAGAGCGGAGGCGTACCTCAACTTGGCACGAGCACATCAAACCTTGGGTGGACTTGACAGGTATTGCTGCAGATAATCTCTTATGCCCGATTTACACTTCAATAAGTACAGTAGCCAGTTAAGAACCCAGACAGTTGAGTAATAAGTAGTAAGTTGTAAGTAGCGTCCAAACGGACGGACTGAGTAGTCATAAGTTGCCGAGAAGAAGACCAGTCGCAAATTGTGGACTGTACTAAACTCACCCGTCTACATGCCGGGTAGTTAAGTTCGCGGGAGACGCGAGAGATGAGGTACTTCGCAATTGTCTCGTCAAAAAATGGGATCGCGATCTATTGAACTCAACTTAATCAAAAACTTACTACCTACTTAACTCGCATTTGCCGTTCAAACAACATTAACAACTTAACTCGCCGATGACACAAGTTAACTCGCTACTGTACTTATTGAAGTGTAAATCGGGCTTTAACTCTCCTTGTTTCTCTTAACTCTTCTCGCGTTTGTGAATCACTAGCAGACCCTGACAACTTTTTAGTCAATGTCATTGTCCTGAAGTCCCAAGTCTGCTTATTTAAAATAGCCTCAGTTGTGTGTCCGTAGAGTGTCAATGGCATTTTTTGACACATTTGATGTAGACTTACACTGATTGCGAACAAATGTGTCAAAAAATGCCATTGACACTCTGCCGACACACAATTGAAAATATTGTAAATAAACAGCCTTGGGCCCTTGATTCTTAGTTACCTCCCTATCAATTTTCAGCTAAAACAGTTTAGCTGTTCTTGTGTTATAATATGTGTCTTACTAATCATCATAAATTTAAGAGCGTCGCTCTTGTCGGTGGAGTCTGCGCCACTCTTCTCTATTCTCTGCCGACCTGATACGACACAACTTCTATTCCCTCCTTTATTTGGTCTATGTAAGTCCTTCGTGGTCTCCCTCTCTTTCGTCTTCCTTCTACCTTTCCTTCCAAGATGTTTTTTATAAAGTCGTCGTGTCGTATCAGGTGACCCAGCATCTTTCCTCTCCTTTCAGCAATGGTCTTTAACTAATACGACTTTCTTTTATGTAATTTAGATGACGATATAATGTTTTATGGAGAAGCATGGGAGAGGCTTATCCCCAGCAGTGGGACAAAACAAGTTAAAAAAAATATGTTTTATCCCACAGAGCATTATCGTACGCCCGACACGCGTTATACAACGACTGCGGAGGTGGATCAACTGCGGGCTGCGTACATCTCACCGTGGCGGTAGTTAGTTTAGAGCTGGGGGCCTTTTCTAAAGCCATGGACGGGTTTCAGAAGGCTCTGTCCGTGGCGCAGGCACAGAATGATAATACATTGTTGTTGCAAGTAAGTTATTTCATGTATTGGTGAGCGCCTAGTTTTTAAGCCAAGTCAGGAGTACCTTAAACCAACGTGCATGTATGAGGTGACTGATGAATGTGGATGAAGTGACAGAAGAATGTTTGGATTGTAGCAAGTGGAGGGAAGTTGTCTCTGCCTACCCCTATAGGAAAGAGGCGTGACAGATATGTATGTACAGAGCTACCAAGTTATCTGTGAACCGGCCGTTATTGTAACTACGGCCACTAAGGAAATGTCAAATTCCAGAACTGCTGCGATTGGTAGAAATACAATTTTGTATTACTACTAGCGCCGCCGTTAAGTTCACGGATAAATTCGTACCTAGCACTAATGTAATAAGTCTCCTATTCTTTCACAGGTATACGTAGGCCTCTCCGAACTCTGGCGCCGTTTAAAAGACGCAGAAAGAGCAGTCGCGTGCGCAGCCCGCGCGTGTGACCTCGGCCGCGGTCCACGCTCGACTGACATGAATACACGACACCACCGCATGGCGCTATTGCAAATGGCCGCCGCTTTAAGAGCTAGGGGGGAGTTGGGAGATGCGCATGATTATTGTAATGTGAGTAATTTTATCATCATCATCGTCATCATCATTTTTTGGGACGAATTCAGGTGTAATTTAAAGTTACCTATGAATAAAGTCTGTGTCACTGAAGTAAGTCTTTTTGAATTTGAATTATCACCCTCGTCATCATCTTCTTCACCATCATCATTGACATCATCATCTTCTTCACCATCATCGTCATTAATTTTTATCTTTAAGTGATAAAATAGGCCCTGAATCTATTAGCATAAGAAAGAAGGTACAATCCCGGACACATCAAAGAAATTGCAAAAATATATCAGGCACACACGTTTCCCCGCGAGCGTCTAGACAGTTCACCGATCAGTCCAGGTTTATGTATCCGAGGGTATACATAAATAATAA
This sequence comes from Anarsia innoxiella, assembly GCA_947563765.1. Classification (NCBI taxonomy): domain Eukaryota; kingdom Metazoa; phylum Arthropoda; class Insecta; order Lepidoptera; family Gelechiidae; genus Anarsia; species Anarsia innoxiella. The sequence continues at coordinate 1,001,757 of OX387420.1, forward strand.
ATTGCAGATTATACCTGTAATTTTACTTAATGATTTTATACCTACTATACCAAAGGTGGCGAGATAAGCTGGACGCCTTCTTGGATGTCTGGGTAGAGGCGGCCCAGGATAGGGAGTCATGGAAGGAGAGGAGAGATGTATACGATTTTACAACAAACTGCCTGATAATGTATTTAATTTAACGGAAACTAAATTTAAGCGTCGTATTAAGAGGACTCTTTGTCAAAGAGCGTATTATAACATTAACGATTTTATTATTGACAATAGGGCATGGTGTGTAAATGCTCTAGCTCCACACGATCATAATATTTAAGTTGTTCTTTTGTAAACACATGATTGTAAACAATATTTTTAAAAAGAACAACCTCTAGTGTTTCTTGCTGGCTTCTTCTCTGGGGAATCTGCCTTCCGAAGTCAGCGTAGCTTCAGTCAGTTTATTTGCTTTTACTTTTGTTAACTTGTTATATTTTTGTTTTTATTTTTTGTTTTATATTTCTGACGCATCTATGTGTAATTTTGGGTTACCTATGAATAAATCTTTATTGAATTTGAATTTGAGAGGCCTTTGCCCAGCAGTAGGACACCGATGGCTAGATAAGATACCTACTTAATACCTAATTATTGTTTTACAGGAAGCTCTACGCCTCGCGGCTACGGCGGGTGACCAAGGTTGCTACGCGCGAGCAATGAGGATAGCTGGGGACGTATATAGACGGAAATGTGATATTGGGAAGGCTATAAGGTAGGGTTAGGTTAGGTTGTAGGTTTTAAGTTAGGTAAATTAATGAATGGATTGAATGGAGTGGAAAGAATGAATGAAATGAACGGAAAAATCGCTGGGGATGTTTATATAGACGAAAGTGTAAAAGCGTGTCCACTGCTCATGTTTTGAACAAACAAATGTTCATGAACATATACGTGCTGCTGAGATGAATAAAAAAGGAGGGAGTGTACAGAATAAATGAAATCAACGAAATGAACGAAACCATTGAAACGAAAGATTCAAGAACACTGCACGTACAATTTTAAAGTCTGAGGCCAAATACTGCAAAACATATTTTAAACATGTCTAATTTAAAATCGTATTTCCTAGACACTACGAAGCAGCGATGGGCACAGGGCAGGCTCTAGGCGACCGCCTCGCACAGATGGAGGCGATGGACGGGGCGGCGCGGTGCCTCGAGGCGCTCCGACTACAGGGCCGCATTTGTAACTGTCGCCCCTTGGAGTTTAATACACGGCTGTTGGAAGTCGCTACTAATGTTGGATCTAAGGTAAGACGACATTAGTTTTTCGGTAAGAATGGTAATCTGGGGGCACGGCAGTGCCCCCGGCCAAAGTCGAGCGCAAAGCAAACACTGCCGTAACTGCTGTACCACCTTTACAGGAACCATTTCGCTGGATTTTCAGGTCCCTGTTTGAGAACCTCTGGATAAAACTAGAACGCTGAAATGTTCGCCATCCAATAAGCTATAATCACATACTTAAAATCCAAAATTTCATGTCTGTAGGTCAATTGGTTCCGAAGTTAGGCGTCAGCAAAGTTTCGCATTTTCGACACTCACTCACTGACTCACTGACTCACTGACTCATGATCATCAAAATAGAACTAGTACTTCCCATGGACTCAAAGAGCTGAAATTTGGTACAGAGTTAGAGTTTAATAGCCACATAAAGGGAAAACTATCAAAATTGGGATAATCGAAGATCTGGAGTACCTGGTGAACCTCATTAGAAAACACAAGGGCCCAACCAAACTATTAGAGATCGACATACACCACCTTTACAAAAAATATTTTATTTGGTGGGCCGCTTCTAATTATGTCAAAAAAACTGGCCAAGTACGAGTCGGACTCACGTGCGAAGGGTTCTGTACCAAAAAAGTCACATTTGTTGTACGGGAGCGCCCCTTAAGTATTATTATTATTATATTTTTAGTGCTCATTGTTAAGACAACAACGGTAATACATCATTTGTGAACATTTTAAAGCCCTAGCTATAACGGTTCATGAGATACAACCGGGTGACAGACGGATAGACGGATAGCTGAACCTTAGTAATAGGATTGCGTTGTCACCCTACGGTACCCTAAAATACTGGTATCAATATGCCTATGTGCCAGTGGCCTGCCTTGGGCGTAAGGACAGGGCAAGCCAGAGATACTAAAATGAACTTTTTAACTCCATTTTGTAACCGATCGTAAAAAAAGTGTTTTCGTACCTACCTGAAAACAAAACTCGTTTTCAAATTATTTTTTAGGCGGTTGGGCTGGGTCGTTTCGGCCACATTTGTAACCAGGCTTTGAAACCAGTGGAATACGAGTACTTTGATACTTTACTTTGTACTTTGATTTACTTCGTGTGCTTTGATATCAAAGCACACGAAAAGTATCTTAACACTGTCATTGACAAAAGCAGTTCGTTTGATTGTGTGGATAAATAGATAAGCTCACTTCTACTCTAGTTTGAATTGCACGTAAACTACTAAAAAAGAAGGCGCGTGAAAACTAAATCGCCTATCTTTCTATAAAAAAAGATTTAAGTACGCCATCATAAAAAGTTGGTGACTTACTGAAAAAAGAAATAGGACTTAAATCCGGGGTTGGCTTTTCCGAAACGATGAACTAAACTGCTTTTTTTCATAAAAAGTTGATGAATTCTCTTTGCCGTCGTTGATCAAAATTATTAACACATTTCAAACCTTCACAAGGCACTATGGCCTCACTATCACTACTCATTTTCGTAACGAAAGTCAATTTATTACAATAAAACTATAAAACGAGCAAAACTTTTCATACACACAAAAAAAAATAACAACAATTACCGACCGGCTGGCCACCGATAAACTTGAAGTTGGTCCTGTATTCCGCGACGCAAAGTAGCGCCGCACACCACAACGCGTTTGATTGGCTAAATTCGTCTCGTAGATAACTATCCTCATAGGCAAACTCAGCTTAAGTTTTCATACAAATTAATGTGCCGAACTATTTACGATGGTTTTTACGTAATTTCTCATACATTACATTAGTACAACAGCAAGCCACGTAAGAAGCCAATGTATGCGAGCGAAACAGAATTTAGACGTAATCGTAAAGGTACAAGTTGGTAGCAGACTGCACACAGCACCAGCACTGCAGACGACGTATCGCAACGACACTACTGTTTTCGATATATTTCTATGCAATTCCCTCCGTAGTTAGCGACATTAAAGTAGCGACGCGTCGTTGAGCGGCAGACGACAGTGTCGGCCGACCGCAGATCAGTCGTGCCGCTGATGCTGGCGCCGGAGCAACGAAACGTCGAGCGTGTTACAAAATGGATTTCTCTTTCGAAATCATGACAACAGTGACAGAACGCAACGACGTGTCGTAACGACATGAAGCGACGACACGTCGTCTGCTGATGCTGTGTGCAGTCGGCTAGCAGGTTTTACAACCCGTCGGAAATATATGCGGACCTGGCTTAGTGACGTCATGCAACTCGTACGTACTCGTCACGGTACTGGATAGGCGAAAACGGGGGAAGCATGGGGGAAAGCGCATTCCAGCGAGGTGTGCAGATATTTCCGACGGACTGTACTTGGTGGCATGTTCATAGATGCGCGCCTTTTTGGCGTGGAGTTTTAAATATAAAATCTTTGAGTATTTTATAACAGTAAATTGTGAAATGAATTTGTATTAGGTGATATGATATTTTTGTAAGGCAAGCCCGGCTTTTGGGCTTGTCCGGACGTACCGCCACTGCCTACGTCTCTCTACAAAAAGAAGTGAAATCCCACCAAAAACATTCTGTAAGAACAGGCCAAATGTCGAAGAAGCTGCTTGTTTATCTCTTAAAAGTAATGAAATCTAAACAAAGTCGTGCCAAGTCTAAGGATCCTTACTGCGATTACTTTTTTATTATAGTTAATGTTGTGTGACTTGGCCGTACCAACACCAGTATGGTTGTTACAACAATTACATATAGGTAAACAAAATGTAGGTAGGTATCCATTATCGTATAAACATTCTTTCTTTTCTTCTATTTCGGTGATCGCTGAAGCTTGCTGAATACACTTAAAGTCAACATTTGTGAGGTGCACCCCATGAAGTACGGCCAAGCACACAACATTAACTATAATAAAAAAGTAATCGCAGTAAGGATCCTTAGACTTGGCACGACTTTGTTTAGATTTCATTACTTTTAAGAGATAAACAAGCAGCTTCTTCGACATTTGGCCTGTTCTTACAGAATGTTTTTGGTGGGATCGAATATCCAATCCGTACATGAGAAATAAATCTCAGAGGTTCAGGTTAGATCGAAACCGCGTCTCCAAGATTGAAGGCGGGCATTCTATCAACCAGGCTATCGCTTACTTCTGGATGAATATGCTATCTTTTAGAAATATAGTAGGTACTGTACCTTTTGTATAACTTCTCTTTTCTTTTCTGTTTCTTTCTACTATCTTTTTGCAATAAACTATAAATTAAATAAATGAATATGGCTACAAATGGATATTCAGCAAAATTCACGAAAATCATCCCCCTCCCATTTCAGATGCTAGTCCGTCGCGTGCGTCTGCGCCTAGCAGAGATCTACACGGCTCTAGGCGACGCAGGCGCAGCGACCCGCCAACGCCGCGCCGCCGCTGCGTGGGCCGCCCCCGCCTGCGCGCGCTGCCGAGAACCGCTCGCCGACCAACCTGAGCCGCTCGCTTCACTGCCTTGCGCGCATATTGTGCATCATGCGTAAGTTGCTAGGCGGGTCCCCACTTAGAGCGAGCAACCTCGCGAGGCAAGCATTTGGCCAATTAAAAGAGGCCCCTAAAAACTACCCAACTCAATAGGATAGCGAGATCTTTCCTGAGCGGCCAAATATCTACCTCGCGAGGCTGCTAGTTTTATGTGGACCTCTTTAATTGTCTTTAATTGAAATCATATTATTATAATTTTAGTATTATTTAGACAAATTATTTATTTGCAAATATAAGACAAAACAGATGGTCGTTGGGTTCTGTCCTGTTCTTTTTTCTTGTTCTCTTCTGTTCTATTCTCTTCTATTTTACTCTGATTGGTTCTGTATTACTCTGCTCTGTTTTCTTCTCTTCTGGTCTCTTCTGTTCTCAACTCTTTTGATCAGCTAGCTTAGCATACACTCCGTGACAAGACGTTATCATGGTTTGTCACAATTACGTCTCTGTCCATAGTTTTAAATGTGATAAGGACCGCATGACGTGAGATAATTGTCGCGGCACGTATGCTAAGCCCTGTTCTATTTTCTTCTATTCTGTTCCCTTCTGCTCTCTCCTCTTCTCTTCTCAACGACGTTATAACCGCTTCGAACTTCGTCAAATGGAGATCTCTAACCGTGTTTCCCTCGCAGCTGTATGCCGGAGTCGTGGTCCCGTCGTAGCCGCGGTGCAGCGGAGAGCGTGTGCGCGGAGTGCGCGTCCCCCCGCGCCAACCGCCCGCCGCCGCCCGCGCCGCCCGCACCGCCGCTACCGAACCCCTTACACTCGCAGGTACGCACTGTGTGACTGTCAAACTAAAGATATCCATAAGGAGTGGCCTCATTTTTATTTTCATATAGAGTTTATGACAGCGTGCCAAGGTTACGCTAAGTTTTTCATAGTTTTCTTAGTAGATGACCTGTCAAACATAAGTACCATACAAAAAGGTAGCCATTTTGAGCCAGACCAGGCACGCAGATCCAGACGGTATGGCTCCTCCTTATATATTCTATACTCAAAGAGATATCCAGTCATCTGTGGACTGTCAAAATTTTGCAAAATGGCGGATTTCGCGCTTAATTGGCGGAACCTTGGCGAAACATTGCAAGAAACTCTGTTAGGTTGCTCTTCAGAAAACAAGAGATCGAAGATTAATCTTAGTAAGCAATATGAGAGGCCTATGTCCAGAAGTGGAGTTCAAAAAATTGATGACGATAATGACTCAGTCATTCATTATCAAGAGTACCTACTCTAAACCGACGTGCATGTATAAGGTGACTGATGAATGTGGATGAAGCGAAGGAAGTGTTTTTGTATCCGTAGCAAGTGGAGGAAAGTAGTCTCTGTCTACCTCGACGGGAAAGAGACGTGGCAGTTATATATGTGAAATGAAGACTATTTTTATAAAGTTTTTTTCATAAATTGTCTTACCTTCTATCTTCGTGTCAGATTTTCAAAAATTGAACTGTTTGTGTCAGACATCAGATGTCAAAAAAAGATATGAATAAACAAAACGATGTTGTTATGAGTATTATATATAAGATTTTGAATATTAAAAGATTATCAAAAGATTATCGATCCCTTTATTTCTACTGAGCGTCCCACATATATGTATGTCTGTATGTAGCGCTCATTTGCTGGGCGTTTTACCTCTAACTTCCATTTTGAATTACCTAAATGAAATTCACGCCATTTTGTTTTCAGGATTTCCCCTTTGGTACGCCGCCAACGCTTCGCGAATCGGATTTAAATTCAATTCTATCTGACCACAGCAGCCAGCAAGCTACATCTAGCGTGTGAATCATTCACTCATTCATTCAATTCATTCAATATGAATGACGACTTTGTAGTCGTCATTTGTTAGTTCGCCATTTGTATGGCATTATAGCCCTTCCTGTAGAATGTCCTAATTCTATCTGAAAACAGCAACCAATAAAAGCGAGTCCGCTGCTCCTTTGAACAAACATTTGTTCGAATTGAATGAGTTTTTCTTTGTTTTGTCAGCAAAATCATTCAATTTAAACAAAATGTTCGTTCAATGTTTGTTCAAAACATGAGCAGCGGACCCAACTTTAATAATTTTATTAATTTTGTTCAATTTTTATCAAAAAATGTTCAAAATATTGAGCAACTGACACGCCTTAACAGATTCCATATGCATTGCTTTCTTTCCGTACCTACTACGTGGGATCAGTCATCATTAGCCAATACATACTAGAATGGCTAATCCCTATACCTCAAAATATCCATGCTAGACACTATACTCACATAGTAACTGTTTGGCGCTGCGAACTATTAAGCCTCGAAACTTTTAAAAAAATAACTGCCATTTTCTGCTTACCTGCAAAAACGTCGTAAGTCAAAAAATTCATTTTTTCAGTCATCATTCTTAAAATCAATGTGAAAGCATTGTGTTTGTAGGATAGAATAACAATACCTTTGTGGATTGATATTTTTTTTCTTTTTCATAAGATTGATTGAATTTGTGAATATACGAAGCGTATACCTAAATTTAAAAAAAAGGTAAAGGTGACAGGTGTAAAAAAACATGCGTACGTAACTAAAAAGAAACTTTTATGGTCCTTAATTTAAAAATACATATAAAAGTACCTATGTAGTATAATAAGTACTGCATATTTAATCCCTATGTAAATAAATCTAACCTCTCTTTCACGCCTGTCCTTGAAACCGTAATATAAAAAGGGATAGAAGAAGCAGTGTGCTATTAAAATGAATTGTCGAAAGAATCAAGAAAGGAAGGAACAAAATGTCCATATCCTTTTTAAAATATTTTAATATATTGTAATTATGTAGTGTTCGACAGTAACACATGAGAATATATTACCATCTCTTTCTATCACGTTAAAATCTTATGCGTTAGAAAGAGATGAAAATACTAGCTAACATGTAAAAAATTGTCGGACACTTTCTGTAGGTCGTGATTCCTTTTAATACGCTTTATTATTAATATATTTAAAATAATTCTTCTTTTTGTACGAATTATTATTAAAAAATACTACCTATATGGATTTACAAATTACCTATGTTCTGTATTTATATAAAATGTTTTTATGAGCAATAAAGTGAATCTCGGAAAAAAGGCATGTATTTAACGCGGTGGCTACCTAATTAATTCGATTAAGGGGATAAAAAAAAATTAAATGGGTACCTAGCAAAAATAATAAGTTGGCAGCTAATCCGAGGTAGCATTTTAAGTTAAAAGTGTATTCTATAATTTAAAAGAATACGATCATAAAATAACTTAGTATTTAAAAATGATCATATATTGAAGTTTTAAGTTTATAAGTACTGTAATTCTACCAATAGGTATTATAAATGTCAATGTTAATGCCGATGAATGGATGCATGTGTGGATATTTGTTATTCTTTCACGCGTTAACCACTGAACAGATTTTCATAGGCTCAATTTATTGCTCTAAAAAATTACTTGTTTAAATCTAAATATTGTATTTAAATATATATAAAAAACACAAGGAAATATTAATATTATGTATGTATATTTAGGCTATTTAAAAACTGCTTATTATACCGTAAATAATATATTATGTAGGTATACATATTTAAATTATTTGTTGCATTATTGTCGGACGTTCTCCGATATATACTTATAAACTTATAACTTATATATTAAATATATAATATTAAATTTACGCTGGAGATAAGAAATGTTTTTAGATCAAAATTGTCTCAAGTCGAAAGTTTTATGCAATCTTTGAAGAAAATCGAAGAACTGAACTATTTTCCCCATAAAAATTTACTCGCTATGATTTATATAAAAAATCATAAGTTTGTGTACAAAGTGGCAAATCAGCTGATCGACAGTAAAGAATTTATTTTGTCGAAGGTTTTCAGTATGATCAGCAAGTAAAAATCTGGAAAAAATTAACAAATTAAAAAGTAGCAACACTGTCGTGTCATCCCGTTTTTATAGATTGATTTGAAAGGGACGATGCTACAGTGTCGCCACTCTTTTTAGCTAGATTGTACGCCCTTGATTTTCTTCAGAGAGTGCATGAATGCTTTCAATAGAAATATATAAATAGAATAAAAAAATATATTGTACGTAAATTACGTTATACGAAATAGTTACTTAATATATTAACAAAACCTGCATCTTAATTACGGTCAATTACAAAAAAAAAATAACATAAAAGAAAATATATCCAAGAGTTAAAAGAGAGAAAGGAAACTAAAATCGAGGAAACACTAGTTCAGACAGGCACCGGCAATAAAAAAAAGCTTCTAAAATAGAATAACAACATACATTAAAGGCTAAAACACACCGGATGCGTATGCGTTGCGTATGCGTAGGTACTGTCACCGTTTACGTAACGTAGACGTAGACGCAAGCGGTGACAGTTCCATACATAACAACTCAAAGGTACACATACGTCTACGCATACGCAACGCATACGCATCCGGTATGTTTTGGCCTTTACTTAAGAAACAAAATTCATGCGTGTTAGAATTTTTTAGTTAAAAATCTGATATGACATCTCTGAAACAAATGACATATTTAGTGCTACCATATTTAAAAAAAAAAACAATAAATCTGTGTTTTTTTGACAGTTTTTCTTGTCTATGTTTAGATAAAAATAAACGGTATAGTACACATTTGTAAAATAATTTTCAAAAATGCAAAATCTTGATTTTTTCTGTTAATTAAGCGCCAAAACACGGTGAAACGCAAATGCAACGCAACTGAAACTGCTAGTTACTTTCGAGTTGAATCGCAGTTTAGGAACTAGTTTGAAACGTTTCGTTTCAGTTGCGTCTCGTGTGGTTTTTTTAAGGAAGTCTATAGCAGAAACTGCGATGCAACGCAAAAGTAACTAGCAGTTTCAGTTGCGTTGCATTTGCGTTTCACCGTGTGTTCTGGGTCTTACGCTTATTATTATATATAAATAGATAGGAAGTGAATATTTATTTGCTTTTATGAATATGCGTTGCTGTGGTTAGTTAGATCTTTTATTAAATTTTCAAATTCTTTATCCAAATAATTTAAATCAGAGGCCCAAGTCTGCCAATTTAAAATAGCCTCAGTTGTGTGTCGGAAGAATGTCAATGAGAGTGTCAATGTATTTGACACATTTTGTCGCAATCAGTGTACAGATAGACCAACTTATCTGTGAACTGAACGGCGGCGCTAGTAGTAATACAAAATTGTATTTCTACCAATTGCAGCAGTTCTGGAATTTGACATTTCCGTATTAGTGGCCGTAGTTCCAATAACGGCCGGTTCACAAATAACTTGGTAGCTCTGTAAGCTATTGTTTAGCAGAATACTGAATGTGTCAAAAAATGCCATTGACACTCTGCCGACACACAACTGAGGCTATTTTCAATTAGCAGACTTGGGTCCCTACCATTAATAACTATGGCTAGCAATCAAATTGATTTCTATCAAGTTTCTTGCCTTCTATCTTCTTTTATTGAAGACTAAGATCATTAGCACGTAATAAATGACTACCTACTTCAAAAGTAAAAATAAAATCGCAATATAAAATTGATTTTTACCATACAGTGCTACAAGGATCTATTGGCACTTGAGTGACATTGTCAGGAGGGCGTGGGTGGTGAATAAATAACTCAAAATAATGACAATTTACAAGATGATATCGTTAGTTCCGATTTCTGCCACGTGCCAAAAGATCCTTGTAGCACTGTAAGTCTTACATTCACACAATGTGTCAAGTCAATGTGAGAACGTCTATGCCCTCTTTAATGTACCTGCATTTGTTATATAGGGTGACTAAATTATTGAACGATAGAAAAGGATATGCTTGTACTCGTGATAACAAACAACTTTTACTATAGGACCAAGGTCGAAATCATTCAAAAATGTTTGAACTCCCCATACCAAATGCACCAGCTGATAGTATGGGGGAACAATTTTTTTTTTTATTTCGGCCTTGGTCCCATAGTAAAAGTTGATTGTTATCACCAGTACATGCATATCATTTTCTATCGTTCACTAATTTAAAGTCACCTTGTGTACTAAGAGTGTTACTTTTTCAGTTTCAATAAAAATACTTAGACAGGGGTAATGAAACGGAGGTTTCAACAACTACAGATAAAATTTAACCGACAGATAAACCTATGTCTATTTCATAAAACATGACGTTTCAGAGAGAGACAGGTATAAAATATCTGTCAGATAAATTATATCTGTTGATGGTGGAACAGCCCCTCAATTATAAATAACTATTAGATACTAGGTCTTTCCCGCGACTTCATCCGTGTATAGTTGCGTTTTGTTATATATAGCACATGTCACACCCCACGGGAACGATGGGAACTGGATAAAAGTGTCCTATGTCCTTCTCCTGGTTGTTAGCTACCTCCCTACCAATGGGGATGATGACTACATTCAAAAATTCAAAAAATAATTAGTTCGTCTTTGAAACACATTCTTTACCTGATCAAATACATAAATAAATACAAAGATACAAAGCATCAAAGTTACGGAGTGGGAGGTATAACGTCACTCCTCGGTTAAAATCGTACTGAGGAGTGACGTCACGAGCAACTTTAACCCAGTGTATCTTTGTCATTTTTAGTTTAAGAGAAAAAAGAAAAAATACGTGTCGAATATTTTAAAGTAATCTATGTGATGGATTAAAAAAAATGTTTTGGTCATCATGCCTATTTTCTTGAGTCAACTCTTCTTGAGTTATAAAATGTGTAAGTAACACTTCCTTTTATTTCTACAGAAGATAATTCCCAATCATTGGCTCTGAACAAGTAACACTTCATAATTAAAACACTATAAAATATATTAAAAATACCTATTGATATTATAAATGTTTAGAATATTGAGATTTCTATTCTAATAAAAGAGAAAATATTATAAAATAAATATATATGATATATTATTTACGTAAGTATATAAATAACTGTTCTATGTATTTTCCTATAATTTTCGGTACTTTAGTCATCTGCAATATATTTCAAGGTCTATTTATCTACACAGACCCGGGCCGTGCCCGGGACGTGTCCGGGCCGTGGCCCGTCAGGAGAGTAAACAATACGTCGTTATGACAACGTGTCCGGGACGTGTCAAGGAAAAAAGATCATTCCATACATTTTCTATGCACGGCACGGACATGACCCGGGCACGGCCCGGATCTGTGTAGTGTAGATTTTTAATTTGAAAGAAAGCGCTGTATTTGCGTACACTAATTATGAAAGTACTAAAAATATGTGTTAAAGTATACATACATACCTACCTTCTTATCTGCCTCTTCCCCATCGAGGTAGACAGAGACTTCCCTCCACTCGCTACGATACTAACACACTTTTTCACTTCATCCGTATTCACCAGCCATAGTCAGTTTTTATTAATTTATTTAGATTTAAGCTAAACTATATGATTTTAAGAACAGATGACTAAAGTACAAAACATAAGTTATTTAAAAAGAAAATCTATCTGATTGTACTTAAAACACAAAATTCTAGGCAAATCTATCACACTTTAAAAAAACTAGTCATTGTAGTAGCACAAAATCTATCAGTAGTTAACAAAATTTCATCTGTTTTCCTTTTTCTTCGGTTTCTTTTAAGTAATTTTAAATTGTATTAAAATTTAAATGTTAAGGTAAATAAAAATTAATATAAATAATTGCAATAAAACGCCATACGAGTATTGTGAAATTAATTGTTTTAAATAATTATTCGGCATTTTAAGTGCCCGTTTCTCCGTCCACAGATAAATTTAACTGACAGATAAACGTATGTCTATTTCGTAAAACATGACGATTAGACAGTGACAGGTATAAAATATCTGCCAGATAAATTATATCTGTAATGGTGGAACAGGCCATAAATATAATTAATTAGCTAGTTCACGATTAAATGTCATGTGCGCTGTTTTGATTTAATTCTGACGAAATGCTAGAAAGAAAAAAATGAAAACCCATTTTTTGAATATAAAAAAAATTATTCAGGAAATCTCGAAATTTTGAGATACTTACCACATTTTTGCACAGCATAGCGTTATCGTCAAAATTAAATCAAATAATTTATAAAATTTAATTTAATTATATTAATTGAATTAAACACGCCAAAAATCCTAAATGTGATTCTACAGATCTATTTAAAATAATTGTTAAACATGAAAACCGCGTAGTTGTGAAATTGGCGTTGTGTTTTGAATCACTTTTAAGTAAAGTTGATATTATAATGTGACTGTTCGTTATATTTAAAGATTTTAATTGAAATATATTGATTTAAAAATCTTGTGTTGTTTTATTTAAAACTATAGCAATAAAAAGCAAAATAAAAGCTAAGTTTTTGAAAAGCGCGCTTTTTCAAAACTTCATAAGTCATTGACATATCCGTTGCCGGCTGCGTTCAGAAACTGCTTCGATATCAACATTTAAAACTAAAATAGTCTGCGTAAAAGAGACACCGCTATACATAATAGTCATCTTTTGTCTCACTCTATAAAAACTACAGCTCAAATTTGACTTACATGGCTGAATATTTGAAGCCCGGTGCCCGCAAAAAGAACAACAAAAAGTTGTTTAGAAAAAAAAAACACGATTTGTATTGATTTTCTGGCTCCCTATCCCAGAAATTCTGTGAAAATTCCCATTATTATAACAGAGACTGGAGTTTTTCTATAAAAACGTGAATATAGTGTAAAACTGTGCGATTTGAGCTACACAACTAGATCTTTCCGCGTCGGCGTTACCGTAAAAACAACGGTCAACGAGCCGTGAATTCAATTTACATTTTCGCCTGTGTTTTACTCTGTTTTCTTCCAAAATGAGCTCGATAGCTCAGCAAGAATCCCTTGTGAAGGAGAGTTTGTTTCAGTTTATCATTGAACACATTCCTAAAGCTGATTTAAATGTAATTGACGATATAGTTCTTTCTTACGTTATTTCTATTCTCGAAGAAGCTTCGCAGGATCCCTGTTTTGATGTCGAAGGTAAGAACTCATTTATTTATTTGTTAAACCCACTCTTAAAATCATTTATAAACACTAAAATGCTTAATTTTCTTTTTCGAAAAGTATTTCCACTTCTTTCTAACTCTTAATGCGATTTTTTCCTATTTCAAATGCAATTTTCAGTTAAATTTTTCTTATAAGATCAAAATAAAATGTATAACAAAGAGTGTTTCGAATGTTAAAATTTTCAAAATGGCTTCTCTACTTTATTTTTTTAAATTTAAAAAAAAATGCTAAGTCACTGTAGTGCTAACTAAAATAACATTCAAAGTCATGCAGAGTAATTAGTAATTATTTATGTAAATTTAAGCTTAGTGAAACTTGGTTGTAAATGCTCTAATTTCTAGTTTCTTTATTGACTAACGTCTGTTCCCAATATTAAAAAGATTGATAGCTATCCGAGACCGGCAGCACTTAACTGTCACTTCTGATTTATCCTTCAGAAGAATCCCATACATTTTTACACGCTTTATATTAGCTTCACTTGTAACTAACTATGTATATAAACAAATCTTGGAATCTTAATTTGAACCACTTCCCGGTCTTCGAATAGGATGAAATTTTGCACACACTCTGAGTTCTGATGACAATACAATAATATGGTACTTTCGAACTGATCTGATGATGGAGCATGTTTAGTACGAGCTGAAGCGTGTTTTATTTTTTTCTTTTGACACCAATAGGCTTATAGGGAAGAAAAATTCCAAGATAGATAACTATTTCTATCACCAGTAGGGCAAAACCAGAAATAGATAGAATAGTGGGAACGCCGTTAGTCTATTTTACTAAAAAAAAAATATTACTGATCAATTAATAACTGCTTAAGCGTATAAATTTTACTAATATTATAAATGTCAATGTTTGTGCTGATGAATGGATGTGAGGATATTTGTTACTCTTTCACCCAAAAAACGACTCAACAGATTTTGATGAAACTTGTCTTATTTAATATTATAATATAATTAATGTCAATGTTTGTGCCTGTAACAGGAACATAGAAATAATACAAAGGGCTCAGAACCAAATTCTAAAGCAAATTTCCAACTCATCATGGCTCATCAGAATCTCCGAAATACACAAACACCTTAATGTAAACACTGTCAGGGAAGAAATTGAAACAGTCTGTCCCAATTACAAGGAAAGGCTTGCCAACCATCCAAACAGTCTGGCCGTACAACTAATAACCTCTGAAAGGATCCGAAGACTCAAAAAACGGCGAATCCTGGACAATTTGTATTAGCTTCATAAACATATAGAGCTAAACCTCACTGGAGGGACTGCTCTCATTGCCCTAAGATTCTTCCATCTCATCTGCTTATGATCGGACGATCGATTGCAAGATATTAAGGGAAAAAAAATAAAATAATGTTTGTGCTGATGAATGGATGTGAGGATATTTGTTACTCTTTCACCCAAAAAACGACTCAACAGATTTTTATGAAACTTGTCTTATTTAATATTATAATATAATTAACCGTTGGACGTGGGCAGCGCAAGACCGGTCGTTGTGAAGATCCTTGGGGGAGGCTTTTGTCCAGCAGTGGACGTCCATAAGCTGACATGATGATGATGATGAATTAATGTCAATGTTTGTGACGATGTTTGTGTCACTCAAAAAATCTACTGAATAGATTTTAATGAAACTCTCCAATATTGTAGTTTGCACATCAGAATAACACATAGGCTATATTATTTAAAGATATTAATGTAAGTTAGGTATAGTGATCTAATAAAAACTAACTATTCATTACTTAATTTTAGCAACTAATACGTCTTCCTCTCTCTGTTTTGCCGTGCCCTAAAACAGGGCCCACAACATGTACTGTAAATTATTTTTAAGACCATTGTAACTTTGTGGAAGCGCAATCAATATGATTATGATTATTCTGTAAATTTTCATACATACACATACAAACATATCTGTCACACCTCTCTCCCATTGGGGTAAGCAGAGACCAGTTCCCACCACTTGCTACGATACAAACACACTTCTTTCACGTCATCCACATTCATCAGTCACCTCATACATGCACGTCGGTTTAGGGTTCTCCAAGATACTTGACAATAAATGCAAAGGAAGTTGCAGGCAGCCTCTGGTTGAATTGGGATGATGACTACATTCAAAAAATTGAATTATAATTAGTCCGTATTTTAGGCTATCAAAAAATATTTGAAACACATTTTTTACCGGATCAAATACATAAATAAATACAAAGATACAGAGCATCAAAGTTACGGAGTGGGGGGTTTTTACGTCACCATCGAGTAAAAATCGTACTCAAACGGGACGTCACGAGCAACTTTAACCCAGTGTATCTTTGTTATTTTTAGTTTAAGAGAAAAAAGAAAAAATACGTGTAATATTTAAAATACCTAATCTATGTGATGGAGTAAAAAAATTTTTTTAGTCATCATGCCCATTGTATAAAAAAAGTCATGGTAGTTACACATTTTAAAACTCAAGAACGGCTGAACCAATTTGTTCAAAATACCATCGTTTTATAATAATTTTCTCTATCGATTGACGTAAGTTTCATCAGTGGCCACCAACTTTTTTTTCTTCATACTAGCTCGAATATGTGTAGTGTGTAGTGAGTAGTGGAATTGATACCGAAAATTTTTACTATACCAATTAGGTTGGATGCTCTTTTCAATGCTGCCAACATGGCGGCATAGGAACTATTTCATGAAACATACTAGTGTATTAGTAGGGTTAAAACCAAGGTAGTCAACAATATTTTAATCTAGACAATCTAGAATCTAGACAATAGGTAACAAACAATAGACCTAGATCATATTATACCTGTTTTAAAACATGTTTATAATTTATATTATGCTATTGTATTAAATATACAATAATAAGATATTATAAAAGTATATAAAATTACATACTACATATCTGTCACGCCTCTCTCCTATCGAGGTAGACAGAGACTCCCTTCCACTTGCTACGATACAAACATCATCGCTTCATTCAAAGTAGATTCGCATACAAAACCTGAAACGCGGTATCGAAGTTTTTCCCGAGCTACGTATATAAGTAAATTCCCCATCGAGGTAGACAGAGACTTCCTTCCACTTGCTACGATACAAACATCATCGCTTCATTCAAAGTAGATTCGCATACAAAACCTGAAACGCGGTATCGAAGTTTTTCCCGAGCTACGTATATAAGTAAATTCCCCATCGAGGTAGACAGAGACTCCCTTCCACTTGCTAAGATTCAAAGATACTTCTTTCCCTTCATCCATAACAAAAAAAAGTCTTATGTTACAATATTGTAAAGTTTCATCAAAATCTGTTAAGTAGTTTTTGCGTGAAAGAGTAGCAAACATCCATCAGCACTAACTGCCTTATTTGATCAAAATTCTTCTATAAGTATATTTATTGAAATATTTGCCTTTTGCCATTTATTGATTTTATTGAGAAAAGAAGATTATTGTGTTTTTCTCGGAAGTGGGTAGGTATTAATGTTGTTTCCTGGGTGACGCGCGTGGGAGTAACGATTTCTGGATGTTTGTTACACGCGAAAATTAATGAACAGACTTTGATGACTATACATACATACATACATACATACATATCCGTCACGCCTCTCTCCCATTGGGGTAGGCAGAGACCACTTCCCTCCACTTGCTACGATCCAAACACACCTCTTTCGCTTCATCCACACTCATCAGTCACCTCATACATGCCCGTCGGTTTAGGGTACTCTTGACTTGGCCTTTCTTTAGTAAGTCCCCGATTTCATCGAGGTACGTTCGTCTTGGCCTTCAAATGCGTAGAAATTTTAAATATAAGTAGTTAATTTCCCAAACACATTTCTATCGCTTTCTGATGAAACTTTACAAAATTCTAGCTTACACATCAGAATAACACATAGGCTTTATTGCTTTAAGGTATTGTACGAAGTCGCGGATGGCTCTTAATGTTACACACCGTCGAAAATATCTACGCGCCTCGCTGTAATGTGCTTCCCTCGTTTCCATCTATCCAGTAGAGCCTGCCACGAAAGAAGTCCCCGGATATTTTTGGAACTAAATTTGACAGGTCTATTTTCCCTATTTTCTGACCTTTTCCCTGATAGTAGGTAGAAAACTCCTTAGTTATCTTAATAAAAATACACTTTTTACATAACAGAAATATAGCTAAGTAGACAATTTTATCAAAATACATATCAACCTACTCATGGAATGACAAGAACAGTCGAAATATGCAGGAAATACTTAATATTATTTAATAAATTACACATGAAATAAACATAATATAGGTAGATGTTGTACTCATAAATGGCAACATTATCAATTTTGACATGAAATACAGCGCCGCGGCTAGGGGACTTCTTTCGTGAAATGGACTCTACCGTGACGAGTACGGACGAGTTGTATGACGTCACTAAGTCAGGTGCGTAGATATTTTCGACGGGTTGTAGGAAGTTGCCGACGGCCTTTAATGCTACCGTATATTTTATTTTTTAGACCGCAAACATACGTACCTACATATCTGCCACGACTTTCCCATCAGGGTAGGCAATAGCCACTCTTAGACAACTTTCTTTTTTTATTTGGCAGATGTTATAGTCTAGAAGCGGTTTCGCTTTTAGACTATAACGAATATAACGAAAACGTCCGATCCGATTAAAGGGCCCAAATCTGATAATTTTCAATAGTCTCATTTGTGTGTCGGCAGAGTGTCAATGGCATTTTTTGACACATTTGGTTGCAATCAGTGTTAGGTCCAGAACACACTATGAAACGCAACTGCAACGCAATTGAAACTGTTAGTTACTTTTGAGTTGCATCGAAGTTTCTGCTATAGACTTCCTTAGAAAACCACGCACGATGCAACTAGTTTGAAACATTTCGTTTCAGTTGCGTCGTGTGTGGTTTTCTAAAGTTTCAGTTGCGTTTCACTGTGTGTTCTGGGTCTAAGCCATTGTTTAGGAGAATACCAAATGTGTCAAAAAATGCTATTGACGCTGCCGACATACAACTAAAGCTATTTTAAATAAGCAGACTTGGGTCCTATAGTTCTACGGCTACACTATATTCATGATCATTTTAATCGGATATGATTCGAATCGGAAGCGGCACGAAACCGCTCTTATTCTGTTAATTTCTATTTATTTAATTTAGTAATATTGACAGGCCAGTTAGCGTAGTCGGTAGTGAGTCTGCCTCATACGCACGGGTCGCGGGTTCGATCCCCGCCGGTTAACAAACATTTGTGTGATGCTGATGAGCATAAATGTTTGTTTCGTGTCGGGGTGTTATATATTTATCTATGTATGTTTATCAGTCCCTTATACCCATAGTACAGGATTTGCATAGTTTGGGGTCAGGTGACCGCGTGTGAAATGTCCCCCAATATTTATTTATTATTTTATACGTATTTGGTAAAACCGTATTTTCCAGGGTTCATAGAAATGATGGCGGCGTACGTCCCTGAGTTCGCCCAAATCGACCCCGGCGTCGTTTGCGAGTGGGTGCTGCAACTTGAAGCTACTCTATCTCGAAGGGATACAGATGATAATAGCTCTAATCATGGTAAGTAGACGTTAATATCTATAAATACCGTGAATGTATGAGGAGACTGATGAATGTGGATGAAGTGAAAGAGGTAGCCCCTTCTCCCATTACGATACTTCGAGACAAGTATCCTGCAAGTCTCGAAGTATCACCGCGAAGTATCTCACATACATTTGAATGTATCGCACACTACGATACCGGTATAATGTATGTGAGATACTTCGCGATGACTAGTCTTGAATCGTCTGCAGGTTTCTTCATGCTTTCCTTCACCGTTAGCGAGTGGTAATCGAATATTCAATCCGTACATGAGACATAAGGCCGTGGCCCCAGTAGGCAAACTGTTAGCGGCCGACTGAGTGAGCCGCAAAGTGGCGAACTGAAATTTGACTTAGCTGCAAACTCAAATCAATGAAATCACCGGTTTTGGTGGGAGTCGGCCGCTGTCTGAGATAGTCAGCGCGCGTAACGCTGCAAACTGCGTACAGTGAGCGAAAACTAGCTGACTGTGGACACTCCATTTCAAATATATGGAAAGGCGTACTAAATCGATACGCCGCAAACTAGTCAGCCGCTAACAGTTTGCCAACTGGGGCCACGGTCTTATGTGTCTGTTAAGTTCAAAACCTTATCTGTACTAATATATATTTGTACCTTTTCAGATGACTCTGCCGGCAGCGATAGAGTGAGCCTAACTCTGCAAAGTTTAAGCGAAATGTTACCACCTGTCACCAAAGCTAATCGGTAAGTAATTAATCAATATCCTAATCCTAATAATATTATAAATGTCAATGTTTGTGCCGATGGATGGATGTTTGTTACTCTTTCACGCAAAAACTACTGAATGGATTTTGATGAAACTTGGCGATATTGTAGCTTATATATCAGAATAACACATAGGCTATATTATTTTGAGATATCATGTTTTTCTTCCAAGATATGACGATAAATGCAGCCTCTAGTTTTTTTTAAATAAATGGCTACCACCTTTGTACATTCTGCCAAAGCCAAGTGAAGTAAATCTTCTATAACTATTATAACCTACTAATATTATAAATGTCAATGTTTGTGCCGATCGATGTAAGGATGTTCATCCACTGGACAGATTTTAGTAAAACTTCACAATATCGTAGCTTGCACATCAGCATAACATACAAGGTGACTTTAAATTAGTGAACGATAGAAAAGGATATGCATGTACTCATGAGAACAAACAACTTTTACTATAGGGTCAAGGTCGAAATCACAAAAAAAAATTGTTCTCCCCTACTATCAGCTGGTGCATTTTGTATGGGGCGTTCAAAAATATTTGAATGATTTCGACCTTGGTCCCATAGTAAAAGTTGTTTGTTATCACGAGTACATGCATATCCTTTTCTATCGTTCACTAATTTAAAGTCACCCTATATAGACTTTATTATTTTCAGATATTGTGTAAGTTTTCCAAGGTACGAAGATTAATTTCTATCTAAGTTTGAAATGTTGTTAAAAATCTGTTGAGTGGTTTTTGTGTGAATAAGTAACACTCATCCATCGGCACAAACATTTACATTTATAATATTAGTAGGATTTAATGTCATGTCATACTATTTTACCTAATATAGTAGGCAAACAGGGTGTAACAGAAAGGGGGTATAAAGCCGAAACACAGCGATAGTCCTCATGAAACTAAACAACTTTACCCAAGGAACATGGGTCGTAACTCGAAAAAAAGATTCGCCTCCCATACAAAATGTCCGATCAGCTGATCGAGTAAGTATGGGCGATCTAAACATTTTTTTCGATTTATGACCTATGTTCCTTGGGGAATGTTGTTCAGTTTCATGAGGACTATCGCTGTGTTTCGGCATTATACCCCCCTTCTGTTACATCCTGTATAAGTACTATTATGTCTAAAACTATAATAAATCACAAATAAATACTTAAATCATAAGTATATCGTCCATAGAAAAAACGGGTATTTTTGACCCACCTCAACGTTTGTATCAGTATTTTCTACCACAATGACGCCGGGTTAAGCAGTTGTGGTCATTGCCAACTCATTGTAGGATGTATTTTTATGTCATAGTTAGAGATGCGCTGAATATTCGTTTACTATTCGGTATTCGGCATATTCGGCACCTCGACCGAATATTCGTATTCGGTTAAAATGACCATTTATTCGTTTATTTTGTTTAGTAATAATTTGCTTGGTAAAACAAGATATTATTTTCACATCTAGGTATTACCAGATTTATTAGATGATAAAAAAAAGAAAAGTCAATAAGTGACACTTAAAGATTGAATTTAGAAACCTAGACATTCTGTTTTATCTTGTGACAGTCAAAGGCGCTTTTCTTTATAAACTTTACCTATTTGTTGTATCAAAATTAGTGTGAAAGAACAACCGAATAGTTCGGCCGAACTATTCGGTTCGGTAGGGTTTCAAACCTAATAGTATTTGGTATTCGTTATTCGGCAAAACCCATATTCGGCGCATCTCTAGTCATAATAATTATGTATAGCTTTTAAATAACATTTTCTATATTTTAGATCCCACTCGAATTCAGAGAGCTCGGAAGGAGCGGAGGCAACTCGCAAATCGTTGTTAGATGGTGGCGAACACGCTGAGCAGTGTAGAGTACTGCATGAGATGTTTCCTAATACACCAGCTATGGAGGTAAGTAATTTAGAACTTTTGACTTTCAGTATTTGTGAATGTTGTTCATAAATAAAAAAAGTGTATTTTTAATTGAATAGGTACGTCATTATACAAGGTGACTTTAAATTAGTGAACAATAGAAAGGGATATGCATGTACTGGTGATAACAAACAACTTTTACTACGGGGGCCAAGTTTGAAATCACAAAAAAAAAAATGTTCCCTCGTACTATCAGCGGATGCATTTTGTATGGCGAGTTCAAAATTTTTTGGATGATTTCGACCTTGGTCCCATAGTAAAAGTTGTTTATTAACGCGAGTACATGCATATCCTTTTCTGTCGTTCACTAATTTAAATTCACCTTATATATCAACTTATTTTCCCAGATAAAACACTGCGTATCGATAGCCCTAGGCGACATTGAACGTGCAGCAGCCACGCTACTCCACCGCCGCGAACACGGGCAAGCACTCTCAGCCGCTACTCTCCATTCCGTCACTGCAGCCGCTAAAGTACCCACTTGTGATGACCATGAGCTTAAGAACAGGATTATTGCCAGGTAGGTTAACTTTAAATGATGGGTTGAGGCACTAAAATTGTGTTTGAGACACTAAAGTTGTGTTCGAGACACTAAATGATAGGTTGAAGATAGGTTGAGGCACTAAAGTTGTGTTCGAGACACTAAATGATAGGTTGAAAATAGGTTGAGGCACTAAAATTATGGTTGGCAGACTAAAATAGTGGTAGAGGCACTAAGATTGAGGTTGGGGTAGTAATATTATAGTAGGGGCTCTAAAATTTTGGTTAAGGCACTAAAGTTGTTGGTTGGTATAGTAAAATTGTAGTTGGGCACTAAAATTGTGGTTGTGGTACTAAAGTTGTGGTAGAGGCACTAAAATTGTGGTTGTGGCACACTAAAATTGTGGCAGAGGCACTAAAATTGAGATTGGGATAGTAAAATTACGGTTGGGGCACTAAAATTGTGATTGGAACAGCGAAATTGTGGTTTGGACACTAAAATTGTCGGTTGAGGCACTAAATTACAGGCTGAAGCACTAAAATTGTGGTTAAGGCACTCACTACAATACGGACACTAAGGCACTAAACAGGCAGATTAGACGTTTGAAAGAGAACTTAACGAGATTTTGAGTTTTTAAAATCATGATTGTGACACACAAATAGAAGTTTAAACAAAAAAATAGAATCCGAAAAAATCAAGAAATGAATATTAAAAAACGTATTGAGCAAAAAGACTTTGTAAAACAGAATGGGCGCCACTAGATGGTCACAGACGCCGAGGTAGACCTCGAAAAAGATGGAGAGACGATCTGGATGCATTTTCACGGGAATGGCGGGTCGCTACCGGAGACCGTGTTAAATGCAAAGTCGCGGGGGAGGCCTTTGCCTAACAGTGGGATCTTATTGGCTAACAAAAAGAAAAAAAACCCACAAATATATAATAATAAAGAGCACTATCTTTCCTTATCATAGAGAATATAATATATATTTATATAAATTATAATATTTATGTATGTGTATTTATCAAATATATATGTGTAGGTTTATACTTATATATTTATTGTTTATTGTAGGTTAAGTGACTATCCTGCCTTCATGCTATCACTTCTCTCTCTGTGTGGTCTGCAGGAAGAAATTTCTTTTAGAAATATGCTGTACCTTTTGTATAACTTTTATTTTTTTCTGTCTCTATGTAATAAACTGTTAAATAAATAAATAACTTATTATTTTATCCCCCAGATACTCATACGTGGATAAAAACTCTGACACTAAAGAGCATCGCCCGCTAGCGCCGAAGATCGAGCCGAAGAAGATGGTGCGGTACAGAGACAACAAGATCGTCTCGCTGAAGGGAGAGCGGTACACTGAGGTAGGTGTAGACGCGTATACAGGGTGTAACAGAAAGAGTATATAAAGCCGAAACACAGCGATAGTCCTCATGAAACTGAACAACTTTCCCCAAGGAACATGGGTCGTAACTCGAAAAAAAAATTTCGCCTCCCCACACAAAATGCCCGATCAGCTGATCGAGTAAGTATGGGCGATGGGGAAAGTTGTTCAGTTTCATGAGGACTATCGCTGTGTTTCGGCTCTATATACCCTTTCTGTTACACCCTGTATATAGTGACTTTAAATTAGTGAACGATAGAAAAGGATATGCATGTACTCGTAATAACAAACAACTTTTACTATGGGACCAAGGGGGCCGTTCAAGTATTACGTAACAGATTTATTACAATTATTTACCCCCCCATCCCCCTTGTCAGCAAAAGTAAGCAAAGCTCTTACCCCCTTCCCCATGCTTACGTAAACATTTTTCAATTAATATATTTTTTTTTTTTATATTATAATTTTAAAAATAAGAAAATACTCGGTTCTAAAGCGAGTGCCTAAACGTATGCATTATTTGCGGGAATCCCCGAAAATGCGTTTCGTTTTCAAGCAAAGACAGTGTGAGGGTTGCCATTCGTGTAAAAAAGTAAATAACTACCGATGACGTAATCATCATCTAGACTCCCCTACCCCCCATGTCATCCAAAATAAGCAAAGCAAAGACCCCCCCGCCCCCCATAGTGCTTACGTAATACTTGAACGGCCCCAAGGTTGAAATCATTCAAAAAATTTTGAACCTCCAATACAAAATACGTCAGCTGATAGTACTATGGAGTACTTTTTTTTACATAATTTTGTACTTTGTCCCATAATAAAAGTTGTTTGTAATCACGAGTACATACATATCCTTTTCTATCGTTCACTAATTTAAAGTCACCCTATACAGTGCTACAAGGATCTTTTGGCACGTGGCGGAAATCGGAACTAACGATATCATCTTGTAAATAGGGATGATGACTACATTAAAAAAATCAAAAAATAATTATTCCGTCTTTTAGGCTATTAAAAAATATTTGAAACACATTTTTTTAACCTGATCAAATACATAAATAAATACAAAGATACAGAGCATCAAAGTTACGGAGTGGGGGATATTGACGTCACTCCTAGGTTAAAATCATACAGAGGCGTGACGTCACGAGCAACTTCAACCCAGTGTATCTTTGTCATTTTTAGTTTGAGATTAAAAAAGAAAAAAATACGTGTCGAATATTTTAAAATAATCTGTGATGGACTAAAAAAATTTTTTTACTCATCATGCCTATTGTCATTATTTTGAGTTATTTATTCACCATCCACGCCCTCCTGACAATGTCACTCAAGTGCCAATAGATCCTTGTGGCACGTTGGTAGAGCTGTCATACGTACGCAACGTTGCATTTATGCATTATGACATCTTCTCTTTTTATACTTACTTTTATAAGTACTTAGGTATATCTATTTAATTACAATCATCCTTTTTCTTAGCATCTCTCGTCCCACTGCTGAGCAAAAGCCTCAATCAACAATCATCCTTATAGATCTATATATATAAAAATGAAACCCGTTTTCCGTTGTCACGACATAACATGAAAACGGCTTTGACCGATTTGGCTTTTTTTTTTTTTAATGTTCATTGATGTCCAAGGATGGTTCTTACGGTGAGAAAAAATCGAATAATTGCCGGGAAAGCCCTAAAACAGACCTTTTCTTTTTCCCATACAAATGTTTTCTTACTAAGATGTAGAGTCAATTTGAACTTTATTCCTACACAATAAAGTTCATTCTAAGGCGGGACGAAGTTCGCCGGGACAGCTAGTAGATTATAAATAACTAAATTCTATTAATTGAAATAATAAATAAAATATGAATTCTTTAGTTCGAAAAACATATTAAAACAAATCGATTTCTTTCGAAGGTACCAAAATCTGGCGTGGACGAGGAAAACTTGAAGAAACCAAAAAAACAGCACTGCCCTTAACCATTATTCGCGCGTCAGTACAGCAAAGGAGTGGCCCTCTCTCTTGTAGTACCCCCCGCACGCCCCTCTAGCGTAAACCTCCTAATTCTAAGCGTAACTTTAATTTATTTAGGCGTAACTTCTATTGGCACGTGCGTTAATGTGTTTGGCACGGGCGTTAATTGTTTTAACGTGTTTGGCGTGGTCGTAAATGGTGTTGGCATGGTCGTAAATGTGTTTGGCATGGTCGTAAATGTCATTGGCTCTGTCGTAAATGTCATTGGCATAGTCGTAAATGCCATTAGCATATTGGTAAATGTGTTTGGCACGGGCGTTAATGTATTAAACGACGGAAATGCCATTAGTTGTGGTAATGAGATAGGTATGGCTAGTAATGAATTTGGGATTCGTGTGTATGAGAATGAATTCAAAAATGCCATTGGCATTCTAAAAGCCAACGAAATTAACCACTTTTTCAATGATATAACTATTAATGAATTTGTGATAGGTAATTGCGTAGTGTTAACTGACATTGGCACAAGCTATAACAATGATGCCATCTTATATCTGACTGGCATGCGCGCAAAGCTTACTGGCACGACGACTGACATATTAAGGACTGTTCTAAATAAGTTTGGCATGGTTGTAAAATCGACTGGATTACGGGTAAACGTGTGCGTGTGTACATTGGCATGCCAAAAGTTTGGCACGCCAATAAAATTGACATGTGTGCCATTTGGCACGCGCGTAAATTTAATTAAATCTAAAACTAATTTATTTGTAATTTTAACGCGTTTTTTTACAAAGAAAACGCGTAATTTTTTGACTTGCCAATTTAAAGTAGGTAAGGGACAAGTTAAATTAAACGACTTAACTAAAAATGATAAAGTTTATTATTCGAGAGAGAGTTTCGGAATAAAATCTCAAAGTGAATTAAATGAAAATCTCAAAAAGTATTTATTAAAAAACTTAATTGTTTTTAAAATTATTTGCACCAAGATATGTATACTAATCGTGAATCCTACCAAGTTAGTAATTCCTACCATTTTGGTAGATTATTTATTGTCTATGTGTATGGGGCGTGCGTGTTTCCGTGTAAGTGTTAGCATAGATAATAGAGCGTTTAAACCGCCAGTTAATTTAACCGCCGCGTTTTTATTACCTCTTCTTTTCTGTACTGATTCGTTTTTTAGACCGCGTGAGTCACAATTTAAAATAAGTTCTAATTTTAAGATCATTTGCGTATTTTATTTATTGAAGCTAAGCAGTATTATTTTCAAAATGGCGGTCGGTTTAAGTGTTGCCATAAGTAAAATTAAATTAAATTTGGTAGTTTTAATCAATGACGCTCAGCGTTTATTTTTAAGGTTTATAAATGTGATTTTAATAAATTGTTATTATAATTTTATTATTAATATAGATTTTCTTAAATTTTTTGCCCCATCTGTGATTATGATGCCATTCTCAAATTATCCTATAAGTGAAAGTATTGTAGGTTATTTTAAATTTGTTATAATTTATATTATTATTGATAATATTTATTTTGTTTATAGTATTTTGTGATTTTATTTTTTTCGTTCTTTTTTTTGTGTTAGTGATTCGGGTTACATTACAACTTTAGGGTTACGCCCCATACAACAATATTATTATATGGGCTGTAACCAAAAAAAAATACAAGCCAAAACAGTGATATTAATCAACTTTCATTAAGAAACAAAGATTGAAATATTTAAAAAAAAATCTTTTGAATCAGCCGTCACTTTTACTATGGAGACTCCGTTCTTTTTTTCATATCTGGACCTATGTCCCATAGTAAAAGTTGTTTGGTTTTACAAATACTATCTTTTTAATTCAGAATATCAATTGAAATATGTCAATGTTAATTTTTTAAGCTAACGCTAGATTCGCAAGGTAGCAGTTTTCCCCAGAGAAGAATCTAGCAAGAAACTCTGTTGGGTTGCTGTAACCTGAAACACTGACACAAAATAATGTTTTAACTTTTTAAACGCCATTAAAATTCGTATTTTAAAGCCCCGTACTCATTACCGAGCTGTAACTGTAACCAAAAAACTAGCCAAGTGCGAGTCGGACTGAAACTGCTAGTTACTTTTGAGTTGCATCTAAGTTTCTGCTATAGACTCCTTTAGAAAACCACACGAGGCAACTAATCTGAAACGTTTCAAACTAGTTGCGTCGTGTGTGGTTTTCTTAATGAGTCTATAGCAGAAACTTAGATGCAACTCAAAAGTAACTAGCAGTTGCAGTTGCAGTTGGGTTTCCCCGTGTGTCCTAGGCCTTACAGTTACAGTTCGCTAATGAGTACTGGGCTTAAATGGCGTACAAAAGGTGATTTTTAAAAAATTAAATTTTACACACTCTTATATAGACTGACTGTTTTTAATTATTATTATACTGGGTGTAACAGAAAGGGGGTATAAAGCCGAAACACAGCGATAGTCATCATGAAACTGAACAACTTTCCCCAAGGAACATGGGTCGTAACTCAAAAAAAATTTTTGGATCGCCCATACTTAGTCAATCAGCTGATCGGACATTTTGTATGGGGAGGTGAAATTTTTTTTTTTGAGTTACGAACCATGTTCCTTGGGAAAAGTTGTTGAGTTTCATTATGACTATCGCTGTGTTTTGGCTTTATACCTCCTTTCTGTTACACCTGTATACCTAGATCTCATTAAGAGGAATGAATCTAATTTATCTATTTCTACTCTTATACTAATAGATATAACGTTTAATTTTCATTACGCAAAATCTTGGTGAATAATTAACAACCAAAGGCCGGTTTCACGACTTTCAGATAAAATTTATCTGACAGATATCTCATACTGTATAAAACGTTGTTTTATGAAATAGATAAGTTTATCTGTCAGTAAAATTTTATCTGTGCTCGTTTCACATTTAAAGGTAACTGACAGATTAACCTATGTTCATTTCATAAAACATGACGTTTAAGACAGAGACAGGTATAAAATATCTGTTAGATAAATTTTATCCGTAGATGGTGACACAGCGCCTAAGTGTTGAAACGGTGAATCGGGGAGACGGGGACTTGTTAAAGAAAGGCCAAGTCAAGAGTACCCTAAACCGACGTATGAGGAGACTGATGAATGTGTATGAAGTGAAAGAAGTGTGTTTGTATCGTAGCAAGTGGAAGGGAGTCTCTGTCTACCTCGATGGGGAATTTACTTATATACGTAGCTCGGGAAAAACTTCGATACCGCGTTTCAGGTTTTGTATGCGAATCTACTTTGAATTAAGCGATGATGTTTGTATCGTAGCAAGTGGAAGGGAGTCTCTGTCTACCTCGATGGGAGAGAGATGTGACAGATATGTATGTATGATAGATTTTGCGTAATTATAATTAAATTTTATAGTTTTAATTTATAATTGGTGTCTTAGTTAAATTTCCATTTAAAGAATATTAATAATTTGTATAAAGTACATTCACACCACAGTTTGCGGAATGAAGACGAAACTACGTGAAGTGTAGGTACATACCTAAATCGACATGCATGTATGAGGAGACTGATGAATGTGTATGAAGCGAAAGAGGTGTGTTTGTATCGTAGCAAGTGGAGGGAAGTCTCTGTCTACCTCGATGGGAGAGAGGCGTGACAGATATGTATGTATATAAGATGACGTGAGTCTCTTGAGCTAAATATTTGATAATTCTGACACCAATTACGAATTAAACAAAATCTTTACTAAACGTTTA
The DNA here is from genome assembly GCA_947563765.1 of Anarsia innoxiella. NCBI lineage: Eukaryota > Metazoa > Arthropoda > Insecta > Lepidoptera > Gelechiidae > Anarsia > Anarsia innoxiella. The sequence continues at coordinate 1,031,193 of OX387420.1, forward strand.
GTTAAAATGTGTTCCTTATACATTATTTGGGGTTAGTTGTGAAATGATACAAAAAATAATCATTTTTCTTTATGTTGAAAGTTCAAGAAATCGTTATCGTTGTTATCAGCCCATTTATGTCCCCACCGAGGGGCACGAGCCTATGATTAGGCTAGCTATGATTAGCCTGTGATTAGGCCGTAATCCACCACGCTGGCCAAGTGCGCGTTGGTGAATTTCACATACACCTTTGAAATTCTTCTCTTCAAGAATTATCAAATGCTGATAACTTTTCCAATTGGTCCATTACAGTAAGACTAAGGGCCGGCGCACACCTGACGGAGCTCAGCGCAGAGCATTTTTGATTGTCATATTATTATCGACATTGTTCCCATTAGAATAATTCAAAATCTGTTGATACAACATTCGCTTGTGGTCGCTTCGATTCGTCGATGCTCATTTGCTAACTGATTTTGAATTTTATTCTAATTTCAAAATTCGTAACTACCCCAAAAATGTATTTTTTTATTTTTCTTTTAAAACTTGACTTTAGCCAATAATGGTGCTGGTATATTTATTGTTGGAAATTGACAAACTAATATTACCTAAATTAATGTTTTAAAAATTATGAAAAATCTCCATTTTTTGTCAATAATTTTGATATTTTTATCGCATTTTTTTTGTAATAAAATCTCTAATTGTTTTGAAAAGGTTACGTTTTTGAAAAAAAAAAATATTTTAAAAGAGAAATACGTAATTATTAAATTAAAAATATTATTATCAATCATCATGTCAGCTTATGGACGTCCACTGCTGGACAAAAGCCCCAAGGATCTCCACAACGACCGGTCTTGCGCTGCCCGCATCCAACGGCTTAAAATCGATATTCCATATTAAAACTAATTTTTCCGTACAAAACATTCCTAAACTAAAATAAATAATACTTGAAAAACGTAATTTCCCTTTTTCTATTCCAAGGCATCGAACATATTTGTATGGAGCCTGGTATAGTAAAAATTTCGGTATCATTTACACTCAACATCCCCTATTCGAGCTAGTATGGAGAAAAAAAAGTTGGCGGCCACTGATGAAACTAACGTCAATCGATAGAGAAAAATATTATAAAACGATAGTATTTTGAACAAATGTCGAAAGTGATATACTTTCGGAGATATATGTTGAGTGTAAATTAATACCGAAATTTTTTACTATACCAATTAGGTTGGATGCTTTTTGATTAAAAATAAGTAAAAATTAAAGTACCAGTATAAAATAAGAATTCTCATTAAATGACACTGTGGCATATCTCATAAAAGTGTTAAAGCGAAAAACAGATCCCCTTTTAGTATAGAATATATAAGGAGGTGCCATACCGTCTGGATCTGCGTGCCTGGTCTGGCGCAAAATGGCTTCCTTTTTGTATGGAATTTCTTATAGTTTGACATGACAGGTCATCTACCAAGAAAACTATGAAAAACTTCCGCCAACCTTGGCACGCTGTCATAAACTCATTTGTATATGAAAAAAAATGTGGCATCTTATATATATTCTATACTCAAAGGTGATCCCACGTACATAATGCATTATGACGTACGTGGGTTTCATCTGTTTATAATTTATGGGCTGGCAAACATCTGTCGGAACGCATTGCAGAGCATTTTTGATTGTTTAGGCCGTGTCCCCAAAACTGTTAGCGGCCGACTGAGTTCGCCACAAATTTGCGGTTTGAAATTTGAGTTAGCTGTAAACTAACATCAATTTTCATGCGTCGTCGCAAGCAAACTTATTAGTTAGTCGCTTATTTAGATAGTCAGCGCGCGAAACGCTGCAAACTGCGTACAGTGAGCGAAAACTAGCTGACTGTGGACACTCCATTTCAAATATATGGAAGGGCGTACTAAATCGATACGCCGCAAACTAGTCAGCCTCTAACAGTTTGCCTACTGGGGCCACAACCTTACATTTTTTGATTGTCTTATTATCGATATTATTCTAATGAGAACAATGCCGATAATAATATGATAATTAAAAATGCTCTGGGGTCATATAGTAGACATAAAAAACAAAAAATGTCTCTCTTGTTCCCGAAAGTTAAGGACACTGGAAGCTAATTTCTCAACTTAATGCATATCCGCATAATCTGTGCCCGATGTACTTTTGGCCTGTATAAACATTTTGAGGATTGGCTGTTCCAGTATCCTTAATCATCAGGAACAGGAAAGACAATTTTCAACCTAATAATGTATGACTCTCTGCGCTGCACTCCCTCAGGTGTGCGCCGGGTCTAACACATGAACAAGTATCAATCAAAAGTGTGGTGTGTGTGACGCGTCATTTTAATGTCACCCTCTTATGTCGCAGCGTAAATAAGTTCATCTGTATTAATTCAAATAATGACTTAATAAAATCAAATTTTATGAGCCCAAGTCTTATAATTTAAAATAGCCTCAGTTGTGTGTCGGCAGAGTGTCAATAGCATTTTTAACACATTTGGTATTCAGCTAAACAATGGCTTAGATTGCGACCAAGAGGCTTAGCATTGCCGCGACAATTATCTCACGTCATGCTGTCCTTATCACATTTAAAACTATGGAAAGAGACGTAAGCGTGACAAACCCATGACAACGTCTTGTCACGGAGTGTATGCTAAGAATATGTCCAAAATTACATTGACACACAACTGAAATTAATGTGAATTAGCAGACTTGGGCCCCTAGACATCATAAGCCGTGCAGGTATAGGAACTATATGGGCAAACGCCCATACTTATTCGAATTTCTAACTTCATATATCATCATTTTATAAGAGCGTCTCTCTTGTCGATGTAGTCTATACCACTCTGCTCTATTCTCCGTCCGTTTGAGCACCTGATACGACACAACTTCTATTCCCTCTTTTATTTGATCTATGTAAGTCCTCGGTCTCCCTCTCTTCCGTTTTCCTTCTACTTTTCCTTCCATGATGTGACCTCTCACTCTATCAATGGTTGAATTTCCTTATCAGCCCTGTAATGTCCCCACTACAGACACACGAGCCTACTCTCATACGAGAGTGATTAGGTCGTAATCCACCACGCTGGCTTGACAATGCGGGCAAGCGAATCAATGGTCGAATAATTCAATTATACTAGGTGTAACAGAAAGGGGGTTTAAAGCCGAAACACAGCGATAGTCCTCATGAAACTGAACAACTTTCCCCAAGGAACAAAGGTCGTAACTCGAAAAAAATTTTCGCATCGCCCACTTACTCGATCAGCTGATCGGACATTTTGTATGGAGAGGCGAAATTTTTTTTTTTTTTTTTCGAATTACGTCCCATTTTGGGAAAAGTTGTTCAGTTTCATGAGGACTATCGCTGTGTTTCGGCATTATACCCCCTATCTGTTACACCCAGTATAGATTATAGGCGAACACCTATACCTTACCTATACTGCACGGTACCGCATACCTTTGGCATCAAAATCACAGATGTGAGAGTAAAAAACAAGAAAAAACTGAGCCGCATTTATTTATTTTTTCTAATTTTTCTCATTTATTTTTTATTTTAATTTATAATGGATGTTATTTATAATTATTGATTAGGTTAAGTGAATGTAGTAGATAATACGTCATATCCTGATGTGAACTGTATTCAATATATCGTTAAATCCTATAAATTCGTTTCATTTTAACATACTTTAAAAAACTCCGTTTTGAGTCGAGTGGTGCTTTCGAACTGCGTCTAACATACTTTTAGTAAGTATACAAAATGTTTGAATATAAGAAAAATGTTATATTTATGCTTTTCTATGTATGCAATAAATAAATAGATATGCAATATGTTGTACAGCCACTATCAGCCGGGCTGCAAATTAACACTGCAACAATCAATACTCAATCATGAATTGCACTCCACTAGTTTTTACAGATCTTATAAACAACTTAAAGTACCAAATGTGGACCCTGATTAGGGCACGGCAATTTGTATAGCAAAGCTCAAGATGTCTTGGCCAATGAAATGTATGCAATGTACGAGCTCCATAACACCTTGGCAGCGCCACAGTCTCCGCTTCGCTTGCACATAATTAGGGGGAAAGCAATACTCGCGAGATTAGCAGTAGCTAGATAGCCACCAATATTTTTAGCAAAATTTTGTGCGCAAATATAAAATTTGAATTTACAGGAAAACTCGTTATAAATAAAACAAACATTTTATATAAATATTTACAATATTTATTTCACATTTGCCTCACGCTTCCCTTGAGTACAAACTACCAAGTAACGGTATCTGAAAACAATAACTTCCTTCTAATTTAACCGACTTCGAAAATTTATTTTTTTGTTTTCAAATACCGTGGGTACATCAGTTTATTTTGGACCATGACTCGAAATTAGGTAAGGTGCGTTTGGGTAATTACTAATTTCGTAATAAGGAGTAATTCAAATCCTACTAGTATTATAAATGTCAATGTTTTTGCCGATGGTTGTGAGGATTTTTGTTACTCTTTCACGGAAAACTGATCAGATTTTAATGAAAGAGCATCCAACCTGATTGGTATTAGTAAACTTTTTTTTCTCCATACTAGCTCGAATAGGTTATGTTGAGTCTAAGTGATACCGAAATTTTTACTATACCAGGGTAGCAATTCCGCTAAATTAAGTTAAGCGATCAAACTATAGCCAACAGATAAACATTCGACAGCAATATGTCACAAATTTGGTATTCTCTTAAGTGCCACGATTAATAGTCGATTAGTAGTCTCTAGAGGGTTTTGTCTACTGTCAAATAGCGAAGAGAATACCGTTTGGAACTGCCACTCATGTGACATTGCGGAGTAGAATACCGATTATAGCGTAAAGTAATAAAATGTACGGCCGATCGCTGTCCACTGTCAACTTATCTGTTAAGAGAATACCAAAATGTGTCAATTCATACAATTCACATTCTAGAGAGACACCATTTTTCATTTGGTAATTAGAAGAATACGGCCCCAGGCTCCATACAAAATAGTGTAGCTTACACATCAGAATAAAACATAGGCTATGTTATTTTAAGAAATTGTTTAAGTTTTTTAAGATACGAAGATAAATGCGTAGGTACGAAGTCGCAGACTGTCCATTTAAAGCCAGGCTCTTGTCGGTGGAGTAAACGCCATCTTTGCATCTCCTCTGCCAACAATTTGCTTTCTTGATAGGTACGACTATAGATGTGAGCCCGGAATAATTCGAATCATTCCGATTGGAATTATTCTCCAAATATGGAATGATTCCGTATTATTCCATAAAATGCCGTTTAATTCCTTTAGAGTTAAAAACTGAGATTTTTATAATAAAAACTATTTTCTTTTATTTTTTGAGGCATTTAAAGGGCAATTATAGAGTTTTTACCTTCAAGTATGGTAGGTATCATGTGATTTGAAGGTTTCCGTGAATTTTAGTTAAGTAACCTGCCTATGCTACCTGTAAATAAGCACTTTATTATTAAAACTGTGTTGATAATCACTTTTTTGTTTTCAATGTTTTAAATGGTATAATTCACATCGTTTTATTTCGTAAATTAAGGTAATTTTCGAAAACCCTATTCCTTGGGGAAAGTTGTTCAGTTTCATGAGGACTATCGCTGTGTTTCGACATTATACCCCCTTTCTGTTACACCCAGTATAAAACTAAAGAAATATACTTAAATAATTACTTAAAACAAAACATATTTGAAACTTAGTATTTACAAAATGTTCTCTTGCCATTTTTTTCGGAAATTGTAGAAAAAATAGGTACTTTCGTTAGTTGACATTGGAATAAAAAACTAAGATGACGATACTAAGGGCCCGTATCACAACGTACCGATAAAATTTAACTGACAGATAAACCTATGTCTATTTCATGAAACATGACGTTTAAGACAGAGACAGATATAAAATATCTGTCAGATAAATTTTATCTGTAGTACATGGTGAAACCCCTAACCTCGCTGTAATGCGCTTCCCTCGTTTCCGCCTATCCAGTAACCGTGACGAGTACGTATGTGTTGCAAGACGTCACTAAGCCAGGCTTAGCATACGTGCCGCGACAATTATCTCACGACATGCTATCCTTATCACATTTAAAACTATAGACAGAGACGTAATCGTGACAAACCCATGACAACGTCTTGTCACGGAGTGTATGCTAAGCTAGTTTATGCAGATATATCCATCAAGTTGCAATACATTGCTACAAGGATCTATTGGCACTTGAGTGACATTGTCAGGAGGGCGTGGTGGTGGTGAATAAATAACTCAAAATAATGACAATTTACAAGATGATATCGTTAGTTCAGATTTCCGCGACGCGACAAAAGATCCTTGTAGCACTGTGTTTAGTATTCTTAAGGCCTGTTCACTATATACAGATAAAATTTATCTGACAGATATTTTATACCTGTCTCTGTCTAAAACGTCATGTTTTGTAAAATCAACGTAGGTTTATCTGTCAGTTAAATTTTATCTGTAATGGTGAAGAAACGGGCATTTAGACTGAGACTGAATGCCTGAAGTACCTATTTAGTATTCTCGCTTTCCACCCAAAATTAATAGATTTTTTTATATAAAAGCACTCATCAAAATAGCAAGATACCGTGTAGGTATGCGAATGCATATTTTTTATTGAATCTTATTTTATTAACTTAAATTAGATACCTACCTACACTCGAGAAGAAATTCGAAGGTGTATGTGAAATCCGCCAACCCGTGGACCAGCGTGGTTACGACCTAATCACTCTCGTATGAGAGTAGGCTCGTGTGTCTGTGGGTCGTTAAAAGGGCTGATAAGATGTGTCCCTTACCTATATTTCATGTTAGGTACCAAAAAGTACTAGATAAGTCCTTAATCTTTCACATCCCAGAAAAAAAAAGAACAATAGAAAATCTATTGTGTCTGGGTTTATAATGGGTCAGTGGGATGTGAGAGGTTAATATCTATTTCGAGCACGTTTCCCTATCTAAAGATAAAACTTAACTGACAGATAAACCTATGGCTATTTCATAAAACATAACGTTCTAGACAGACAGGTACTTTTGAAAAACTTCTCTTTTTTTTGTATCTATGTACTCATCTTACAATAAACTGTTAAATATAAATTAGAGATGCGCCGAATATGGGTTTTGCCGAATAACGAATACCGAATACTATTCGGTTTAAAACCCTACCGAACCGAATAGTTCGGCCGAACTATTCTGTTGTTCTTTCACACTAATTTTGATACAACAAATAGGTAAAGCTTATAAAGAAAAGCGCCTTTGACGGTCACTAGACAGAGCAGAATGTCTAGGTTTCTAAATTCTATCTTTAAGTGACACTTATTAACTTCTCTTTATTTGATCATCTCCTAATAACTCTTGTAATACCTAGATGTGAAAATGAGTATATAAGATTGACTGCTCCTTGGTTTAAAATAATTTAATATGAGGTTAATATCTTGTTTTATCAAGCAAATTATTACTAAACAAAATAAACGAATAAATGGTTATTTTAACCGAATATTCGGCCGAATACGAATATTCGGTTGAGGTGCCGAATATGCCGAATACCGAATAGTAAACGAATATTCGGCGCATCTCTAATATAAATAAATAATAAATACAGGTATTATAAAATATCTTTCAGATAAATTTTATCTGTAGAAGGTGAAATAGGCCCGTAGACTATGTTATACTCTTAAAGGGCAGCTATAGGCTGAATAGATGACGATGATGGGTAAATAGGTATTTAAAAAAAAGTCAGGCACATAATTGGCAGTCCTTCGTATTGTTAAAAAAAGTGAATTCATTTAAAAAACATGCACTCTACACACGTAAACTTAAAACATAGATACATACATTGTTTTCGAATTAAATGAAAGTTCTTGATATGAAACGACTTCTACTATGGCTCATATGGGACCTCCGGTTGAGAATAATGACAAAATTGAACTCATCGTCATTGTGCTTTTCGAAAAACTTGTCATCTTGTTATGCGCACGCGTTTTTTGAAAAATGATTTTATTATTGTAGATGTACACAGAATCACTATACATATTCGTGAAATAAAGAACTACAATACATTTTCACATGATATATAACTAAAAGCAACAATAAAATAAAATATAAAAAATATTAGGGGACATTTCACACGCGGTCACCTGACCCCAAACTAGGCAAATCCTGTACTATGTGTATCAGGGACTGATAAACATACATAGATAAATATATAACACCCAGACACGGAAAAAACATTTATGCTCATCACACAAATGTTTGCTAACCGGCGGGGATCGAACCCGCGACCCGTGCGTATGAGGCAGACTCACTACCGACTACGCTAACTGGCCTGTCGGTTAACAGATAATCTTTTTGGGCAGTTTCTGAATTTTGTCCCTTAGAAAGAAATATTTTTAAATATGCCTCTTCGTAGTCATCTAACTGATTGATTCTGTATGGCAAGTATTTTTTAAATATTTTTATACTTGGATCATGCAGACACAAAAACAAAAAATATCTCTCCTGTTCCCGAAAGTTAAGGACACTGGAAGCTAATTTCTGAACTTCATTTATATCTGCATAATCTGTGCCCGATGTAGTTTTGGCCTGTATAAACATTTTGAGGATTACATGTACCTATATACCTACTTTATCATCAGGAACAGGAAAGACAATTTTGAACCTAATTCTGTGTTTAACTCACTTTGGCCGTGGCCCCAGTAGGCAAATTGTTAGCGGCTGACTAGTTTGCGGCGTATCGATTTAGTAGTTAGTACGCCCTTTGCCATAGTAAAAGTTGTATGCAAGAACATAAACAAGTATTTATATTTGCATTTAATCCGAAAACACATATTCCAAAGAGATTAGTAATTTTGTAAAAACAAACACGCGGCCATTTTGAATTATAGCTTATAAAATTACCGGCTTGGCACCCAAACAAATTGGCCGAAAAATTTACAAAATCACCAATCACTAAAAAGAAAACTTCTTTTTATTTAAATTTTACAACATAATATTTTTTGGCATATAGTACATAATGTACAATAGTAATATAGACAAGCGTATTATATGACAGAACTTTGCCTCTGTCAAATTTAAATATAAAAAGATAAAAAAGAAATGTTAGTACATTATTATCTTTTTCTTTATTAATTTAGCATAGGTTTTGGAATGATCATTTTAAGATAGTTAGTGTGTGGTCACATCTGCGTAACGTACCGCGAACGTTCGGTTCAATACGCTCGCAATGTGTTTCAAGTCACCTATGACACATCAGCTGAAATTACGTCGCATACATTTACTCCAGCCGCTGAACGTTCGGTTAAATAAGCTCGCAATATGTTTCAAGTCACCTATGACACATCGGCGGAAATTACGTCGTATACATTTACTCTAGCCGCTGAACGTTCGGTTCAATACGCTCGCAATGTGTTTCAAATCACCTATGACACATCAGATGAAATTACGTCGCATACATTTACTCCAACCGCTGAACGTTCGGTTCAATACGTTCGCAAGGTGTTTCAAGTCACCTATGACACATCAGCTGAAATTACGTCGCATACATTTACTCCAGCCGCTGAACGTTCCACGCGGTACGTTACGCAGTTGTGTCACGATCTTGTGTAAAAATTTAGATACTATTTTGCTTTCTAGAGACTGAAAATATCACTCCAAAACCTATAAATAGGTCCATTTATAGTTTTTTTAGTTTTTGTAGTTCCTAAATAAACAGACTATAAAATTATGCCTTTTTGAAAGAAAAAATCAAATAATTTCTACAATTTATTATTATTTTACAAAATTATTTTTTTCCTGAGATATGTTTGGTCTAGGTAACTGTTATATTTAAAAATATATCTCAAATGTAGTGTTTTAATTAATCCTGACTCTTAAACTATGATAAAAAGATGTGAAAAACTTAAAAAGTTAGTTTTGAAGCAAAATAAAACGGCAACCCCAAATAATGTTGCCAGTTTTTGTGGAAAATTAAACCTCTGTGTTGCCAATAGTTTAAAAATATGCGAAAGTATAAAAAATCTAAATTCGCTAAATTAATAGTTATGTTTCTTTTTACACAAATTTTTACAAATCTTAACTTTTTAATAGTGTTGCAAAAACATCTGTTATAATATTTTACAATTAAAGTTATGAAAACAAATAAAACGATGTGCATGTATGAGGAGATTGATGAATGTGTATGAAGTGAAAGAGGTGTTTGTATCGTAGCAAGTGAAAGGGAGTCTCTGTCTACCTCGATGGGGAATTTACTTATATACGTAGCTCGGGAAAAACTTCGATACTGCGTTTCAGGTTTTGTATGCGAATCTACTTTGAATGAAGCGATGATGTTTGTATCGTAACAAGTGGAAGGGAGTCTCTGTCTACCTCAATGGGCGAGAGGAGTGACAGATATGTATGTATTCACATAACCTGCCGATAAAACCGAACAACTTTCCCCAAGAAACTTATACCTCTGCACAAATCAAAAAGTAATTTTTTTTAAATATTAAACAGACATTTTCACAACTATAAATTATTCTAATTTAGTTAGTTTTAAATCAATTTGACGAAATTTGGTTGCTCGCCGACGTTTTGTTATCATAATAATGAACCGTTGCGTCGCGTCGGGTGTTAAGCCATTCTCCCATTACGATATTTCGAGGCGATTCAAGTCTCAAAGACTAGTCACCGCGAAGTATCTCACATACATTCTACCGGTTTAGAAAGCCACACACGACGCAACTGAAACGAAACATTTCAAACTAGTTGCGTCGTATGTGGTTTTCTCAAGGAGTCTATAGCACAAACTTCGATGCAACTCAAAAGCAACTAGCAGTTTCAGTTGCGTTGCATTTCATCGTGTGTTCTAGGTCTAAGTGTGCGAGCCTGCATTCTTTATGTGAGATATTTCGCGGTGACTAGTCTTCGAGACTTGCAGGATACTTGCCTCGAAGTATCGTAATGGGTGAAGGGGCTTAATAAAATATTTGGCAGAACTTAATCCATCAATTTGACTTAACAATTCATTTTTAAAAAAACCCAGTAGGTACTATTTACATAAAAATCATGATTTCTCGCGTTTCCTAATAGTTGATAAGTATTATTAATTTTTCACTATAATATTTATTTTTCGTTCCCTGTTTTTTTCTATTCACCTAGCTTTCCTTGGCCAGTCTACCTTATTATAACATTCTTTTTTTTGTTAGTTTCACTTCAGTATATAGGGTGTTAGAAAAAGTGTTACTTTCCTTTTAACCAGGTATAGTGTTAGTGATGTAGCACACATTCTACGAAACAAAAACATATTTTTGAACGTATTTAACTTATTTAATCAGAAAACCACACACGACGCAACTGCAACGAAACGTTTCAAACTAGTTGCGGCGCATGTTGTTTTCTAAAGAAGTCTATAGCAGAAACTGCGATGCAACTCTAAAGTAACTAGCAGTTGCAGTTGCGTTTCACCGTGTGTTTTGGCGCTTACAGTAACATATACAAACTTAAAATATCGTTTTTTTTTAACAAAATATTATAGACTGGCCACTACCACCAAATTCATTCATCCAAAAAGTTCCAAATAGGTTTCATTTAGACACTAAACTCTTTACTTAAGTGTCACTATCACATATCACTTTTTTTTACACTACTTATAGTTTTTTTAAACACTAATTCACAGTTCTATAAAGATATTTCGTTCTATTTTAACCTAGTCATACTTGACACGACTCACTTGCAAATGACTCACATGTGCGCCGTGGACCCGCCTAGTGTGTTCTCAATTTCCCGCTTTCTCTGCCAACGGAGTCCTCAAACGAGTCGACGACTCACATGCGCGCCGTGGACCCGCCTAGCGTGTTCTCATCTTCCCACTCTCTCTGCCAAGGGAGTATTCAGTCAACTCGATGACTCACATGTGCGCCGTGGACCCACCAAGCGAGTTCGCAACTTCACTCTCTCTGCCAAGGGAGTACTCAGGCAACTCGATGACTCACATGTGCGCCGTTGACCCGCCTAGCGAATTCTCAACTTTCCAATGTCCACTTTTTTGCTCACTTCCCATCACAGTTTCCCCCACTTCCATCACATAGTTCACTATATTAGCACGTCACTGTATTATCCACACATCACTCGTGCGTGTAGAAGATCAGCTGAGGGTTGGAGTCGTCCGGCGACATCTCGAGCTGTACGTACTGCGGGGTCGTTCTTGCTGACTCGTATGAGCTGCCTCCGTTGCGGGAGAGGGAGTTTCTTGATCTGTGAAAGAGAGGATATTTGTTAGAATTGGTTGTTCAATCTTAATACCTTGTGCTTATTCGTTATCAGCCCATATATGTCCCCACCGAGGGGCACGAGCCTACTCTCATACAGAGAGTGATTAGGCCGTAATCCACCACGCTGGCCAAGTGCGGGTTGGCGGATTTCACATACGCCTTCGAATTTCTTCTCTGGTGTATGCAGGTTTCCTCACGATGTTTTCCTTCACCGTTAGCAAGTGGTAATCGAATAAATTGATCCGTACATGAGAATAAACTCAGAGGTACGGACCCGCGCTAGGATTCGAACTCGCGCCCTCACAATTCGAGGCAAGCGTTCTACCAACTAGGCTGCTACCGCTTTTTATGTGCTTATTAGTTTCTTGTTAATAACTTCTTTTTACAAAAACGACAATGCAACTTATTGGGACCCAGAAGTCTTAGGCAGAGCTACATTGTCTTTTGTTACTTTTCTCAACATTATAAGCCGCATATTCATCCTAATCCTATTAATATTATAAATGTCAATGTTTGTGCCGATGAATGGATGTTTGTTACTTCATCACGCCAAAACCATTGATTTTGAATATTAATGAGAACAATGTCGATAATAATCTCTCTTCTTCTTCTTTATCAGCCCATATATGTCCCCACCGAGGGGCACGAGCCTACTCTCATACAGAGAGTGATTAGGCCGTAATCCACCACGCTGGCCAAGTGCGGGTTGGCGGATTTCACATACACCTTCGATTTTCTTCTCTAGTGTATGCAGGTTTCCTCACGATGTTTTCCTTCACCGTTAGCAAGTGGTAATCGAATAAATTGATCCGTACATGAGAAATAAACTCAGAGGTACGTGCCCGCGCTCTCGGAGTTCGAGGCAAGCGTTCTACAAACTGGGCTACTACCGCTTCGCTGTCGATAATAATATGACAATCAAAAATGGTCTACGCTGCGCTCCATCAGATCTACGTCAGCTCTAAATGAGGTGTGACCTCTCTAGTAATGAATGTACTTACTTGGCCTTAGCATGGGTGAGTATATGCGACTTTAGATTGGTGCTCTGAGCGAACTTCTTGTTGCAGCTGTCGAACGGACAGACATACGGACGATCGCCGGTGTGGATGCGGACGTGTGTTCTGGAAACATAAATACATTATGTTAATGCAAAAGTAGTAAAAAACTTAAGCATTTGAAGAAACATGCGCTTGGTTGAATGAAATACAAATAACAATATTTTATTATCCAAATAAATATATTTGTGTGGTGGATTACGACCTAATCACTCTCGTATGAGAGTAGGCTTGTATGTCTGTAGTGGGGACTTTTAAAGGCTGATAAAAATGAGTATATTTATAAAAAACATCTATAACACGTCGGAAATATCTGCGGACCTGGCTTGATGACGTCATGCAACTCGTACGTACTCGTCACGGTACTGGATAGGCGAATACGGGGGAAGCGCGGGGGAAAGCGCATTCCAGCGAGGTCCGCAGATATTTCCGACGTGTTATACTATTTAGTTCTGTATTATAAGACACTGTAAAAAATTCTTAGATTGTATATTTCGAGCTGTTAGAGAGATCTTTCATGTCGAAGTTCTAACCAAATATAGAATCAACATCAATGGCGAAAAACTTAGCACTGACAATCGCAGACGACATATTGTTTTTTTTTTTCGTTCTTTATCACCCCTCAGAACCTGAACAAAATAGTCGCCGAAAAACGATTTGCTTGTGCGCGCAAATCGTTTTTCGGCGACTGTTTTGTCTATTTTTTTTTTTGAGACGGCCCAGGATAGAGGATCGTGGAAAGGAAGATGAGAGGAATTTGCCCAGCAGTGGGACACCAATGGTTAGATAAGATTTTGTCTGCTGTATCTCTGTATCAAAACACAGCCTAAGCCAAAACTTTATACCCCCTTTCAGTTACACCCTGTATAACAAACAGCTCACCTTAAATTGAAATCCAGCGAGAACCTCTTCCCGCACCCTTCAAACGTACACTGGAATGGTTTCTCTCCAGTATGCACTAACTGATGCCGCTTCAGTTTTGAACTCTCTACGAACGCTTTACCTGTAATTTATTTATTTATTTAGAGATAAAATCAATTATATTATTTAGAGAGGCATTTGCCCAGCAGTGGGCTAGATAAGATAAGATTATTTGTTTAATTTCATAATACTACATAAGTAAATGGCATCGAACATATTTGTATGCAGCCTGATATAGTAAAATTTTCGGTATCAATTACACTCAACATCCCCTATTCGAGCTAGTATGGAGAAAAAAAAGTTGGTGGCCACTGATGTAACTAACTTCAATCGATAGAGAAAAATATTATAAAACGATAGTATATTGTGATATACTTTCGGAGATATAATCAATTGACACAACATTCGCTTGTAGTCACTTCGATGCTTCGATGCTCATTTGTTGTGTTAACTGATTTTGAATTATTATTCTAATGAGAACAATGTCTATAATAATATGACAATCTAAAATGCTCTGCGCTGCGCTCCGTCACCTGTGCGCCGGCGCACAGTGTGTCCTATAAGTAAAATATTTGCTACATACCGCACTCGGCACACACATGCACCCTGGGTCCGTGTGTATGTAAATGTTTCCTCATCGCCGAGTTGTCTCGGAACATCTTTGTGCAGCCTTTGTGTGGACACGCTGGAACAAATACATCTTTAATAGTGACTTCGAAAAAGAATAATGAATTTTGCTTATTTTTTAATAAAACACTTTTCATTTTCATTTCAATAAGTCATCATTATCAGCCCTTTGAACGTTCCCTCTACAAAAGCACGAGCCTACTCTCATACGAGAGTGAAGTGAGCTTATTTATTAACAGTTTATTGTAAGATGATAGAACATAGAGAGAGACAGAAAAAAAGAGAAGTTATACAAAAGGTAAAGCATATTTCTAAAAGAAATTTGAAATGAAATGATCATTTAATCCTGTAGGTTTTGACAAAACTTAGGACGGGTCATTTTTTAAAGTTAATGCTAGATTCGCAAGAGTGCAGTTTTCCCCAGAGAAGAACCTAGCAAGAAACTCTGTAGGGTTGCTCTTTTCAATTTAAGTTTTACAAATCTCAGGCATAAACACAGAAACATATAATAAAATTAATATTTCAAAAGAGCTATCCATAAACAGAAATTTGACCCCGCAATATCCAGGAAAAAGTAAGGTAATAAATGGGAAACAGAGAATTTCTTCCTGCAGACCCCACAGAGAGAGAAGTGATAGCATAAAGGCAGGATAGTCACTTAACCTTAACTTAGTTGGTAGAACGCCTCTAATCTTGTAATTATTGACAATTTCAATTTAAATTTTTAGTTACATGCAGATAAATTATAAATACATTTTAACAAAAAAAAGCCTTCCCACACTGCACCGACCACGTATCTGACGACGCAGTGTGGTGTGACCTCCAACAAGGAGGAACTACAACTAGGAGTCCAAGTTTGCTAATTTAAAATAGCCTCAGTTGTGTCAGGCCTCCGTCACTCTATGTACTTGCGCGCTATAAATACCTACCGTTCAGCGGGCCGCTTGCGGACCAAGCGAAGCGCGGCTGTCAAAGCGAAGCGCTCGCACGTTGTTCAAATTTTGATAGATCCATTCGTTTTTTTGTTTGTTCTGAATGTTTATAATTTTTAAAAATTACGTTTTTTTAATTAAAAACATAATAATAACCGAGAATTCAGAAAGATAAAAAAGCATTAAAAATTAAAAATAAAACATGTTAAAAATAAATATATTAAAAACGATACAATTTTAAACTGCCCCATATAAGTTTGAACATATTCATAGTTCTCAATAACTTAGTCAAAAAACATTTTGTTAATTTAATTTTATCGAAGAGGCAGCCCCGCGATTTTTACGGATTCGTGGGGTGCGAAGCAATCTCAACTATACGCTTGAGTATTTAGGCACATTTTAGCATGCAGTGGTTTCTGACGTGACAGTTGGGCTATTGCGCACTGTTAAAGCAGTAGGTATTGGATATTTTCTTCTGAGTGAAGTATCTGTTACGTAGTAACTATTAGGTAGTCTGTGGTTGTGTGCCGGCAGTGTCAATGGCATTTTTTAACACATTTGGTATTCTGCTAAAAAATGGCTTACACTCATTGTGACCAAATGTATCAAAAAATGACATTGACACTCTTATTGAAACTATTTTAAATTAGCAGATTTGAGCGCCTGGTGAAAATCGCGAGAAGCCGTTGGAAACAGCGAAAGACTGGTCGTTGTGAAGATCCTTGGGGGCTTTTGTCCAGCAGTGAATGTCCATAGCTATACTCAATATAATTTTAAGTTTATTTATAAGATCTGTAAAAATTTATAAGATTTTTACAGATCTTATAAAATAAACTTAAAGTAATACAATAAATAAGCGGTGGTAGCCCAGTTGGTAGAACGCTTGCCTCAAACTCTAAGGGTGTTACCACACCAATCGATCGACAGCATCGATCGGTTGGTAGAATGTATTAGTCGACGTCATTCGATAGTTTCTACCATACTAATCAACGTCGACGATACCATTCTATTATCGATCGATGCGGTCGACCGACAATCGATCGATTGGTGTGGTAACACCCTAAGGGCGCGAGTTCGAATCCTGGTGCGGGCACGTACCTCTGAGTTTCATTTCTCAATAACGGATCAATTTATTCGATTACCACTTGCTAACGGTGAAGGAAAACATCGTGAGGAAACCTAGAGGAAACCAAAGAAGAAATTCGAAGTTGTATGTGAAATCCGCCAACCCGCACTTGGCCAGCGTGGTGGATTACGGCCTAATCACTCTCTGTATGAGAGTAGGCTCGTGCCCCTCGGTGGGGACATATATGGGCTGATAAAGAAGAATACAATAGATACTTTTCTTACACATACCTATAGTCCTATCTGAAGACTCCGGTAGCGGTTTCTTTAGCCGGATCTTGTGACCCGGTCGCGCGAACTCTGCCAGTTGTTTCGGATCGGAAAGATCTAATCCTGTAAATAGTCCTAATTATATTATAAATGTTTGTGTGACGATGAATGGATGTTTGTTACTTCATCACGTAAAAACCACTGAACAGATTTTAATGAAATTTTACAATAACTTAGCTAGGACATCAGAATAACACATGGGCTATATTATTTTGAGATATCATGTTTTTCTTCCAAAATATGACGATAAAAGCATACGAAGTCGAGGGCAGCCCCTAGTTAGCTAATAATTGTACTAACTCACCGGGCATAGTTTCGTTCCCTAATATATTCTTCTTGCCGGTCATGTACTCTGTGTAGTCGGGATCTGGTTCAGGGTTCGAGCCGTCGTCTGTAACATACATTTATTATGTGTAACATACATTTATTTGTAACATACATTTATTAGTATTTACTATAGTTTTTTGTATCAAGTAATAAGTTACTTCGACCATAATCTCCTCTCTATCTATCCAGCCGATTCCGGCCATGGCGACCACTTCGACTCCTATAGGTCAGTTTGGCGCTCGTGCGCTCTCATGTGGCTTGTGTAGCCTATCTTTGAGACAAAGTTCCGTGCACATTGAGGGCAGGTAAGAACGCCGTTGTCATAATTGTATATAATGGCAGCAGGTGACCATAATCTATTAATAGTATAAACAAGTTACCACAATTCGTAAAATAATCATATCAACAAAATACTCGATAGTCATATAAGTCAAAGTTACCATAGTCAGTGGTCATGCTTACCATAGTCTGTTAGTGGTCATGGAAGTCATATTTACCAAACTTAGTGGTCACATTTACCATAAAACAGATATTTAAAGTAGTATTAGACATAGCCAGCAGTCATGTTAACATAGTCTGTTAGTGGTAACGTAAGTGGCAATTACCAAACTAGTGGTCACATTAACCATAAAAACAGACATTTAAAGTAATATTAAGTAAGCGGTCATGTTTACCATAGTCTGTTAATGTCACATAAGCAACATGAACCAAACGTAGTAGTCACATTTACCACAAAAACCTACATTTAAAGTAGTATTTACCAAGCGGTCATGTTAACCATAGTCTGTTAATGACCACATAAGTCATGTTTACCAAACTTATTGGTCACATTTACCATAAAAACAGATATTTCAAGTTGTATTTACAATAGTCAGTGGTCATATTTAGCATAGTCTATTTACCATCATCATCACCAGTAGCCCACATGGTGACGCTGAACTCTCCTTCCATGGTCTTGATCTGGACTTGCTTCTGCTCCCAGCGCCGAGCTGCTCCTCTACCAGAGTTCACACCTTCCATCAGACCCATTGGGACTTCTCCTGTAGGAGGGGGTGCACGAATTAAGTCAGTAATTAGTCTTTTTACTTATAACTAGCGGTTGCCCGCCACTTCGTACGCATTTATCGTCATATCTTGTATTGGAAAAAAATTGTGATATTTGAAAAATATATAGCCTATATGATATTCTGATGTGCTAGCTAAAATATTGCAAAGTTGCATTAAAATCTGTTGAGTAGTTTTTGCGTGAAAGAGTAACAAACATCCATCCATCCATCCATCGGCACAAACATTGACATTTATAATATTAGTAGGATAGGATGGCACAACCACAATTTACAGATTAAGTGTCTGTTTCACCACTCAGATAAAATTTAACTCGCAGATAAACCAACGTCTATTTCATAAAACATGTCGTTTTAGACAGAGACAGTTATAAAATATTCCTAGGAATAAATTGTCGTCGGTCGGATAAATCTGTCGGATAAATGTTATCTGGGCCTGTTTCACTAGTTACAGATAAAATTTATCAGACAGATATTTTATACCTATCTTTGTCTAAAATGTCTCGTTTTATGAAATAGACATATGTTTATCTGTCAGATAAATTTTATCTATAGGTGGTAGAACGGGCCCTTACCCTACTAATGACTTACCAATAGGCATCAAATGATGGATATTATTTGTGTTGTTCTGATTGGCACGTGGACGGCCGCGGCCCCGTCTGGTAACAACAAAGAAATCATTGTTAATTATTATAAATAAATATATTGGTTAAAAAAAAGGCTTCGTGGAAATCGAGCAAGTGAAAAAAAGAGCAAGGGCACAAGTCTGCTAATTAAAAAAAGCCTCAGTTGTGTGTCGGCAGAGAGCCAATAGCATTTTTTGAAACATTTGGTATTCTGCTAAACAATGGCTTACACTGATTGCGACCAAATGTGTCAAAAAATGACATTGACACTCTGCCGACATACAACTTAGAATATTGGAAATTAAGCAGACTTGGGCTCTTGGAGTCATAGCGTATCAAGAAATCAAGGAGAATTGGAGTATAAAACGGAATGGAAGAAGCTTTACTGGCAAGATCTGGCCTATGGGGCCGTTCAAGTATTACGTAAGCAGATTAATTACAACTATTTACCCCCCCATCCCCCTTGTCAGCAAAAGTAAGCAAAGCTCTTACCCCCTCCCCCATGCTTACGTAAACATATCCCCGAAAATGCGTTTCGTTTTCAAGCAAAGACAATGTGAGGGTTGCCATTCGTGTAAAAAAGTAAATAACTACCGATGACGTAATCATCATCTAGACTCCCCTACCCCCCATGTCATCCAAAATAAGCAAAGCAAAGACCCCCCCCGCCCCCCCTGTGCTTACGTAATACTTGAACGGCCCCTATGGTATAAATTTGTTTTTTTTTTTCATTTCTGGGTTTCTTTTTTTATCTTCTTGCAATAAAATACTTTACTTTGGCCTTATAAGGTCGATATTGCTAAGTAATAAAGCCGTCTGTTGCAAATATCCGCTACTTTTTTTTAGGCCGTGGCCCCAGTCGGCAAACTGTTAGCGGCCGACTGAGTGAGTCGTAAATTTGTGGCGAACTGAAAGAGTTAGCTGCAAACTCAAATCAATGAAATCACCGGTTTTGGTGGGAGTCGGCCGCTGTCTGAGATAGTCAGCGCGCGTAACGCTGCAAACTGCGTACAGTGAGCGAAAACTAGCTGACTGTGGACACTCCATTTCAAATATATGGAAGGGCGTACTAAATCGATACGCCGCAAACTAGTCAGCCGCTTACAGTTTGCCTACTGGGGCCACGGCCTTAGGGTTCCGTACCCAAAGGGTGGAACTGAGACTCGGCTGTCCGTGTGTCTGTGCGAGTCGCACTTGGCCGATTTTTATATTAGTCTCTTTTAACTTTCATAAATAACAGGATCTGCCCTGAATGAGCGTAGGTCATCACGCCAACGTTGGTGGGAAGCAGCCAATAATAGGAATCTTTGGAGACAAGGACAAGCTTTTGCTCAGCAGTGAGACGAAATAGGCTTATAAAATAAATAACAGGATAATGTATTAGTAGCGACCAGTAGGTATATCTTACCTAGTGGTAGTAGGTGGCGCAGTATACACTGGATCGTATGGACTGTCTGCAGTCAGGGGCTCCTCTCCTGACATACCTGGCAGGATCACCTCTTCACTGCCCACTGGAATTACAACACAAAGATAAATATATTTAAGAGATTGATCCTACATACATATCCGTCACGCACGCCTCTCTCTCATCAAGTAGACAGAGACTTCCACTTGCTACGATACAAACATCATCGCTTCATTCAAAGTAGATTCGCATACAAAACCTGAAACGCGGTATCGAAGTTTTTCCCGAGCTACGTATATAAGTAAATTCCCCATCGAGGTAGACAGAGACTCCCTTCCACTTGCTACGATACAAACACACTTCTTTCACTTCATACACATTCATCAGTCTCCTCATACATGCACGTCGACTTAGGATACTATTGACTTAGTGATTCTAATAATGTTATAAATGTCCAGCAGTGGACGACCACAAGCTGATATGATGATTGAATATGGACTAAATTGTCTTATAATACAGGATTTCATTCATTCACTAACTGTCGGTGCCATAGTAAAAGTGGTTTAATTACCTTCCTCCAGATGCTGCATGCCCCCAATGACCTGCTCCTCCACCTCCTCGTACTGATCATCAGTGATGTACTCCTCATACTGCCCAGTCTCTATTTCTTCGTACTGCTCAAAGAAAAAAAGTACATTGTTACACAATTTGGAAATGATAACTTTAAATTAAATTATTTTATTTTTATATTTTTTCTCTCGAACTCAAAATGACAATGATACACTGGGTCAAAGTTTGTGATGTCACGCCTAAGTATAATTTTTACCTAGAAATGACGTGAAAACCCCCTAATTCGTAAGTTTAATACTTTATACATTTGTATTTATTTATGTATTTGACCAGTCAAAAAATGTGTTTCAAAAATTTTTAAACAATCTTAAAGACGGACTAAACATAATGCCATTTTTTAAATGTAGTCATCATCCCTATTATTTGAAAACAATTTTTGTTGTTGTTTTGTAATACAAACTAAAATACTTGAAAGTTCTACATCATTACCTTGACTCCAACCTGGTCATCCCCGTCGATCTCCACCATGGACCCATGGGTACCGATCTCCACCTCACACATGATCTCCTGGTTCATCATCTTGAAGGCCTGGGGAAGATCAGCAGGTTAACATACGTGCCGCGACTATTATCTCATGTCATGCTGTCCTTATCACATTTGAGGCCGTGGCCCCAGTAGGCAAACTGTTAGCGGCCGACTGAGTGAGCCGCAAATTTTTGGCGAACTGTTTGAATTAGCTGCAAACTCAAATCAATGAAATCACCGGTTTTTGTGGGAGTCGGCCGCTGTCTGAGATAGTCAGCGCGCGTAACGCTGCAAACTGCGTACAGTGAGCGAAAACTAGCTGACTGTGTACACTAAATTTCAAATATATGGAAGGGCGTACTAAATCGATACGCCGCAAGCTAGTCAGCCGCTAACAGTAGGCAAACTGTGGCCACGGCCTAAAACTATGGACAGAGACGTAAGCGTGACAAACCCATGACAACATCTTGCCACGGAATGTATGCTAAGCTAGCAGGGGCTGGTTAGTACTTCATTTCATTTTCATTTAAGAGTTAGACTCTTGTCCGTGTAGCGTCCGCCATTTAGGTCTATCTTCTGCTAATGCTTTGACTTGTTAATACGACATGACGTTAACTTTCTACTAATATTATACAATGTTTGTGCTGATGTATGTGAGGATCTTTGTTACTCTATCTGTCAAAAAGTACTGAACAGATTTTGATTAAACTTGGCAATATTGTAGCTTTTTAATCAGAATAACTCTTATGCTACTTTTTAAGTTCCTTCTGATAAAATTATTTTTTCATTTTTTATCAGCCCATATATGTCCCCACCGAGGGGCACGAGCCTACTCTCATACAGAGAGTGATTAGGCCATAATTTAATATTTTTTTCATTATTAAATCATAAAAGGTAGCAGTAGGTAACTACCTATATAGTATAGGTAACAGTATAGTAGTGTTAGAGTTTCACCACTTAGAGATAAAATTTAACAAACAGATATTTTGTAGCTAAATGAAATGAAAATCATTTAATCTTGTAGGTTTCTGACAACACTTAAGACGGGTCATTTTTTAAAGTTAATGCTAGATTCGCAAAAGTGCAGTTTTCCCCAGAGAAGAACCTAGCAAGAAACTCTGTAGGGTTGCTCTTTTTAATTTAAGTTTTACAAATCTGTATGCCTGAGATTTGTAAAACTTATAATAAAACAGAAACATATAATAAAATTAATATTTCAAAACAGCTATCCATAAATAAATAATAAAAATTTGACCCCGCAATATCCAGGAAAAAGTAGGGCAAGTAAATGGGAAACGAAGAAGTGAAAGGCTTAGTTTGATGGGTTCCGCATGACATGACCGGCCATCACAGCAGCACCTTCACACAGGTCTCAACGCATGTGCCAGCCATCAGCCCCTTCCACATATTTTAGGGAAGTAGGAGACCCTAAGCTGTCACTGTAAAAGTTCATATTTTATGAAACAGACATAAGTTATCCAAGCATATTTATTTTAAATACTATGTCTTAGGTTTATTTATTTATTCCTAATATCTCAATATCATTATCATGACAGGCTTACACCTAATTCGATAATTACTTACTTAAAACATGAATGAGTTTATCTGTCAGTTAAAATTTTATCTGTACTTAAATGGTAAAACAGGGCCTAACCTAAGTATTCTTATCTTATCTTTATCAGTTCATATATGTCCCCACCGAGGGGCACGAGCCTACTCTCACACAGAAAGTGATTAGGCCGTAATCCACCACGCTGGCCAAGTGCGGGTTGGCGGATTTCACATACACCTTCGAATTTCTTCTCTGGTGTATGCAGGTTTCCTCACGATATTTTCCTTCACCGTTAGCAAGTGGTAATCGAATAAATTGATCCGTACATGAGAAATAAACTCAGAGGTACGTGCCCCCGCCAGGATTCGAACTCACGCCCTCAGAATTCGAGGCAAGCGTTCTACCAACTGGGCTACCACCGCTTACCTAAGTATAATTTTTTGGTAAATAAGTGAAAAAGCCTAAAAACAGAAAAGTGCCACTTTAATTCTTATCTCAAGGTCATATGACTCATTTTGCGTACATGAGTGATATAAAAACAATATTACTTACTAGAGGCAGCCCGCGACTTCATATGCATTAATCTTTCACATCCCAAAAAAAAAAGAACAATAGAAAATCTATTGTGTCTGGGTTTATAATGGGGCAGTGGGTTGTGAGAGGTTAATCGTCATATCTTGGCAAAAAAAAAACATGATATCTCAAATTAATATAGCCTATGTGTTATTCTGATGTTCAAGCTAAATTATTGTACAATTTCATTAAAATCTGTTCAGTGATTTTTACGTGATGAAGTAACAAACATCCATCCATCCATCCATCGGCACAAACATTGTCATTTATAATATTAATAGGATGCTAACTAAATTCTCCCATTAACAAATATTCATGTTTATGATAATTCATTATACTGCTATTGTTGGGTCATTGAACTTACATTATTTATAAAAATAAATATTTTAAACTTATGTACCTACCTACTTTACTAGTTATTTATATTGGAGGAAGACATAATTTATATAAACACAATTTTTTTTACAAGTCTTTTATTACAAAGACTAGACCTTTAAAAGTTACTAATAACAATAATTCTTATGGGAACTAATCAGAAAGAATAGAATTTAAAAAAAAAGGTTCATTGATATAAAATAATATTAGTTCCAATAATTTACCTTATTATTTGTTATGATGATTTTTCAGAAATAAAAGAATAGGTAGGTATGTAGGTACATAACATATCTAGGTACTTATTATTTTTATTATCAAAATCAAAAATACCCCCATTTTAGCGGATACGCCCTTTGGAAATGCGCAGAAAATTGTCACAATGAAGTAAACTAATTACTTCTTTACTATCTTTACACATAAAGTTTATATTTGTGTAAATTGACGGTACAATCGAAAAGCAAGACGATGAAATTATTGTTTACATTAGCATAATGCAACTTGGTCATTAAATAACAAGATAATGAGGCTTCCGTTTCGAGATACCTAATTAATAATTAATGCGTGAAAATATCACACGTCTGGCTAAGCCAAGAGTTGCATATAAAATGAGGTGTTGCTAGAATAGCGGGCACATCAACAGACTGGCTCAGACCCCCGTCGGTCGGCGCCGCGCCGCCGCCGGCCGGGCACTAACTTCATTTTTTTAAATAATTATAACACAACCACGCCAATACTTCCTCACAAGGAATCTTCCATTCGTAACCTCTAACAACCCAACACCAAACACTAAACCAAAACAGTAATTTCACAGAAAATAAGAAACACTTGTTACAAAGTGTCAAAAAGTACGAATGTTTTTAGAAAATACTTACCTTTATTTATCTTGAACAAAAGCTGAACGGCCCCCCGGAGACTAATATGGACTGCGGCGTAGGCACAGTTTTTTCCACCGCAATTTTTACTGAAAACAATGCACCAGCCTCCAGTGAAAAAAAGTTCGATATTTAGGCTCGAAAATATTTGAAATTTACGCGAAAATGTTTATAAAATATGTCCGACTAAACATGGCGTCCAAAGATGTCCGACAAAATTCAATATGGCGAAGCAAAATGGATGCCCTTCGGCGGTCGCCCGAGCTCGAAAGAAAGATCATGACGTAAGGCTGCAGCACATGAGTCAGGAAAAAATGTCATTAACAGTGTTGCCATTTTTATTATAATTTGGAATTCGAAATCTTTTAAAAGCAGTAGATTTTTGCTTATTTAAAAATATTTTAGAACGGATTAAATATTTTTTTTATTTTCGCGGTAGAAAAATAGCAGGTAAAACTAAAATAATCCAAAAATTCTGTAAATGATACTATCAATACGTAGAACATGTGTAGAAGCTTTTAAAACAGACGTAGTGCCATCTAGCAAATATAAGGCACAACTCAACGCCACTAGCGTCATCTACAAACGTAACTTTTGACAACTGTCACGATTTTTCCGTCTTCCACTTCCTGTGGTTATCCAACATCTGTCAAAGGTTTTTAGTGGAATTCAGGGGTTTTGAGTGAAAAATTCACGATGGCGGTGAGGTTGTTAGCTAAAATGAAGGTGCTGCCGGAGATAAGGGGTGCGGCGTACGCCAGTTCGGCTGCGCCAGCTACTCTGTCCGATTTCGACATGCAGCACAAAACCCCTGTGATTCGCCAGCAGAAGCTGATCCCGAAGGCCCACTACGGTGGAAGGCACGCAGTAACCATGCTGCCTGGTGGTGGAATCGGTCCTGAAGTCATGGGTTACGTCAGAGACATTTTCAAGTGAGTTTGTGTTGAGCTATTTTTGTTTGGTTAGGTGTCGTATTTTTTATTGCTAGATTTGATCGAAAGAGTGTCAGAGTATCATGTTCTTTTAATATTTGTAATGGCCATGCAATTTATTTATCCCTTTCAATTTGCCTTGTCCAAGATGTTATTTGATCTGAGTGTAAAGTAGGTAGGTTTGAAGTGGTCAATTAATTAATATTAATGGAAGATAAGGTCGGAGAGTCATGTTAAGAAGATAAACAAATCTATTCATGACACTTGTGCTCGATATATCAAAAACTAGCAATTCTAATTCTTAGGGCTTTTATTTTGTTAGATAAAAAAAATCATTTGTTTAAAATTGTAAAACTTCATTCAAAAAGAGCAACCCAACAG
This sequence comes from Anarsia innoxiella, assembly GCA_947563765.1. Taxonomy (NCBI): domain Eukaryota; kingdom Metazoa; phylum Arthropoda; class Insecta; order Lepidoptera; family Gelechiidae; genus Anarsia; species Anarsia innoxiella. The sequence continues at coordinate 1,057,550 of OX387420.1, forward strand.
AGTTTCTTGCTAGATTCTTCTCTACAGATAATTGCTAACTTGCGAATCTAGCGTTAACTTTAAAAATAACATTAATATAGGTATTTCAAGTACTATGTATTAAATTAACACTAGATTTGTAAGGTAGTAGTTGTTCCCAGAGAAGAATCTAGTAAGAAACTCTGTTAAACTTTCTTAATTTAACTTTAAGTGTGCTTTTCCACCAGAGATGTGCTATGCTATATTGCTACGGATGCGTTTTAAATCCACCAATCATATTCATTGTAGCACATAGCATAGAACCGGTGGAAACGGATTCAGCTAAGCTATGTTTTTTGTATGGAAGGATGCGTGCTATGGATGCGTGGCGCTTCCCTACTATCGTAGCATAGCTCGAGATGCGCATCTTCGTAGCGCATCTTCCTCGCGCAGCTACATAGCTTAGCATTGGTGGAAAGGGTCACATAGTTTCGTAGCGCAGCTTCGTAACATAGCTACATAGCACATCCGTGGTGGAAAGGCACCCTGAAGCTAGAAAGACATCACCAGTGGAATGTAGTAACATGAACTAACGTTCCAGATACATCGGAGCCCCGGTAGACTTTGAGGTGGTGGACATAGACCCCAATGTAGACAACGACGAGGACGTCCAGTATGCTATCACCACCATCAAGAGGAACGGTGTTGGACTTAAGGTATACAAAGGTTGCATTATCACAGTATGAAAGTTTACATAAGTTTTAACTCTGCAACACCCAAAATACAATAATTCATACATAATAATAGGGATGATGACTACATTCGAAAATTCAAAAAATAATCAGTCCGTCTTTTAGGCTATTAAAAAATATTTTTTACCTGATCAAATACATAAATAAATACAAAGATACAGAGCATCAAAGTTACGGAGTGGGGGGTATTGACGTCACTCCTACGTAAAAATCGTACTAATGTGTGACGTCAAGAGCAACTTTAACCCAGTGTATCTGTGTAATTTTTAGTTTAAGAGAAAAAAGAAAAAATACGTGTCAAATATTTTAAAATAATCTATGTGATGGACTAAAAAAATTTTTGAGCGAGCGTTACGCAGTTTATTGTATTTCCATACATATTCACTTATTCGTTCACATATAACCGACAATACGTTATTACGTAGTTATTACGCTATGCGTAGACGCTGATATTCGGCGGCTGATTAATATAGTACGCCACTACGCGGACGCTAATTAACTACGTAGCCGTAAGCGTATTGTCAGCATAGTGTAATCGAAAAATGCCGTTTACATTCACAGTAAGCCAGCTAGCATTCGGCGGCTTGCAGTTAGTTTCTGTCTTTCAGTCGGAATTCGGCTTAAACCAGACTACTAAACTTGGCTTACTTTCTTCCTACTCTATTTTACCAATTGAATAAAAACTTATTAGGCTAAACATAAATACATTCTAATCTATAGATTCTAATCCTTATTCCAGGGTAACATAGAAACAAAGAGCGAAGCAGCGTACGTGACGTCACGTAACGTGGCTCTACGTAACGAACTTGACATGTACGTTTACTTAATGAACTGCAAATCGTACCCTGGCATCGAAACTAGGCATAAAGATATTGACGTCTGTATTATCAGGTTAGTAAACATTAAAAAAAAACGAGATATTTAATTATCTGTCAAGACATACGCAGAGTGCGTTTCATGGAATAGTTCCTATGCTGCCATGTTGGCAACATTGAAAATTTGTACTGCCACATTACCCGCTTTGTGTTTCGCAGTACAAATTTTCAATGCTACCAACATGGCGACATAGGAAGTGTTCTATGAAACGTACTATAGAAGCCAGTGACACGCCTCGCTTGTAAAGGTCCAAATTGTAATATCAAACTATAAAAACTCTTTTCTACCAATTATTTTAGTGTCCGACCGAAATAAATTTCGGTTTCGGTCAAAAATCAAGTTTCGGCCGCAGTTTCGGTTTCGTCCAAAATCGGCTGAAACTTTTGCCGAAACCGAAACTTATTTATTTCGCAAGTTCACGTACGTTCACGCTTGCCTAAATTTGTTTTCCGCGCTATGTAAACATGTTATTAATATTTTTTATTTTATTACCTAAATAAATGATTACAACAAAATTAATTTATTGTGTTTCCATATTTTCATGCCCTAATTAAGGCAAAATAATAGGTAAAATAGCAAATTTCAGTATTTTAATAAATTTTATACTTTACCACGTGAGTTTCGGTTTCGGTTTCGGCCGAAACTGAAGCCACGGCCGAACATTAGGTTTCAGTTTCGGTTTCGGCCGGGAAACCAGTTTCGGTCGAAATTATTTATTTAAAAAATTACAATTTCAGACAAAACACCGAAGGCGAGTACGCAATGTTGGAACACGAATCAGTGTACGGCGTCATTGAGAGCATGAAGGTAGTTACAGCTAGCAACTCTGAAAGGGTGGCCAGGTTCGCGTTCGAATACGCCAAGAAGAACGGGCGGAAGAAGGTTAGTTTTTTACATAAATAGTTGTAAGTAAGTAACTATTTATTCCCAGTCATAAAAATATACAAAATCAAAACAAAATTACAATTAAAACAAAATTAAAAAAGAGCTTTTGTATGCATAAGCGCCGGCGCACATCTGACGGAGCGCAGCGCAGAGCATTTTTGATTGTCATATTATTATCGGCATTGTTCTCATGAGAATAATATTCAAAATCTGTTAACACAACATTTGCTTGTAGTCACTTCGATGCTCATTTGTTATATCAACTGATTTTGAATATTATTCTAATAAGAACAATGTCGATAATAATATGACAATCAAAAATGCTCTGTGCTGCGCTCCGTCAGATCTGCGCCGGCTCTTCGGCGGTAATCCACCACGCTGGCCGAATTAGGATTGGCAGAATTCACACAACCTTCGAAATATTCAGGACCTCATTTTCCTCATTCCAGGTGACTACAGTCCACAAAGCGAATATAATGAAGCTGTCAGATGGCTTATTCTTGGAGACTTCACGTCGTTTGGCTAAAGAGTACCCTGATATCGAACACAATGACATGATTATTGATAACTGTTGTATGCAGCTTGTGGCTAAGTGAGTATTGACTTCTTATATGAAAATGAAAAGTGTTTATTTAAAAACTAGCTGTCCCGGCGAACTTCGTCCCGCCTTAGAATGAACTTTATTGTGTAGGAATAAAGTTCAAATTGACTCTACATTTTAGTAAGAAAACATTTGTATGGGAAAAAGAAAAGGTCTGTTTTAGGGCTTTTAATTTTTCTCACCGTAAGAACCATCCTTGGACTTCAATGAACATTTAAAAAAAAGAATTAGCGAAATCGGTCCAGCCGTTCAGGCGTGATGCCGTGACAACGGAAAACGGGTTTCATTTTTATTTATATAGATAGGCAAAATTCATTACACTTTTTTGATGTCACTTTTTTGATGTAAAACTACTGCCGGTTCACTACCTGTATAGCCGAGAGGAAAAAAACGGCAAGAAACCTTCGGCACAGGGCCCTACGTTATGTGCAAATATATCTTTTTTTTTTAAATTAACAGACTTATACAGTTATATGGTACATGTTATAAGTAAGTAGGTATTATACCTAAGTATTTTTTATCCAACTAACACTCCGGTGACTTTAAATTAGTGAATGATAGAAAAGGATATGCATGTACTCGTGATAACAAACAACTTTTACTATGGGACCAAGTTTAAAATCATAAAATAAATTGTTCCCCCAATAGTATCAGCTGATGCATTTTGTGTGGGGTGTTCAAAGATTTTTCAATTTTCAATTTTTCAAAAGTTAATGCTAGATTCGCAAGAGTGCAGTTTTCCCCAGAGAAGAACCTAGCAAGAAACTCTGTAGGGTTGCTCTTTTCGATTTAAGTTTTACAAATCTCAGGCATGAACACAGACAGAGTAGTTTTGCGTGAAAGAGTAACAAACATCCATCCATCAGCACAAACAATGGCATTCATAATATTAGTAGCATTTTTTTTTCATACATACATACATATCCATTACGCCTCTCTCCCATTGGTGTAGACAGAGACCACTTCCATCCACTTGCTTCGATCCAAACACACCTCTTTCGCTTTATCCACACTCATCAGTCGCCTCGTACATGCCCTTCGGTTTAGAGTACTCTTGATTTGGCCTTTCTTGAGTAAGTCCCCGATTTGATCGAGGTACGTTCGTCTTGGCCTTCCCCTCCCAGCATTTCCATCCACTCTTGCCTTTTTTTTTCATTTATTTTGTTAAAACAGCAGCAAAAATACCACTATTTTTAAATTCTGATCAATGATCCATCATCTCCCAACCCACAGACCTCACCAATTCGACGTGATGCTAATGACGAACCTGTACGGCTCCATCGTCTCCAACGTGGTCTGCGGTCTACTTGGCGGAGCTGGTCTTCTCTCCGGAAGGAACTACGGCGATCATTACGCGGTCTTCGAGCCTGGCACCAGGAATACTGGTATGTGATGAACATTGTCTTCTTGCTTATACAGGGTGTAATAGAAAGGGGGTATAAAGCCGAAACACAACGATAGTCCCCATGAAACCGAACAACTTTCCCCAAGGAACATCGGTCGTAACTCGAAAATTTTTTTTGGATCGCCCATACTTATTTGATCAGCTGATCGGACATTTTGTATGGGGAGGCGAAAATTTTTTTTTTCGAGTTACGAACCATGTTCCTTGGGGAAAGTTGTTCAGTTTCATGGGGACTATCGTTGTGTTTTGGCTTTATACCCCCTTTCTATTACACCCAGTATAGTGTGACTTTAAATTAGTGAACGATAGAAAAGGATATGCATGTACTCGTGATAACAAACAAGTTTTACTATGGGACCAAGTTCTGAATAGGGATGATCACTGACTACATTAAAAAAATAATTAGTCCATCTTTTAGGCTATTAAAAATATTTGAAACACATTTTTTACTTGATCAAATACATAAATAAATACAAAGATACAGCGCATCAAAGTTACGGAGTGGGGGGGTATTGACGTCACTCCTCGATAAAAATCGTACTAAGGTGTGACGTCATGAGCAACTTTAACCCAGTGTATCTGTGTCATTTTTAGTTTAAGAGAAAAAAGAAAAAATACGTGTCGAATATTTTAAAATAATCTATGTGATGGACTAAAAAAAATTTTTTAGTCAACATGCCCGTTGTCACTTTTATTAATATGGATATATGCAACCTCACTAAACCCTAAACAAATCTACCAACAGGTACAGCGATCGCGGGTAAAAACATAGCGAACCCGATCGCGATGATCAACGCGTCGGTCGATATGTTGGAGCATCTTGGTCATCATTTCCATGCTGACCTCATCAGGAAGGCAGTTAACAAGACTATTAATGTTGACAAGTGAGTATAGTGCCCTGAAACGAGTGATGAAAAAACTGATTATGTCCTAAAACGCGCTATCGAAGTTTTTCTTGTGGGATCTATGTATTATGTTACAGCCAAAGTGATTAATTAGCTATTATACATAATAACCAAATTGACCAGATAAAGTGATTAATTAATCACTTTAGCCAGTCATTATTCATAATATCCGGCCCAAACTAGCTAAAGTAATAAATATGCTTCAATGAGTTGGTACCCCCCTTCCCTCTGGCTCTTCATCCCGTCTGTCACAGACTTATTTTCTGGGTTATCATAAAAAAAACCTAAACCTAACCTTTGGAATCGTAATATCGACGCTAGAAAGCAAACACGTCGTAACCCACAAAAGTACAATTGTTCACCAGAGCAGAAAAACTTTTCGTATTTTGAAATTTTTGTCATATCTTCCGTATTTATGGACCTACAGTTACCATTTTTTGACACAATTTTTATATTTTTTTGATGTATAAATTGATTTAAATAGATTTTATCTAAAGTTTTTTTTAAACATTTTAATGTTGGTTACGACAATTGACAATTTAAATTACGACCATTAAAACGTAGTAAATGAAGTCAGTAAATGTATGGAAAGACGAAAACCGCTCTTTTTTTTGGCAAGCAAAATGTGGTAACCAACATTAATTTACGGATACTCACCTTCAAAAATATCGTAATAATTATGAAACGGTGAAATTTTACCATCAATATGTAGTAACTAGCATAACTTGCATACATAATTTCAAAAAATATGTAGTAAATGTAACATAATTGAACTGTGGTTTCTAAATAAACTGCAGTAATAGTCAATGAAATAAAAGAGAGGGTACTTTATAATATATTTTTTAGTAAAATCAATAAAAAAAAAAAAACTAACCGCGCTTAACGTCTGGTACCTGGACGATGGCACTATTGGGAGTAAACCGGAAGACGTGTTAAAACAAAATTAAAGCCAAAAGGCTTTAATTCCCCGTCTTAGAGTCCTGGGTCTGGAGGTAAACCCTTCAAAGTGCGAGCTTTTCTCCTGCGGTACAGATGCTCGTTCCCACTTCTCTCGTTTCAATTCCCTTCTTTCCGGTCTCAAGGAACTGACTCCGTCAGATTTCTTCCTTTTAGGCTCCCTTATTTTTCTATCTGCTGTCCCTGAGGCAATCTTCACTCGGAAGCAGCTTTTACTAGCAGCTCAAAACCAACTTAAGTACCTTTCCTCTCATGTTGCTATTATTTTGTTGCGCATGTGCTTTGCTCTTCCCAAGATTACATAACATATTTGTTGCGGACCACCCCCGCTTGGCTCTGTTCTGAGGAAGTCTCCACGTTTGACGATGCCCTAAAATTAGTGGTGGAGTCAATCCTGAATGTCTCCCTAGACGAGACACAGTGGAGTCAAGCGACATTGCCAATTAGTTGTGGAGGTCTCGGGATACGTTGTGTGCGTGACGTGGGCTTGCCAGCATTTTTGGCTTCGGCACATGGGGTCTCAAATCTCGTTGCTTTTTTACTCCATTCTAATGGTGGCGAGACGAGCATCCCTTTTGTGTCGGACGCCCCGTGTCGGCTTGGACGACCCTCAACTCTGGTGCGGCTATCCCTGAGGCAACACAGATCCAGCACTCATGGGATGAAGTAGAAGTGAATCAACTCCAAGATCAATTGGTGGAGAGAGCTACAGGATCCGTTAAGGCTAGACTGCGAGCTGTGTCGCAGCCGGAATCAGGGCCATGGTTACAGGCCTTACTTTCGCCTCATCTGGGCACTTTTCTTGACGATGACTCTCTGCGTGTGGCGGTGACTCTTCGCCTGGGCTGCAAGGTGTGTGAACCCCATATATTCACCTGTGGTTCTACGGTAGGTGCCGATGGCCATCACACATTGAGTTGTCGGCGATGCGCAGGCAGGTTCTCGCGACACCATGCTCTGAACGATGTAGTTCGTAGGGCCCTAATATCGGCAAACGTCCCTTGCACGTTGGAGCACCCGGGACTCAGCAGATCTGATGGGAAGAGACCGGACTTTGGTGCCGTGGAGGAACGGCAAGTGCCTTATTTGGGACGCAACATGCGTCTGCACGCTCGCCGCCAGCCACCTGTGTCGCACCATCCACTCTCCGTCAGCTGCCGCGGATGACGCCGGCTGCAGAAAGAGAGTAAAGTACGCGTCTCTAGAGCTGCTATACGAGTTCGTTCCGTTGGCTGTGGAGACTATGGGCAGTTGGAGTGGTGAGTTCAGGACTTTTGTGAAGGAGTTAGGTTGAAGACTGAGTGACAGAACAGGTGACCCCCCATCGGCATCGTTCTTGGTGCAAAGTTTGGCCATCGCCATTCAGTGTGAAAACACGGCGAGCGTCATGGGCACCTTTGCACCGGGAACAACTAGGGGGGGATTGTTTGATTAGCCATAAGTATGAATTTGTAATTATTTTGACATTTTCTGACATTTGTAATTTATTTTATTTTTACAATACATGTGTTACAATAGGTATAGGTACCTACTTCTCAACAAAAGTACAAATAATTCAAGAGTAAACTGTTCAAAGATAATAAATATTAAAAGACTTACTTCAATTAAAATGTACCTCTCTTCAAAGCATAAGCTCTAAGTAAAGGGTTATAAGCATCGTGATACAACTAAATATCGCCCACTAAAGGTAGTAAACGCAAGTGATCATCATTATATGAGCAGCAAAAACGTAGTAACCCGCACTAGGCGGAAATTATTGACGATGTAACTAGTGGCTTTTTTCTTTTTGTAGAAAACAAATTGTCGTAAGCAGCAACGTAAAAAAAAATACCGGTTTTTTGTTGTTTAATACGTTTTATTAGTACAAAAATAATAAAAAATGGCAAATTTAAAAATCCTAACTTTTTAATTATAAATCTTTCAGTTACTTGTCATATACCATTCGACGCGTATTTTTTTTCTGAGTCTAATGACGTAATAAAAAAATTTTTGAAGGTTTGTGGGTTACGACGTGTTTGCTTTCCAGCGTCGATATGCACCCTTGTCAAGATTTGATTACTTTTTAGAGATAAAAAAAAAACAGCTCCGTCGAGACTTGACTAGTTTTTTTACAGAATTTAGATGGGATAAACATTAGGTACAATTTATACGGGCATAAAAGCTGATTGAAATACAATTTTATACTAATCTTCACCTAGCCCTACTTGTTTTATTACTTTACCCAAGTCGTCAAAGATATTATATATAATAGCTAGATAAAGTCATTAATTTTAAATCATTAATAACTTTGACCAAATTGAGCAGTTATTATGAATAACGGCTGGTTATTATGTATAATATCTGGATTAATCACTTTGGCTGTAACTTAAAACATTGACTTAATTGTTAGCTTATTGTGGATTCTAAGGGCACGCCTGACGGAGCGCAGCGCTGAGCATTTTTAATTGTCATATTATTATCGAAAGGCCCAAGAGGAGATGGCGCGACGATCTGGATGCATACTTGCCAAACTGGCCAGAGGCGGCCGGAGATAGGGAGGCCTGGAAGAATGGGGGGAGGCCTTTGCCCAGCAGTGGGACACAATAGGCTACTTAAAAAATATATTATCGACATTGTTCTCATTAGAATAATATTCAAAATCAGTTAAAACAACAAATAATTCCTTTTTGCTCTGCGCTGCGCTCCGTCAGGTGTGCGCTGACCCTTATTGTGTACTTAAAAAAAAGGTTCTCAAACCAACAATTTTTTTTCTTTTTCCAGAATCGTAACCCCAGACGTGGGCGGTTCAGCCAAATCGACGGAAGTCGTCGATGCTATTATCGGTAATATCGGCCGCAATTAAAGTAGTGTTGTCACTGCATAGTGTTGTACCATGTCGATAGAATCGACGATTTAAATCCAAATCGGTTACACTTCGAATTTAGAATTAAGAATTCGTAAAATGTAACGTAAAAAGTTATTTAAGAGACATTTTTTATTTAAATTTATCCGAAATAAATATTTTATTATTAACTTAAATAATTGACGTTCTTTTTATGAATTCTTAAAAAAAATTAAGTGTAACCGATTGATAGAGTATGACACTTTAATTTCTGCCAAATGCCAATAATAAAAGAAGTTGACAATGAAATGATGACATCTGCCCTATACTTCGTGTAACAGAAACGTAGCGATAATTCTCATGAAACTAAACAACTTTCCCCAAGGAACATGGGTCGTAACTCGAAAAAAAATTTCGCCTCCCCAAACAAAATATCCGATCAGCTGATCGAGTAAGTATGGGCGATCCAAAAAAAATTTTCGAGTTACGACCCATGTTCCTTGGGGAAAGTTGTTCAGTTTCATGAGGACTATCGCTGTGTTTCGGCATTATACACCCTTTCTGTTACACCCTGTATAGGAAAATGGTCAATTGTATAAGATCATGTCATGTCAAACAATGTCACGTTTTTTGTCATTCAAAAGGCAGATTTAAATTGCATTGGCAGAGTTTAAATTGTCTTACTTCTTTATTTTATTTAATAGTTACCATTATTAGTTTTTTTTGTTTTTTTTTAAACAGCAACATAAATAAGCCATGTAAATTAAGTAGAACCATTTGAAAATAGTTATTTTTTTTTCTTTTAGTAGTACAGTATTTTAAGCCAAATAGCTACCAATTAGATTTAAGCGTAATGTTAAACCAGTATTTTTCAAAGTAGATCTGTTCTTTATTTAAATCATTTCACTACAATATTGTTATTATCATGCATCATCATTAAAAAAACTATTTTGTATTTGACAATAATTTATTGAGAAAACTACCAATTTAGTTGTTTATTTTTTAATTGGCAACATTAAGTATTAGTTGGTATTACCAGAGCGGGAAATGTACTTTTGTACTTATTGTTTTTTTCTTCGTTTCTCACGAATTGTATGAAAAATTAAATTAAAAAATTGGCTCCGAATTTCTTACCTATCTGTTTCTTTTGGTAAAACCAAAAGATTACATATACCTAGGCGATTTTTATTATTTTTCGTTTTTTTTTTCTTTATGTAATGTAGAAATGCAATAAAATTGTAGTCCGAATCTGTACGTTTTAGTCAATTATTTATTTATATTGTTAATTTAAATAGTTTTAATGTTGAAAATAAATCGCCACTTAAAATCAGTCGTAGTTTCATTTCCTTTTTTATTAATAGGCACATAATATAGCCGGTTCGGCCAATTAAAAGAGGTCGCTAAGAACTACCTTACTCGATGTATAGCAAAGTTCTCTTAGAATGGTTGAACGCTTCCTTACGTGGGCATTCAACTGTGTGTATATTATGTAGATGTAAGTAAGTATATTAGTAATTCAATAGTTTTAATGCTTTGCTTATATGTATACCTAGGTAATTATTTATATTTCGTACACGTGGTTCATAGAATATCAAAAACTATGTAGGTAAGTAAGTAGTAGGTATATATTTAATAAGCAACCATATTTTGTAAACTTCCATTAAAATCTGTTCAGTGGTTTTTGCGTGAAAGAGTAACAAACAAACATTCTCCAATCACGAACATGATGCACAAGGATAGGTCACGTTTGTATTAACTCGCCTGTAGAGTCATGAACAAGTTTAGTACCTACCTACTTACCTTTATACAGGGTGTTAGGAAAAGTATCACTATCCTTTTAACCAGATATAGTGTTAGTGATGTAGAACACATTCCACGAAAAAAAAATTTTTGAACTCATTTTTAATTAAGAATTTCATTACTAATCGCGCGCTCTAACGCAAAGGTCATTCAACTCTCGGCGAGTAAGTAAGTAGGTCGGCAGTGCCCGCCGCCCGTAGAGAGCGAGAGAGAGAGAGAGAGAGAGCGAGCGCGCGGCGCGCCCGACCTACTTACTCGCCGGGAGTTGAATTACCTTTGCGTTAGTTTGCGTTAAAAAATGTGTTAACATTTTTTTCATGGAATGTGTTCTACATCACTAACACTATACCTGGTTAAAAGGAAAGTAATACTTTTCCTAACAGCCTGTATTTAACTTATTTTTTACAGCCAACTGTGAACTCTACGGCATACGACAGAGAACATCTAATTAAATATTCTATGTATGTTGATGTAATTTCAATAATAGGTTAAACAAAGTTATAAATAGGTAAATATATCTTGTTATTACTTATTTGATTGATATTATACATAAAATATTAATTAAAAAATATAGCTGTTTGTTAAACTGTAGTTTTTTCAATTCCTTTTTAGCTAAGAACCCCTTAATGTTAATGTTACCGCTTAGATATTTGGTCGGAAAGGGAATAAAGACAAAGATGTAAGATTTATAATTCTTTAAGCAAATTCATTTAAAATCAGTTGAGTTCTTGGTCCTTGATCTAATGTTGATTAATATGATATAAGGATGAAATACGTAGACTCCAGTCTGATAACAAAAAAAAAGCAAAGGCTCAACAACTTGATCATCAAGCCGAAAAAAAAACAAACAAAAAAAAGTTTGACAGCTGACGTGTAAAGTGCATTCGTCGGCGCCCCACAATTTTCTAATTTCTCAAAAGAAAAAGCTCAAGATGAGCTCTTTCAAGCGTGATAAGAAGGAAGAGGAGGACTCCGGCGGGAATCCGTTCCAAAACTTAGATAAAACAATCGTTTTGCAAGAATCCCGGTATTTCAACGAAACGCCAGTCAACCCTCGAAAATGTTCGCATATTTTGACGAAAATCCTCTATTTACTCAATCAAGGCGAGAAATTAACAACCCAAGAGGCTACAGATGCCTTTTTCGCGACCACCAAGCTGTTCCAATCGAAAGACGTCATGCTACGTCGAATGGTATACTTGTGCATAAAGGAACTGAGTACTTTAGCTCAAGATGTCATCATCGTCACTTCATCTCTTACAAAAGACATGACTGGGAAGGAGGATCTATATAGAGCAGCTGCTATAAGAGCTTTGTGTAGTATTACTGATAGCACAATGCTGCAAGCTATTGAGAGGTACATGAAACAAGCGATTGTTGATAAAAACCCTGCTGTTAGTTCCGCGGCGTTAGTATCAGCTCTACATCTATCTTCAAGTGCTCCGGATTTGGTGCGCCGATGGGCTAATGAGGCACAGGTATAGTATATTTAAAAATTTCATATGTTGTGTAATTTGTTTCTCGTAGCTTCTTATGTTTTTGCATTGCCTATATTTACCTCCTTTATTATGTAGGAAAATTCGCACAATACCTTCCAACTGAGATTATAAATGTCAATGTTTGTGCCGATAGATGGATGTAAGGATGTTTGTTAGTCTTTTATTTCATGCAAAAACTACTGAACAGATTTTAACGGAATTTTACAATATTGCAACGTAGACATCAGAATACAATTCATTTAAAGATTGTGTACATTTTCCAAGATATGAACATGAATCTGTATGCAATCACAACAGTCTCTAGTTAGTTAGTTCCTCAAGTTAGTTACATGTTTATCTTGTAGTAACTTAAATATTAAACAAGTTATATGAAATTCAACTTTTTAATGTACTAATAATAACAAAATGGAAAACCTTTGTAATACATACATACATATCTGTCACCCCTATCACCCATTGAAGTAGACAGAGACCACTTCCCTCCACTTGCTACGATACAAAAACACCTCAACATTTCTCCTTTCACTTCCTCTTTGTAATAATTAAGATAGTGGAGTGCCGTAAGGCATAAAAATGGTCAAACCTCGGAATCCAGGGCCAGTCAATGAATCTTAATATAAACCTTGAAAATATGTTTTTAATAGTATATAGAATAATGTTAAAAAAAAAAATTTTCCCGCTCTCAATTCTTTTTTTAAATTTTTTTTTTCTTTTTTAGCCTAATTCGTCCCTCTGCTGGGCAAAAGCCACTCCCACGCCTCTCCAAACACTCCTATTATTAGCTGCTTCCCACCAATCGTCCCTAAATGAGCGTAGGTCGTCACTCCATCGTTTTTTGGGCCTAAAATTATTATAAACAATTATTAATTTTTTGGAGTTTTCATTGATTTATATTAGTCAAAAGTCATATTTTAAAAAGAACAACTATTACAAACTTGAAAGCTTGATCTTGGATCTTTAGGGACTGCAGGTATACCGATGAAGGTCGGGTTGGAGAAATAGAGGGGATAACAGCAGCTGTTCGGTATTGTTCATGGCGGGCCCCGAACTTCGTACCGCCTAACAGTCAATGAATGTCGTGTTACTTTTTAGCTAAACTAATTTAGGCTTTGATGAACGTAAAACAATGATACAAAATAATACGTATCGGTTTCAGGAGCAGGAATCTCCGCACATCCCAAAAATAGGCCGGCAAACTGACACCGGAGGTAGATGGACTTAAGGTGCACAAATAAGCCTTACATGCCCATAGAAAAGTCTTATGAGTATCGAGTTAAACCCGTTTTAGTGATTTTTGAAAAAAGAACCACTTTTTGATGGTTTTTGTATCAGAGAGCGATTAATATTCAATTAATTAAAAAGAAGAGTACGTTAACGGCTTCTTCGATAGTTACTTATGATATGGCGAAAACAATTCGTTGATGATTAAAGTGGAACATCGACAAATTAACTGTCAAAGTTAACTTTAATTCTCTCCCAAAACAATAACTCGACTTTGAGCAGCTGCCACGAAAAAAATTTACTCGGTACTTAATGAACAAATGTTTTTAAAAACTGCCTTGTGCTATTCCAAATCCAGAATGGTATAACATGTATTGCAAAAACAACAAATTCGGGGTATTAGACATCGAAGACTTACCTAAGTCGGATTATTTCAAAAACTTAGAAGTTGAGTTAAGGTGGTTAAATTGACAAAATCGAGTAGTTAAGAGAAGTAATCTAGTAGGGCGTTTGTTTTTCAGCCTGACTAAGAAATAGGGAGTGATAAAGGCAAAAACTAAGTCGCTGTTTAAAGCAAAATAGTCTAATGGACCAAAACAGGTAGTATTTGAATGGTGCATCGGTATACCTGCAGGCCCTAAAGATCCAAGATCAAGTTTTCAAGTTTGTAATAGTTGTTCTTTTTAAAATATGACTTTTGACTAATATAAATCAATGAAAACTCAAAAAAATTAATAATTGTTTATAATAATTTTAGGCCCAAAAAACGATGGAGTGACGACCTACGCTCATTTAGGGACGATTGGTGGGAAGCAGCTAATAATAGGAGTGTTTGGAGAGGCGTGGGAGTGGCTTTTGCCCAGCAGTGGGACGAATTAGGCTAAAAAAAAAAAAAAAAAATTAAAAAAAAAATTGAGAGCGGGAAAAAATTTTTTTTTAACATTATTCTATATAATATTAAAAACATATTTTCAAGGTTTATATTAAGATTCATTGACTGGCCCTGGATTCCGAGGTATAAACCTTACGGCACTCTACTAAGAATAGAATGGAATAAGTTTATTGTCACTCAGTTTTAATCATAATGGTACTCCCACACTGCAGGTTATAAAATTTTTACTAACATTTTGTAACAAACTTTTAGTATACAAAAATGTTTGATAACATTTCATAACAAAATTGTTGTAACTATAAGCTTGTTAAGCCAGGACCGCTGTGCCAATTTTCTAACAAAACATGGTTATCAAAACATATTATTAAAACTGCCCGTCTGCTGCACCTTGGCGTTTTTTGTGTTTTGTTTTCAAGTTTCAAAATTCCAAAAAAAGAACTGAACATATTGAGTGACATGATACTTGAATTGATTGACGTCTTGCTTCAAGGAGCGCTAAACACAAAATATGACGTTTCCCCTCGATGTTATCCATTTGTCTAGGCAAACAACTGCAAACATGTGTTTGTGTTTTAGCGAACAAAACGGTTAGGCCACGCCCCTATCATGTTTTTGTTAACATGTTATGATGATCGTGAATACGAAAACTTGGCGCTGCGGACCCGGCTGTAGAAAATGATTACAAACATTTTATAACATGCCATAAAAAAAAATCATCAACCTAACCAACAAAATCTTTCAATTCCAGGAAGCAATCAGCTCAGACAACGCGATGGTTTCCTACCACGCTCTCGGAGTGGTCGCCGGTTCAAGAAAGAACGACAAACTATCCACTGTGAAACTCGTCACTCGTCTTGCAAGAGCACCATTAAAATCTCCTTACGCTCTCTGCTTACTTATCCGTCTCGCTGCTCAATTGGTCGAAGACGATGACTCGGAGTCAGCTCAGCCTTATATTGAGTTCATTGAGTGTTGCTTAAGGCATAAATCCGAAATGGTGATCTACGAAGCTGCTCATGCTATTGTAAACTTAAGGAAGACGGCTCGCGATTTGGCTCCAGCTGTCTCAGTCTTACAGCTGTTCTGTGGCTCGTCAAAAGCGGCTCTAAGGTTAGCTGGAGCTAGAACTCTTGCTCGTTTGACAGCGAAGCACCCAACTGCAGTGGCCGCCTGTGCTGTTGACTTGGAGAACTTGATATCTGATCCTAATAGGTCTGTTGCAACGTTAGCCGTTACCACGTTATTAGCTACAGGCGCTGAAAGTTCAGTCGATCGATTGATGAAGCAGATTTCGAGTTTTGTGTCCGAAATATCTGATGAGTTTAAGATAGTTGTTGTTAGAGCTATTAGACGTCTTTGCACAAAGTTTCCCCGTAAACATCAATCTTTGGCAGCGTTCCTAGCTGGTATGCTACGTGATGAAGGAGGCTTAGAGTATAAGGCAGCAATAGCTGATGCCATCATAGCATTGGTGGAAGAAAACCCTGACGCGAAAGAAACAGGCTTAGCGCATCTCTGTGAGTTTATAGAAGATTGCGAACATACTGCTTTAGCGGTAAGAATCCTGCATTTGCTAGGACGGGAAGGTCCTAAGTCGCGACAGCCATCAAGGTATATAAGATTTATTTACAACCGCGTTATTCTGGAATCTGGGCCTGTGAGAGCAGCTGCTGTATCTGCTGTAGCCCAATTCGGGGCTCAAAGACCAGAGCTTCTACCAAACATTAAAGTTTTGTTAAACCGTTGCCAATTGGATGATGAAGATGAAGTAAGAGACAGAGCTATTTACTACAGCGCGATTTTAGACACTGGAGATGAACAGTTGATCAATGATTACATCATCAACATACCAAAACCGAACCCAGTGCTTCTCGAAAAGGCTTTACGTGATCATTTGGCGACTCAACCTGACGAGCCTTTCGATATAATGACAGTTCCAACAGAGGAAGAAGAGAAAGAATCGAAAGAACCGGTAGTCGAGATCGAAGTTCGGAAACCTGTCCAAATGTCGCTAGAAGAGATATATTCTGAACAACTGGCTAAAATACCGGGAATTGAACGACTTGGGCCATTATTCAAGACTACGCAACCTGTAGACTTAACTGAAGCTGAGACAGAATATCGAGTGAGGCTTCTAAAACATGTCTACGCTAGGCATGTGATCTTGCAATTCGAGTGCGTAAATACGCTAAGCGATCAGCAGTTGGATCAAGTGCATGTGAAAGTCGAAACGCCGCCAGAATATGATATCAAAACTGTTATACCGTGCCCTAAATTACAATACGATAAGCCTGGAAGCGTATTTGTGGTTATAGAATACCCATCAGCTTTTATAGATAGTTTGGGTACTTTTGGGGCGACTTTAGAATTCGTGGTTAAAGATTGTGACCCGACATCAGGAATTCCTGATCCAGGAGAAGGTTACGCTGACTCCTATCCACTTGAAGAGTTCGAAATGGGTTGCTCAGATCAGATTCGAGCTAGAGCAGCGACTGATGATTGGGAGCAAACTTGGGAAAGGGCATCCAACGCACCGGAAGCAAGCGAAACTTTTGTCCTATCACAAAACGATATTAACGACGCTGCTAAAGCTGTTTGCGAACATCTTGGTCTACCTAAAGGTGCTATTATGGGTGAGGCAGTAAAGGAAATCAGAGGTGGGGGTATATTTAGAGGAGGTGCTCCTGTATTGGTCAGAGCCCGTTTAGCAGTGACATCTGGTGGTGTAACAATGAATCTAGCAGCGAGATCGCCGAGGCAGGATGTTGCGCAGTTGTTATTAGCGGCTGTAGGTTAAGTTACCGCCAGCTTTTGCCCCATCGTTAGAGACAGACTGATGTCACGTACGAAACGCATTATAAACGGTCTGTTCCATAGAAATATGGCTAGAAACACACTTATCTATCACATACACACGTGGGATAGCGTTGCATATGACATGTGTTTTTCTAGTGATATTACTTCTAGGTTTCATAATACATTGCGTGGGACCAGTCTGTCTCTAGCTTCGGTTCACACTGCGTCGTATAAAATATGGTATAAGAGAATAAACGCATGAATCAATAACCTGCTGGCGGTGTAAAGAGGTCTTAAAGGAGAGGATGCAAGCTACAAAAAGCTATAACATTGTCCACATATTATATGTCCGCTCATTAAACTAAACATCTACTCCCAAGAAACATAAGTCGAAAATTACTTACGAAGAAAAAAATATTTTTTCTTATAAAAAAAACTTGTACTTCAATATTTAAAAATTTTCAGTAAAATAAAGTCATTACATTTTGTCGGTCATGTTATTGTTATTTTGTTGCTTCCATCCTCACTGACCTTTAAGGCAGTTATTTGTATTAATTCTTAAAACGGCGTTTATGCCATTTTTAACTAAACGTCTCTATAGTAAATAGCTATCTATAATAGGGTGACTTTAAATTAGTGAACGATAGAAAAGGATATGCATATACTCGTGATAACAAACAACTTTTACTATGGGACCAAGGTCGAAATCGTTCAGAAATTTTTGACTCGCCATACAAAAATGCAACAGCTGATAGTATGGGGGAACAATTTATTTTTGTGATTTCGAACTTGGTCCCATAGTAAAAGTTGTTTGTTATCATGAGTACATACATATCCTTTTCTATCGTTCACTAATTTAAAGTCACCTAGACGAGTAGTTTTTCTTAGATTGATTTGGAATGCACTACTCTTTTTTGCCAGACTACTTTTAAAACACATTTCTCTACTTTTTAAAATAGCTTTGTCTATAAAATATCAGTAAGTCAGGTGCGCAGATATTTGCGACGGGTTGTAAAGATGTTTGCCGACACCTGTTATAATATATTTTTTAAATCTATGTTTCAATGAATTAAGATTTTAGTTTCCTATATTTTATGTTATACCCTAGTTCATTTTCGAGATTTTCAGTCATCTGAAATAAATAAAAATTACGTATTTATAATTATATCGATAGGTAGTAGTTTTGATATTTCATATAAGGGGTCATACAGACATAAAAAACAAAAAATGTCTCTTCTGTTCCCGAAAGTTTGAAAAGAAAGACACTGGGAGCTAATTTCTCAACTTAATGCATATCCGCATAATCTGTGCCCGATGTAGTTTTGGCATGTAAAAACATTTTGAGGATTGGCTGCTCCAGTATCCTTAATCATCAAGAACAGGAAAGACAATTTTGAACCTAATTCTGTGTATGACTCATTAAATCGTTTAATAGTATTGATATACAATATAATAACATTGTATAAGTGCGTTTACAAACGCACTACATCCCATTTAGGATATTTGTAATGGATCCAAGAACTTTTTCTATGTCTACTAAAATATATAGAGTGACTTTAAATTAGCGAACGATAGAAAAGGATATGCATGTACTCGTGATAACAAACAACTTTTACTATGGGACCAAGTTCGAAATCATTGAAAAATTTTTGAACTCCCCATACAAAATGCACCAGCTGATAGTATGGGGGAACAATTTTTTTTTATGATTTCCACCTTGGCCCCATAGTAAAAGTTGTTTGTTATCACGAGTACAAGCATATCCTTTTCTATCGTTCACTAATTTAAAGTCACTCTATACAGGGTGTAACAGAAAGGGTATATAAAGCCGAAACACAGCGATGGTCCTCATGAAACTGAACCACTTTCCCCAAGGAACATGGGTCGTAACTCGAAAATTTTTTTTGGTTCGCCCATACTTACTCGATCAGCTGATCGGGCATTTTGTATGGGGAGGCGAAATTTTTTTTTCGAGTTACGACCCGTGTTCCTTGGGGAAAGTTGTTCAGTTTCATGAGGACTATCGCTGTGTTTCGGCTTTATATACCCTTTCTGTTACACCCTGTATATAGTACTTAATCGCTCCAAGTATGTACCTACCTATTAAGAAATATCTGATTTTGTAGTCTTGCTAGAAGAAGTTAAAGTGGCAACTCTGTAGCGCCATACTTCCAAATTTAAAAGAAATCGGACTGTAATATCGTGTTGCCACTTTTTAATTTCTACTCTTTCCAGACTACGCCCGTTTCACTTATAGGTACAATTTATCTAGGAAATAAACCTATATCTATTTCATAAAGCATGACGTTTTAGACAGAGACAGGTATAAAATATCTGTCAGATACATTTTATCTGTAGATCGTGAATCGGGCCCTAATAATTATAAACAAAATTATTATTTCCTAAATCTTACATTCTCAATTTGTAATCCATTATTATTAATATTTAAATAAACAAATAAAACAATCGAATAAATGATTTAATGTTTTTATTTAGTCAACTTCTTATACTAAATGACAATAACAATATCCCTCCTGTTCCAGAAAGTTAACTACAGATCTACCAAGTTATCTGTGAACCGGCCGTTATTGTAACTACGGCCACTAATACGGAAATGTCAAGTTCCAGAACTGCTGCGATTGGTAGAAATACAATTTTGTATTACTACTAGCGCCGCCGTTCAGTTCACTGATAAGTTGGTTTATCTGTACACTGGAAGCTAACTAAATTTGGAATATATCCATCACTAGCTGACCCGGCGAACTTCGTACCGCTTTAGCGTAGCTTTGATGCACTACTTTATTTTATATAGCTGACCTATCTTATGTATGAGAACCTTTTTTTTTTCTCCGTAAGAACCTTCTCCTGATAATAACGAACAGAACAAAAAATGAATTAGCGAAATCGGTCCAGCCGTTCAGGCGTGATGCCGTGACCAAGGGAAATAGGGATTCATTTTTATATATATAGATAGATTTATCATCCCTTTCAACGTGCCCACTACAGACACACGAGCCTACTCTCATACGAGAGTAATTAGGTCGTAATCCACCACGCTGGTCCATTGGTTGGCGGATTTCACATAAACCGTCGAATTTATTCTCTAGTGTATTCAGGTTTCTTTCTAATGCGAGAGAAGACGCGGTTTTAGTCTATAGTTTGAGAATGAGATACTTGAATATCCTTAATCAGGAACAGGAAAGACAATTTTTTTTATATCAAGTAAAAGAAAAAAAAAACTTAACAAAAATATTTCTTCTGATTTACTGACTGATCATTTTAACTTAAACTACAATAAGGGCCGGCGCACACCTGACGGAACAGCGCAAAGCATTTTTGATTGTCATATTATTATCGACATTGTTTTCATTAGAATAATATTCAAAATCTGTTAACACAACATTCGCTTGTAGTCGCTTCGATGCTCATTAATGTTAAATGATTTAGAATATTATTCTAATGAGAACAACGTCGATAATAATATAACAATCAAAAATGCTCTGCGCTGCGCTCCGTCAGGTGTGCGCCGGCGCATAATTAAGATAGAAACAGACGATCCCACGTATGCAACGCATTATGACATGAAACATTTTAGATAGAGACAGGTATAAAATATCTGTCAGATGTCGAAACAGCACTTAGAAAACTTTACTTATTCCTAATAAACTATCTTAACAAAAAAATACTTAATAGTATAATAATAGTAACAAACATTTTTTTTTTAATTTTAATACCCTGAATTGAAATTGACAATTAATTATACAACAGTAAGGCCGTGGCCCCAGTAGGCAAACTGTTAGCGGCCGACTGAGTGAGCCGCAAATTGTGGCGAAATGAAAGAGTTAGCTGCAAACTCAAATCAATGAAATCACCGGTTTTGGTGGGAGTCGGCCGCTGTCTGAGATAGTCAGCGCGCGTAACGCTGCAAACTGCGTACAGTGAGCGAAAACTAGCTGACTGTGGACACTCCATTTCAAATATATGGAAGGGCGTACTAAATCGATACGCCGCAAACTAGTCGGCCGCTAACAGTTTGCCTACTGGGGCCACGGCCTAAGGCCCAATAAAGCCAAATAAACCCGGAGTTAGCTGCTAAAAAAGGGTTAAATAAATAATTTGTATTGATTTAACCCTGTGTTAGCAGCTAACTCCGGGTTTATTAAGCTAACCCTCCGGTACGCAAGTCGGCCTAAGATTATTAGAACATATAAAATTATGGTGACTTTTAATTTGTGAACGATAGAAAAGGATATGCATGTACTCGTGATAACAAACAACTTTTACTATGGGAGCGAAGTCAAAATCATTCATTATTGCACTCCCCATACAAAATGCACCAGCTGATAGTAAGGGGGACCATTTTTTTTTATTTCGAACTTGGTCCCATAGAAAAAGTTGTTTGTTATCACGAGTACATGCATATCCTTTTCTATCGTTCACTAATTAAAAGCCACCCTATATACGCTTCAACATGTTAAAGAACCTGCGTGCAAAACTTACTCAAAAATGTTAAAGTATTCTATTTCTGAATTGTTCGATGAAACTGAATTAGTACAACATCCCCCTGTAACTACCTGTTCTATAGATTTCAACGATTTCTTCAAAAGTTTTGCTTGTTCTAAGCATTTCGTTATAACGTGCCTGAAAAATAATTTAAGAAGTGATTAATACATACATACATACATATCCGTCACGCCTCTCTCCCATTGGGGTAGACAGAGACCTCTTCCTTTCACTTGCTACGATCCAAACACACCTCTTTCGCTTCATCCACACTCATCAGTCGCCTCATACATATATTAACATACATACATACCTATATCTGGTGATTCTCTTGTCCTCAGCCGCTGCTTTACAAAATTTCAATATAAGAGGCGTTACGGATGTTTGTTCGTTGGTTTCGCGTTCTATTACACTGAAAAATATAAAAAAAACCAGTTATAAGTAATAATTATAAAGGTTGACTTCAAATTTGTGAACGATAGACAAGGATATGTATGTACTCGTGATAACAAACAACTTTTACTATGGGACCAAGTTCGAAATCATCAAACAAATGGCATCGAACATATGTATAGAGCCTGGTATAGTAAAAAAAAACAGTATCAATTAGACTCAACATCAAGTGATATACTTTGGGAGATACAGAACTTCAAAAATGCTCACATGTAACAATTTTCAAAGTTCTATATCTCCGAAAGTATATCACTTTCGACATTTGTCCAAAATACTATCGTTTTATAATATTTTTCTCTATCGATTGACGTTAGTTTCATCAGTGGCCGCCAACTTTTTTTTTCTCCATACTAGCTAGAACCAATTAGGTTGCTCTTTGTTCCCCCATACTATCAGCTGATGCATTTTGTATGGGGAGTTCAAAATTTTTGAATGATTCCAACTGGATTGTGCACAGTGCGATTTCTGATGACTGTAGAAATAAAAAAAAAGTACTTACAGTATAAGTTTCTCGATCATTTGTTTAGTGTATTCCTGTAACGGCTTCAATGTATCGTATATTTGTTTTTTTCTTTCATCTGGCAGTTCCTTCTTAAGTTCTTTGGATGTTGACACGCTGTGGAAGAAAAAAGTTTTGAAAATTGTGGCTTACCTACTCTTTTTTTTTAATTGATGGCCATTAATCAAAGCTCAAAAATCGATAGTTTTCATCAATATAAACTATACCACTACAAGGATCTTTTGGCACGTGGCGGAAATCGGAACTAACGATATCATCTTGCAAATTGTTATTATTTTGAGTTATTTATTCACCTCACCACCCACGCTCTCCTGACAATGTCACTCAAGTGCCAATAGATCCTTGTGGCATTATATAATTTATAGATTAACGAAATCTCGTAGTGAGATATAGACCGTTCAATTTGCTTAAGGGCTGTCATTTTCTTAATTTAAAAAAAAAGTAGGTAATGCCAGGCTTCAGACAAAATCAAACCCCTTTGGGTGTGTGCGACACAGATATCGCTATACGAAGTCGGAATTAGACGATTGCTTTACAAAGATCGATGTGCATTCTTTATCGCCCTTCTTTAATGGGAAGTTAGTTTAAACGGCCTATTCTCCAACTAAATGGTCCAAGGTCAAACGAAAATCCAAAACGATATTTGTTACTCTTTCACGCAAAAACAACTGAACAGATTTCAATAAAAAACTTTACAATACTTTACAATACATATCAAAAACTTTACAATACAGGGTGTAAGGAAAAGTATCACTTTCCTTTTAACCTTTTGGACGCCAACGACCACTTTAGTCGCAAATTGTTCGCGTGGCTAAGACGCCGCTGACCACTTAAGTCGTCTAAATTTGGACATTTTTATAACAATAATTTTGTTTTATATAAGATGCCCTACCGCCTGTTAATTGATATAATATAATTGATATGACTAGGCTCGGCGTCGGGCGTGTATCAACGTCAAAAATGACTGGCGTGCAAAAGGTTAACCAGGTATAGTGTTAGTGATGTACAATCCTTTCCACGAAAAAACGGGCGGAGAGCGCCCGTAGAGAGCGAGCGCTCCCGACCTACTTACTCGTAGAGTTGAACTTTTGCGTTAGAGCGCGCTATTAATAATGAAATTCCTAATTAAAAATGAGTTCAAAAAATTTTTTTTCGTGGAATGTGTTCTACATCACTAACACTATACCTGGTTCAAAAGAAAAGTGATACTTTTGCCCTGTAGTGTAGTTTATACATCAGAATAACACATAGGCTATATTATTTTAATCATGTAAGTACAGTGCTACAAGGATCTATTGGCACTTGAGTGACATTGTCAGGAGGGCGTGGGTGGTGAATAAATGACTCAAAATAATGACAATTTACAAGATGATATCGTTAGTTCCGATTTCAGCCACGTGACAAAAGATCCTTGTAGCACTTTAAGGTTTACTTACATGAAATCAAAAACAATGAAATAAGTCGTGATTAATTCTTTTAAAAATTTTTGCACGAAAAAATAAGTCTGTTCCCCGTTCAGGGACTCTATACCGCTGTCATTACATTCGTCGACGCCATCTTGTCTATCTCGCTCGCCATTTTGTATTCTCGATCTGCCATCTCGTATTTCCTGCTCGTTCTCTACGATTTCCAATTTCGATTCTGATTCGTCAGTCGATATTGCCGAGTAGTCTAATATATCTAAGTCTAGTGGCCCATTATTTTTTAAGTTCTCATATCTTTCTTTTGTTATATCGATTAGGTTTTGTTTTTCGTTCTTTTCGCTGTCTCTGGTTAACGGTTTTGTATTTCCATTATTTGTATTTGTGTATTTTGTATTTCCAGTATTTGTATTTCCGTATATTGCATGTCCATAGTTTGTTTGAACAATATTTATCTTCAATTTGTTTGTATTTTCTTTTGTATTACCAATATTTGTATTTATGTCTTTTGTATTTCCAATATTTGTATTAATTTGTTTAATGTTCGAATCATATTTGTTATTTTGATTTTTGTCACTTATTTTTAAATCATTTAAGTTATTCAAAACTGTATTTTTACTTGTATCAACAATGACGCTGTTTAAATTATAAAATTTCGTTGGAGCTTTCATATTTTTGCTCGTCATGCCTTCAATCATTGACAACATTTCCTTATTCACCTTCTCCCTCTTTTCCAAATCTATCTCTTTCATTTTCGGAGGTATATTCAAGCTGTCCATAGCTAGTTTTCTTATCAATTTCGGTCCAGTAGTTATAATCTCTTCTTTTTTGTTTTCCGTGTTTATTTCAGTTTGATTTCTGTTGTCGTTGTTTAAAGTAATTTGTTTTATTTTTCTAAACTTTAGTAATCCTAAATTTTTGCCGTTTGTTCTGATTATTGTAGGGTTTTCTTGGATCTAGAAAAAATAATTATAATTATCAAAATTATATACACACACACAGTTAATAAATATCTGTCACGCCCCCATCGAGGTAGACAGAGACCACTTCCCTCCACTTGCTACGATACAAACACACCTCTTTCACTTCATACACATTCATCAGTCGCCTCATACATGCACGTCGGTTAAGGGTACTCTTGACTTGACTCTAGTTTATATAGTAGCTCTGATATTTACAAAATAATTATTGTAAATAGGTAAAAAGTCCAAAAACTGAATTAAGTAACTCACCTTTACTTGAAAATTATCTGATGGATTATAATTGGCCCACGCGAAAAAGTGTTTCTTTAGATATTCCAAAACATAAGACGGTTGTTTGACAACTGAAAAAAAAAAAGAATTGTAACATACATACATAATATCTGTCACGTCTTTACATCATCGAGGTAGACAGAGACTCCCTTCCACTTGCTACGATACAAACATCATCGCTTCATTCAAAGTAGATTCGCATACAAAACCTGAAACGCGGTATCGAAGTTTTTTCCGAGCTACGTATATAAGTAAATTCCCCATCGAGGTAGACAGAGACTCCCTTCCACTTGCTACGATACAAACATCATCGCTTCATTCAAAGTAGATTCGCATACAAAACCTGAAACGCGGTATCGAAGTTTTTCCCGAGCTACGTATATAAGTAAATTCCCCATCGAGGTAGACAGAGACTCCCTTCCACTTGCTACGATACAAACATCATCGCTTCATTCAAAGTAGATTCGCATACAAAACCTGAAACGCGGTATCGAAGTTTTTCCCGAGCTACGTATATAAGTAAATTCCCCATCGAGGTAGACAGAGACTCCCTTCCACTTGCTACGATACAAACATCATCGCTTCATTCAAAGTAGATTCGCATACAAAACCTGAAACGCGGTATCGAAGTTTTTCCCGAGCTACGTATATAAGTAAATTCCCCATCGAGGTAGACAGAGACTCCCTTCCACTTGCTACGATACAAACATCATCGCTTCATTCAAAGTAGATTCGCATACAAAACCTGAAACGCGGTATCGAAGTTTTTCCCGAGCTACGTATATAAGTAAATTCCCCATCGAGGTAGACAGAGACTCCCTTCCACTTGCTACGATACAAACATCATCGCTTCATTCAAAGTAGATTCGCATACAAAACCTGAAACGCGGTATCGAAGTTTTTCCCGAGCTACGTATATAAGTAAATTCCCCATCGAGGTAGACAGAGACTCCCTTCCACTTGCTACGATACAAACATCATCGCTTCATTCAAAGTAGATTCGCATACAAAACCTAAAACGCGGTATCGAAGTTTTTCCCGAGCTACGTATATAAGTAAATTCCCCATCGAGGTAGACAGAGACTCCCTTCCACTTGCTACGATACAAACATCATCGCTTCATTCAAAGTAGATTCGCATACAAAACCTGAAACGCGGTATCGAAGTTTTTCCCGAGCTACGTATATAAGTAAATTCCCCATCGAGGTAGACAGAGAATCCCTTCCACTTGCTACGATACAAACATCATCGCTTCATTCAAAGTAGATTCGCATACAAAACCTGAAACGCGGTATCGAAGTTTTTCCCGAGCTACGTATATAAGTAAATTCCCCATCGAGGTAGACAGAGACTCCCTTCCACTTGCTACGATACAAACATCATCGCTTCATTCAAAGTAGATTCGCATACAAAACCTGAAACGCGGTATCGAAGTTTTTCCCGAGCTACGTATATAAGTAAATTCCCCATCGAGGTAGACAGAGAATCCCTTCCACTTGCTACGATACAAACATCATCGCTTCATTCAAAGTAGATTCGCATACAAAACCTGAAACGCGGTATCGAAGTTTTTCCCGAGCTACGTATATAAGTAAATTCCCCATCGAGGTAGACAGAGACTCCCTTCCACTTGCTACGATACAAACATCATCGCTTCATTCAAAGTAGATTCGCATACAAAACCTGAAACGCGGTATCGAAGTTTTTCCCGAGCTACGTATATAAGTAAATTCCCCATCGAGGTAGACAGAGAATCCCTTCCACTTGCTACGATACAAACATCATCGCTTCATTCAAAGTAGATTCGCATACAAAACCTGAAACGCGGTATCGAAGTTTTTCCCGAGCTACGTATATAAGTAAATTCCCCATCGAGGTAGACAGAGAATCCCTTCCACTTGCTACGATACAAACATCATCGCTTCATTCAAAGTAGATTCGCATACAAAACCTGAAACGCGGTATCGAAGTTTTTCCCGAGCTACGTATATAAGTAAATTCCCCATCGAGGTAGACAGAGAATCCCTTCCACTTGCTACGATACAAACATCATCGCTTCATTCAAAGTAGATTCGCATACAAAACCTGAAACGCGGTATCGAAGTTTTTCCCGAGCTACGTATATAAGTAAATTCCCCATCGAGGTAGACAGAGAATCCCTTCCACTTGCTACGATACAAACATCATCGCTTCATTCAAAGTAGATTAGCATACAAAACCTGAAACGCGGTATCGAAGTTTTTCCCGAGCTACGTATATAAGTAAATTCCCCATCGAGGTAGACAGAGAATCCCTTCTACTTGCTACGATACAAACATCATCGCTTCATTCAAAGTAGATTCGCATACAAAACCTGAAACGCGGTATCGAAGTTTTTCCCGAGCTACGTATATAAGTAAATTCCCCATCGAGGTAGACAGAGACTCCCTTCCACTTGCTACGATACAAACATCATCGCTTCATTCAAAGTAGATTCGCATACAAAACCTGAAACGCGGTATCGAAGTTTTTCCCGAGCTACGTATATAAGTAAATTCCCCATCGAGGTAGACAGAGACTCCCTTCCACTTGCTACGATACAAACATCATCGCTTCATTCAAAGTAGATTCGCATACAAAACCTGAAACGCGGTATCGAAGTTTTTCCCGAGCTACGTATATAAGTAAATTCCCCATCGAGGTAGACAGAGACTCCCTTCCACTTGCTACGATACAAACATCATCGCTTCATTCAAAGTAGATTCGCATACAAAACCTGAAACGCGGTATCGAAGTTTTTCCCGAGCTACGTATATAAGTAAATTCCCCATCGAGGTAGACAGAGACTCCCTTCCACTTGCTACGATACAAACATCATCGCTTCATTCAAAGTAGATTCGCATACAAAACCTGAAACGCGGTATCGAAGTTTTTCCCGAGCTACGTATATAAGTAAATTCCCCATCGAGGTAGACAGAGACTCCCTTCCACTTGCTACGATACAAACATCATCGCTTCATTCAAAGTAGATTCGCATACAAAACCTGAAACGCGGTATCGAAGTTTTTCCCGAGCTACGTATATAAGTAAATTCCCCATCGAGGTAGAAAGATATACAAGGCTAGAGTGGATGGAAATGTAGGGAGGGAAAAGCGAACGTATCTCGATTAAATCTGGGAAGTAAAGAAAGGCCAAGTCAAGAGAACTCTACACCGACGTACATGTATGAGGAGACTGATGAATGTGGATGAAGTGAAAGAAGTGTGTTTGTATCGTAGCAAGTGGAGGGGAGTCTCTGTCTACCTGGATGGGAGAGAGACGTGACAGATATGTATGTATGTATGTATGTATGTATGTATGTATGTATGTATAAAGATTTTGTAATAGCAAAAACAGTACATTTAATGGGCTGTTTCACCATCAGATAAAATTTATACCTGACTATGAAATAAACTAGTCCTACTCCAAAGGTTGTCTGGAAGAGATCACTTTTAGTGATAAGGCCGCCTTTGCGCACAATGTTTTAGTTTTATGTTGTATTTGTATTTCTTTGTGTGCAATAAAGAATTTCTATCTATCTATCTATCTATCTAAATAAACAAAGGTTTATCTGTCAGTTAAAAGACAACGAATGTTTTGAACATACCTAAATTTGCAAGTACATAAAATGTCGCTTTTTGGTGTACTAAAACAAAGCAACTGTACTTTTCTTCCAGTATTTTAGTATGAAATATCACACATAAATAGCTTAATTTCATTTACGACAAGCAGTATTTATCATTAGCTATATATTTTTTACGTAATTGCAAAAGAAATGGAGAAAAAAATATTTTTTTATTGAAACTTCAAACTGAATTATCTCAAAAAGTATATCGTTTACGACTTTTTTGCAATCAGTATTTGTTGTTTGTAATTAGTTTCTCTATCGATTGGCGATAGTCTCAGAGGTGTACACCAAAAAGCGACTTTTTATGTACTTACAACTTTTGGTATGTTCGGCTCCATACAAAAATATTCGTTGTCTTTTGATGGTGAAACGAGTATTAATACTCACATTCAGGTTTATAAGAACTGAAATCATTAGGGTCTCTGCTTGGTGCTGGAACAGGTACTTCAAGGTGCTCGTCTCCGTCTTCTATATCCTGAACCAGCTGGAGTAGGAGGCTCTCTGATTGAGAGAGGTCTTCGTTGTTTGGGTAGTGCGTCTGTGAAGATAAAAAATATGGATGTAGTATAAAGCACTCATAGAAATAGTGGTAATCGAATATTATAATAGAAATAGATTGAATATTCGATTACCACTCGCTAACGGTGAAGGAAAACATGAAGAAACCTGCATACACTAGAGAAGAAATTCGAAGGTGTATGTGAAATCCCTTAAGTGGCAGTGAGCGGGGCACATTGCTCGTAGAAACCGATGGACGATGGGGCAGAAAGGTTCTCGAGTGGTGACCACGCACAACAAGGTGGACTGACGACTTAAAGTCGCAGGAAACCGTTGGATGTGGGACAAGACCGGTCGTTGAGGAGATCCTTGGGGGAGGCTTTTGTCCAGCAGTGGACGTCCATAGGCTGACATGATGATGATGATGTGAAATCCGCCAACCCGCATTGGACCAGCGTGGTGGATTACGACCTAATCACTCTCGTATGAGAGTAGGCTCGTGTGGGCTGATAATTATTGATAAAGTGTGATCTCACCTCTAAACATATCACAAGAAGTGTCCCAAGTCCAAGCATTTTCATAAAGTCATCCGGCCTCTTGCAAAACACGACGCGATCTGAAATTAAATCAACATTTTTTACACAAAAGTGGATAAAAACGTTGGAAGGGGAAAACCAAGGCAAACGTACATCGATCAAATCGGAGACTTGCTCAAGAAAGGCCAAGTCAAGAGTACCCTAAACCGACGTACATGTATGAGGAGACTGATGAATGTGTATGAAGCGAAAGAGATGTGTTTGTATTGTAACAAGTGGATGGTCTCTGTCTACCTCGATGGGGAATTTACTTATATACGTAGCTCGGGAAAAACTTCGATACCGCGTTTCAGGTTTTGTATGCGAATCTACTTTGAATGAAGCGATGATGTTTGTATCGTGGCAAGTGGAAGGGAGTCTCTGTCTACCTCGATGGGGAATTTACTTATATACGTAGCTCGGGAAAAACTTCGATACCGCGTTTCAGGTTTTGTATGCGAATCTACTGTGTGTAGGTATGTACGTAAACCCTTGTCCAACTCACCCTTAGCCACGACTTGAAACCCGACGTCCAGCGCCAAGCACAGCTTATCAACAATGGCAGTCACAGTCCTATCATCTACCTCGTCTCGTATACATTCCAACATCTCTTTTAGAGGCAGCTTCACTGTGTGGGTCAAAGCATAGCTTAGGGTTTCCTAAAAAAAAAAAGATGTCAAAAATCTTATCTTATCTATCCGCCGGTGTCCCACTGCTGGGCAAAGGTAAAGTAATAAATAAAAAACTGTCGGAGAATAACTTAAAAACACCTATTTATATCGTATAAAAATATTTTTCAGTAGTCGCAGAATGTATCAAACGCATTTTGACAAAAAACGCAGAAGCATATTACCAAATACGCAGAATGTCTCAAAAACATGTTATCAAAACAAAACGCATAATGTCTAAATCGCATTTTGTCACAATCGCAGAATGTCAAAAACGCAAATAGTGACAGTCGCAGAATCTCTAAGTCGCATATTGCCAAATACGCATAATGTCTAAGTCGCATATTGTCTAGGTAGATAATTCAGTGTAAAAACACAAAATAAGCGGTAAATAATTCACATTACCTGAAACACTCCCATCAAAGTAGACTCCATAATTTGTTGGAAAACGCAAAAATATTCATCAAATCTATTCTTCACTCTATCTTCCATTAATTTATCTTTCACATAAAAACTTTTCAAATGCTCATTCAAGCTATACACATTTATATTCTTATTTTTTATCCTGGCAACATTATTCTTGACGCCATTTTGGAACACGTTCGAACAATCATTTTCCGAAACTTTTTCTTCGCGAAAAAATTTCCTATCATTAAGATTTAACTTTTTAACCTGCTCTATTTCAGAATCTAATGAAAGCTCATTATCTTCATTATAATTGTGGTCATCTTCATTTGGTTGGTTTATACGAAAAAAATTCGTTTCTCTCGCCGCCATTTTGTTAACAACCTGACCATTTTGAGAAGTCAACGTTGGTATATCTTTTGTTAACTTTAAATCACTTTTTTCATTTTGTTGGTTAATAATCGAGCGAGTTAATTGATTTTCTTTTATCGTAGCTGAAGACACGATGTTATTCTGTATATTATCAGCTGGAAATAATATTTTTCTCGACACGTTTGTCGGTATTTTCTCAATTATGTCTGTTTTCTTAGGCGATGTTATATCAAATGATACCGGTTGAAAATCTTGAAGTTCTTTTTTCAAATCTTCTGTTGTGTAACTGTCGATTTCTAAATTAACTGCTTTTGTGTATAATTCTTCGTTGTCCGTTATTAAAACCTGTATAATAACATATTTTTAGTACTGCTGTACATTTTTGTATGTGGCTTACTTTATTTTTTAGGTACTACTGTAATACGAGAGTCGATGGCCGAGGTTTCTAGAATGGCGACCCAGAGCCAACACCAGAGGGCGCGGCAGACCACCGCAGCGCTGAGTGGAGGACATCCGACGACACGGAGGCCGGGACTGGATGAAACGGGGACAAGACCGCCTAGAGTGAAAGAAGAGGGAAGAGGCCTATATCCAAGAATGGATTTCCCAAAGGTCATCATGATGATGATGACTGTAATACCGCCGATTAGACCGTAAACCGACGTGCATGTATGAGGAGACTGATGAATGTGGATGAAGTGAAAGAAGTGTGTTTGTATCGTAGCAAAGGGAGGGAAGTCTCTGTCTACTGGAAGAGGCGTGACAGATATAGCTTCACGGAAATGTGTACAAATGTTAAAAGAGCAACCCAACAGAGTTTCTTGCAAATTTTTTCTCTCGGGGGAAACTGCTAAGATTACCACTCGCTAACGGTGAAGGAAAACGCGAAGAAACCTGTATACACTAGAGAAGAAATTCGAAGGTGTATGTGAAATCCGCCAACCAATGGACCAGCGTGGTGGATTACGACCTAATCACTCTCGTATGAGAGTAGGCTCGTGTGTCTGTAGTGGGGACGTTAAAAGGGCTGATAAGGGTAGGTGGAAGGAAGTGATCTCTGCCTACCCCAATGGGAGAGAGGCGTGACGGATATGTATGTATGACTATGTATGTAAGAAGATATAAATATCACTTACTACATTATATCCATCAGCATACGCTTGTAAACAGCAATTCAGTATAGGATCTTCGACTAGTTTTTCTTCGCGTTCTGTATCCACTGAAAACATATAATAAAACGTTAAAGAGCAACGCAACAGAGTTTCTTGCTAGATTCTTTTCTGGGGAAAACTGCTATCTTGCGAATAAAGCTTTGCTACACAATTTGCCGTGCCCTAATCAGTGTCCACATTTGGTACTTTAAGTAGTTTATAAGATCTGTAAAAACTGGTGGAGTGCAATAAATGATTGAGTATTGAATTTAGATTTTTTTAGGCATTAAAATCCCACTGCTGGGCAAAGGCCCGCGGCTTTCCATTCAACACGGTCTCCAGTAGCGTCCCGACATTCCCGTGAAAATGCATCCAGGGCCCCGTTTCATAAAGCTTACAGATAAACCAACTTATCAGTGAACTGAACGGCGGCGCTAGTAGTAATACAAAATTGTATTTCTACCAATCGCAGCAGTTCTGGAATTTGACGTTTCCGTATTAGTGGCCGTAGTTACAATAACGGCCGGTTCACAGATAACTTGGTAGATCTGTACAATTCGACAAGTCTATATTTGCCAAAAAGTGACAATTTGAGATTTTCTTCTGTTTCATAAAACTGACAGCCGACAAATGGCATCGAACATTGTTACACGCGAACGTTTTCAAAGTTCTATATCTCCGAAAGTATATCACTTTCGACATTTATCCAAAATACTATCGTTTTATAATATTTTTCTCTATCGATTGACGTTAGTTTCATCAGTGGCTGCCAACTTTTTTTTCTTCATACTAGCTCGAATAGGGGATGGTGAGTGTAATTGATACCGGAATTTTTAATATACCAGGCTCCATACAAATGCTCGATGCCATTTACAAATATGTGGGATTGTCAGCTTTATGAAACAGAGCCCAGATCGTCACTCCATCTTTTTAATAACACGTTTCAGGCGATTGATTGAATGTTTGTATGTAAGTATGTATGTATGTATGTATGTATGTATGTAAGATAAATAACAACGTACACATGATATTAGCCGGCGGCTGCTGCAGTTTCCTAGCTAGTTGTCTAGCTACGACAGTGGAGCGGCGACCTGCGCACACGCCGCGCGATAACTCGCTCACTTCATTCTGGACGCTGCATGGGATTAGTAGAACTGATGATGGGTCTGGAATTAGAAATTGGTCATTTTGAGTAATAAGTTAATCTAGAGTCTTATAATTATTTGACAGGCCTGTTAGCGTAGTCGGTAGTGAGTCTGCCTCATACGCACAGGTCGCAGGTTCGATCCCCGCCAGTTAACAAACATTTGTGTGATGAGCATAAATGTTTGTTCCGTGTCTAGGTGTTATATATTTATCTATATAGTGTGACTTTAAATTAGTGAACGATAGAAAATGATATGCATGTACTCGTAATAACAACCAACTTTTACTATGGGACGAAACTCGAAATCATAAAAAAAAATTGTTCCCCCATACTATCAGCTGGTGCATTTTGTATGGGAAGTTCAAAGATTTTTAAATGATTTCGAACTTGGCCCCATAGTAAAAGTTGTTTGTTATCACGAGGACATACATATCCTTTTCTATCGTTCATTAATTTAAAGTCACACTATGTATATGTATGTTTATCAGTCCTTGATACCCATAGTAAAGGATTTGCCTGGTTTGGGTTCAGGTGACCGTGTGTGAAATGTCCCCTAATATTTACTTATTTATAATGAAACTCTGGTCTAAGAGATGTCTTTAATTGTTTATTCATGTAATTTCCTGCTTTTGGGAAGCCAATCACAGGCCTAAGTCTGCTAATGTACAAAATTCTCTGTTGTTTGTCGGCAGACTGTCAATGGCATTTTTTGACACATTTGGTCGTAATCAGTGTATCTACAGGCCAGACAGACCAACTTATCTGTGAACTGAACGGCGGCGCTAGTAGTAATACAAAATTGTATTTCTACCAATCGCAGCAGTTCTGTAATTTGACATTTCCGTATTAGTGGCCGTAGTTACAATAACGGCCGGTTCACAGATAACTTGGTAGATCTGTAAGCCATTGTTTAGCGGAATACCAAATGTGTCAAAAAATGTCATTGACACTCTGCCGACACACAACTGAGGCTATTTTAAATTAGCAGACTTTGGGCCCCTCAACTTACCACTATCCAAATACTGTTCGATCACATCAAAAGAAGACAGCAAAACGTCTGTTGACACCACCATGAAGCATATAACTTTATTTGTGTCTGGCGTCCTATCTTCTAGAAGAAGAAACTCTTGGTCTTCTGTTCCTTCTTGAAGCTGGAATAAAGAAGATATAGCTTAGCTTTCGTAATAGATCAAAAGGGACGACTACATTAAAAAAAAATGGCATTTATGTTTAGTCTGTTTGTTACTTCAAAAATGTTGAACACATATTTTCTGCTTGAAAAAATGCAAATAAATACGAAGATACAGAGCATCAAAGTTACGGAGTGGGGGCTTTTGACGTCACTCCTAGTTAATCTTTGCTTAGGTGTGACGCCACAAGTAACTTTAACAAAATAATGATCAGTATGAGAGTAGGCTCTTCCCTCTGTAATGGAGACGTTAAAAGGGCTGATGATAATGATGAGAAACTTACGTTCTCGCCGTCTTCCTCATTTCCCCCATTATACTTCTCTACTCCCAAATCGAAGGTTACACGTTTTTTATCCTTTTCTTTCTTTTCTTCTGTGTAATGCGTTTTTATCTTCTTAGCTGGAAATAAATTAACAAATGTATGTACAGATCTACCAAGTTACCTGTGAACTAAACGGCGGCGCTGGTAGTAATACAAAATTGTATTTCTACCAATCGCAGCAGTTCTGTAATTTGACATTTCCGTATTAGTGGCCGTAGTTACAATAACGGCCGGTTCACAGATAACTAGGTAGATCTGTAACTGTGATTTTAAAAGAATTATACAAGGTGACTTTAAATTAGTGAACGATTGAAAAGGATATGCATGTACTCGTGATAACAAACAACTTTTACTATGACCAAGTGAGGATGATTGTTTACTCTTTTATGCTAAAACTAAACTGATTTTGATGAAATTTGGAAATATTGTATAGGTATCAGAATAACATATCCTACTAATATTATAAATGTCAATGTTTGTGCCGATGGATGGATGGGTGTTTGTTACTCTTTAACTCAAAAACTACTAAATAGATTTTAATGAAACTTTGCAATATTGTAGTTTACATATAAAAATAACACATAAGAAGGCTATATCAATTTAAGATTTAAATAATATAATACCAGTATACATAAATAATAAATATTAAAAAAAACCAATGAATAACTTAAAAATAAAACTTTTAGAATACATACCTTCAAAAGTACTACTCTCACTAACCGACCGTCTCTTTCTAGCAAGCAGCACGTGCCGTAAATCCATCTCACTCAGATCCTCTTTCTCTCCCATTGTTTGCAACCATGAACTCGTTACCGTTTGAGGCAAGTCATCTGTCGTTTTGAATTTCAAAATTGGAACGTTGTGTTCTAAATCGTTAATTTCAGTTAGGTTAGTCGTTGACTTAGAACGATATAATCCAGTTTTGGCTGGTTTCTCCGTTGTGTTGTCTCCACATTTACATTTACATGTGGGCACGACGGTAGGTTGAGGTGCGTTAAATAAAGGCTTTGAAGCTTCAAAAGGCTTATAGAAAGTCGTTGGAAAATTATCGTTGAATGGCCGTTGTCTCATTAAGTTCGGTTCTTGAAACGGTCTATTTGAATTAAATTTCGTTCCAAATATTTGTCGGTCGTATCCAACACGATTTGGTTCATAATATTTCTCAAAGGGAGTTTCTATTGGGTTCATATGATAAGGTTTTGAGCCAAACGGATTTCTTGGCATATTTAAATCGAAAGGAGTTTTGTACCCCCTGCCAAACATTGGTTGAGATTGGGGCCAAGTATTGGGCATACATTCAAAGTTGTAGTTGTACTTAGGGAATGTCGGTTGGCCAAATATTGGCTTAGGTTGGCGGAATGGGGTGTAGTCTTGGTAGTTGGGCCAAATGTTTGGGCCCAGGTTGTCTTCAGGTGGGGAGTCTGGCTCTGGATATGAGTGCCATTTGCCCATGAAGTTTGGGCGGGGTGGGACTAACTTTCTCTGAAAAAAAAAAGTTTTATTTTTTAAAGTAGGTACCTATTATATTAAGTAATGGTAAAGTAACTTTTGTATAAAAATAAGTTAAAAATAAATATAAGAATAAGTAAATAGATTTTGTAATAAGATACAAAAATTCAAAAATTATTTATTCGTAGGTAACATTAAATTTACACTTGAATTCGTCACAAAGTAAAAATTATTAAAAAAAAACATACTTAATGATTAATTAAAAGAACCAAAAAAAAGAGAAAAACAATAAAGGAGGGAAGCTACACTGACTTCGGAAGGCAGATTCCCCAAATACAAAACTTATGTAAAATGTGATTTTAAATTAGTGAACGATAGAAAAGGATATGCATGTACTCGTGATAACAAACAACTTTTACTATGGGACTAAGGTCGAAATCATTCAAAAAATTTCGAACTCCCCATAGAAAATGCATCAGCTGATAGTATGGGGGAAGAATTTTTTTAATGATTTCGCACTTGGTCCCATAGTAAAAGTTGTTTGTTATCACGAGTACATGCATATCCTTTTCTATCGTTCACTAATTTAAAGTCACCTTGTATTTAATATTATACTGGGTGTAACAGAAAGGGGGTAAAAACGCCGAAACACAGCGATAGTCCTCATGAAACTGAACAAGTTTCCCCTAGGAACATGGGTCGTAACTGGAAAAAAAAAAATTCCTCCCCATACAAAATGTCCGATCAGCTGATCGAGTAAGTATGGGCGATCCAAAAATTTTTTCGAGTTACGACCTATGTTCTTTGGAGAAAGTTGTTCAGTTTCATGAGGACTATTGCTGTGTTTCGGCTTTATACCCCCTTTCTGTTACACCCAGTATAAGCCCTCAAGCAAATATACCTTTTTAAGGTAGTTACTACATTATGCTGTAATGTACTAAAATGTAACTTTTTTTGCAATAAATAAATAAATACTAAATCAGATAAACACTTTTCCAATTATTTTTTTAAATTAGCCTGTTCTATCCCACTGCC
This sequence comes from Anarsia innoxiella, assembly GCA_947563765.1. Lineage (NCBI taxonomy): Eukaryota > Metazoa > Arthropoda > Insecta > Lepidoptera > Gelechiidae > Anarsia > Anarsia innoxiella. Next base: position 1,095,526 of record OX387420.1, read on the forward strand.
GGACAAAGGCCTGACAAGCATCCTTCCATATTACCCTATCTCTGGCAACTTTGCTAAGTACCCAAAAATACCCAATTAAAAAAAAAATTAAAATCCAACATTTTTTTTAAGTTTGAAAATGATTTTCAATTGTTTATTGCTTATTCTGTATGTATTGATTTTAAGTCTGTAGGTACTTTATTGCAAGTACCTATAGAGCAACCCTACAGAGTTTCTTGCTAGGTTCTTCTCTGGGGAAAACTGCACTCTTGCGAATCTAGCATTAGCTCTAAAAAATGACCCGTCCTAAGTGTTAACAAAACCTACAGGAGTGACATATCTAAATAGATAATGTACTCATAATTATAATGTATGTGCATTTTGTTTGGTAAGTACTTTTTAAACTTGATTCTATCCTTGTCATTAGCTATTTTTAAACAGACACAGAAATATGAGAATGCCACAAAGCAGCCGCCGGCTATTCGAAAAGTTAAAAATTCTGAAAATCACGTGAGGCGTTGCTCGCAGAGTCTAGAATAAGGACTGTTATCGAAGCTTTTAAAGCTACCTAGCATCATAAACTTATCTTTTTATCCATAATCAGCGCTTTAGGTATCACATAAATACTTTTTGTAGTGCAAATTACATCTCGCTAACCTAAACACAAGAATTATCTATGACGGGACATTGGCACCATGTTTTCGGCGTTACAAATTTTTAACTACAATTTTAAGCGAAAACTTGTGTAATTTAGGCACTAACCTCAACATCTGAAGGATTCCACATAGTTTCACCAGTCACAAGATTGAAATAATAACTTTTTCCGGGGAATCGAGTGGAAGGGCACAACACCCAACCTTGATTTCCTTTGTTCGCACTCATCTTGCTTCACAACATCGCCACAGCATGTATATCAAACTAAAACTTGCATGAATGCATTTTAATAACTTGTTTATCTTGTAATTTGATAGCTTAGTTTAGAAAAAGCTCGATTTGCTTACCTTAGCAAGACGCGGCGCGGCAAATGGTTTATCCGCCTACCTACCTAAACTTTTTGATAGAAGTTTTGAAGTCATTGCGTTTCGTTTCGAATAAATTTTGGCAGTTATTTTGCGAAATTATTTTAGTTTTAAGTTATTTATAATTAATTTAATATAAGTATTTTATTAAAATCAAATATTATTCAACTTTTTGTTAAAATAGTTAAAAATGTACTTGAAAAACAGCGCAGGCAGGCGCGGCAGGCAGAGTCGACCGGGGCAAAAACTAAACGGAATAATGTTGCCAAGTTAGGAATCTTACCTCCAAATTAGGAAGAAAAAAAACCAGTCTAATTTGGGATATGTAATTTATTTTTATTTTATACGACTTAAAGCTAGTAATGAGCAAAACGTTACTAAAATCTAATTTATGGTTTATTTAGGAACGATCACAGCTAAGACTACCCTTTACAAAATTTTATACTAGTTAAAAACGATAATTAATTACATACAAAATTCATAATTAGCCTATTTTAAAACAGCCCCAACATGCTTTCATCATTTGTTCATACAATCAGTCTTTTACGTTTTTAATTATTGAAAAATTACTACGATACACCTTTAAACCTATAATTAACTAGGTATTTTTATAAAGGCCTCTTTTTCGTATAAAAATATTTTATTTTTGGTCAAAGCGTTTACGTTTTGCGTTTTTGAATGTAGAAGTGAGTCGAGGCTCTCGTTTTTGAGTTTGTGGATGTAGATTTGTTTGGCTATTAAGAAGCAGCCTAAAAGTATCATTAATGCTAACATCACAGACGAGAAAGGTGGTAGGATGACCACAGTGAGGTATACCATCCAGCTGATCCTTGGCGGCAAGCCTTCTTGGTGCTGAAACAAGAAGAAAACTTTTAGTTTCCGTTTTATTTTATTTAGCAAGTACTTTTTAGGTCTAACCAGAACTGGGCGAATTATATGTTTATGATTGGGAATTGACAAAGAAAAAAAAACACTTATGACGAATTTTATTGAATTTTACTGTTGAAGTCTGCTCTACTGAAGAGATATTTCATGGATTTTACATCAGATAATATACTAAAGACTAGACTGCGTGGACTCTGATCTTTGCTTGTGCTGAATGGACAAATAAAAAAAAAAGTGTATAATCGTGATTTTGCTATGAGTGAAGTGTTCAATTGATTTGCCTTCATCTGTCTGGTATAACTTATACATCATTAATCTCGTTGTTAAATAAATATCATTTTTGTAACGGTTACAAAAATGTAACCATACTATGTAATATAGAGAATTCAATAAGATACGGTATTATTGCTAGTTAATAACATTTTTATGAAACCTAAACGCCAAACACACCGGATGCGTTTGCGTAGACGTATGCGTACCTCTGAGTTGTAATGTATGGAACTGTCACCGCATACGTCTACGCATACGCATCCGGTGTATTTCAGCCTTAAGGATACAAAGAATTTATTAATTAATGCTTACATATTCAGCCCAAAATAAAGGCAATATAAGGTTGGAGAACATGCTATATTCTTTGGGGTAGTTTGACATGTCATGCATCCTTAAGTTTGACTGCATTCGAGCGACCGATGTAAAGGGGATACCGGTTAACTGAAAACAGAAAAAAGATCATTTTAAACTATCTATTGATTGATGCGAGGATGTTAGGTACTCTTTCACGCAAAATCTACTGATTTTGATAAAATTTTACAACAACTTAGCTTGGACACATGTCATAGCTATATTATTTTGAGATATCAATATATTTTCCAAGATATGACAAGAAATGCGTACGAAGTCGCGGGCAGCCACTAGTATTATTATAAATGTCAATGTTTGTGCCGATAGATGGATGGATGTTTGTTACTCTCTCACGCAAAAACTACTGAATAGATTTTGATGATTTCTTACAATATTGTAGCTTGCACATCAGAATATCACATAGGCTGTATTATTTTGAGATATCATAATTTTTTTCCAAGATATGGCGACAAATGCATACGAAGTCGCGGGAAGCCTCTACTCTCATTATATTATTTATATTAACCTCTCACATCCCACTGACCCATTATAAACTCAGACACAATAGATTTTCTATTGTTTTTTTTTCTGGGATGTGAAAGATTAATAATTATATTAACACACACACAGTGGCGTGCACTAGGAGAGGCCTATGTCCAGCAGTGGACTGCAATAGGCTGATGATGATTATATTAATTAAAAAAACTTACAGGTTCAATAACAGCATAAGAGTTATGTCTGCTAGGATCTGGCTTCAAGCCTGTCACGTACGCGTCTTTCGGCGGAGAGCCAGTGTAGAAGTGAGGATAGGATATCACCATCGGGAAGTCTGTAACAGTTTCAAAAAAATCTTCAGTTAAGTGGAAGGAACTTGCGGGGTTCTGAATGTTGGTACTGTACTAATTCAATCATTAAAGTCACGTACTGTAACCATAACTATTAACGAGCTGTAACCAACAACCATAGGGTATGCGCAGCAGGTTCTCAAATCATTAGCGAACAACGTACATAGACATTTATTTCTTACAAACACAGTACAACACAAACTTAACAGTTCACAATTACATTTTTAAAATAACACGCAGATTTATTTATCAAACAAAAAAGGGGGGAAAAAAGGAAATATACCTAAAATATCATAAACAAAGACTTTAATAAACATATGCTATGTTTTTTGGTTACAGTGCGTGCAACTGTTACGGTTACAGCTCACTAATGACTACGCGCCTTATTACATTTGGTTGTATAACCCGTCTCGGAAACATCTGCGGACCTGGCTTGATGACGTCATGCAACTCGTACGTACTCGTCACGGTACTGGATAGGCGAAAACGGGGGAAGCGCGGGGGAAAGCGCATTCCAGCGAGGTCCGCAGATATTTCCGACGTGTTATAATGGTGAATTAATATGAACGTTTATGATAGACGTGACCTGTACAACCCTGTAAGTTTGTAAGTGTTTAATATAATTTAATTTTCTTTTTTTTGTAAAATCCTAATTTAGTTAAAAACGGTATTTTTTTGTAGTTTCTTTTTTTGGTGTATGGTGTGTTCACCTATTATTTCTGTATATAACAGAATTGTTCTTAGTTCGTAAGCTACTCTTGTAATGTGTGGTTATGTATGGTGTTGGTGTTCTGCAGTTAATAAATAAATAAGCCCTGCGTGTGGTGTAGCCGCCACTTAAAAATAAGTAGATGAAACTTTATTCATAATCACTGATATTTACCAAAATAACACTTGGATCCATCACTCAAGCCAGCAGGTAGAGACGGCACGGTATCGTAACAATCAGTGCCATTCTTCACTCTTTCAAACACAGTCTCAGATAAATTGTATCTGTATACTGGAACGCTGTCTACTATCATTTCAGCTGTAAAGAAATATAATATAAATAAGTAAATTAATCATCATCATCATCAGTCTTTAGCTGCCAACTGCTGAGCATTAGTCTCCTCAATGGTTCTCCAACGCGACCGCTTCCTTGCCATCTGCATATAGAGTTCCCGCGATTTTTACTATATCGCCGACATTCGTCAGTCCATCAAATAAAGGAGTAAAGAGCGTCCAACCTAATTTTCGGTACCTATCACTTACACTCAACATGCCATATTCAAGCTAGCATGGAGAAAAAAAAGTTAGCTGCGACTAATGAAACTAACTTCAATCGATAGAGATACATATTACAAAACGATAGTATTTTGGACAAATGTCGAAAGTGATAACCTGTCAAACGATAAGAAATTCCATACAAAAAAGTAGCCATTTTGCGCCAGACCAGGCACGCAGATTCAAACGGTATGGCACCTCCTTATATATTCTATGCTCAAAACAGCCCGAAGTAACGAGTTATTAGACGTAGTCACGTCAAAAGTTTTTAACATTAAGAAAAAAACTTACTATCAAAATAAAGCGGCATGGATTTACAAACAGTCTTCCTCCAGTACATGAGAACATCGTCTTTGGAAAGATGCTGATGGTACAACACACCTTCTGTCGAACCGAAGATTCTGTCTGGACACAGCTGAAAGGGTTACAAATATATTTGATTGGTTAAAATTCTGCGATATTTGTAACAGCAATAGTTTTTTCAATTAACGCAAACCTTACAAGTTGCGTACCTACCTGGCACTGTCTGCGACTTTGGTATGTACTTAAAAACGACTTATTTTCCAAATACCTACGGTAAGTTACTGAACTACTTTAAATATGTATTTATTGTGTTAATATGAGTTTTTGCTTCAATAGCACTTAAAAATCTAAGGACTTGTAAAACATTCTATTCTACGAACAGCTGAAATTGCAGCACGTTTTATGGTAGGCGACAAATTGAAGGATCATAACAATAACACAAACTAAAATTACTAAAGTGTTACTTGAGCGTCACCGCCTTATTTCTTAAGCGTTACTGTCTTACATTTTGATAGACGTTGGTTTTAGTTAGTAACTAGTAAGTTAAGTCGCTACGTGTAGTTAGTGACTAGTGTTATGTGTAGAAGCTGTTAAAAGCTCTGTAATATTGAAAAATTACGCCCAATGCCCTTATGTTAAGTTATTAATACAAAATACGTCTTGAATTTTACCCTCACGATGATCAATGGAGAATGAAATTAAATAAATTGTTAGAACTTACATCAGGGTCGTACCCAGGCAGTTGAGGCTGCCCATCAAATCTATCTATCTTAAAAAACTCATGGTGGCCCCAACGGGGACCTATCTTTACCGTCACCACGTCTGTGAAGTCGGAGTATATCTGAAATGTACATTTTAAATTATATAGGGTGACTATAAGTTATTGAACGATAAAAAAAAGGAAAAAAATGATATAAAAAAAAGAAAGAAAAGGAAAACAAAAAAAAGAAGGATATGCATGTACTCATGATAACAAAAAACTTTTATTACGGGGCCAAGTTCGAAACCTTAAAAAAAAATTGGTCCCCCATACGTGCCCATACTATTAGCTGGTGCATTTTGTATGGGGAGTTCAAAAATTTTTGAATGATTTCGACCTTGGTTCCATTGTAAAAGTTGTTTGTTATCACGAGTACATGCATATCCTTTTCTATCGTTTACTACTTTAAAGTCACCTTATATAAATATTTTAAAAAAAGGAGAACCTTAGCTCAGAAAAGCTAATGTCAGTGAAGCTAATAAGAAAAAAAAGCTAACGAAGTTATACAGGGTGTAACAGAAAGGGGGTATAAAGCCGAAACACAGAGATAGTCCTCATGAAACTGAACAACTTTCTCCAAGAAACGACCCATTCGTTACTAGAAAAAAAAACTCTCCATCCCATACAAAATGTCCGATCAGCTGATCGAGTAATGGGCGACCCAAATTTTTTTTTCGACTTACTACCCATGTTCCTTGGGGAAAGTTGTTCAGTTTCATGAGGAATATTGCTGTGTTTCGGCGTTATACCCCCTTTCTGTTACACCCAGTATACTAAAAAGTGAAAATATCTTCTTACTCTAGCTAACATCCCCATGTTGTTAACGGGCACCATTCCAGGCACAATATTCTTCGAAGTATCCAACACAGCGTCTCTGTAGTCCCATAGATACTCATAAATAGTTTTTTCCACAAACATCTTGCTGCCGTGTGAATTAACAAAAAAACGAAACGCCGCACGGACAAAATAGTTCGCATCGTGAAGGAAGGACGACATACCCTGCAATTAAAATCATAAAAAAACCATAAAAACCGATTATCATTACTTAAAAATATAATTAAAACCTATGATGTAGGAAAAGGAAGCAAATTCTAATTTACCGTTTTGTTTGGGGGTAAATTCGATGATTATCATGGCAACATTGTTTATAGTTTTAAATCGAGATCCAAGGCTGTAGGTATGTTATTTACGGCCAGTGTTGTTTTAAACATTGTAAATATGTAATCTATTTTGCTATTTAATTAGACAAGGCGCACATCATTGTGTTAGTTTCATGAGAGGTAGTAAATTTTATAGTCAAATGCGATGTTTTAAAGAGGGGCAATACAATATCTTATTTTATTAGTGTTACGGGTGATAATGAAATAAAACTTGACTGCACTTATATCCATTATGGAAGTAAAACAATCCGAAATTAATTTTATTTATAATTTGAAATCTGTTTTATAATAAAATTATTAAAAATAACTAGCCATAATGCGTATTCACGTAAAAACCAGTTGATAGGTGCTGATTTACGCTAGTACCTACACAGCTGTCCTCACAGGTAAATATTTATCAATCAATCAATCAGCTCGTGGACGTTGCTGGGCAAAAGCCACCCCCAGGATCTCCACAACGACCGGTCTTGCGCTGCCCGCATCTAACGGCTTCCCGCGACTTTTAATAAAACATAAACCCAAATGAATTAAACACAACATAACAAAACTCCAAAAAAAAAAAACATACTCAAAACACCTAACACCTTAAGGGCCTGTGTCACCATCTACCTACAGATAAAATTTATCTGACAGATATTTTATGCCTGCCACCAATGAGAAAGGAATATAAGGAGTGGCCCCATTTTTTTTTCATATACCTACAAATGATGTCAGCGTGCCAAGGTTGGCGCAAGTTTTTCATAGTTTTCTTGGTAGATGACCTGTCAAACGATAAGTAGTACCGTACAAAAAGGTAGCCATTTTGCGCCAGACCAGGCACGCAGATCCAGACGGTATGGCACCTCCTTATACAGGGTGTAACAGAAGGGGGTATAAAGCCGAAACACAGCGATAGTCCCCATGAAACTGAACAACTTTCCCCATGGAACATGGGTCGTAACTCGAAAAAAAAAAATCGCCTCCCCATATAAACTGTCCGTTCAGCTGATCGAGTAAATGGACGATCCAAAAATTTTTTTCTAGTTACGACCCATGTTTCTTGGGGAAAGTTGTTCAGTTTCATGAGGACTATCGCTGTGTTTCGGCATTATACACCCTTTCTATTACACCCAGTATATTCTATACTCAAAGCCTGTCACTATCTAAATCGTCATGTCTTATGAAGTAGGCATAGGTTTATCTGTTAGTTAAATATCTAGTGATACGGGCACTAAGGGCCATCAGATAAACTACAAGATTACGCAGCCAAGGTCCGAAGTAATGGCACGAGAATTAAATAAAATTGTCACCCTTCGGTCTATAGTTGCCTAGACCTTTGAACTGCAAGCGGTTCTTGAGTACAATCGGGTGCGAAAGTGTTGAGATTTAACTTTGCAGTTTTTTTCGCACTGTTTTTGAAAATAAATGTCTTATGTCTTAGTTGATTAGAAACAAAAATATAGTAAAAGTACCTACCTTCTATATAGGGTGACTTTAAATTAGTGAACGATAGAGAAGAATATGCATGTAATTAATAAAAAACAACTTTTACTATGGGACCAAGGTTGAAATCATAAAAAAAATTGTTACCCCATACTCTATCAGCTAGAGATGCGCCGAATATGGGTTTTGCCGAATAACGAATACTATTCAGTTTGAAACCCTACCGAACCGAATAGTTCGGCCGAACTATTCGGTTGTTCTTTCACAATAATTTTGATACAACAAATAGGTAAAGTTTATAAAGAAAAGCGCCTTTGACTGTCACTAGATAGAGCAGAATGTCTAGGTTTCTAAATTAAATCTTTAAGTGTCACTTATTAACTTATCTTTATTTTATCATCTCCTAATAACTCTTGTAATAGATGTGAATATGAGGATATAAGATTGACTGCTCCTTAGTTTAAAATAATTTAATATGAGTTTAATATCTTGTTTTATCAAGCAAATTATTACTAAACAAACTAAACGAATGGAGTTCAAATTTTTTTATGATTTCGACCTTGATCCCATAGTAAATGTTGTTTGTCATCGCATGTACATGCAAATCATTTTCTATCGTTCACTAATTTAAAATCAGCCTATATAGTTTTTATATTTTACTGACACTGCTTCTTTTTACGGACAGTACCTAATTGATTTCTTTTTGATTTAATTTTAGTATAATCAAGAAAAAAAAACCTAAGTAATTAAGCTATTTTAAGAATGCACAAATTAATTTTGGATCAGAAGACCATATGAACCGTTTTTGATAGTAATTATTATTCTTAAAGCATTATAAAGTTACAAAGGGTCTCTAAAATTTGCCATTCGATCCAACTAATGGAACAAGACATCACCCGCGGCTTTCCGTCTGACCAGGGGGCCAAGTCTGCTAATCACTAAATGCACCAATAGAATCGCAAAAGCAAAGCGAAAGCATACATCAGTCGCAAAATTTGACATATTTTTTCCTTTTTTACGCTTTAAGCGACTGCGATTCTACCGAAGTGCGTTCGGACTGCGTTTGAACTACTTTTGATCTATCTCACTTCAGTCGCGATCTTTACCAAGCTACCTATTAACCTTTTGCACGCCAGCCATTTTTGACGTTGATACACGCCCGACGCCGCCGAGCCTAGTATTATATCAATTATATTATATCAATTAACACAGGCGGTAGGGCATCTTATATAAAACAAAATTATTGTTATAAAAATGGCCAAATTTAGACGACTTAAGGCCAGCGGCGTCTCAGCCACGCGAACAATTTGCGACTAAAGTGGTCATTGGCGTCCAAAGGGTTAACGCCAAAATCGTCTCCTCACTTTTTTCAGGCCTACCTCACCGTTTTGAGATCAATTAACAACAGGTTGTCCTAAAAATTTGATTCATACACAAATCTAATGCAATTTCGCCACTCGTGTCCCACTGCTGAGTAAAGACCTCTCTCCTCATCCGCCATGATTTTCTGTGTCGAGTTACAGCTCGTCCCAACATATTTTATTAGCTAAACACTATTTATAATCTCTCGTCTTTAAAAAGAAGTCTGAACTTAAAAAATTGGAATGTTATCGAAATGAAAAAAAAATATGATACCTAAACAAACAACAAAAAATATGATTTATTTATAATTTGATATATGCTGTACCTTTTGTATAACTCCTCTTTTTTTCTGTCTCTATGTACTATCGTCTTACAATAAACTGTTAAATAAATAAATGATTTAAAAAAAACACACTTTTTCACCCAACGATACAAACCAGCTTATAGTAATTTTATGAAATAGTAAAACCGACCTTGGCACACAATTTTTGCATACTACACTATCATTATGAAGTATAGACGATACTCTCACACGTTGAGATCAGGCCACACAGCCAGCGGGTTAACGGGCAATATCTACATCTCCCATATTGCCCTTCCTTAATGGTGTTTCCATACTGCATGTTTACAAAAAATTTGGTAGGATTTTTTTTTTGTAAAAGTAGTAAACGTGCAGTATAAGCACCATAAGTAGTCCAGTCAGTCAAGACAATTAATTCATCATAATTCCAAAAGTTTTCAAATTTTGATGTAAGGTCGGGAATGGTATTAAAACAAACTATAAAATTTTGCAACCAAAGGGCCGATTTACATTATCTTAGTGTTTAGTAGAGTATTTTAGTGCAACTAATCGTAAATAATAGTCGCTAGTCGCGTTTAGTACTACCTACTAATCGTAAATAATAGTCGCTAACGTCGACCTCACTCTTTTCATCCTGGCAAGCTGTGTTTGCCTGTAATTGGGTCTGCATCGAGCTAGAATTTAAGACATACTTATATTATGTAAGTTAAGATGTATACCTGTTGGCGAACCATTTAAATAAATAAAAATAAAATAATAAAATAAACTAGAACGCAAATTCTTCAATGCTTTACGTCAAGTAGTACCGTACTGAAGCAAGTAGTGATAATGATTACAAGGAAGCCTAATTATTTCAACATTTGATGATATTTTAAATTAGATCGCGCCCTTAGATTTCAAAGTTAAACTGGTGTTGCTATAAGGTTTTGTAAATTGGTTCAACTTTTTTTTTTGTTAGCCATTAAGATCCCACTGCTGGGCAAAGGCCTCCCCCGCGACTTTTCATTAACACGGTCTCCGGTAGCGAACCGCCATTCCTGCATCCAGATCGTCTCTCTATCTTTTTCGAGGTCTACCTCGGCGTCTGTGACCATCTAGTGGCGCCCATTCAGTTGTTATTTTGGCCCCACGATCTGGATGCATTCTACAAACATGACCGGTCCAACTCCATTTTAATTTGGCAGCTTTGTTGCCCACGTCAGCGATCCTCTTCAAGTAGAGCAATGTTGTGTTGCGTATCCGATCACTATAACAGTTTTATTGAAATAACCTAGATGGCGCTGATAAATGATTACAACATTTAGGTCCCTACTGCGCATTACATGTTTCAATTTATGGTACTATCCTAAAATTCCTAAAGCACTAAATCAGTACTAAGAAGGCCAGCGCAAAGCTGACGGAGCGCAGCGTAGAGCATACTTGATTGTCCTATTATTATCGACATTGTTCTCATTAGGATAAAATTCAAAATCAGTTAACACACCATTCGCATTTAATCGCTTCGATGCTCCGATGCTCATTTGTTGTGTCAACTGATTTTGAATATTATTCTAATGAAAACAATGTCGATATTAATATGACAATCAAAAATGCTCTGCGCTGCGCTCTGTCAGGTGTGCGCCGGTTCTAACTCGCTGGCAGTGTAACCTAATCACAATGTTACTATAACACACACGGATCTGTCATCATTGTCACCTATTGTATTATAATAAATTGTTACAAACTCTTTTTAGACGACGCACCTTAAAAAAAACATGTTCAGATAAACAGAAGTAGAGTAGTAAACAGAAGTAGAGTAGTAGTAGTTTTAACATAGATTAAAACTACCTTAACAATTTTATATCGAAGTCGTTACAAGGTTAGATTATTGTGATGTGACGTCATTTTTTATTAACGTACAGTTAAGATTTTTCCCGCGGCTTTGCTAATAATTTTTCACGGTTAATTAACGTCTTATAACTCAAAAAAAATGATTCAATGTCCTTTTTACCCGACTGCGCGAGAAGGAGGGTTATGTTTTTCGAGAGTATGTATGTTAAGTTTTATTTCAATTTCAATATGACGAAACTCGTAGATTATGAATTGCATTGAAATTGAATGGTTTAATTAAGTATAAATGGCCAGATAAGGTACTTTAAGATTATTTAATCATAAATAAGTAAGTACCTACCTTAATTAAATTAATTTACTAGAGGCTAGTGACTCAATGGCCAGATAAGTTTTATTCGATATAGGCAAGTAGAAGACATTTTGTTTTCGTTGTCAATTTATTGTTTAAAAATTCTTTCGACTTTATTAATAGCAAAGCAAACGAACTACATAGACATTGAAAAAAATATATCCGATTGAGAAATCAGCCTCTACACTAATTAAAAAAAATAAAACTTACCAATACAGCTAAATTAGGCACTAAAATCGTAGCGTTGAGGTCTATACTGTTTTCGTCAGGCAGAAAAATAGGAAACCTCTTGGCTGTATACGTCAATGTGTCGTTGTCATTGAAAGAAAAATTGAAGTGAAGAAGTTTTTCTCTGAAACAAACGAAAAAAAGCAAATTAAAATTTTAGGTTTTTTTTGTGGGGTAATTCAAAATAGGATGCTGGTAATATTAAATAATTGAAACGTCAAATATTGTAATAATTAAATTGAGACTTCTCTGGATAGAGAGTGAGTAAATCCTGAGTTTCAAGTTCATCTTTGCGAAATAATTTTTCGTAATTACGCGCTTTTTTGTTCAATTTTTTCATCTTGGAACTGTTGCTAGTCTGCCTATTGCTATTAAACGGGAGTTTAACTTTCATTCGCTACCATTTTGTTTTATAGTAGGTATGTTTGTATTGTGTTTTAGCGAACTATAAAATAAACTAGAAAGATAAATAAATTAGAGATGCGCCGAATATTCGTTTACTATTCGGTATTCGGCATATTCGGCACCTCAACCGAATATTCGGTTAAAATGACCATTTATTCGTTTATTTTGTTTAATTTGCTTGATAAAACAATCAATTAACCTCATAATCAATTATTTTTAACCAAGGAGCAGTCAATCTTAAATCCTCATTTTCACATCTAGGTATTACAAGAGTTATTAGGAGATGATAAAATAAAGATAAGTTAGGTACTAAGTGACACTTGAAGATAGAATTTAGAAACCTAGACATTCTGCTCTATCTAGTGACCGTCAAAGGCGCTTTTCTTTATAAACTTTACCTATTTGTTGTATCAAAATTAGTGTGATTAGTGTGTGTGTGTGTGTTTTTGTGTTTTGTGTGAAGTTTATGTGTGTGAAATTAGTGTGTTGTGTGGTTCGGTAGGGTTTCAAACCGAATAGTATTCGGTATTCGTTATTCGGCAAAACCCATATTCGGCACATCTCTAAAATAAATAAAAAAAATATGTAAGTACTTCGTTGAATTACCTACGCTACGGATTACGCCCTAATCACTCTCTGTATGAGAGAAGACTCGTGCCCCTCGGTGGGGACATTATATGGGCTAAGCAAAACAAGTACCTACTTCGTTCTCGTGTACTGAGTCATGGTCTGTTAGTTTCAAAATATTAAATCTTCAAAATAATAAGACACTTCAGTACCGGCTTACATCATCGTGTACTTATTTATTGAAATGTTGTTTTATTTGCGTTTTCCTTATTATTATTGCGTGTAGGACCTTGATGTTATTATGTAATGTAAGATAAGTATATCTAAGTACCGCTTCAGTTAAGTATCTAATCGATTATACTTTTTGCTTTGTTATCTAAGTTAAGTTTTTTTTTTTTTTAAGCAAACACTATTTTAAATTCTGCCAATGTCAAGTGGACTTAAGATTACTTTAAATAATTATAAGGCTGATTCCACCGTTTCGTTCAGATTTGCCATCCAGACCAAAAACTCATATGATTTTAACAGTTAGCTAAAATGTTTAAATTGAAAAAGTTCACGTATAAGTAAAGCTAAAAGACGCATCTTTCATTTAATCGCTAAATTAATTAAATAAAAAAAACCCTGAACAAAAACATGTCAAAATCTCATTACACTCCTCATCCAGATACCCACCCTGAGTTTTCTGAGATACTTTAGTACACTTTCCTACGGTAAATGTTCAGGTTTTTTGTACCTGAATATCAAGTTACACTATTACAATTAATAATTAATAAATAAACATTAATAAGTCATAGCGCAATATATAAAGAATCGCACTTAAAATTTTGTCAAACGAAAAACTTCATTCTCTTCCACGAAAATTGCAATCAACATTATAATGTGTTCCCAACCCTCTTTCTACTTTTGCCCACGCCCACGTCTCCCGCGCCCCTCTGTCTGCCTAAACAATTTACCGAGAAAGACCACGCGCAGCCACACTAAAAAATATTTCCGATTTAAGTTCTGAAAATCGCTTTTGTCACAGGTTCGTGCACATTACATTCCATTGCATTTCTAAGTAAGCTCATGATCAAATTAATTTTATTTTAGATAAAATTATAGCTTGTATGTGGGTGTTTTCATATTATACCTATTAAGGTCATTGCACTTTTAGTTTCGAAATAAATCGAGAAATTCTTCCAAAATTTCATTCCTTTCCAATTCATTACATTCCATTCCCTCCAATTTTTTGGCGGAGGGGAATGAAAGGTTTTGGAAGTTAATGAAATAGTTTTACGGGTAGTAAAGTAGTAATATAAAACACTAATAAAGATCATGTTTTCGGTATTAACTGACGTTTTTTGTAAAAGTAACATTATTAATAAAACGTTACCTACCTTAATGAGTATTGTCGTGCCTAAATTTTTATATTAAGCAACTACATACTTTTTCAACTTATGTTATTCAAAAAATACCAACCTATCTAGGTACCTATTTACTTAACGAAATTCAGATTGAAATGTTAATGGTTGGCCTTATTGTTATTTTTTATACTCTTACAGACCTCAAATTAATATGAAAAAAAATTCTGACTGTACATTTTGCTTAGATTTTGACACGAGTATTTTTTAGAGTTTACGTGTGTGCGGATCTCGAGTACGTGATAGATAAGACAAGTCAGCGAGCGTGAAAATATTCCTGCATCGATATGGTTCCGCTGCATCAGCAATCACGTAGCCTATCACGGCCGCACATATCATCGCACGACCAGCGTCTTAGTATATAAGCGTAGCTTCAAGTCATTACTATTGTCCAGTTGCCTAGAGTCATATCACTATGTAACCTTAAATATAATTTCTGCAACAACGCTGTGCCATCTTATTGTCACCTATTTTCTGCCGGGCCGCCGCAGTGGTGACCGCCGCCGATTGAACACGCAACTTCGCTACTTTGAAGATGGATCTCAAGACAATGCAAGCAAGCACCTCATCGAGGCAATCTAGTTTCTGCTTTCCATCAGCGGGTCTCACCGACTCTGGATCAAGAAGTGATTCACTATGTACGTAGTTTCGGCCAAGTACAATACCAGCATCTGGACCCGGCGCTGCAACAACTAGCTACTTTAACGATTAATTCAACTTTGTTTTTATGATTGACTTCGACTCGGACAAAAAGTTTGAGAAATATTGAGATGAATTTTTGCAATTGACACAAGCAGGTTCCTCAGTAAGCAAGAAATACGCACGAAGCAGCACAAATGGACGAACATCGAAACAGGGTCAAGTTTACAATGAATCACGCTACATTGAAATTTTACTACAATTATTGAAATTAAGACTATCACTTGGACAAACTACGCATCGTTATGGCCACGACACGCACCATTTTTGGAGAGAATAACAAAGGAAAAGGCTCGTCGTTAGATTCGCAGTAATTTTTAGTTTTTGGCAGCAAGAAGTCAGAAGTTCCTTGCACTGCCGTATTTGCGGTATTTTGTACTAGACTCTGCATTGCAATAACGTGAAACATTGAAACACATTAAGAACGCTTGGTGCCCATGAGCAGGATTTGATAACCGCCAGTGTATGCAGCCCACGACTGTAAGAGAAATGCTCGAGCGTGGAAGTACTGCTGATGATTATTGAATTAATATAAAGAATTTGAAGATTTTTTTATGATGAGACTGCGCAATGACCACGATGATGTCCGCAACGCAACGCTCTGCAGTTATTGGTTGTGAAGAAATATTGATTAATGGTAAACGCTTTAGTTTCCTTCGATTACTCTGGAAGAATCATGGGTGCAGCTATTCAGCGAAGAAAGGAGCAACAAGCGAGGTTTTAGCGGCATTTAGAAGTCCTGTTTTCATTTTCTTTTCCAAAGGGGGGAGTACTGTGCGGTTCTCGAGTACGTGATAGATAAGATAAGTCACCGAGCGTGAAAATATTCCTGCATCGATATGGTTCCGCTGCATCAGCAATCACGTAGCTTAACACGTCCGCACAAATCATCGCGCGGCCAGCGTCTTGCAGCGTAGCTCCAAGTCATCACTATGTCCAGTTGCCTAGAGTCATATCACCATGTAACTCCAAATATAAGATGTATAATTTCGCCGCGCCGTTATAATTGTCACCTATTATGCAGGTCGCCACAATGTGAGTTTCTAGTTTAGGTGTTTATACTTTTAGAAGTCTATTGAAATGTTCCTAAAACGTAAAAAAAATGTGTTCATTTTGACACATACGATTTCCATGAATAAGTACGTTTATGAAGAAAAAGTTTGATTTTTTAATCAATTTTTTAATACTGACTAATATTTTTTCATTACCTTCCAAACAACATCATTACACTCTCACGATATTTCATTACATTCCATTGCCTCATTACACTCCAACGATTTCCTCGAAAACTATAAAAAAAATTAATACGTCCAAACTAGTTTACTACATCTAGACGATATACGCATCTTTTTAGCATACCGATTTTCGAAACCGATATAAAAAAAAAAATTTCGTGGAATGGTCGAAATTTGCACGAAACGGTGGAATCAGCCATAATTGACTGAATTTTTTTAACACCTTATTTTTATTCGATAATATGAAACTTTATTCAATCCGCCATTATGCATTCGCAACCGTTTCCATACATTGGACATGTTCAGAACATTATTATGGATAAGGAAGCTGCGCAAGGCGCCAAACGTCATTATCATCCGTCAATTGTTTTTGAATATTTTAAATTTTCTCTTGAGCAAAGGCTATGATTTGATTAGATATTAATGAACTGAAAAGTGGACTTACGACGTTTTAGAATGAGAAACTTTTAAATTAATAAATTCACACTGAAAATAGCCATAAAAAAAAAAAAAATAGGGATTTTTTAAATTTAATTTTTAATTGAAATATTCATTGATTAATTTAATGAGCTAGATACTAGTGGCAGCCCGCGACTACGTACGCATCTATCGTCAAATCTTGGAAAAAATCATTAGGTAGATATATCTTAAAATGATATGGCCTATGTGTTATTCTGATGTATTTAAGCTACAATATTGCCAAGTTTTGTCAAAATCTGTACTTTTTGCGTGTAATAGTAACAAACATCCATCCATCGGCATAAACATTGACATTTATAATATTATTAGGATTTAGGTAAGTAGGTACCTTAGACCCAGAACACACGGCGAAACGCAACTGCAACGCAACTGAAACTGCTAGTTACTTTTGAGTTGCGTCGAAGTTTCTGCTATAGACTTCCTTAGAAAACCACACAGACGCCACTGAAACGAAACGTTTCAAACTGGTTTCATCGTGTGTTGTTTTCTAAAGAAGTCTATAGCAGAACCTTCGATGCAACTCAAAAGTAACTAGCAGTTTCAGTTGCGTTGCAGTTGTGTTTCCCCGTATGTTCTGCCGCTAAGTGAATTTATAAAACTCGAATCTAGTCTAAAACCACATTCCAACATGGCCGTGATTTTGTTGTGCGCTCAACTATATCATAATAATATTTAAATGCCTACATAATATATTACAATCTCACTTAATTTAAATAAAAATTTGCAAATTAAGAAATTGCCTACATTTTTCGTGCCAAGGACTGTATTATTTTAAAATATAAAGTAGGTAGATAAGTATTAAAGATTCAAGACTTAGGCTGGGTGGGTAGGCCTAAGTCTTGAATCTTTAAACTCTTTCAGCGTTATTACAAAACGAGGTTTAAAGATAGTCCGACGTTAGTTCGTTTCTTTTGACATTTCGGCTATGGACAAAACGTCAAACTAAATGAACTAACGTCGGACTATCGTTAAACCTCGTTTTGTAATAAAGTCAAAGCCAAAAATATATTTATTTCATAGGCACAAAAAATGCTCTTGAAACCTTTACATTATTATATAGGTATTTTTTTTAAAGCTAGCGCTAGATTCGCAAGGTTCAGTTTCCCCCAGAGAAGAACCTAGCAAGAAACTCTGTGAGGTTGCTCTTTTCAAATAAGGGGGTTACAGCGTTATTTTATTACAAAATGAGTTTTAAAGGCGGTATAAGGACTAAATCAGATTTAATCTTTCACATTCCAGAAAAAAAGAACAATAGAAAATATATTGTGTCTGGGTTTTAAAGAATCAGTGGGATGTGAGAGGTTAAGTCAAGTCCTAAGAAAATTCTTATTACAAAACGAGTTTTAAAGATAGTCCGGCGTTAGTTCGTTCAATTTGACGTTACAGCTATGGACAAAATGTCAAACTACACGAACTAACCACGGACTATCGTTAAACCTCGATTTGTAATTACATTTTTCTTAGGACATGACTTAAATCTGATTAAGTCCTTAAACTACCTTTAAAACTCCCCCCTTGTTACAAAACGAGTTTTAAAGATAGTCCGACGTTAGTTGTTTTAGTTTGACATTTTGTCCATAGCTGAAACGTCAAATTGAACGAACTAACATCGGACTATCTTTAAACCTCGTTTTGTAATAAGGGGGGAGTTTTAAAGGGTTTAAGGACTAAATCAGATTTAATGTAAAAGAGTAACAAACATTGAAGTTTATGAAAATGAATGAAAATGAAAAGCGTTTATTCAAAAATAGGCAAAATTCATTACACATTTTTGATGTCACTTTTTTGATCTAAAACTACTGCCGGTTCACTACCTGTATATCCGAGAGGAAGAAAACGGCAAGAAACCTTCGGCACAGGGCCCTACGTTATGTCCAATATATCTTTTTTTTAATGAACAGAGTTACACAGTTTCATGTTGGTACTTAATTTTTATTTGTTATCACAGTTATTTACATTAGAGATGAAACGGATATCCGGTAACTATCCGGTATCCGGCCTATCCGGCCTAGTTTTCACTATCCGGCCGGATACCGGATAGTAGGTCACTATCCGGCGGAGGCCGGATAGTAGAATTCACAAAATTTAAATTATTTTACGAAGTGAAAATCAAACAGCAATAGATTTAAAGATACTTACCCTTTATTTTTATAATCACATGACAAATATGTAAATGTTTTAACGCGCCTGATAATTCCCGATCGCGACCGCGCTGAATTCAAAAATCATAAATTATGATTTTTGAATTCAGCGCGGTCGCGATCAGATCTACATTTAGACTTCAAGTCTAAATGTCGATCTATTTAATAAGATTACCGTTTGTGGACCCCCAATTTTTGTCTCGCCCACTGTGGACCCCCCTCGAGCCTCCCGTGGCCCCCGGGGGGTCCATCTGGACCACTTTGGGAATCACTGTTGTAGGTATACATGTCACTGTGTCCGTACGTACTGTTATTGTGAATAGGTATCACGTTGCATTAATATCTTTTCTATTATTCTTAGTAAATCAATATGTTTCTAATTATTTAGGGCCGGATATTCGGCGGCCGGATATCCGGCGCTCCGGCCTACAAGCTTGCCGGTTATTCGGTATCCGGTATCCGGCCAAATCACTATCCGTTTCATCTCTAATTTACATCAATATCACAGTATGAGTAGTTTTAGTTTTACATAATATGATATTATTATTATAACATATTTGGACGTTGCATTACAGCTGTTTTGAGCATTAATCTAATCTAGCCAGTTACTATCCCACTGCTGGGCAAAGGCCTGTCTCCTCCGCCATGAGCATTAATGCTCTAAAAATTAAAAATTACGTAGAAATATACTTACAAATAAACAATAGGCCCAACTTCCTCCATGTTCAGTTTCTGATCCAGACCTTCAACGAACCGCTGGTGGTTGGTGACGTTGAACACGTAGACTCTCAGCTTGACCTCGTCCGGGGGGTCCGCCCACCACTCGAAGGGGGGGAAACCTGGAGAAGATTTTAAGTTAGATATACTGGTCCCACGTAGGAAATTAATTCTGCTCTTTGTAAATGATAAATAATATGATTAGAAGCACTTGCGCACACGCAACGCTGGGCGAAACAAGTTTGTTTCAAGCATAATCCCTAGATAACTGGAAATGAAATGACATAGTTTTTCACTTACCAGGCCTCATGTTAAGTTTTTCCTTCAGCATCACGTCGAGAGGGGTAAATATAAATCCACTTATAGACATAACGAGTAAAAGAACGCCCCATACACATTGGCCTACTGTGTCTGAAACAAGATGAATTAATTAAAATTGAGTGTTTTCTCTGCTCTGAGATTTATTTCTCATGTACTGATTGAATATTCGATTACCACTCGCTAACGGTGAAGGAAAACATGAAGAAACCTGCATACACTAGAGAAGAAATTCGAAGGTGTATGTGAAATCCGCCAACCAATAGACCAGCGTGGTGGATTACGACCTAATCACTCTCGTATGAGAGTAGGCTCGTGTGTCTGTAGTGGGGACGTTAAAAGGGCTGATGATGATGTTGGGTGTTTTATAAATATTGTTGTTGTTGTTAGCCCATATATGTCCCCACCGAGGGGCACGATCCTACTCTCATACAGAGAGTGATTAGGTCTAAATCCACCACGCTGGTCCATGGTTGGCAGATTTCACATACACACCTTCGAATTTCTTCTTTGGCGTATGCAGGTATCCTCACGATGTTTTCCTTCACCGTTAGCAAGTGGTAATCGAATAAATTGATACGTACATGAGAAATAAACTCAGAGGTTCGTGTCTGCACCAGGATTCGAACCAACCAAGGCCAAGTGCGGGTTGGCGGATTTAAATTTTTTTTAAAAATATTGTATTGTCATTTAATTAATAAAGGACTTAAATCGTGTAATTTAGCAAGATATACATACAGGGTGTAACAGAAAGGGTATATAAAGCCGAAACACAGCGATAGTCCTCATGAAACTGAACAACTTTCCCCAAGGAATACGGGTCGTAACTCGAAAAAATTTTTTGGATCGCCCATACTTACTCGATCAGCTGATCGGGCATTTTGTATGGGGAGGCGAAATTTTTTTTTCGAGTTACGACCCATGTTCCTTGGGGAAAGTTATTTAGTTTCATGAGGACTATCGCTGTGTTTCGGCTTTATATACGCTTTCTGTTACACCCTGTATAATAGACCATTGAATGAATACCATAAAAAACTTAATTCATACATACTCTAAATATTAATTTGTCATAATAACTAACCATTGTTTCAAATAGTTTCAATGAAACTTTAACAAACTTATATTTACCGTTGCAATATTACAAAATTAAGGTTTCTATACGCTATTCAATAGCCTCAGAGCATATATTCGAATGACAATTAGATTCATAGATAAGCTAGTTAAGTTTGCGCGTAATTTTATTCTACTAATATTATAAATGTCAATGTTTGTGCCGATGGATGTGAGGATGTTTGTTACTCTTTCACGCAAAAACCACTGAACAGATTTTGATGAAACTTTATAATATTGTAGCTTACACATCAGAATAACACATTGGCTATGTTATTTTAAGATATTGATCGACGTGCATATGTGAGGCGATTGAGGAATGTGGATGAAATGAAAGAGGTGTGTTTGTATCGTAGCAAGTGGAAGGGAGTCTCTGTCTACCTCGATGGGGAATTTAGTTATATACGTAGCTCGGGAAAAACTTCGATACCGCGTTTCAGGTTTTGTATGCGAATCTACTTTGAATGAAGCGATGATGTTTGTATCGTAGCAAATGGAGGGAAGTCTCTGTCTACTTCGATGGGAGAGAAGCTTGACAGATATGTATGTATGTACTTAAGTTGTGTAAGCTTTCCGAGATAAGTCGATTAATGCATACGAAGTCGCGGGCAGCCTCTAGTCTAACAATAATATAGCTTACTACATAGGTACCTATCTTGGAAAAAATCATGATAAGCTACAATATTGCCAAATTTCATCAAAATCTATTAAGTACGTTTTTGAGCGAAAAAGTAACAAACATCCATCCATCGGCACAAACATTGACATTTATAATATTAGTTGTATTGTATACAGACAGGTTGTAACAGAAAGGGTGTATAATGCCAAAACACAGCGACAGTCCTCATGAAACTGAACAACTTTACCCAAGGAACATGGGTCGTAACTCGACAAAAAATTTTGGATTACCCATACTTACTCGATCAGCTGATCGGACATTTTGTATGAGGAGGCGAATTTATTTTTTCAAGTTACGATACGACCGATGTTCCTTGGGGAAAGTTGTTCAGTTTCATAAGGACTATCGCTGTGTTTCGGCTTTATACCCCCTTTCTGTTACACCCTGTATAAGTTTTCCAAGATATGTCGATAAATGTGTACGAAGTTGCGGGCAGCCTCTAGTCAGTTAATATAGTATGCAAAAGATGTAATTCTATTGTCTATGACTAGGTCGCGCGTCAGCTGTTCGAACCATAAATTGTTTTGATAGTCAACTGAACTCAAGAGGTCTTTGTCTCTGTGATTTAAAAAAAATACGGCTGTAGTGCGAGTCGGATTCGCGCGCGAAGGGTTCCGTACCATTTCTATAGGTATTTTGTGACAATTTCAAGTATCTACCAGTAGTCAATTGATATCGAGTAAAAGAAGACCAAAACAATCACGTAAGTTGTATGGGAGCCCCCCTTAATTGTTATTATTATTAAATTTTTAGTATTTGTTGTTATAGCGGCAATGGTAGATAATACATCATCTGTGAAAATTTCAACGCTCTAGCTATAACGGTTTATGAGATGCAGCCTGGTGACAGACGGACAGACAGACAGACGGACGCACGTACGGACGGGTGGACGGACGGGCAGATAGACAGACGGTCAACCGAGTCTCAGTGATAGGAGTCCGTTTTTACCCTTTGTGTACGGAACTCTAAAAACGAAACCATTCTCTATTTAGTTCACTTATTAGACATTTCTCGGTTGTATTTTTACCATTTCGTTACCGAACCCTAAATCTGTAGTATTTAAATTCTCAAGTCACGGCCTCATTGTTTATCAAATTATTACAGCATTTTAGTTTTTTTTTTAAACCCGGATACGACGTGATCGGAAATTATTACGAATTAAATAAATAATTTAGATTTATTTTTTAATTTAAATAGGCGTATGCCTTTGCCTTCTTCCGCGTCAAATAAGTAGGTAATATTGAGTAATAAGTATTTCGGTATTGCAGCTAGGTACATAATAATCCTATAGGTCGCGCTACATAAAAAGAACGCTGGAAACAAGTGTCTTTTATGTAGTCCCCGTCAGGGAGGTGTTCCCGGGAATGTGTGATTAGCCCTTAAATGCCCTTAATTCAAAAGTTTAAATTAAATACTTACTACAGCACATATTTTTAGGTTTCTCCGATTTCGAATCGCCATTATTGCAAGAAGTCGTGCAGTCATTGGCTAACGAACATTCTACGTCGATGCAATCGGCAATTTCCGTGGGATTTCCACCAATCAGGCTGTTTAAAGAATCCGAGCCGTTTGATTGGCTCTC
This sequence comes from Anarsia innoxiella, assembly GCA_947563765.1. Lineage (NCBI taxonomy): Eukaryota > Metazoa > Arthropoda > Insecta > Lepidoptera > Gelechiidae > Anarsia > Anarsia innoxiella. Next base: position 1,119,189 of record OX387420.1, read on the forward strand.
GCTTGCTTCTGATTGGCTGTCTGTCGTGACGGTGTCCGTTGAGTCGCTTTTTGAATTTGGAGACATTGTGTTTTGTTTTCTTTGGTTTAGCTGGAAAGAGAAAGAAACAAAGGATATTAGTTATTTTATTAATTAGTCGAGGAGCGTGTTTAATTAAATATCAATCGAGCAGAAGTAAAATAACCGAAAAATTGGTTCTTTTCGAGAATATTCGAGAGGTATTGAGAAAAAAAATGTCTGCTAATAAACCTACTATTTGGTATTCTGTGCTAATTGGTAATTTATAATGTTACAGCTTCTGCCGACGGATCGATGGATGGATGTGAGAATGTTTGTTACTCTTTCACGCAAAAACCACTGAACCGATATTGATGAAACTTTACAATAACTTAGATTGGACACAAGAATATGCATATAGCCCATATAGGCTACTTCACATCCATCTATCAATCAATCCATTCATCTATCGGCAAAAAAAATGACATTTTGAAATATTAGTTGGGATAGGTACCTGGTATATGAGTAACCTACTCAATATTATATCTGTTGTCGCTCTTGATTATTTATATATATAAAAATCTATATACAGGGTGGCCCGTCGATTGACGTCCAAAAGGAAAATTTGGATTCCTCTAGTCGTGGGGTATCCGAATCATCCCCATGTATGTTCCGCGATTTTTTACGGTTTCCGAGTTATAACGTGTTTTCTGATTTTTTGAGATTTTTCAACCAATCACCCTAAAAAGGTTCGTAGAAAAAAAAGTACAACACTTTTTCATAATTTTATTTTTGCATCAGATGCTTCATGACCCGTACTTTTATGCATAAAATATTCAACTTCGTAACTTTAATAAAAGTTGGGAAAATGTAGGACGGAAGAGGAAAAATTGTATTGACTGAAAACTAACCGAAATCTTCAAACTTAAATTAAGAAGTCAAAAAGATGACTTCATTAATTTTAAACTAGCTTTAAAAATGCGCCAACTTCTCAGCTTTCATAATTATCGAAAAAAATTGATACTTAATGGTGTATTTTTGCTAGAATCAGCCTTTAAAGAGAGCAAGGTGGAAAAATTTTAGAATTGGACATATGAGCAAATTTTTTTTTCTTTCATATTTTATGATCACCTAAGCCTCAGTAGGTTTAAAGACAGTGTTATCTTACCGAAAAGTACAAAAAAGGAGCCAAGATTGACACATTTGGGGGTTTTGGAGCACCTGTAAGAGATGAGTTACACATTGAGAAAATTATGCAGATATGCATCATTTCTAAGGGGTTGCATACGGAAACGGCCTTGAAACGGCACGACTGTATCGTAAACAGCTTCTACGAAGTGGGATCCCTTCAGGACCCTCGCGTTGACCAGGAGTTCTTCCTTCCATTAAGGTTTGGCGTATGTCAATAAAAATACGAAGGTCAGGATATAAGACTCAGGTTGCAGCCCACCACGTCTTTGAACTTGTTTGCGATACAGTCGTGCCGCTTCAAGGCCGTTTCCTTGTGCAACCCCTTAGAAATGATGCATATCTGCATAATTTTCTCAAGGTGTTACTCATCTCTTACAGGTGCTCCAAAACCCCCAAATGTGTCAATTTTGGCTCCTTTTTTGTACTTTTCGGTAAGATAACACTGTCTTTAAACCTACTGAGGCTTAGGTGATCATAAAATATGAAAGAAAAAAAAAATTGCTCATACGTCCAATTCTGAAATTTTTCCACCTTGCTCTCTTTAAAGGCTGATTCTAGCAAAAATACACCATTAAGTATCAATTTTTTTCGATGATTATAAAAGCTGAGAAGTTGGCGCATTTTTTAAGCTAGTTTAAAATTTATGAAGTCATCTTTTTGACCTCTTAATTTAAGTTTGAAGATTTCGGTTATTTTTCAGTCAATAGGTACAATTTTTCCTCTTCCGACCTACATTTTCCCAACTTTTATTATAGTTACGAAGCTGAATATTTTATGCATAAAAGTACGGGTCATGAAGCATCTGATGCAAAAATAAAATTATGAAAAAGTGTTGTACTTTTTTTCTACGAACCTTTTTAGGGTGATTGGTTGAAAAATCTCAAAAAATCAGAAAACACGTTATAACTCGGAAACCGTAAAAAATCGCGGAACATACATGGGGGTGATTCGGATACCCCACGACACGAGGAATCCAAATTTTCCTTTTGGACGTCAATCGACGGGCCACCCTGTATATAAAAATGAAACCCGTTTTCCGTTGTCACGGCATCACGCCTGAACGGCTGGACCGATTTCGCTAATACTTTTTTTTTCTGTTCGTTATTATCAGGAGAAGGTTCTTACAGTGAGAAAAATTCGAATAATTGCCGGTAAAGCCCTAAAAGAGACCTTTTCTTTTTCCCATACAAATGTTTTCTTACTAAAATATAGAGTCAATTCGAACTTTATTCCTACACAATAAATTTCATTCTAAGGCGGGACAAAGTTCGCCGGGACAGCTAGTTTAAAATAGTTTCTCTCAATGTGTTGTCACTCTGTAATTTCAAAGCTCAAATATTAGTCAATCAAAAAATAGGTATTATTATGAATTGGAGTGGCAACACTGTGAGAGAATTTAAAAAAAAAAGGAGGAGTGGCGGGATTTGTAAAAAAAGGGAGTTATACTCTGATCCTTAATCCGAGTCACTCAACTGACAATTACGGTGTTGCGAGTTTTTTGTCCTTAATAAATAGTGATGTAGGTGAATCGAGTTTTCACTATTAAGTTAGTCGAGATTGAATATTTTTCTTTATTGAATATCAAATTGCTATCAAATAAATAAAAATAATTTATGATAATTAAACAGAACAGAACAGATTTTTTTTCCAGCAGCTTTTTACTAGGATATGGTAATGTTTAGCAAAAGTTTCATGATTACCTACGATTTGATAAAATCAAGAAGATTAGTATTTTCCGTTGAATGGATAAGAGACTTTTGCCGTATATTAGCATTTTATGATGAATTGGTTTTTCAAAGTAGATAGAGTTTAGCATTTTTTTCCTGAATATGATTTTCTTACTTTTCGGTAGACACTCACAGATAGACATTCACAGTTATGCTGAATATTTAGACAAAAAATCAAATTATATTTTGTCTCTTTACAACATCTCTCTAACTCTAACAATATCAGAGATATAAATTTTATTATACTCGATTCCACAAATGCCATTTTGGCGGTTTAGCATTTTATCCTTTCCACTGACGATATATTTTTGAAATGTTCTCACTGAGCTCTTGAATTTGATACCCCACACAACACCATTTTCAAACTTTTATTTTTTTCATCGTGACTTCTTGCCCACTAGTGGGCAAAGTATTAAATTTATTGCAAATCTATATGCCTATGTCACCCGCCGTATTATTACGAATCTTTTGACACCTCATTCATCAAAATTGGTTCAGTATTTTAGAAGTTACGGTGGAACATACATACATACATAGACTGCCAAACACACTTCATTTTGGCTTCGCCGTAGTCGTGTAAAAATGTATAAAAGAACTTGTAATGTTTTATTTTAATTTCTCTAAATCTAAATTTTCCATCTTTTGTAATAATTTTGTAGTGAGCAATTTTAATAAGTAAGTATGCTATTATATTCCTCTAATCTTATTATTAAATAAAAACCTATTGCATACTTACTATTTTTTTTTTATTAGGTACTTACTTAATAAAATTAGGCTCGACTAAACATCTAAATCTATAGATTGCTGAACATCACTATTGTAGCTGGTCATCCTTTTTGGTATAATTGACAGTTGCACTTGTCAATTTGTGACTCGGATTAAGGATCAGACTATAGAAAGAAAATTGTCGGATTGCTTCGAGTTGTTAGAATTTAATTTGAAACTTATTGGTTCTATTGTTTCATTAAAAGTTGTATCGAGACCAATTCTTTTATTTTTCAATATATCTTTTGTCAAAAAAAAACACATAACACCTCGACAATGTTTTCTAGTGCTATCTGCTAATTTAGCACTTAAGACAAGCCCTAAGATAAAAACTTAGTAGGTACATTAAGATCAAGGCTTCCATTCACTTAGCTCTTAGATCAAAATTAACTTGACCTACGGGGCCGTCCATTATTCACGTGAGGTCGTTTTTCTCATTTTTTGACCCCCCCCCCCCACCCCTCTGGTGATATTTGGTGAGGTTTGGGACCATAGGGGACCACGTGTATTTTTTTGGAAGTCTATGTAAAGGCTTTGACTGGAAAAAAAAATTAAAAAAATGGCGTTTTGATTCGAAAACATTTATATGTATTCGCAATAAAATTAGATAGATAGATAGATAGAAATTCTTTATTGCACACAAAGAAATACAAATACAACTTAAAACTAAAACATTGTGCGCAATTAATGAATATCTAGGTAATTAATTAATTTAGCGCTTTTTGACAAAAAATAAATAAAATTAATACACGTGATACTTATCTAACGAGAAAGTGATGTTTTCCGTACCCCCCCCCCCCCTTTGAGCTTCACGTGATTAATGGACGGCCCCTAGGATATTTTGTAATGATAAATCATAAAAATTTACTTCATCCTTCCATTTTAATAATACTAGGTGTAACAGAAAGGGGGTATTATGCCAAAACACAGCGATAGTCCTCATGAAACTGAACAACTTTCCCCAAGGAACATGGGTCGTACGTAACTCTAACTACTAACTAAAAAAATCTAACTAAAAAAATTTCGCCTCCCCATACAAAATGTCCGATCGAGTAAGTATGGGCGGTCCAAAAATTTTTTTGAGTTACGACTCATGTTCCTTTGGGAAAGTTGTTCAGTTTCATGAGGAGTATCGCTGTGTTTCGGCTTTATACCCCCTTTCTGTTACACCCTGTATACATGCGAAAGTGAGCGGTATCCTAGTTGGTAGAACGCCCGCCTCCAATCTTGGAGACGCGGTCGATCTAACCTGTACCTCTGAGATTTATTTCTCATGTACAGTTTGAATATTCGATTACCACTCGCTAACGGTGAAGGAAAACATGAAGAAACCTGCATACACTAGAGAAGAAATTCTAAGGTGTATGTGAAATCCAATCGATCAAGCCGTTTAGGCTGTAGAGCGTGCCAAAGAATTATACATACAAACATACATACTGTCGAAAAACATAACCTTCCTTCTGGCGCAGTCGGGTGTCTAAATAGATGCGTATACGCATATAATCGCTCTAAATCTAATAGAATGGTTAGACTCGTGGCTGTCAAGGGCCCAAGTCTGCTAATTTAAAATAGCCTCAGTTGTGTGTTGGTAGTGTCAATGGCATATTTTGACAAATTTGGTATTCTGCTAAACAATGGCTTACACTAATTGCGACCAAATGTGTCAAAAAATGACATTGACACTCTGCCGACAAACAACTGAGTGTATTTTAAATTAGCAGATATTGTAAGTTAGCAGAATATTGTATGTAGGTAAATTAGCAGACTTGGGCTCCTAATCTTAAGTTAGGAGGTGAATCTTCAAAAATCATTACGAAAAGGAAGCGATTAGCAAACATACGGAAAAACATCATAATTTACAAAACAAAAAAAAAACACCATACAAAATTTAAAAAATAAAAACGTTTTTTGAAAATGAATTATAATGCATCTCAACCATCTTTTTTTAAGCTAGATAAATTGCTTTAAAAAAAAAACCTTGTGACTGTAAATACCTAAGTATTATCTCAGTATAATTTTATAGGTAACCTAAGCTTTTATTTTTTCTAGGTATCTAAAAACAGGTCTAGATCGGATCTAGTGTTTGCGCCCTTGGCCTAGATTCTAGTGCATAAAGTCCGTTTACCTTTGTGAATGTAATATTGCGATATATTTTGATATAAAATACGCATATTAGTTTTTTAGGGTTCCGTACTCTAAGGGTGAAAACGGGACCCTATTACTGAGACTTGGCTGTCTGTCCGTCCGTCCGTTCGTCTGTCCGTCTGTCCGTCCGTCTGTCCGTCTGTCCGTCCGTCCGTCCGTCCGTCTGTCCGTCTGTCCGTCTGTCCGTCTGTCCGTCTGTCCGTCTGTCCGTCTGTCCGTCTGTCCGTCTGTCCGTCTGTCCGTCTGTCCGTCTGTCCGTCTGTCCGTCTGTCCGTCTGTCCGTCTGTCCGTCTGTCCGTCTGTCCGTCTGTCCGTCCGTCTGTCCGTCCGTCCGTCCGTCCGTCCGTCCGTCCGTCCGTCCGTCCGTCCGTCCGTCCGTCCGTCCGTCCGTCCGTCCGTCCGTCCGTCCGCCCGTCTGTCCGTCTGTCCGTCTGTCCGTCTGTCACCAGGCTGTATCTCATGAACCTTTATAGCTAGAGCGTTGAAACACAGATGATGTATTACCGTTGCCGCTATAACAACAAATACTAAAAATAGAATAATAATAATAAATGAAGGGGTCTCCCATATGACAAACGTGATTTTTTTTTGCTCGATATCAATAGTGAATGGTACGGAACCCTTCCTGCGCGAGTCCGACTCGCACTTGGCCGTTTTTTTAAAGTTATTACCTAAGTACTTCCATTAAAACTAATGGATGCACTAATGAAGTAATCTTATTTCCTATCCTATTTACATTGTAAATGTACGATGAATTTAAGTGCATTTTAAAACCACTGAATAGATTCTGATAAAACTTTACAATATTGTAGCTTGAATATTGCACATCAGAATAGCACTAAAGGTCTGTCTACACAGATCCGGGCCGTGCCCGGGACGTGTCCGGGCCGTCGCCCGTCAGAAGGGAAAACAATACGTCGTCATGACAACGCGTGTGAACGAATCCATAGAAAATGTATGGAATGATATTTTTTCCCTGACACGTTAGCTATAATAGGCATGACGACAAAAAAAATGTTTTAGGCCCATTACATAGTTTATTTTAAAATATTCGACACGTATTTTTTCTTTTTTCTCTTAAACTAAAAATTACAAAGATACACTGGGTTAAAGTTGCTCGTGACGTCACGCTTACGTACGATTTTTACGTAGGAGTGACGTCAAAACCCCCCACTCCATAACTTTGATGCTCTGTATCTTTGCATTTATTTATGTATTTAATCAGGTAAAAATTGTGTTTCAAATATTTTTTAATAGCCTAAAAGACGGACTAATTATTTTTTGAATTTTTGAATGTAGTCATCATCCCTATTTTAAAATTGTGTCAGTTTTCCAAGATATGACGATAAATGAGTACGAAGTCGCCGGCAACTTTAGAGACCTTTGCAAAATCGAATGCTATTTATTACAGAATTTAATTAATAAAAATTAAAAATGAATATGCATTGCTCGTAGAACCGATGGACGATGGGGCAGAAAGGTTCTCGAGTGGCGACCACGCACCGGACGACGCATTGCGGCCTCCAACAAGGTGGACTGACGATTTGGTTAAAGTCGCGGGAAACCGTTGGATGTGGGCAGCGCAAGACCGGTCGTTGTGGAGATCCTTGGGGGAGGCTTTTGTCCAGCAGTGGACGTCCATAAGCTGACATGATGATGATGAAAAATGAATATTTCATCTGCATCATCATCAGCCCTTATAACGTCCCCACTACAGACACACGAGCCTACTCTTATATTTGCATTGAAGAAAACAAAACATAATATTAATTTAACACTTAAGTCCCTACATACTTAGGTTAATACTTATAATATGGGTGAATTTCAACAAGCGTATTTTTTTATCACTTCGGTGGCAGATTTTTTTTAACTATTTTCTTCAGTTTTTTTATGCCAAATTATACTTTTGGCCATCAAAAACAACATATGTTAAGGGGACAGATATATTTATTGTTTATTGTAGGTTAAGTGACTATCCTGCCTTTATGCTATCACTTCTCTCTCCGTGGGGTCTGCAGGAAGAAATTTCTTTTAGAAATATGCTGTACCTTTTGTATAACTTCTCTTTTTTTTCTGTCTCTAAGTACTATGATCTTACAATAAACTGTTATATAAATAAATATTATAAATACTTATTTCGATACCTACATAGAATGCGTTTCATTAAATAGTTCCTATGCCGCCATGTTGGCAGCATTGAAAAGTACTGCCACATTACCCTCATTGTGTTTCGCAGTACTCAATGCTGCCAACATGGCGGCATAGGAACTATTTCACAATGAGGAAGGAATAGACTGGAGAGGCCCCTTTTTTCATATACAAATGAGTTTATGACAGCGTGCCAAGGCTGCGCCAAGTTTTCTCATAGTTTTCTTGGTAGATGACCTGTCGAACGATACGACAACCGCACAAAAAGTAGCCATTTTGCGCCAGACCAGGCACGCAGATCCAGACGGTATTTCAAATCCATAATGAAATGAAATGAAATAAAAAATCATTTAATCCTGTCGGTTTTGACAACACTTAGGACGGGTCATTTTTTAAAGTTAATGCTAGATTCGCAAGAGTGCAGTTTTCCCCAGAGAAGAACCTAGCAAGAAACTCTGTAGGGTTGCTCTATTCAATTTAACTTTGACATATCAGTGCTATTTTATGAAACGCACTCTAACTACCTCCTACCAACATATTAATATAGGTAGGTACGTATAGAAATAAAACAATAACGATTAATCTATAGCAGAACAGATAGTTTATACTTTCTACAATACAAACAATATCAGTCATCTATCTAATTGAATTACTTTACAATATAAACATTCTATACCGAGTATCAGGTGCTCACTTTGAGTATAGAATATACAGGTGCCACATTTTTTTCATCATATACAAATGAGTTTATGACAGCGTGCCAAGGTTGGCGCAAGTTTTTCATAGTTTTTTTGGTAGATGACCTGTCAAACGATAAGAAATTCCATTCAAAACGGTAGCTATTTTGCGCCAGACCTGGGTAGCAATTCCGCTAAATTAAGTTAAGCGACCAAACTATAGCCAACAGATAAACATTCGACAGCAATATGTCACAAATTTGGTATTCTCTTAAGTGCCACGATTAATAGTCGTTTAATAGTCGATTAGTAGTCGATTAGTAGTCTCTAGAGGGTTTTGTCTACTGTCAAATAGCGAAGAGAATACCGTTTGGAACTGCCACTCATGTGACATTGCGGAGTAGAATACCGATTATAGCGTAAAGTAATAAAATGTACGGCCGATCGCTGTCCACTGTCAACTTATCTGTTAAGAGAATACCAAAATGTGTCAATTCATACAATTCACATTCTAGAGAGACACCATTTTTCATTTGGTAATGAGAAGAATACGGCCCCAGGCATGCAGATCCAGACGGTATGGCACCTCCTTATATATTCTATACTCAAAGGGTGCTCAAATGTACGGCGGAGAATAGAGCAGAGTGGTGTAGACTACACCGACAAGAGCCTAGCTCTTTAATTATGAATAAACTAGCTGACCCGGCGAACTTCGTACCGCCTCAAAGTTCTGTATGTGAAAAAAGATTTTCCCGCTTTTCTGTTGAAATTTTTCCTGAATTTTCTTTGCTATAAACCTCACGGAGCCCAAGACCTTTCCAACGAATGCAAAACCGTGGAAATCGGTTCGTGCGTTCTGGAGTTATAGCGTCAGGAAGGAAAACCCGACTTATATTTATATTATAGTAGATGATTGAACACCCGCGGCTCAAGTCTGCTAATTTAAAATAACCTCAGTTGTGTGTCGCTAGATGGCATTTTTGACACATTTGGTAGGTACGCTGTTAAACAATGGCTTACATTATAAACATTAATTATATAAATGTCAATGTTTGTACCGACGGATGGATGTTTGTTACTCTTTCACGCAAAAGGTACTGAATAGATTTTGACGAAAGGCAATATTGTAGCTTATTGCCAGAATAACACATAGGCTATATTATTTTGAAGTATCACGACTTTTTTTCCAAGATATAAGACGATTAATGCGGACGAAGTCGCGGGCAGCATCTAATATTACATAACACAAAAAAACTATAAAAAAATAGTCCTACAAAATGTAAATGTCTCTCTGCTAGTTTAATACACTATAATCTTTAGCGCCTTTTTAATTTTGCAACGTTATACGTCTTAGGCTGGCTTCACATAAAGGCTGAAACACACCGGATGCGTATGCGTAACGCAGATGTAAGCACGGCGTAGCGTAGTTACGGTGTAACCCGATGTGACACCAGGCTACGCGTCACGTCGACGTGTACGTTTACGTTACGCAAGCGGTGACAGTTCCATACATTACAACTCAGAGGTACGCATACGTCTACGCATATGCAACGCATACGCATCCGGTGTGTTTTGGCCTTTAGGTCGCAGTCCGTGCGACTGTCGCGCGACTGTCAGACTTTAGTATGGAAATTGACAGCTGACAGATGCTGCGAAAGTCGCGCGCGTCTGTCAGCTGTCAATTTCCATACTAACCTTTGAGTATAGAATATACATATAATATAAGGGGATGCCTCATTTTTTTTCATATACAAATGAGTTTATGACAGCGTGCCAAGGTTGGCGCAAGTTTTCTTGGTAGATGACCTGTCAAACGATAAGAAATTTCATACAAAAAGGTAGCCATTTTGCGCCGAACCAGGCACGCAGGTCCAGACGGTATGGCACTTCCTTACTCAAAGCTTTCGTGCGACTTTCGCTGCTGTCAATTTCCATACTAAACTGTGACAGTCACGCGGCAGTCGCACGGACTGCGGACTGCGACCTAATGTGAAGCCAGCCTTACTCTATCAAGCTATTAAGTAATCTGAGACTCTATTCTATGTAGATAACCTCCAAATGATGAGCCGAAGGTCATATCGTATCAAATATGATTTATTATAACTGTACATTTATTTCCTTGTTTATATTGTTTACAATTAAGATGCACACGACTTATTTGTGTAGTTAATACATTGTAAATAATCAGGGTCGAAGATAATAATCTGGTGAAGTGGTGAGTAAGTAGGTACCTATGTGAAATCCGCCAACCAATGGACCAGCGTGGTGTATTACGACCTAATCACTCTCGTATAAGAGTAGGTTCGTGTGTCTGTAATGGGGATGACGTTAAAAGGGCTGATGATCATTTTTAATTTCTTTTATTTTTTATTAAGATTAGTGGGAAGCAGTGAACAGTCAGCGGAGAAGCATGGGAGAGGATATTGTCGCAATAAGCTAAAGAAAACTGGTAGATATATTTTTTTTAACTTAAGGACTATAGTTTGGCAAGTTAGTGCGCGACCTTCCTGCGGGGTGACAGACGTTGGCGGGGACGAAGTAGCACGCCATAGTGACGTCATTCTAGTGCACGGCTATACACGTAGAAAAAATTGCCAGGATAAATCTTGCGGATATGTTTTGAGGTAATATAAGAGTAAATAAAAAGATAAAACTATTTTTATTGTTTATAATTTTTTATTGTGCCTGAATATAAATTATTAGGAAAAATAAAATAAAAAACTAAGAATCATCATCATCATGTCAGCCTATGGACATCCACTGCTGGGCAAAAGTATCCCCCAAGGATCTCCACTACGACTAGTGTCGTTTGTGTATTCGACAGATGTTTTGTCATTTTTTCAACTTTAAAAAAAATTATTGACTTTATTTACAACTTCCTTAAGTTGTCCTGAGACAGGCTTATTCATCTCCGGATAATAATCTCATGTGCGTCGAACTCAAAGAAATACAGACCAACTAGCATGTGTGGCCGCTTCGACAGCGCGGCCGAGACTGCCATATTTGACGTGCAAATGCACGCGTTTCCTTTCCCCGCTACACCTCCCGCTACCCGCTGACTTCGTGGCTACCTCGTCCCCGCCAACGTCTGTCACCCCGCAGGAAGGTCGCGCACTAACTTGCCAAACTATAGTTTTTCAATGGTCAGTTAAATTTTTATTCTATGCATCGTTATCAGCCCATATAGGTACGTCCCCACTACAGACACACGAGCCTACTCTCATACGAGAGTGATTAGGTCGTAATCCACCACGTTGGTCCATTGGTTGCCGGATTTCACATACACCTTCGAATTTCTTCTCTAGTGTATGCAGGTTTCTTCATGTTTTCCTTCACCGTTTGCAAGTGGTAATCGGTAGTGTTGCCGCTCGATAGGCCAATATCGATAGCCTATCGATAGCCTATCGATAGGTCGAAAAACATGTACCCTATCGATAGCACATTTAAACAATTAAGTGATATACATACTGTTAATACTAGAAATAGGGATAAATTAGTGCCTCATGCCAGTCGACTAAACAAAGTAAACAAATCGTTTGTGAGTCAATGTATACGCTTTTACAACAAGATCCCTGCTAGCATACGTGAACTAAGCCCCAAAAAAATTAAGATTATTGTTAAACAAAAACTTAGTAAAAAAGGTTATTATAAAATCAACGATTATCTAGATGACTCAAATCCATGGGATTGACCTGCTTTTCTGTCAAGCTGTCTCTATGTAGAATAATTATTGTAAAGTTAATTTTAATGTTTATCTAAGTGTTTTTATCTTAAAATTTGTAAACCAAATTTGAAAAGAGCAACCCAACAGAGTTTCTTGCTAGATTCTTCTCTGGGGAAAACTGCACTCTTGCGAATCTAGCATTAACTTTAAAAAAATGACCCGTCTTATGTGATGTCAAACTCGTCCTACAAGATTAAATAAACATTTCATTTCATTTCATTTCATAGCACAATCGATACTATCGATAGTCGCTGCAATAGTATCGGTTAACAGCAATACTATCGATAGTATCAATAGTTTCGATCGCTGCCGATCAATGAACTATCGATACTATCGATAGTATTGCTCTCCAATATTGAATATACAATCGATACTATCGATAGTATCGATAGGGTGTTTTTGACGTTTAACAATCGATTGTAAAACTATCGATTTTTCGGCAACGCTAGTAATCGGATAAATTGATCCGGTAAGGTAAGGTTATTAGCCTACAACATTGTAAAGTTTAAAGTTGAGCAAAAAATTGCTTTGCGCGTTACAAAATACTTATTTTGTAATAGGTAATAGCGATCACGATGGTCGATCTTTGATTGTAATCTATCGTAATAGTACATTTATTAGACCTTTTAGTATTGGCGAGGCAAAGATTCTAACTAGCGCCTCTAGTGTCAAAATTGTGAAGCTATCTAAGAACGACACTTTGACAGTTTTCGTTACAATTAACGTCAGGGAAAAACATAAATAATAAATACAAATCTGACATTGAAGTTATGTCTGACATTGAAGTTACAAATAAACAAACAAATTGTCTTTCTTAGACAGTTTCTAAATTTCGCCGCTAGAGGCGTGCGGATAATCTTTGCAATATATAAGGAGGAGCCATACCGTCTGGATCTGCGTGCCAGGTCTAGCGCAAAATGGCTACCTTTTTGTATGGTATTTCTAATCGTTTGACAGGTCATCTACCAAGAAAACTATTGAGAAAACTTGGCGCAACCTTGGCACGCTGTCGTAAACTCATTTGTACTTATATGGAAAAAAAATGGAGCAACTACTTAAATTCCTTCCTCATTGCTATAGACAGACATCTAACTCTCACTTGCATTATCAATATTTGTACCAATGGATGAATGCATGTTAGGGTTTTTTCATGCAAAAACTACTAAACAGATTTCCATCATTATGTCAGCTTATGGACGTCCACTGCTGGACAAAAGCCTCCCCCAAGGATTTCCACAACGACCGGTCTTGCGCTGCCCACATCCAAACAGAAACCCCCCAAACAGATTTCCGTAGATACGATAAATAAATAAATAAATAGAAAGTCGAGGGCAGCTTCTATTTTTTTTACATAGGTATAACCCAATGGCAACCAACTGCCAAAAGACCTCGCGGCAGACCCCGGAAAAGGTGCCCAGATGAGCTGGACACCTTCATGAACGACTGGGCAGAGGCGGCTCAGGATAGATAATCATGGAGAAGAAGGAGAGAGGCCTTTGCCTAGCAGTGGGACAACAACGGCTATATAAGATAAGATAAGGTTTTAAATTAATAAAACTTCTTCTTTCTTCTTCTTTATCAGCCCATATATGTCCCCACCGAGAGGCACGAGCCTACTCTCATACAGAGAGTGATTAGGCCGTAATCCACCACGCTGGCCAAGTGCGGGTTGGCGGATTTCACATACACCTTCGAATTTCTTCTCTGGTGTATGCAGGTTTCCTCACGATGTTTTCCTTCACCGTTAGCTTCACCTTCACCGTAAGTGGTAATCGAATAAATTGATCCGTACATGAGAAATAAAGTCAGAGGTACGTGCCCGCGCCAGGATTCGAACTCGCGCCCTCAGAATTCGAGGCAAGCGTTCTACCAACTGGGCTACCACCGCTTAAAAAAATACTATGCTAATAAAACTAGGTACTACTTTTTTATGTAAAACTAGAAGCTGCCCCCGACTTCGTACGAAATTATCGTCATATCTGAAAATATTATAGCCTATGTGTTATTATAATGTATGAACTACGATATCGCCAAGTTTCATCAAAATCTGTCCAGTAGTTTTTGCGTGGAAGAGTAACAAACATCCATCCATAGGCACAAACATTGACATTTATAACATTAGTAGGACTACAAGATGACCTATGTAAAATAATTAAGAGAAAATACAACTAAAATGAAAATATCTCTTAATACCTAGCAGTTACTCATAGGTAGGTAATTGAATTGAATGTTAATGAAATGAAAAAGGTATGTTTTTATTGTAGCAGACGGAGGGGAGTGGTCTCTGTCTGCTTTTTGATAAGGAAGAGACGTCACAGACATCGATATGTAAGTATGTGTCAGAATTTGCATGTACTAGGTTAATGCATAGATACCTACTATGATAAAAGACAATGCAACTACCTGGCCCAAAAAAAACACACTGCTCAGAAATGAAACATTATATGCCAGATGTACGGTCAGCATCATAAGTCGATGAACACAATCAGATTTTCAAAAGTAAAATACACCCATAGACGAAAATCGCTTAGCAAAAATACTCCAGAGTTAAATGAACATCCAATAAGGTTCAAAATAAGGAAAATATTTAAGGTTTTACGTCTAATAATGGTGCATATATCTTTTGAAAATCTGAATGTGTTCATCAACTTATGATGCTGACTGTACACCTAGACTGTCCCGACATTTTATTAAATGGCGTCAAAAAAAAAACAATAAAATGTCGGGACAGTCTAGCTAGGTGTATACTCTGGCATATGTCTCATTTCTGGGCAGTGAGGTTTTTTTGGGCCCAGAAATTTTAGGTCAAATTGCATTGTCTTTTTGTATTTAGAACACCAACCATGTTACAAGAACTAAAACAAGTCGTTTTCAAAAAAAACTTGTCATCTTGTTATGCGCACGCGTTTTTTGAAAAATGATTTTATTGTTGTATACGTAGATGTACACAGAATCGCCATAAATCTTCGTGAAATAAAGAACTATAATACATTTTCACAGATAACTAAAAATGCAAATGACGACGCGACGGTCGTCTTTCACCTTTCTGGACACTTTCTGGAGAATGACCGGTATCGTGGAGCCTAAGCTCTATTCTATCAAATCTATATAAATAAAAATGAATTGATGTTCGTTAGTCTGATTAAAACTCGAGAACGGCTGGGCCGATTGAGCTGATTTTAGTTTTAAAATGTTTGTCGTAGTCCATGGTAGGTCTAAACGGTGAGAAAAATTCGAATAATTGCCGGGAAAGCCCTAAAACAGACCTTTTCTTTTTCCCATACAAATGTTTTCTTACTAAAATGTAGAGTCAATCTGAACTTGATTCCTACACAATTAAGTTCATTCCTAAGGCGGGACAAAGTTCGCCGGGACAGCTAGTTTAAAAATAAACTTTCACAAACTCCATCAATTCACTAGTAATCAAAACGTACTTATAAGCTATTATTGCTTGCAATTGCCTTTCTATTACTCCGACCTAAATACTGGATCGACTTCATAATAAATATTAATCAAATGCCAATTGTAAAGTTGGTCAAATGATCGTATTAGTGCATTGTTGCATTTTGGCTGGTTGGCGGTTGTTAATGCTCGGAATTAGGACCGCAAAAAGTGGTCCCTTTTTGGACTAAATTTACCCCCAATTGCATCCTACTCTTCTCTTATCAGCCCTCTTAACGTCTCCATTACAGACACACGAGCTTATTCTCATACGAGAGTGATTAGACCGTAATCCACCACGCTGGTCCATTGGTTGGCGGATTTCACATACCTACACCTTCGAATTTCTTCTCTAGTGTATGCAGGTTTACTCACGACATTTTTCGAGCGAGTGGTTTCCTACTAAGTAATAAGTACCTATTATAAATGTCAATGTTTCTGCCGATGGATGGATGTAAAGAGGTTTGTTACTCTTTCACGCAAAAACTACTAAACAGAATTTTAAGAAACTTTACAATATCGTAGCTTACACATCAGAGTAACACATAAATTATATTACTTACTTTAATATATTGTGTAAATTTTCCAAGATATGACGATAAATGCGTTCGAAACACTTAACACAGTGCTACCAAGGATCTTTTGGCTTCTTGTAAATTGTCATTATTTTGAGTTATTTATTAACCACCCACGCCTTCCTGACAATGTCACTCAAGTGCAAATAGATCTGTAGCGGCGCGGCAGGCTCAAAACCTCGCGGCGCCGAGCAAAAACCGCGCTCGTGCTCGACGCCAGCGCAGGACGACCGAGGGGTCGCCCTCCGCTGGCAGCGACAAAAAGCTCTAGGACGCTAGCCGCCATCTTAGCTAGCTCAAGCGCACACAATTTCTCTTTCGCTCTGTTATACTTAATTAAATAATTATACAGCAGTCATCCGTGCTAATTGTCTGTACTAAATAAATATTGTGAACACGAAATAAATATATAGTTGGTCGTGCATCAAGTGTTATCCTTCATCCAACACCCTCCGCACCAAAACAACCTTAAATTGGTGACTGACGTGAAAGACTTCAGACAGCGCGGACAGCGGTTGCTGCCAACGGAGCTCAGGACCTATAGACTTCAGTGAACAGTGCTTGTTACTGGCCTAGAAAAACGCACCACCTAGCTAGACATAAACGTGCCGAGTTCTAGAACATCTGCAGTACTGGAGCCGAGTCAACGCGCCCCGATTCGAGCGCTACATGCGTCGGAGACAGCCTTGGGAAACAGCTGATACGTTTGCTGTACCTGTACGGGCTACGGACATTGTTGTGCTGCATAGAAACTCATCATCAGTGAAGTGTCAATCGAGACTGTGGAGCCCCATCCTATGGTTATTTCAAAGTGTTACTGGATGTGTTGCAAGTATTGCTGTTAGGCTTTTACTTATAAAACTAACTAAACTAATACAGGGTGTTAAACAATTAATTCTTTTAAAATTTAAACTAACAAAAATTGTGACGGACGGCTTAAAATCTAAAACTTATTTTTTATTGCTTTGTTGGCTAGGTGTGTTTGCAAACATTTTCTTCATTTTGTTTTAATTCTTTGACATGTGTGTGTGCTTATGTCATTTGATTTAAAATTGTAACTTTGTGTTTGGCAAATTTTTTTTTGTAACATCTAACATTTCATTTTTTTTGTAACATTTGACAACTAATCTTACATTTTAATACTGTGTGACGGTTTTTGAGCTAACATTTTAATACTGTGTGACGGTTTTGAGCTTGCGACGCATAATTTCCGGGAATATCGGTTTTAACCTGTTTTAACCTACTAACGTTTTAACATTTTAATTTTTTTTTTGTTTGCTTTTGACATCCGGCAATATGGAGGCGGAATTGAAAGCAATTATTGAGCAGTTGCAGCAGCAACTGGCAGCTGCTAGGGTTTCAGTGAACGAGGTCAAGGTCAAACTTCCTTCCTTTTGGACTGATAAGCCAAAGTGTTGGTTCGCTCAAGCCGAAACTCAATTCTCTACTGGTCGCATCACGCAGGATGATACTAAATATGGTTATGTCCTATCCATGCTAGACTCCAGAACGGTCGATGAGGTGGAGGATATTATATCCAACCCTCCCGCCACGAACAAATACGAAACCTTAAAGTCTGAGCTTATTCGTAGACTTTCCTCGTCCAAGGAGCAAAAGGTCCGGCAACTCCTTAGCGAAGAACAGCTAGGAGATAGAAAACCATCAGCTTTTCTGCGGCATCTACGTAGCCTTGCAGGTCCCAACGTGAGTGACGAAGGCATAATCCGCGAGCTGTGGATGCGCCGGCTTCCTAGTGAGGTTCAAAGGATTCTGATTGCCCAGAAAGATTTAGGCTTAGAAAAGGTAGCCGAAATTGCTGACGCTATTGTTGACTCACCCTCTTCTCCTTTTCAGCCTGCAGCTGTACACGCTGCCCAGCACTCCTCAGTCGACTTAGCTAAATTAGCCAAATGCGTCGAGGACCTCACCAAGAAAGTCGACGCCCTCAGCGACCGCAGACCTTCACGGGACCGCAGACCCAGATCCAGATCTGCTTCCAGATCCGGGAACCGTTGCTGGTACCATCGAAAATTTGGTCAGAAGGCCAACAAGTGCCTGAGCCCGTGTAACTGGAAATCTGCAGGATCTTCAAATCAGGGAAACCAGCAGAGCAGTCAATAGTGGCGGAAACTGACTGCTCCTATGCTAGCCGCCGTCTTTTCATCACAGAGCCCAAGTCTGGTCTTCGATTTCTAATTGACACGGGCTCAGACATTTGTTGCTTCCCGCGACGTCTTGTGAAGCAGAGGCTCACAGCAACGAACTTCGACGTTCGCGCCGCAAACGGGAGCACCATCAAGACATACGGCTTCGCGACTCTTCGGTTGAATCTTGGTCTTAGGAGGGAATTTACTTGGAATTTTGTCATTGCAGATGTTTCCACGCCCATACTAGGTGCGGACTTTCTCGCACACTATGGCCTCCTACCTGACTGCCGCAACCAGCGCCTCGTGGATGGCAACACCAAGCTGTCAGCTCCTGCGCGTGTCGCTAGCATAGCCCAAACCAGCGTAAAAACTCTTGCCATCGACGAGGTGAACTCGCAGTTTGGCAAGGTTCTAGCTGAATTCCCGTCTATTACCCGACCACCCGGACTGTCAGCTACAGCTGTGAAGCACTCCACAGTCCATCACATCTTAACCACGGACGGCCCTCCCATCTCGAGTCGTCCGCGTAGACTTGCGCCTCAGAAACTACTCGCTGCCAAGAAGGAATTCGAAGACATGGTTAAAGCTGGCACAGCGAGACCTTCTAAGAGTCCCTGGTCTTCTCCTTTGCATCTTGCTGCCAAAAAGGACTCCACATGGCGCCCGTGCGGTGATTACCGCGCCTTAAATTCACGGACTATTCCTGACCGCTACCCGGTTCGCCACATTGGAGACGTTGGTCACAACATCGCCGGGTCTAGCATCTTCAGTACTATTGATTTAGTTAAAGCTTATAACCAGATTCCCGTGTCTGAAGAGGACGTCCCGAAGACAGCCATCATTACCCCGTTTGGCCTCTTCGAGTTTCCCTTCATGACCTTCGGGTTGCGCAATGCAGGACAAACCTTTCAGCGCTTCATCGATGAGGTCACACGGGGTCTTGATTTCTGTTTTCCATATGTGGATGATATCCTCGTATATTCACCCGACGAGGCTCACCACCGGGAACATTTGCGCATCCTTTTCAACCGCCTGCAAGACTATGGTGTTGTGGTTAATAGCTCCAAATGTATTCTTGGCGTTTCAGAGGTTACCTTTTTAGGTTATCAAATTTCCAAGGATGGCATGCGTCCACCTCCAGAGAGAATCGAAGCTCTTCAGAGTTTCCCTCTCCCCAAGACTATTGAAGGTCTTAGGAGGTTCTTGGGCATGGTAAATTTTTATCGTCGTTTTCTGCCTAATGCTGCCGCTCTTCAAGCACCTCTCATTGACCTCCTAACCTCAACTCAGTCCAAAGGTAAGAAACCTGTCCCCTGGACACCTACTTCTGAACAGGCGTTTCAGGATTGCAAAACTCATCTGGCGAAAGCAACTATGCTAGCTCATCCTATTGCTGGAGCTTCACTCGGTCTTTTCACCGACGCGTCTTCCACGCATGTTGGAGCTTGTCTTCAACAGCGCGTTCAAAATGATTGGCAACCTCTGGCATTTTTCAGTAAAAAGCTTAAGGACAAGCAATCTGGATGGCCAGCCTACTATCGCGAGCTACTGGCGGTGTACGAAGCAGTTCAGCACTTCCGTCACATACTTGAAGTAGAACACGTGACGATCTACACCGACCATAAACCGCTCATCTACGCCTTCAAACAGAGACGCGAGAAGCTGCCTCCAGTTCAGCTTAACCAACTTTCTTTCATCAGCCAATTCACTACCGACGTCCAACAAATCAGTGGTTCTGACAACGTCGTTGCTGACACTTTGTCGCGTGTTGAAGCCATTCGTCTCGAGGATGATTACGCCTCACTTTCCAAAGAACAGGAGACTGATGAAGAGCTTCGCAAGGTCATCACAGACTCGTCGCTGAAATTAGAAAAGGTCAACATACCTGGCACTGACGTTTCCATCTACTGTGATACCTCCACCGGCAAAACTCGTCCTTACCTTACTCCAAGTTTTCGTCGCGCTTACTTTGACAAGCTGCACAACTTGAGCCACCCTGGCGCGCAGGCTTCTGCACGTTTGGTAGCTCAACGTTTCGTCTGGCCTAACATGAACCGAGACTGCCGATTATGGGCGCGCAATTGTCTCGCTTGCCAGCGCAGCAAAGTCAGTCGACATACTCACTCACCTCTGGGTACTTTCGCTAGTCCTACCAAGCGATTCCGGCATGTCCATATCGACATCATCGGACCTCTGCCTCACAGCAAAGGCTTCCAATACTGCCTTACAGCTGTCGATCGCTTCTCTAGATGGCCCGAAGCCTGGCCTATGGTGGGTATGACAGCAGACGAAGTTGCGGAAACTTTCCACAGGGAGTGGATCTCTCGTTTCGGAGTTCCAACTCTAGTCACTACGGACCAAGGCCGACAGTTCGAGTCCGCTCTCTTCCAGAGCCTGCTTCGACTCTGCTCTATTAAACGCGTTCGTACCACGAGTTATCACCCGTGTGCGAACGGTTTAGTTGAGCGAATGCACCGTCAACTTAAAGCCGCCTTGATGTGTCATCAAGACTCCTGGCACAAAGTTTTACCTGTAGTTCTTTTAGGTATGCGAGCAGCGGTGAAAGAGGAACTTCAGTGTTCGCCTGCTGAAATAGTTTTCGGCGAACCTCTCTGCTTACCGGGTGAACTCATAGCCCAGTCTTCATCTGACAACGAGATTGAAGACGCTTCCACGCTAGTTTCTCAACTGCGGCAATACATGGCCCAGCTTCGCCCTGTTCCAACGTCAAGACATGGACGACAACCTATTTTTGTTGCTAAAGATCTCAACACAGCGTCACACGTGTTTCTTCGTGACGACACAGTAAGACCTTCTTTAAAACCTCCTTACCTGGGTCCTTTCAGGGTTTTAGCACGCAGGGATAAGACCATCACCATTGCTATCGGCAATCGCAACGTCGAAGTAAGCCTGGACCGCGTGAAGCCTGCCTTCACTGATGACGACACCCTTGCATCTCGGCAAAGTCATACCGCGGCCCAACCTTCACTTACCTCGGTTCCTGTTCCGCCTGCCGCTCCTGCTAGTGCTGCTGCACCTGCTAATGCTGCCGCACCTGCTACTGCTCCGGCACCAGACCCTCAGTCACCGTCGCTCGTTCCACCTCCATACAAAACCCGGTCGGGACGTCACGTACGGTTTAACACGCCGTTTGATTTGTAACTACCTCTCTCCGTGGGGGGGTGGTGTAGCGGCGCGGCAGGCTCAAAACCTCGCGGCGCCGAGCAAAAACCGCGCTCGTGCTCGACGCCAGCGCAGGACGACCGAGGGGTCGCCCTCCGCTGGCAGCGACAAAAAGCTCTAGGACGCTAGCCGCCATCTTAGCTAGCTCAAGCGCACACAATTTCTCTTTCGCTCTGTTATACTTAATTAAATAATTATACAGCAGTCATCCGTGCTAATTGTCTGTACTAAATAAATATTGTGAACACGAAATAAATATATAGTTGGTCGTGCATCAAGTGTTATCCTTCATCCAACACCCTCCGCACCAAAACAACCTTAAAGATCCTTATAGCACTATACCTTCCTATTTGATATTTCAATATGTTAGGCAAAGGAACACTACCAACAGGTCCCAAGAGACGTTTCTTATTCAGTGGCAGTCTATCTAATAAAAACTCTTTTCCAAAATGAGTTGCCATTTAACAAATGTCGCGATAGCAACACCCTTGGCCTAGTGCTAAAGGAGGATGTACATACACCGGTGTTAAGGTGACTGCCCACTGAAGTGGACCGGAAGAGCCTTTTTTACTATCGGAAACTTATAGTTTTGTTGACATTAATCACCTTAATCTTACATCTTTTTATCCGACTGCGCCAGAAAGAGGGTTATGTTTTTCGAGAGTATGTTTGTATGTATAATTCTTTGGCACGCTCTACAGCCTAAACGGCTTGATGGATTTTAGCTTGAGAGGTGTCGTTAGATTCGTATTTACTGTGAGAGTGACACTGGGTACATAAATATAAAAAAATGTGTTTTTTAAACGCAGTCGGGTTTTTTTAGTAAAAAGGTTATGTTATTTGTTTTCAAATACTGATGCAAAAACAGGCGTTAAAGTAATTAAATAAGACGCAACACCGAACAATCTATGAAATGCAGTAGTACCTAGGCAATAAATAACGCACATCGGCAATTATCGCATTTCCGAATACCTACAACCGAATGCTAATTTCCATGTACTTACATCAATTATTAAATTAATCGTTCATCAGAATTTGAATTTAGAATTTACTTTATTGTAGCACTCTCTCACATTTGAACCGCGACTTACAAAACAAACGTCATGGTGTGTGCGACACAGATATCGCTATACGAAGTCGGAATTAGACGATTGCTTTACAAAGATCGTGGATTCTTTATCGCCTTTTATTGTTCATTGACTTAGCTAAAAATGGGGATGATGACTACATTCAAAAATTCAAAAAATAATTAGTCCGTCTTTTAGGCTATTAAAAAAGATTTGAAACACATTTTTTACCTGATCAAATACATAAATAATTACAAAGATACAGAGCATCAAAGTTACGGAGTGGGGGGTATTAACGTCACTCCTCGGATAAAATCGTACTGAGGTGTAACGTCACGAGCAACTTCAACCCAGTGTATCTTTGTCATTTTTAGTTTAAGAGAAAAAGGAAAAAATACGTGTCGAATATTTTAAAATAATCTATGTGATGGACTAAAAATTTTTTTTTGCCTATTGATGATTGCCTATTGATTTAATGTGGTTTTATATCAAAACCGCAACTGTAAGAATTGGGTATTAATCATTAACGTGGATGACATTTCATCACTAAATGCCATTTAGTACAAAAATGCAGTTAAACTAGAAAATTAAGATTCATTGCGTTATCTAATAGTTTCACTTTAATTACTAAAATTATATTAACAGTTACATTCTTTGGAAGATAAGAAATTGTTAAATTTATAGAATATTCCTTCATTTAAATCCTACTACTTAATGAAATGAAATGAAATGATCATTTAATCCTGTAGGTTTTGACAACACTTAGGACGGGTCATTTTTTAAAGTTTAGATTCGCAAGAGTGCAGTTTTCCCCAGAGAAGAACCTAGCAAGCTAATATTATAAATGTCAATGTTTGTGCCGTTGGATGGATGGCTGGATGGATGTTTGTTACACTTTCACGCAAAAACAACTGAACGGAATTTGATGAAGCTTAGCAAAATTGTAGCTTAAACATCAGAATAACACATAGGCTATCATTTTAAGTAAAACTTACTTATGCTAAGTATTAAGTTAAGTATTTACATAAATAGATATTGCTGCCTTGCAATAAGGCCGCCTGTTGCTTCTTATACCTATTCTTGTTTGTGTCTGTACCTTATATCTTTTGTGCAATAAAGAATATTTGTATAGTAAATAGAAAATCTATATATATAAAAATGAAACCCGTTTTCCGTTGTCACGGAATCATGCCTGAACGGCTGGACCGATGTCGCTAATTCTTTTTTTAAAATGTTTATTGAAGTCCAAGGATGGTTCTTACGGTGAGAAAAATTCGAATAATTGCCGGGAAAGCCCTAAAACAGACCTTTTCTATTTCCCATACAAATGTTTTCTTACTTAAATGTAGAGTCAATTTGAACTTTACACAATAAAGTTCATTCTAAGGCGGGACGAAGTTCGCCGGGACAGCTAGTATTAAATATAAATGTGAAATACATACCTACATATCCATTACGCTTTTAATTGACAGAGTAGGTTCTAGGTAGGTATTCCTGAGTTAGCCTTTTCTTAACAAGTCTCCGATTGATTAGGTACTATAGCTATCTACTTAATGTGTTTATATATAAATGACGATAGACATGATATAAAAAGGATTAGAGATTAGGCCGTGTTCACACCAAAGTGTAAGCCGCCGAATGTGAGCAAGCGTTACGCAGTTTATTGTATTTCCATACATATTCACTTATTCGTTCACATACAACTGACAATACGTTATTACGCTATGCGTAGACGCTGAAATTCGGCGACTGATTAATATAGTACGTCACTACGCGGACGCTGATTTACTACGTAGCTGTAAGCGTATTGTCAGCATAGTGTAAACAAAAAATGCCGTTTACATTCACGTTTACACCGGGGCTCACAGGAAACCTGCTCACAATCGGCTGCTTACAGCCAGTTTGGTTTAAACACGGCCTTAATTCGTAGCAGGAGGTCAAATAAAAGACGAGTGGTGTAGACTTAGCTTAGACTACGCCGATAAGAAAATAATCTTAATAATGACTGATAGAGTCAAAGTCAGATACCTACTTGTATGTTTAATGTTTTGCGACCTAGACAATGACATTATATCTGGTACCTACATACAATAAAGGGCGATAAAGAATGCATATCGATCTTTGTAAAGCAATCGTCTAATTCCGACTTCGTAATAGCGATATCTGTGTCGCACACACCATGACGTTTGTTTTGTCAGTCGCGGTTCAAATGCGAGAGAGTGCTACAATAAAGTCAATTCTAAATTCAAATTCTGATGAACGATTAATCTAATAATTGATGTACATGGAAAATAGCATTCGTTTGTATTCGGAAATGCGATGATTGCCGATGTGCATTCTTTATCGTCCTTGTATGTATGGATCGTATATGGTACGATGAAGTAATG
This sequence comes from Anarsia innoxiella, assembly GCA_947563765.1. NCBI lineage: Eukaryota > Metazoa > Arthropoda > Insecta > Lepidoptera > Gelechiidae > Anarsia > Anarsia innoxiella. The sequence goes on from OX387420.1 coordinate 1,144,363, forward strand.
AACTTTTATCAATGTCTTTCAGAGTTATCTGAAAGAGAAACATTGATACTCCTTCCGGTCCGGGGTAACGACTACAACCCATCGGAAATGTCTGCGCACTTGACTTACGCCCGTTATTAATAACCTATCCTGATCCGTTTTTACCAAATCGAGATTGAAAAAACAAAACACAATTGTCACTTGTGTACTAAAAACATGTCAAGAACACAATTGTGTTTTGTTTTTTCAATCTCGATTTGGTAAAAAACGGATCAGGATAGGTTATTAATAACGGGCGTTAGTGACGTCTTGCAACTCATAACGTACTCGTCACGGTACTGGATAAAAGGCTTACTACAAATAGCATCTAACATATTTGTATGGAGCCTGGTATAGTAAAAAAACGGTATTACTTAGGCTAAACATCCCCCTATTAGAGTTAGTAAGGAAAAAAAAAGTTGGCAGCCACTGATGAAACTTACGTCAATCGATAGAGAAAAATATTATAAAACGATAGTATTTTGAATAATTGTAAAAAGTGATATACTTTTCGAGATATAGGACTTTGAAAATGAGAAAAATCACCACCTTCTTGCACACCACTTCGTCACTATTAGTCTTTTCGTCATTTTCAAAGTCCTATATCTCCGAAAGTATATCATATCTTGGGAAAAAATCATGATATCTTAAATTAATATTGCATATGTGTTATTCGAATTTGTAAGCTACAATATTGAAAAGTTTAACTAAAATCTGTTCTGTAGTCTTTAAGAAAATACTCGTCAACTTAAGTATTCTTAAATCATCAAGTATGCGCATGCGCCTAAAAAACGCACGCAAGTTTTTAATATTTAAGTAATCTAATCTAGTAACTTTGAAATATTTATTTAATTATGTAAGAAAAATCTAATTCTTCTTTTCTTCAATTTTAAAAAATAATAATTTAGATTCGCACCAATACTTTTAAAAGTATTTTAATTTTCAATAAATCGATTAAGTAACTGAATCAATAATTTAAATTTAAAAAAAGAACATACGCACCACAAAAACGAGAAAACTGACAAAGAACTGTCACTTTAAAAAATCCAGTCAATCCAAAAACATTCCATTTTCGAACTTCACTTCTTTTAAAAAAACAAAAAGCAATATTTATTTAACTTTTTAAATTTTATAAGTTTAAAATTCGAACGGCGCGCGCAGAGCCCGCGTTCGCGCGCGGTGTCTATTGCGAAATGCTTGTAACATAACCTTCCATTCATGACATCCAATGGCCTTTGCCATCTAATAGTAAAATCATAAATTAAATCCAACAGGCAGAACTTACGTGTTCCTTGCCTCTTAGACTTATTTATTTATTTAATAGTTTATTGTAAGAACTAAGAAGATAGTACACAGAGACAGAAAAGAAAAGAGAAGTTATACAAAAGGTACCTACAGCAAAGAATATTTTATTGGCGGAAAAAAGTTTTTTTTTAACTGTCATGTAAGTAATAGATAGTAAAATAATAAATCCACAGAGAAAAAATTCAAAAGACAGAACTTAGAGTGCTTTTCACGAAAGAAGTCCCCCGGATATTTTTGGAACTAAATTTGACAGGTCTATTTTCCCTATTTCCTGACCTTTTCCCTGATAGTAGGTAGAAAACCCCTTACTTATCATAATAAAAATACACTTTTAACATAACAGAAATGTAGCTAAGTAGACATTTTTATCAAAATATATACCAACCGACTCATGGAATGACCAGAACAGTCAAAATATGCAGGAAATTATATTATTTAATAAATTACAAATGAAATAAACATAATATAGGTAAATGTTGTACTCATAAATGGCAACATTGTCAATTTTGACATGAAATACAGCGCCGCGGCTAGGGGACTTCTTTCGTGAAATGAGAGTCCACCTACGTGTTCCTTGCCTCTTAGATTTAACATAGTTTATTGGCGCGAAAAAGTTTTTTTTTAAACCGTCTATTAAAAAAATACCTAATAAGTTCTAAGCATAGGCAGAACTCGCGTGTTCCTTGCGTCGACCAATATAGGCATATATAATATAGGCCATTAAAAACACTTTTAATGGCTAGAAAAAGCTTTGCTGGCAAACTTACGAAAAAGTTTTCAACAAATATTATTGTAAAATAGTTACAATACAATACAAATATTCTTTATTGCACAAAAGATATAAGGTACAGACACAAACAAGAATATAAGAAGCAACAGGCGGCCTTATTGCTAGGTAGCAATATCTTCCAGGCAACCTTATAGTTTTATGTAGCCGAGATAAAATTAGAAAAAAAAAGACTAATTATAAGTAGTAGGTAGGATAATTTAGCAGAGTTTATGTCTATTTTTGAAATTGACCATTATTTCCCGGACCATGTTTTCGGGAAAATTTAGGTATGTTTTTTGGATTTCTCTACTAAATAAAGATCCAAAAATAAAATAATTAAAAAAAATACATTCATCCATAGACACAAATATTGACGTTTTTATTTTTAGTAGGATTTAGGTACGAAACATAGTTTCAAAATAAACCTCTCTTCACGAATATAAAACCAACAAACTTTAACTTGGCACCCCATAAGTACGCACATGAATAGAAACAAAGTCCCAACTTAGTTCGAGTAAGTCAAAACCCGCTTTAACTTGGTACTCCATAAGTGCGAGCACGAATATAAACAAAGACTCAAGTAAATTCGAGCACTCGTAATCTACAAAGAAACATCAAAATCTTATGAAATACTTAAAACGTACATTAATAAATCCGAGGACGAAACGTGGCTTCATTTGCGGCGTACGCGCATGTTAAGTCAAAGTAGAAGGGCGGGTTGGCGAAATACCAAGTGCGAGTTGGACTAGCGCGCGAAGGGTTCCGTACCATTCACTTTTTTAATAATACGCCTTATAATAATGTCTACCAGTAACCGTAACTAAAATCGAACTAAAAAGGCTAAAAAACCGGCCAAGTGCGAGTCGGATTCGCGCACGTATGGTTCCGTACCATTCACTAGGTTAATAATAGCCTAATAATAATGTCTACCAGTAGCCATTATTGATATCGAGCAAAAAAAGGCAAAAAAAAACAAGTTTGTTGTATGGGAGCCCCCCTTTAATTATTATATTTTTTTAGTATTTGTTGTTATAGCGGCAACGGTAATACATTATTTGCGAAAATTTCAATGCTCTAGCTATAACGGTTCATGAGATACAGCCTGGTGACAGATGGACGGCAAAGTCTCAGTAATAGGGTCCCGTTTTCACCCTTTGGGTACGGAACCCTAACTTACCTTATACAGCATTAGGCAGGTAATAATGACGGTTTTTAATACTTAAGAAAGTATTTACTTTACTACTAAGTGCTGCCCGCGACTTCGCTCGTATATCTTGGAGAAAACACACAATATCTTCAAATAATATAGCATTTGTGTCATTCTAATGCGTAAGCTACATTATTGCAAAGTTTCATCAAAATCTGTTCGGTAGTTTTCGTGTGAAAGAGTAACAAATGTATTTACATCCTGCACAAACATTGACATTTATGGCTGATTCCACCGTTTCGTGCAAATTTCGACCATTCCACGAAAATTTTTTTTTTATATCGGTTTCGAAAATCGGTATGCTAAAAAGATGCGTATATCGTCTAGATGTAGAACTAGTTTGGACGTATTAATTTTTTTTATAGTTTTCGAGGAAATCGTTGGAGTGTAATGAGGCAATGGAATGTAATGAAATATCGTGAGAGTGTAATGATGTTGTTTGGAAGGTAATGAAAAAATATTAGTCAGTATTAAAAAATTGATTAAAAAATCAAACTTTTTCTTCATAAACGTACTTATTCATGGAAATCGTATGTGTCAAAATGAACACAATTTTTTTTTACGTCTTAGGAACATTTCAATAGACTTCTAAAAGTATAAACACCTAAACTAGAAACTCACATTGTGGCGACCTGCATAATAGGTGACAATTATAACGGCGCGGCGAAATTGTACATCTTATATTTGGAGTTACATGGTGATATGACTCTAGGCAACTGGACATAGTGATGACTTGGAGCTACGCTGCAAGACGCTGGCCGCGCGATGATTTGTGCGGACGTGTTAAGCTACGTGATTGCTGATGCAGCGGAACCATATCGATGCAGGAATATTTTCACGCTCGCTGACTTGTCTTATCTATCACGTACTCGAGGACCGCACAGTACTCCCCCCTTTGGAAAAGAAAATGAAAACAGGACTTCTAAATGCCGCTAAAACCTCGCTTGTTGCTCCTTTCTTCGCTGAATAGCTGCACCCATGATTCTTCCAGAGTAATCGAAGGAAACTAAAGCGTTTACCATTAATCAATATTTCTTCACAACCAATAACTGCAGAGCGTTGCGTTGCGGACATCATCGTGGTCATTGCGCAGTCTCATCATAAAAAAATCTTCAAATTCTTTATATTAATTCAATAAACATCAGCAGTACTTCCACGCTCGAGCGTTTCTCTTACAGTCGTGGGCTGCATACACTGGCGGTTATCAAATCCTGCTCATGGGCACCAAGCGTTCTTAATGTGTTTCATTGTTTCACGTTATTGCAATGCAGAGTCTGGTACAAAATACCGCAAATACGGCAGTGCAAGGAACTTCTGACTTCTTGCTAAAAACTAAAAATTACTGCGACTCTAACGACGAGCCTTTTCCTTTGTTATTCTCTCCAAAAATGGTGCGTGTCGTGGCCATAACGATGCGTAGTTTGTCCAAGTGATAGTCTTAATTTCAATAATTGTAGTAAAATTTCAATGTAGCGTGATTCATTGTAAACTTGACCCTGTTTCGATGTTCGTCCATTTGTGCTGCTTCGTGCGTATTTCTTGCTTACTGAGGAACCTGCTTGTGTCAATTGCAAAAATTCATCTCAATATTTCTCAATTTTTTTTCCGAGTCGTCGTCAATCACAAAAACAAAGTTGAATTAATCGTTAAAGTAGCTAGTTGTTGCAGCGCCGGGTCCAGATGCTGGTATTGTACTTGGCCGAAACTACGTACATAGTGAATCACTTCTTGATCCAGAGTCGGTGAGACCCGCTGATGGAAAGCAGAAACTAGATTGCCTCGATGAGGTGCTTGCATTGTCTTGAGATCCATCTTCAAAGTAGCGAAGTTGCCTGTTCAATCGGCGGCGGTCACCACTGCGGCGGCCCGGCAGAAAATAGGTGACAATAAGATGGCACAGCGTTGTTGCAGAAATTATATTTAAGGTTACATAGTGATATGACTCTAGGCAACTGGACAATAGTAATGACTTGAAGCTACGCTTATATACTAAGACGCTGGTCGTGCGATGATATGTGCGGCCGTGATAGGCTACGTGATTGCTGATGCAGCGGAACCATATCGATGCAGGAATATTTTCACGCTCGCTGACTTGTCTTATCTGTTTTAGGGCTTTCCCGGCAATTTTTCGAATTTTTCTCACCGTAAGAACCATCTTTGGACTTCAATGAACATTTTAAAAAAAGAATTAGCGAAATCGGTCCAGCCGTTCAGGCGTGATGCCGTGACAACGAAAAACGTGTTTCATTTTTATATATATAGATAGAAGGATAGTAAGATTAAGTGCCCGTCTCACGCCCTATAGATAAAATTTATCTGACAGATAAACCTATGTCTATTTCATAAAACATGACGTTTTAGACAGAGACAGTTATAAAATATCTGGCACTCAGACAAAGAAAATATTTTAGAAATTTTCTTTCCACAATAAATAGTTAAGATACTTCTTAGTGATGTTATTTTATTTAATACTTATATTAATAATATTTACACAGATGGTGACTGTAAGTATGTAAACATCGATTAGGAATTCTCTAATACACTCTCTTGTCTTATGAGGATTGTGAGCCAATCGTGCGCAGCGCGAATCTCCATATCCTACAGGATGCAACAGAAAGGGAGTATAATGCCGAAATACAGCGATAGTCCTCATGAAACTGAACAACTTTCCCCAAGGAACATGGTCTGTAACTCGAAAAAAAAAAAAATTCGCCTCCCCTTACAAAATGCCCGATCAGCTGATCGAGTAAGTATGGGAGATCCAAAAATTTTTTTTTCGAGTTACGACCCATGTTCCTTGGGGAATGTTGTTCAGTTTCATGAGGACTATCGCTGTCTTTCGGCATTATACACCCTTTCTGTTACACCCTGTATTTGTGATAAAAATATTGTTTCGGGTCATAACGTTTCCCAACCCCTAAACCTTTTCATATTTCGACAATTTTAGTATAAATTAATTTAGTAAACCTTATTCTAGGTCCGTACGTTTTGATTTTTTTGAATTTTTTTCTAGTTACGACCTAGAAAAAAAATCCTTGTGGAAAGTCATTCAGTTTTATGACGACTATCGCTGTGTTTCGGCTTTATACCCCCTTTCTGTTACACCCTGTATATTACAAAATGCTAGAAATCTCAAATAAATATAGTATTTCCTATTTTATTGTCAAAACGTCAAAAAATTAACATTTTCTAAAATAACTAAATAACAAAACACTTTCTATTATTAAATATTCATTTAAAATAACATATTGCTAAAGTCTTGTAAAAAATATACTAAAATTAAAATTTATAAACTTGTAAAAGCAAGGTGCAGGGTCAAAATACTTAACTGACACACATTTATGTGAATGCAAACATCAGATGTGGCAAAGATTATTATGTTTTATTAGTTTTATGTGTAGATAAGACATTAGGCATAATAATACACTCGAGAACAATGAATCCGGGTCGGTTAAACAAAAAACTAAAAAATCTCGTAAAATAAGAATCCTAGACTTATGAAATAAAATGTGTTTAAGAGACCAATAAATACTTGTTAAATGAAAATATAAAACTTCTCAGTTACTTCTAAATTTAAGTCATTACAATTAAATTTTCGTTTGGGGAACTTGGTGTAAAGCATGCCATATCTCTTAAACGTTGTGATGGAAGCGGGAGGAAGCAATGCAAATTTCATCAAGGAACATAGGTCGTAAATCGAAGAAAATTTCGCCTCGCCATACAAAATGTCCAAACATCTGATCGAGTAAGTATGGGCGACGCAAAAATTTTTTTCGATTTACGACCCATGTTCCTTGGGGAAAGTTGTTCAGTTTCATGACGACTATCGCTGTGTTTCGGCTATATACCCCCTTTCTGTTACACCCTGTATTAGAAGGAGGATGTTTGTGACTCTTTCACGCAAAAAGTACTAAACAGATTTTGATGAAACTTTACAATATTGTAGTTTACACATCAGATTAACACCTAGGCTATATTATTTAAAGATATTGTGTATGTTTTCCAAGATATGACGATAAATGCGTACGAAATCGCGAGCAGCCTCTTGTAGGTACTTTAACTAGCTACAATATTGTAAAGTTTCGTTAAAATCAGTTCAGTGGTTACATATTCTTTGCCTCTAGTACGCTAGACCGGTTCGACGAGTTTAGACGATTTGCATTTTGACCTAAACTACAGTTTACATGCGGCTTTGTTTATGTTTTTTTACTTCGATTGCTCGTTTTATTGTTTGTTTGTAATTACTTAGTATTTGTTTGATAATTATTATTTATTTTGAAGTTTGGAAAATTATGTTTTTTCTATGTAAATTCCTACTAATATTATAAATGTCAATGTTTGTGCCGACGATGGATGGATGTTTGTTACTCTTTCACGCAAAAAACCACTGGACAGATTTTGATGAAACTTAGCAATAATGTTACTAATACATTAACATGTCATATAGAATTTTTAAGATATTATTTTTCGAGATATGACGATAAATGCGGACGAAGTCGCGAGCAACCTCTAGTAGTTAAATATAATTTTAAAGCAAAAAAATCGCGTTTGTTGTATGAGAGCTCCCTTAATTATTATTATTATTCTATTTTTAGTATTTGTTGTTATAGCGGCAACGGTAATACATCATTTGTGAAAATTTCAACGCTCTAGCTATAACGGTTCTTGAGATACAGCCTGGTGACAGACGGACAGACGGACAGACAGTAAGGCACACTTGTACAGCCCAATAAACCCGGAGTTAGCTGCTAACACAGGGTTAAATAAATAAATATTGATTATCTAGATTTAACCCTGTGTTAGCAGCTAACTTCGGGTTAATTGGGTTAACTCTGGGCTGCGCAAGTGGGCCTTATAAAGTTAACACAAGGTCGCCAAGCCCAGCCCTTTAAGTTACATAACTTTACTGCTAAACACTTGAACTTCAAGTTATGAGTAGGTAAGTGGTTAAGTTAGATAACTTTACTAAGCAAGTACAGGGTGTAACAGAAAGGGGGTATAACGCCGAAACACAGCGATAGTCCTCATGAAATTGAACAACTTTCCCCAAGGAACATGGGTCGTAACTCGAAAAATTTTTTTGGATCGCCCATACTTACTCGATCAGCTGATCGGACATTTTGTATGGGGAGGCGAATTTTTTTTTTCTAGTTACGTACGACCCATGTTCCTTGAGGAAAGTTGTTCAGTTTCATGAGGACTATCGCTGTGTTTCGGCATTATACCCCCTTTCGGTTACACCCTGTATAGATGGATAGATACCTGTTCTATAGAATTACTTAGTATTAGTATGACTAACCTACATTTTCCGTATTATTTAAATTACGTCAACTATTGTTTAACAACTAAACTACGTCAGCACGCATTATAATAGATCTATAGATCATTGATCAAAGATGTCATAGATCCTTCGATCGCTATTAACAATGCATAGCGCGATGCGTGCGTTACTAGCATAGTAAGGGATAGCTATAAATCATTTTGGGCAGGTTGCACAGCAGTGCTTAAAGAATTAACTAACTATCTGTACTAACTGTTGTTTTATACAGTCGGTTAGTTTTGTTTAAATGTTAGTTAGGTATAAATAAGGTAATGAATGATGTATGTTCTTAGTTCTTACATTAACTACATATTATAATTTATTACCTATTATGATTTTTGATTGAAACGAGCAACCCTACAGAGTTTCTTTTTAGGTTCTTCTCTGGGGAAAACTGCATTCTTGCGAATCTAGTATTAACTTTAAAAAATGACCCGTCCTAAGTGTTGTCAAAACCTACATGATTAAATGAATTTTCATTTCATTTCATTATGTTAAGGAGTAAAGAATAAAGCAGTAAATATTATATAGGTAGGTAGACCTCGAAAAAGATGGAGAGATGATCTGGATGCATTTTCAAGGGAATGGCGGGTCACTACCGGAGACCGTGTTAAATAGAAAGTCGCGGGGAAGGGCTTTGCCCAGCAGTGGGATCTTAATGGCTAATAAAAATATAAAGAAGTAAGCGGTACATTTTGATAAGTATTCAATTATGTTTAGGAGTTAGGCCTATCTTCTGCTCCTTTATCTAAGTGTACAATTTATAGTAGGTAGATAAGTAAGTAGGTACCTATACAGGGTGTAACAGAAAGGGTATATAAAGCCTAAAAACAGCGATAGTCCTCATGAAACTGAACAACTTTCCCCAAGGAACATGGGTCGTAACTCGAAAAAAATTTTTGGATCGCCCATACTTACTCGATCAGCTCAGATCAGGGACGCGAATTTTTTTTTTCGAGTTGCGACCCTTGTTCCTTGGGGAAAGTTGTTCAGTTTCATGAGGACTATCGCTGTGTTTCGGCTTTATATACCCTTTCTGTTACACCTGTATAAGTTTTACTTAATTATTTCATTTGACACTGGCTGAATACAAAATGGTACCAACCTAGTTGCTACAAAAAAGTCCATAACAAAATTAATAAAAATGGCACCCAATAAAATATAGCGATCGAATATTAATCGATATAAAATAGAAGAAATTACTCAATAAAGATTTAATGCGTCCATTTGATATCAATTTAAATATTTCACCTCATGTTTTATTAATTTATTTCCGTTTGAAGGTTATTTGTTAAAGGTTAGATTTAATTTCGTGCATAGAAATTTATAAAAATTGAATTCACGGCCATTGATAAGCCCTTTGGTGATGTAACTTTACTCAACGTGAAGGAGAAAGTTAATGTTGTATCAAGAAGTCAAAGTATTAGCAGAAGATAGGCCTAAATGGCGAGTGTTCTGTTGAAGATAATGTTTTAGATTCTCCTTGAATAAATCTAAGTTGGTGCTGGCACTTATAGGTAGATTGAACTTGTCAACTTTTAATTTTTTAAAACAACACATCTATTTATTCAACAGTTTATTGTAAGATGATAGTACATAGAAACAGAAAAAAAAAGTCATACAAAAGGTACAGCATATTTTTAAAAGAAATTTCTTCCTGCAGACCCCACAGAGAGAGAAATGAAAGCAAGAAGGCAGGATAGTCACTTAACCTACAATAAACAATAAATATCTATGTATAAATTTACACATATATATTCGATAAATACACATACTTACATAAATATTATAATTTATGACACATGTCATTTAGCTGTCGAAAATAGTTAAACCGCAGTTATCAAAACTTAACTAACTGCCGTGCTACCGGCCCTAACCGCAGGTAAACTCTAGTCCAAGGTTGTTGAATGTGCGTATGCCATACAAGATGCAGCCTTTTAATTTAGATTTATATCTTACGGTCGAATTAGGTTCAGATTAGATTTTTTTTGTTATTCTACAGGATAGGCAAGGATCAGAGACCGTACAGCCTAGTTTTTTTTTTTTTCAATTTTGGCAGAAAAGATGGGGAAACGAATAATTAAAAAAAACTGGCCAAGTGCGTGTCGAACTCGTGCAGGGAGTAGGTATTTCGTACTATTATTTACTTTTGATATCTAGCAAAATTGGCAAAAAAATCTCGTTTGTTGTATGGGAGCCACCTTTAATTATTATTATTATTATTCTATTTTTAGTATTTGTTGTTATAGCGGCAATGGTAATACATCATTTGTGAAAATTTCAACGCTCTAGCTATAACGGTTCATGAGATACAGCCTGGTGACAGACGGACAGCCGAGTCCTAGTAATAAATAGTCCCGTTTTCACCATTTGGGTATGGAACTCTAAAATAACCTATTCCTCAACAGAAAGTTCGTATTTATGTACATTTCAGAATGTAAACAAAGACTTTTTAAATAAAAAATGGCAATGGCCATTTTTGGTCCTGCCAATGTGAAGTACTGAAACTCTTTTTCGTAAGTAGATAATAAAAAAAAATGTTTTAAATATATTTCAACAATATTTATTTATCATTTTTACACAAACATTTACATTTTATGACCAGTAAACATAGAAAAATGTTATTTTATATAGTGACATAGAAAACATTGCGTAAAAAACAAAACACTTGATTTCCCGCGCTTTTTACGTCATTGAGGTTATGTAGCTAATCGCTATTGGCGTCTTTATCTAAAAGTCGATAGAGACAAGGACAGACAGAGTAAGGATTCACAGTGTTGCCAATTTTGAATTAGAATTTTTGTTTTTTTAAGACAAAAAATATATATTTTTAACAGGGAATGCTTATTATAACCAATTTCTTTGAATATTAAAAAAACAAAATAAATACGAAACACAGCCAAAAATATCTATTGCTAAAACTAAATAGACTAACAATTTTGAAGAATATAAATAATATACATACAAGGTGTAACAGAAAGGGGGTAAGCCGAAACACAGCGATAGTCCCCATGAAACTGAACAACTTTCCCCAAGGAACATGGGTCGTAAATAAAAAAAAAATTTCGTCACCCCATACAATATGTCTGATCAGCTGATCAAGTAAGTATGGGCGATCCAAAAAATTTTTTCGAGTTACGACCCATATTCCTTTGGGAAAGTTATTCAGTTTCATGAGGACTATCGCTGTGTTTCGGCTTTATACCCCCTTTCTGTTACACCCTGTATATTTTTTCAAAAGTGGAGGGTTAAAAAAACATAAAATAAGTGAAAATCTAACTTATGACACAAAATTATCAATTTCAAATACCTATTAGGTAAGTAAATTCGTATTAACAAAATCAAAATCTATAAGATGACTTCAAATTAGTGAACGATAGAAAAGGATATGCATGTAATGTGATAACAAACAACTTTTACTATGGGACCAAGGTCGGAATCATTAAAAAAAAATGAACTCCCCATACAAAATGCACCAGCTGATAGTATGTGGAAACAATATTTTTTATGATTTCGATCTTGGTCCCATAGTAAAAGTTGTTTTTATCATGAGTACATGCGTATCCTTTTCTATCGTTCACTAATTTAAAGTCACCTATATTAAGGTACCTAGAGAATCTAGAAGTACTTAATCAACTCAGTAGATTAAAATATAAGGCAGGCGGTTTAAAAACTTTAAATTACATTTCATAGAATAAAAAACTGATTTATTGATAATTTTGTGCATCCACTAAGGCATAGACATACCTACCTACATATACAATGATCTTTTGGCACGCGGCGGAAATCGGAACTAACGATATCATCTTGTAAATTGCCATTATTTTGAGTTATTTATTCACCACCCACGCCCTCCTGACAATTTCACTCGAGTGACAATAGATCCTTGTAGCACTGTATGTACCTATGTAAGTATGTACGAAGGCAAGAAAACATACTCAAAAACCTATTTTTTATAGTTATACTTTTGCATAAGTACTCAAACTCTTTTGTTTAAATACAAAATTTAGGCCGTGGCCCCAGTAGGCAAACTGATAGCGGCCGACTGAGTGAGCCGCAAATTTGTGGCGAACTGAAATTTGAGTTAGCTGCAAACTCAAATCAATGAAATCACCGGTTTTGGTGGGAGTCGGCCGCTGTCTGAGATAGTCAGCGCGCGTAACGCTGCAAACTGCGTACAGTGAGCGTAAACTAGCTAACTGTGGACACTCCATTTCAAATATATGGAAGGGCGTTTTAAATCGATACGCCGCAAACTAGCCGGCCGCTAACAGTTTGCCTACTGGGGCCACAGCCTTAGATATAGCTTGCTTTTTCACTCATTAACAAAACATTTGAGACAAAAAACGTTTCTCGTAATATTCAACTGTCATAAATGTTTTTCATAAACATAAACAGATGGCGCTAGGTGCTCGTTGTTTTTTTTTTAAAATTTTTGGCGGGAATACTTTAAAGATCAAAGTTTCATCAATTACCTTCAAATAAAAAACTGACAGACAAGTCTATTTAATTAAACATGACATTTGTGACAGGTATATACTTTAAATTAGTGAACAATAGAAAAGGATATGCATGTACTCGCGATAACAAACAACTTTTACTATGGGGCCAAGTTCGGAATCATAAAAAAAAGTTGTTCCCGCATACTATCAGCTGGTAAATTTTGTATGTGGAGTTCAAACATTTTTGAATGATTTCGATCTTGGTCCCATAGTAAAAGTTGTTTGTTATCACGAGTACATGCATATCCTTATCTATCGTTTACTCATTTAAAGTCACCTTGTATATTTATATCATTAAGAATAAAATTTATCTGTCGTGGTGAAACGGCCTATTAACTATTGAAAATCAAAATGACAGATCATAAATAAGTTTATTATAAAGTAAAAAGTCATTCTCTTCTTATGCTATGTAGTTTTATCAATCAATGATTATTAATTGTTAATTCGTATGTAATTTGTAGTTGGTATTGCTTTGTAGTTAACTAAAAATATATATTTTATGTAAAAACCGGCCAAGTGCGAGTCGGACTCGCGCAGGAAGGGTTCCGTACCATTCACTATTGATATCGCGCAAAAAAGGCAAAAAAATCACGTTTGAAAGTGGCTACCTTTTTGTATGGTACTACTTATAGTTTGACAGGTCATCTACCAAGAAAACTATGAAAAACTTGCGCCAACCTGACCACGCTGTCATAAACTCATTTGTATATGAAAAAAAATGTGGCACCTCCTTAAATATTCTATACCTACTCAAAGGAGTTTGTTTAACACCAAAGCAAAACCAAACAAAACATAACGAAAATCATGGTAGGGGATAAAATAATAAATAAAATCAACTGACCCTACCCAAGATATTACCGAAAATAATCGCCGCGCATAACATCACCCCTAACGCCGTCCAAATCTGATTGGACTCCAACGTGACTTTCGGCATCTCTTTCTGTGGCTCTAAAACGGCTATATCTTTGTCCTTTTCCTGGTCTATTTCGAGATGTACAGTTGATAATACTTTAGCTAGTTCCGCATCAGATTTTGCGCTAGATTGAGAAGCGGCTACGACGAGACGTTTCAACTCGCGTATTTGTGTTTCCATCGCGTGTTCTTGATGGTTTAGGTGATCTGAAATATGGAAAATGGAGATTAAAATAGGGATGATGACTACATACTAAAATTCAAAAAATAATTAGTCTGTCTTTTAGGCTTTTAAATTGAAACACATTTTTACCTGATCAAATACATAAATAAATACAAAGATACAGAGCAACAAAGTTTCGGAGTGGGGGGAATTGACGTCACTCCTCGGTTAAAATCGTACTGAGGCGTGACGTCAGGAGCAACTTTAACACAGTGTATCTATGTCATTTTTAGTTTAAGAGAAAAAAGAAAAAATACGTGTCGAATATTTTAAAATAATCTATGTGATGGGCTACAAAATTTTTTTTAGTCATCATGCCTATTGAATCTTTATAATAAATAAAAATAAATATTTGGGACATTTCACACACGGTCACCTAACCCCAAACTAGGCAAATCCTGTACTATGGGTATCAGGGACTGATATACATACATAGATAAATATATAACACCCAGACACGGAATAAACAATTACGCTCATCACACAAATGTTTGTTAACCGGCGGGGATCGAACCCGCGACCCGTGCTTATGAGGCAGACTCGCTACCGACTACGCTAACTGGCCTGTCTTTTTTGTTTATGAAACTCACCAATCACTGACGCCTGTTTGTTGACTAGGTAGCTAATATTGTCCTGCATCACTTTTATATTTTCAGCCAGTTGCGCCTGAAACAAGAAAAAATTGTTAAAAAAGATTTTATTTTATAGATCGATAACCTACCAGTTATCGGCTATACGTAGATAAGTACTACAGCACTATCTATGCTTTAAAAGAGTACCTATAACAATACAATACAAATATTCTTTATTGCACACAAATATGATGATGTCTCTTGGTACAGAGCAGACACAAAAAAGAATATAAGAAGCAAATTTTACTATGGTGACCAATTTTGACTAATTAAGCACTAAATTTTGGTAGCGTCAAAATTTATGTTCTTTAAGTTTTCAAAAGTGAGGATGCTAGCTAGAGGGACATCAAAAGGCGGCCTTATAAAAAAAATTAAACGAAAAAGGAAATACAAATATTGTAAAATAAATAAAGTTAGATAATAATATCAATACTTTTTATAACAGTACTATTGACAACTACTACAGTTAATTTTTTTTACGAATTTTTTTTTTAAACACTTTTTAACCAAGAAGTGATAAATAAAAGCTCAGCCTGTTAAGCTACATTTTGTTTCTTTTAGTTAGGCAACTAGTTTCCTTTTATTCAAGCTTTACAGACATACATGAAAAATACATTTTGACACATTATCAAGGGGAAAAATACACTTTGACACATAATCAAAGGGAAAAAATACACTTTTGACACATGGTCAAAGGGAAAAAATACACTTTGTCACGCGACCAAGGGTATAAGGTAAAGCTTGAACAAAAGCTTCATTTTAAAAAGGGGTGAATGTACTGAAAAAATAATTTTAATTAAGTAATAAGTTATATGTTTAAATAAAAACTATGACATTAACAAAACCCATGAAGATTTACAAAATACACTAAACCCCTTTAAAAAAACTAAACTACATACAGGGTGTAACAGAAAGGGGGTATAATGCCGAAACACAGCGATAGTCTTCATGAAACTGAACAACTTTCTCCAAGGAACATGGGTCGTAACTCGAAAAAAAAAAATTCTTCTCTGGGGAAACTGCACTCTTGCGAATCTAGCATTAACTTTAAAAAATGACCCGTCTTAAGTGTTGTCAAAACCTACAGGATTAAATGATTTTCATTTCATTTCATTTCATTTCGCCTCCCTATACAAAATGTCCGATCAGCTGATCGAGTAAGTATGGGCGAGCCAAATTTTTTTTTCAAGTTACATTACATACAACCCATGTTCCTTGGGGAAAGTTGTTCAGTTTCATGAGGACTATCGCTGTGTTTCGGCATTATACCCCCTTTCTGTTAAACCACTATTTCAAGTTTTTTTTACCCCTATGATAATAGAGGTAATATTGACAGAGATTATTTAAAATTTTAAATATTACGTAATATATTCTACTTTTTTTATCTACTAGGTACGTAAATAATAATACAGTAAGTATTTATATTCTATTATATCATCAAATATATTCTAATTGCCTAAACTATAATAATGATTTTCAAAGTACATTCACCCCGTGTAATTTCTTGATATGTTTCTCATTTTCTTTTCTATTTGCGTTCACTTTTAATGGCGTCATTATGTTCATTTCACTATTTCTTAAACAAACTATTTCTTTTGCTGTTCTTTTTTCGAATAATTCTTTAACGTTTGATGCTATTCGTGTATCCTGAATTTAATAAAATTATTTAAGTAGGTACTAGAGGCTTCCCGCGACTTCGTACGTATTTTATTTATAGTCATATCTTGAAAAATTTTAGCCTATGTGTTGTTTTGATGTCTAATCTGTAGAAAATGTATCTATCCATTCTTTGGCACAAAAATTTACATTTCTGTAGGACTTTAAAGTTAAAAAAAAAACTGTTTAGTTTAAAAACTCAAATGAACAGATTTTTTTTCTTGAAAACAATTACCTCAATATTTCTCTGTTACCGTCACATGGTAAGCAAGAAATAAAAAATGCTGATTATAGAAAGCAAGTCAAAGACTTTTATTTTTTAATCTATTTGACCCACATTTTTGAGGCGAGTATACACAATAACCAATTATGTAGAGCGGAGGTTTGTGAACATTTTGTCAAAAAACAAATTCGCCACGTGAATATCTAACCAAAGTACAAAATACACTTTGACACATAATCAAGCGCGAATACACTTTGACACGTAACCAAGCGCAAAAAATACCCTTTGACATACTACCAGGTACGAAAAACACACTTTCTCCAATGACCAAGCGCGAAAAATACATTTTATCACAAGACTAAACGCGAAAAATACACTTTGTCACTTTGACGTGTATTTTATGTATTTCTAAGGTAAATCACGCCTACCTGATACTTAAACTCGGTCTTCATCGCCTCGGTGATATCAGCGCGACTAGCGGACCCTCCCCCCGCTATAGTAAACAGTACGCTCGCACTCCTCGCCATTTGCTGCTCCATCATGTCGCGGAACTCCGCCATTTTGAGACGGTTGTTTATTGTCGAGCCCATTATGCCTAGGGCTGTGCCTGTAATTAAGATAAAGTGAGGTTAGTTGTCGCAAAATGTCTAATAGGTATGAAAAATAAGTATGTACCTAGCGTCTGGTAGTATTCATAAAGTGAGACATTTGTTAATATCAAATAAGCTAAATGTATCACATAATCTGCAGACAATCTTCCTGGTTGAATGACTTGTAACGAAATTATCCAATACGCAAAATGTCCAATACGCAAAATGCCCAATACGCAAAACGTCACATATGCAAAACGTCAAAGTCGCAGTTGGTCTAATTTTACGAAATGCTTACCAAAGATACTGGCGACGATGTACCAATACTTGTTCCTCTCAGCGTGCGCCCTCTCCCTCTCGTGCCCTAGTTTGACGGCGGCTGACATTGTCGCGAAGAGTTCCCGTTCTTCCCTCTCGGCCTCAGTGAAGAGTGCCCGGAGGGATCGCTCTTGGATTATTAACTGGAAATGGTGCCTTCAATATAGTATCCTACTAATATTATAAATGTTAATGTTTGTACCGATGGAAGGATGTTTGTTGCTCTTTCATGCAAAAACTACTCAACAGATTTTGATGAAACTTCACAATATTGTAGGTTATACATCAGAATAATACATAGGCTATATATTGTAGCAAGTGGCGGGAAGTGCTCTCTACCTACCCTGACAGGAAAAGGACGTGATAGATATGTATCTTTATCTTTATCAGCCCATATATGTCCCCACCGAGGGGCACGAGCCTACTCTCATACAGAGAGTGATTAGGCCGTAATCCACCACGCTGGCCAAGTGCGGGTTGGCGGATTTCACATACACCTTAGAATTTCTTCTCTAGTGTATGCAGGTTTCCTCACGATGTTTTCCTTCAACGTTAGCAAGTGGTAATCGAATAAATTGATCCGTACATGAGAAATAAACTCAGAGGTACGTGCCCGCACCAGGATTCGAACCCGCGCTCTCGGAGTTCGAGGCAAGCGTTCTACCAACTGGGCTACCACCGCTTCAAAGATAGATAGATATGTATGTATGTATTCAATTTATTTGAAGATATCTGGTGTTTTCTTTCTCCAAGTTATGACAGTGAAAAAGTATGATGTCAAATTATATTGAAGTATAATTGTAGTTTAGCAAGTGGAGGGAAGTGGTCTCTGCCTACCCTGATAGGAAAGAGTTTTGACAGATATGTATGTATATAGGGAGACTTTAAATTAGTGAACGATAGAAAAGGATATGCATGTACTCGTGATAACAAACAACTTTTACTATGGGACTAAGGTCGAAATCATTCAAAAAATTTTGAACTCGCCATACAAAATGCATCAACTGATAGTATGGGGGAACAATTTTTTTTTGTGATATCGAACTTGTTCCCATAGTAAAAGTTGTTTGTTATCATGAGTACATGCATACCCTTTTCTATCGTTCATTAATTTAAACTTACCTTATGTTCTTCCGTACACATATGTAAGTATTTATCATCCCCTTTCATAGTGTTTTGCATCTCAGCATGTAATTCTTTCAGTCTGGATTCAATGTTGGCCACCTGCTTACCGATGTCTCGCCGTCTCTCTTGCGCTTGCATGAATCTCTCCTGAAATTTGAAGGAAGGAAAGAAATGACAGATGTTTGTTGGTTTTGCTTTAAAAAAGAAAATTCAAAGTTTTTTTTTTTACTTAGCGATAAATGGTCAGTTGTCGAGTTCACTTTTGATTTACTTAAAAGAAAATTAGATTAAAAGTTTTTTTTTTTACTTAGCGATAAATGGTCAGCATTTTTAGATCCAATTGTAATACTTCTCTCTCTCACTAATTGAGATATTCATAAGTAAGACAAAGACACCCAACTTTTCAGGTCATATCATATTACCTATATTTGTTACAGCTACATATTCCTTTTAAGTAAAAAGCTATATTAGGCGTAAGGGTTTAAGATTTCATTTAAGTTAAGCAAAATATTTTAGTTTACACTACTTATTCACTAAAATTAACTTACAGCAACATATTTTTGCCTCTATCTCTAGTAAAATAAAATACATGCATTGATACCATTTAATTATATCTTAAAGATCTTATCTATTTAGGCAAAAACCTAATGCTGCATGATTTTTAATTTCTATTTTTAGCAATTGCCTTTTACTTTAAAATATTACGTATGTATTTATTTGGGCGAAAACGTAATTAGGAAGTGAAGAATAAGTTAATTGGTCATTGCCTAAATGAATACGAAATTAAAAAGTAAAAATAAAAAAAGTTACCTGCGCGTCGATAACCGTATTCTGTAACGCCATAATTTCTTCAACCCCCGTGAATTTTTCATATTTGGACACTAATTCCTTTACTCTCGTGGCTAAAGCTTCTTGCTTGAACTTTTCCGCGATTTCAATTACTTTATTAGCGGGCGCATACTTGGTTAGAATCTGGTCAACTTTTTCTTTGCCCACAGTATTCAACTGAGGCAAATGCACTTTGTCTTTCAGCCGCTGGGCGATCTGGCGGAACTTGTCGAGTTTATCAGCCATGTTTGCATGATCTAACCGTTTGTATTAACAAAATAATAAGGAAATTAGCATTTTTTACTCAAGAAATGATATCATCTTGGAGATGAGCTTTTGACGGAAAGCCAACAGCTGATTGGGTGACATTGAGCTGCGTTTATTGTTGCAATCAATTTAAGTTATTTCATCATATTTTTTACGATAATTTCTTAAGCTCATTTCATGAATTAAGCATGGAATGAAAAAAAATTCGTTTCTTAAGTTCTTTCTTAGCCATCTAAAAGTTAAAAGATTTTGTAAAATATTGTAAAGTTAATTTTTGTTAAATCATATTCGTAAACTTGGCTGTGTGTGTCGAAGACACAACAAATCTGAAAAAAAAACTTGTCTGTCATTCGACTTTTTTTGTTTGACATTTCGGAAAAAAACCAAGCATCCCGTTGCGTCTATTTAGCTTTCCGTCGATATTTATCGACGCAAAATCTTATTTTCGGCTGCGCAACACGTGATTTATCCACGTTTTACACTTAAATATACACTCAAGTGCATCCAGCAACAAAATGCAGGACGGTAAGTATTTTATTTATATTTCAAAACTGGAATGCGTACATTGATTTTCCCTCCGAAAGAATGGCACAAACAGCATTAATCTTTTGTTTTTTCAGATTTAGAGGTGACTGGTATATCTAGAAGTGGTAGAGTACGAAAGAAGAGCTCTAAACTAATGGATTTTGAGAGCCCCGATGATATTGAAGCGCGTTACCGTAGGGCTCCGATGAAAGGATTTGGAGCGGTCGCAGGTCGCCAAGAAGACGTCGAAATGGCGGAGCCCCCGGCGCCGCGGCCCGCTGAGGACGCTGGGGCTGGGACGGCGTCCGGCAGTGAATCTGACGGTTATTATGAGAATCAAGGAGACAATGCTGATAGGTATACAATAGTAATTTACATTATCATCTTTTTATTAAATATTCAGACTTGTTAGTGGAGCATCCGCCATTTAGGCCTATCTTTTGTCAGTACTATTAACATAATCGTATTAAAATGAAATTTTGCATTAACCTCTCACATCCCACTGACCCATTATAAACGTAGACACAATAGATTTTCTATTTTTCTTTTTTTTTCTTGGATGTGAAAGATTAAGAGCAAGAGATGATGAATTTACTTATATTTATGCATTTGTTGCTCTTTCACCAAGAAAACCAAAACCAGTTCTATTCTACACCAGATCTTCATCATCTATCATCATCATCTTCCACCTCCATCTTAACACACAAAACCTTAAACCTTCCAGCATGGAGTCGGACAGCTCAGCATCGGACGAAGGCACCCCCCGCCCACCAGGGCCTGGAGTTGCCACCTCCCTCTACATGATGGAGAAGAGTAAGAAGAAGCTGATTGTGAAAGACGGGAGGGTCATTGGAAGGGCTAAGGCTCAGAGGAAAGATAAAGGTAACAAAAATGTATTATTTATTATTATTAGTGGCAAAACAGCTGCCAGATTAAAGTGGGATTAGGCCGGCCACATCTGCTGCATGCCAGGTGGCTTATGGGCTAAAACATGCTCCATCATCAGATCAGTTCGAAAGTACCACATTGTATTGTCATCAGAACTCGGAGCGTGTGCTTTCATCCTATTCGAAGACCGGGAAGTGGGTCAAATTAAGATTCCAAGATTTGGTTACATACATAGTTACAAGTGAAGCTAATATAAAGCGTGTAATGACTCTCTATTTGTGATGACTTACAGGTAAAACCCGTATAACAGCATACATGATGTGGGCGAAAGAAGCGAGGAACGAACTTCTACGCAAACACCCAGACATGGACTTTTCAGCTATATCTAAACGGTTGGGGGAGATGTGGTCTAATGTGAGTATAAATACATACATATCTATCTATCATGCTTTTATATCTTTGAGGTAGGCAGAGACTACTTCCCTCTACTTGCTACGATACCAACACACTTTGATTACTAGAGGCTGCCAGTGATTTCGTATGCATTTATCGTCATATCTTGAACAAACCTAACTTTTTTATATAAAAAAAACCCTTCCTTTTGCACGCCAGCCATTTTTGACGTTGATACACGCCCGACGCCGCCGAGCCTAGTATTATATCAATTATATTATATCAATTAACACAGGCGGTAGGGCATCTTATATAAAACAAAATTATTGTTATAAAAATGGCCAAATTTAGACGACTTAAGGCCAGCAGCGTCTCACCCACGCGAACAATTTGCGACTAAAGTGGTCATTGGCGTCCAAAGGGTTAAAAAATAATTTTTATTTATTTTGATGTACCCAGTGTCACTCTCACTGTAAATACGAATCTAACGACACCTCTCAAGCTAAAATCCATGAAGCTGTTCAGGCTGTAGGATGTGCCAAAGAATTATACACACAAACATACATACTCTCGAAAAAAATAACCCTCCTTCTGGCGCAGCAGTAAGTTAAAAACTTACGCAATAACTTAAAATAATATAGCCTATGTGTTATTCTGATATGCAAGCTATAATATTGTATAGTTTAATTAAAGTATTTTCAGTTGTTTTTGCGTGAAAGAGTAACAAACATCCTCACATTGATAGGCACAAACATTGACATTTATAATATAAGTTTATTATTCTGTTTTAGGTAAACTACAATGAACGGTACTTGTGGAAACGCAAAGCAAAGAGGTTTGCTATGCAGAAGGAACAGAGCAGCAATCAGGGGGCCAATAAAATAATATCTAATCAAGGTTAGTACATTAACAATATGGACTGATGACTTGGTTCAGACAGGTTTTCAGATGCAAGTCACTTCTGACAGAAACAAGTGGGATTCTTGGGCAGTCCAGCAGTAGACGTTTTTAGGAAAAGTATCACTTTTCTTTTAACCAGGTATAGTGTTAGTGATGTAGAACACATTCCACGAAAAAAATATTTTTTTTTGAACTTATTTTTAATTAAGAATTAGCCACCCGTAGAGAGCATTAGCCACCCGTAGAGAGCGAGCGCGCCCGACCTACTTACTCGCTGAGAGTTGAAAGACCTTTGCGTTAGAGCGCGCGATTAATAATGAAATTCTTAATCAAAAATGAGTTTAAAAAAAATTCTTGTAGAATGTGTTCTACATCACTAACACTATACCTGGTTAAAAGGAAAGTGATACTTTTCATAATACCCTGTATAGCTGACAAAAAAAGGAGTGTAGGTAACAGTAGATGTTGGAGCTTGTTGCCCTTAAATATTGCTTTTTTAACCGACTTCAAAAAAATATTTTTTTAAAAGGTTACTTCCATTGTGTATTCTGCCAATTTCAAGTGAAGTATGACTTAAGGCAAAGATTTTTGTAAAATGACTACAGACAGACCAAACTTATCTGTGAACTTTATTTCTACAATCGCAGCAGTTCTGGAATTTGACATTTCCGTATTAGTGGCCGTAGTTACAATAACGCCTGGTTCACAGATAACTTGGTAGATCTGTATTTACATTTAAGTTGGTGTTGCCAACGACTAGTTTAAAAATACATTATAAGTTGCAAAGTTTCAATAAAACCATATTGTTATTAACTAAACCCCGTATATCCCGCAGTCCCCCGTCCGCTGTGCGCGGGCGCAGGTCCGGGTCGGCCGCCGCGCGGACAGCCGCGGCCCGCGCAACCTGCTCCTAGCACCGCACTTGTGGTATGTATTACATTTAAGTTACATATTATTAAAAAACTAGCTTTCCCGGCGAACTTTGATCCGCCTTAGCTATACTCTAACTCTAAGGCGGAACAAAATTCGTAATCGGCCGAATAACTCAGTTTAAAATAGGTCTTTGCCCAGCAGGCAGCAGGAGCAATGTTATAAGCTGCTATTATCATAATAATATCGGAAAAAATTTCATAAACAGTACTTTGTCTATATATTTTTTTGCCACTTGACGCGCGTTTATTGGTTTCATTCGAATAATAATTGGCGGGGTGCGGAGGAAGTGTCAAATACCATTAACACCACTCGCTCTCAAACTTGTTCGCGCAAAATTCTACCTACTTCAAGTTTACCGAGTAACTCGGCCGAGTACTCGGCTCGGTAAACTTTAAACCGAGTAATACTCGGTACTCGGTGAAACTGGTCGAGTACCAGTTACTCCACCACTACTTAGACCATATATTCATTCAGAAAATTGCTGGCAGTACACATTTGTGGCAGTTACTAGTAATAAAAAATAAATAAATCATAACCCACCTTCTCAACCCTCAGCCAACATCATCAGCAGCCGGTGCCACTCCATCATCAGGCAACGCCAACGCTCCAGGAGTGTATAGAGTTTGGGGCTGCGGTGCTGTTGAGGTGGCTGCTCATCTACGTCTGCTGGGTGAAAGCTTGGCTATCATTGGGGAACGGCTTAAGGAGCATGAGGTAAGATTTAAAGACTGTAGTTTTAGAGCTAGCCTCATCTCCTATTATGATACTTCGAGGCGATTCAAGTATCCTGCAAGTCTCGAAGTCACCGCGAAGTATCTCACATACATTTGAATGCATCGCACACTACGATACCGGTATAATGTATGAGATACTAAGCGGTGACTAGTCTTCGAGATTTGCAGGATACTTAAATCGCCTCGAAGTATCTTAGTGGGAGAAAGGGCTTTGAGCTGCCTATCTAAAGGTGGGTCCAAACAGAGCGAGTAGCCTCACGCGGCAGATGTCTGGCCACTCAGGTAAGACCTCGCTATCCTATTGAGTTGGGTAGTTTTTAAGGGCCTCTTTTAATTGGCCAAACAGTTGCCGCGCGACGCTGCTCGCTCTGTGTGGACCCACCTTAAGAGCACAGGTTCGATTATGGCCCTGTACTCCATTTCTGATGTACAGATTGAACATTCGATTACTACTAGATGGAGAGCAAAGAGTTTGCCCAGAAGTGGGACATGACAGGCTGACTATCTGTATGACTCGCAGCGAAAAAAATATTGTAAAATTAATTCTCATTAGGCCAGCGTGTGATTACAGCCTAATCACTCTCGTATAAGGCTCTTGCCCCTGTAGTAAAACTACTGAACAGATTTCAATGAAACTAAATACAAGGTGACTTTAAATTAGTGAACGATAGAAAAGGATACGCATGTACTCGTGATAACAAACAACTTTTACTATGGGACCAAGGTCGAAATCACAAAAAAAAATGTTCCCCCATACTATCAGCTGGTGCATTTTGTATGGGGAGGTAAATTTTTTTTGAACGATTTCGACCTTGGTCCTATAGTATAAGTTGTTTGTTATCACGAGTACATGCATATCCTTTTCTATCGTTCACTAATTTAAAGTCACCCTGTATAATGTAATCTTCCACAGGGTCAAATCGCAGTCTCCGGGTCGGTCTCGGTCCTACTCGACACATTGCTGTGTTCCCTAGCGCCATTGCTAAGTGTCTGCCGTGTGGTACCGGCCATAGCTCCACCAGCGAGGTTGCTACAAGATACTCTACATAACATTGCTTATATTATGCCGGGGTTGTAGGGACTGGGGCAAAAATATAACGGAAAGATTCCATGTTGCGCACTAGAGTTCGTTTTATGAAATAGTTCCTATGCCGCCGTGTTGGCAGCATTGAAAATTTGTACTGCGAAACACAATGAGGGTAATGTGGCAGTACAAATGGCATCGAACATATTTGTATGGAGCCTGGTATAGTAAAATTTTCGATATCAATTACACTCAACATCCCCTCGAGCTAGTATGGAGAAAAAAAAATTGGCACTGATGTAACAACATCAATCGATAGAGAAAAATATTATAAAACGATAGTATTTTGGACAAATGTCGAAAGTGATATAGTTTCGGAGATATAGAACTTTGAAAATTGTTACATGTGGACATGCCAACATGGCGGTGTAAGTACTATTTCATGAAACGCACTAAATCCGATAAAATTAGTTGTTGGATCTATAATAAGGTCGCTTTCACCATTTACAGTTATATAACTGACAGATAAACCCATTGATAAACCTATGTCTGTTTCATTCATAAAACATCACGTTTTACACAGTGGTGTAACGGGCCCTCTTGGAACGGATTCGGATTGTTTAATTTAATGCAACTGCTCTAAAGGTCTTTTCTGAAATTTGAAAAACTAGGAGAGGAATGAAGTTGAATGTAATATGAAGACAACTTTCAAATAACATGAAATCCTGTAGATTAGAAATGTGTATGTATTTTCTAATTAAATAAAGTATGTTCCTCAATGTTTGTGTTTTTAATACCATCTCTTTTCGAATAGGTATGGTTAAGGAGGAAACAGTTGCTCAGTCGGGTACAGTGACTCACCACCGGTTTGTAAAGGAAAAGAGATACGTTCATCTCTTTTGCACTTTTTGGAAGCTTTTAGCATGCGCACGCGCAAGTGCAAAAGGGATGAACGTATCACTTTTCCTTCTTTCATCATCTTATCTGAGATCTCAGTGTCTCGATCTAGCAGCTAGATCTAGAATTCTAGACACTTATCATAACATAGCTGGAGCCCACCGTATTGTATTCGTATATTCCTTTCTTCATTAGTATGCTTAGAGTAAAAATCAATTGTTCTTAGGTGGTACGTGGTACGGTATTTGTTTACCGAAAATTAAGCGTCTATGTATCAAAAAAAAAACCTACCTACGTGATACCTATTTATTATAACCTCCTTACTCCAAGTTACACCACCACTACGGCTTAGAACACCTAGAACTTAGTTTAGAACTAGAAAGTCTGTGACTGGGGCATTTTGATGTACTATTTTCTAATACTATTTAAAAAATTGACCATTGAAAACGCAGTCTCTTCTATTGTCTATGGCCAAACGAAATGACATTTGACATAACAAATATTTTGACAAAAGCTAACGTAACCAATTTCTATAGAAATCAGCAAATTATGCAGATTTTTTTATATTAATTCTTATGTTGAGCTGCTAAAAATTACTCGGGGACTAATCTCCATCGAATACAAAAAGTCGCGTTAACTCTGCGACCTTTGAACCGCTCAAATTCCATCAGTTTACATATTGCGAAATTTTGTGTTCTTTCCAAGTTTCATTGTAAATTGTTATTTTCTAATTATTTAAAGATTTTTTCACCAAATTATATGCTGCACTAGTACCTGTGTAAAAGAGCCTATACTAGATTATAGGTTATAAGTTGTGCTTAAATCTTGAGGATTGTCGAGAAGTAAAGTCGAAAGACAAAATGAACCTGAACTTCATTTCTTCGCCTAAGCTAATGGCCGGTGCGGCTCTAGTCGGCATAGTTGGTGCCGCCGGCGTGTTTATTTACGAGCAAGTCTACGCTGAGAAGAGGAGAGCTATGCTAGGTAAGTGTGTGGTGTTAAATATAACCTGCAATCATACATAATAAGCCATTTTTCAAAGATTATTGCTGTTTCTCATAGGTGTTTTTTTCGTTGCTCAGTTTCCATATTACTTTGATGATTTTATTATTTACCTACTTAAAAACAAAGTAATGTTATAAAAAAAGAATGTACTATAAATAAAAATAGATATAGAACTAAATACATTACATTACAAGTGTGAACACTTAGGAAGTTCAAACAAAAGTATGTTTCATTCACTCCTTCATTACTTAAATTAAATTAGGTACCTAACATATAGATGAAGCATGTAAAAAAAAGGGAATACTATTACATACAACCCGTCGGAAATATCTGCGCACCTCGCTGGAATGCGCTTTCTCCCGCGCTTCCCCCGTTTTCGCCTATCCAGTACCGTGACGAGTATGTACGAGTTGCATGACGTCATCAAGCCAGGTGCGCAGAAATTTCCGACGGGTTGTACATACATACATATCCATCACGCCTCTCTCCCATCGGAGTAGACAGAGATCAATTCCCTTCACTTGCTACGAACCTAACACGAGGTGTGTTTTTTTTTTTCGCTTCATCCACACTCATCAGTCGCCTCATACATGCCCGTCGGTTTTGGGTACACTTGATTTGGCCAAAAATCGGGGACTTCTCAAGAAAGGCCAAATCAAGGGAGTGAATATTATTAAAGAACATTAATATCTTTTCAGTAACTGAAGTTCAGAGATTAGACAGACAAATGGCTAGCATGAGACAAGAACTGGAATCACTTAGAGAGCTACAAAAAGAAATGTAAGTTTATTTTACTTATGAGTCATACACATAATTAGGTTCAAAATTGTCTTTCCTGATCCAGATGATTAAGGACATTGGAGCATCTAATCCTCAAAATGTCAATGCAGGCCAAAACTACATCGGGCACAGATTATGCGGATATAAATTAAGTTCAGAAATTAGCATGTAATGTCCTTAACTTTCAGGAACAGGAAAGACATTTTTTGTTTTCTGTGTCTGTATGACCCTTATGTTATGAGTATTGGGTAATAATGTATGTGTAACAGATAAGAGTGTTTGTCTTGTCCTGTAATGCTTATTATATTGTAACAATAAATACTTTTTAAAATAAATACATACTGCCACAGAGGTAGAGGTTCGGCCTAAGAGGAGATGGCGCGACGATCTGGATGCATACTTGGCAAACTGGCCAGAGGCGGCCGGAGATAGGGAGGCATGGAGGAATGCGGGGGAGGCCTTTGC
This sequence comes from Anarsia innoxiella, assembly GCA_947563765.1. NCBI lineage: Eukaryota > Metazoa > Arthropoda > Insecta > Lepidoptera > Gelechiidae > Anarsia > Anarsia innoxiella. Next base: position 1,172,802 of record OX387420.1, read on the forward strand.
CCAGCAGTGGGACACAATGGGCTAATAAAAAAAATATTATAAATACATTGACCACTTTTGGAATATTTAAAAAAAAAGTTGTAGGTAGGACACTCTCCATACTAAAATCTTCAAACCCCTTTATTACTAACTATAGCCTGTCTGAGACTTCTTACGCATTTATAGTCTTGAAAAACTTACACAATATCTTAAAATACATAATATATTCTAAGTGTTATTCTGATGTGTAAGCTACAATATTGTGAAGTTTCATATCTTTACAGTGGTTTAAGAGTAACAAACAACCCTCCAATGGCACAATTCAAGTAGGTATTTAGTTTTTTTTTATTAGCCTATATTGTCCCACTGCTGGGAAAAAGCCTCTCCCATGCTTCTCCACACATTTCTGTTGGTGGCGGCTTCCCACGAATTTTCCCTAAATATGTTCAGGTCGTCGCGCCATCGTTTCTTGGGCCTTGGGTATTTAGTTTATAATTCAGAACAAATCATACATAAGCCTTTATTTTAACTTATTGTGTAAGTTTTTCAAGTAATGACGATAAATGCGTACCATATCAAGGGCAACCAATAGCTTCTCATATGTGTTTGAGACAATTTTTATTTACATTTGATTTTACAGTCTGTCCAAAAAGAGTAGAAATTAAAAAATGGCAACACCATAGTGACTACTATATTCATCTTTTAAACACCGTATAATTAATACGAGCTGTCTCCCTCACAGCCAGTTGAAACGACAGAGACAGAAGCGAGTCCGTCGCGAAGTGAAACAGAAAGGCGCCGGTGACACGGTGGACGCTCCCGAACAGAGCTACGCGTCTGACTCGGAGTATTTCACCGATTACCAGTCTGTTCTTGGTATGTATATTGTTATTTACAAAATTATTCAATAGGTAAGCTAAACTATGGAGCTATGAATAAATAAATAAGAAAGATTTGACTTTGCCACATGCAGAGGGTTACCTACTACACCGATTTGAAAAATTCTCCATTAGGATCCTAAAATCATTGTATTATCTATGTATGTTTATTAGTCCCTGATACCCATAGTACAGGATCTGCCTAGTTTGGGGTCAGGTGACCGTGTGTGAAATGACCCCCAATATTTATTTATTTATTTATTGTGAGTAACAGACGCTATAGATTGAAGAGGAAATAGTTTTGAGGAATAAGACTTTTTAACAAGTTTTTGAAGAAAAGTGGATTCAGAAGAGGGATACTGAACAACCCTAGTCCTAAATGGGACATATTACATTAATATATCTTGGCTTGTAGATCTATGAAGTTAATGGTATTAGATAATGTAATATAATAGGCATGATTAAAACAATTTTTTTTAGTCCATCACATACATTATTTTAAAATATTCGACACATATTTTTTCTTTCTTCTCTTAAACTAAAAATGACAAAGATACACTGGGTTAAAGTTGATCGTGACGTCACGCCTCAATATGATTTCTACGTAGGTCAATACCCCCCACTCCGTAACTTCGATGCTCTGTATCTTTGTATTTATTTATGTATTTGATCAGATAAAAAATGTGTTTCAAATATTTTTTAATAGCCTAAAAGACGGACTAATTATTTTTTGAATTTTTGAATGTTGTCATCATCCTTATTGTCTGCAGGCACCGATGGTGAGCTGGACAGCGAGGAGTTCTACGATGTACACACAGATGATGATGATGATACATTAAGGGAAACCTTGAACGGACATGTACAACCATTGCCTGATGAGGTAAGGTATTTTATTTTTAATGTGTTATTGGATTATAGGGTTCCGTACCCAAAGGGTGAAAACGGAATCCTATTACTAAAACTCGGCTGTCTGTCTGTCCGTCTGTCACCAGGCTGTATCTCATGAACCGATATAGCTAGAGCGTTGAAATTTTCACATATTAAGTATTACCGTTGACGCTATAACAACAAATACTAAAAATAGAATAATAATAATAATTAAGGGGTGCTCGCATACAACCAATGGATGTTTGTGTATTTTTGCTCGATATCAATAGTAAATGGTACAGAACCCTTCCTGCGCGAGTCCAACTTGCACTTGGACGGTTTTTTTTAATTTATTTAAAAAAAAACCCTGCTTGTTTACCACCAGGACGCTCCAGAAACTGCAAATAAATCACCAAAATCGTCGCCGAGAGTTCGGACATAGCTATGATACAGGATTATTGTAAGTATATCTACTAATATTATCCTCTTAATTTTATAAATGTCAATGTTTGTGCCGATCGATGTTTGTTAATCATTCACGCAAAAACTACTGAACAGATTTTGATGAAACTTGGCAAAATTGTAGCTTAGTCATCAGAATAACATATAAGATATGGTATTTTCTAAAATGACGATGAATGTGCGAAATCTGTCACGCCCCCATCGAGGTAGACAGAGACTTCCCTCCACTTGCTACGATACAAACACATCTCTTTCACTTCATACACATTCATCAGTCGCCTCATACATGCACGTCGGTTTAGGGTACTAGTATTTCTTGCATTTCATCTTTATTAGAGTAGGTACCTTAAATGTATGTATGTATGACGTGACTGATGAATGTGGATGAAGTGAAAGAGGAGGGTTTGTATCGTAGCAAGTGGAGGGAAGTGGTCTCTGCCTACTACCGAGAGAGGCATGACAGATATGTATGTACAGTACAAACAACTTATCAGTGAACTGAACGGCGGCGCTAGTAGTAATACAAAATTGTATTTCAACCAATCGCAGCAGTTCTGGAATTTGACATTTCCGTATTAGTGGCCGTAGTTACAATAACGGCCTGTTCACAGATAACTTGGTAGCTGTTTAACTTAATCATGTACTGGATAATTATTGAAATTGTTTTTTTTTTTCAGATATTAAACCCGTCAAGGGTGGGTTGGGGACATAGCCACCGTAGTATTAGGTATGGAAATGTTATATTTATAAATAAATAACGGACATAATATTTGAATATAGCAATTAGTTTTAGTGTTTTCACCACCTATAGATAAACTTTAACTGACAGATAAACCTATGTCTATTTCATAAAACATGACGTTTAAGACAGAGACAGGTATAAAATATCTGTCAGATAAATTTTGTCTGTAAATGGGAAACAGGACCTTAGTTTTTGGGATGGACTTAAACATTTTTATTATATGTATATTATTTTATCATTATTATGAAACGACACCCTATATCTTATTATACAGAATGTTGTTATAATCTATGACGAAAGAGCATCCAACCTAATTGGTATATTAAAAATTTTCTTTGATGTTTTTTTGAAATTTTCTTTTAAAATTCTTACTTATGAACATTTTCAAAGTTCTATATCTCCGAAAGTTTATCACTTTCGACATTTGTCCAAAATACTATCGTTTTATAATATTTTTCTCTATCGATTGACGTTAGTTTCATCAGTGGCCGCCAACTTTTTTTTCTCCATACTAGCTCGAATAGGGGATGTTGAGTGTAATTGACACCGTTTTTTTTTACTATACCAGGCTCTATACAAATATGTTCGATGCCATTTAAAGATTAATACGAAACTTTATCCAAAAAATATAGGTCGAAATATTCCAAAAAACATAGGTCGAAATATAACAAAAAAAAGTTTCTAAAAAGACAATGCAATTTGGCCTAGTACTTCTGGGCCCAAAAAAACCCTCACTGCCCAGAAATGAAACATGAAAGTCAGTTTTTTTAGGGCCCAGTAAGTTTCTTTATCGTTATTATTATGTTTCTTAGGAAAAGTGGTTGGGTTTGGGGACAGAATATGTCTTGGTTTTTGTTAGAGATGAAACGGATATCCGGTAACTATCCGGTATCCGGCCTATCCGGCCTAGTTTTCACTATCCGGCCGGATACCGGATAGTAGGTCACTATCCGGCGGAGGCCGGATAGTAGAATTCACAAAATTTAAATTATTTTACGAAGTGAAAATCAAACAGCAATAGATTTATAGATACCCTTTATTTTTATAATCACACGACAAATACGTAAATGTTTTAATTTTAATAGTCAAAATTAATAAGTGGCAAATTATGATGAATAAATAAATACCAAATTTTCCGCATTTGTTGGTAAGAGGCGACTCCGCTTAGCTTCGTATACCAGACCAGCCTCTGAAAATAGCCTTTCGCTATATACGCTACTGCCAGCTGCTGAAAGATAAATTTTGGCAAACCTTGACAGCTGCGGGTACTGCTTTAAACTTTTGGTACTGCTGCGCTGAATTCAAAAATAGGGCCGGATATTCGGCGGCCGGATATCCGGCGCTCCGGCCTACAAGCTTGCCGGTTATTCGGTATCCGGTATCCGGCCAAATCACTATCCGTTTCATCTCTAGTTTTTGTCATAGAGTGAAATGTCAGCTTGTATGTGCCACTATGTATGTTTTTCAACAATCTCTTTAACTCGATTTTCTATATTTTATTAGTCAAGCCTAGACTTTGCCAAAACAACTATGGGTTTTTTTTAAATAATTATGGTAACACTCAAAATTGTCATTTGCATCGAGTCATGTCGAAAAACGTGACATATTTTTTTGCAATTGTGGATTCTGTTAATACATACATACATATCCGTCACGCTTCTCTCCCATCGAGGTAGACAGAGACTTCCCTCCACTAGCTACGATACAAACACACCTCTTTCGCTTCATACACATTCATCAGTCTCCTCATACATGCACATCGGTTTAGGGTACTCTTGATTTGTCCTTTCTTGAGCAAGTCCCCGATTTGATCGAGGTACATTCTGCTAATGGTAAGAGTAAAGCTTATGATTGTTTTGGCAAAGTTATTTCTGTACTATTTACTCTGAATCTCTTCTCTTATAGCCGGCGCACAATTGACGGAGCGCAGCGCAGAGCATTTTTTATTGTCATCAACATGTCTACAAATGAGCATCGAAACGATTACATGCGAATGTTATGTTATTATTCTAATGAGCTCAATGTCGATAATAATATGACAATCAAAAATGCTCTGCGCTGCGCTCCGTCAGGTGTGCCCCTTACTGTTTCATAATGAATAGCTAGCCTTATCAGCTCTTTTAACGTCCCCACTACAGACACACGAGCCTACTCTCATACGAGAGTGATAAGATCGTAATCCACCACGCTGGCCCATTGGTTGGCGGATTTCATATACTATAGGTACATACCGATGTTTCATAGTTTTTGAACTTTTTTGACATGAGTTTGGATTAATTTAATAATGATTTTATTTTATGACATTCCAATGTATTTAAAAAAATTGTATGTGTAATAAAATTTACAATAAAATGTCAGATAAAACGTTATTTTTAGAGTTTCTTGATGTTGTTAGAATGATTGTAGATTATTGAGAAGTACACATTTTATAATCGACTTAATTACAATTTTTTGCTTAAAATATACGAAAAGCGAAAGAAAATATTAGTCGGAAATATGGCTTGATAAATAGGTAGGTTATGGCGCTCATGCTAAACGCGCGTATTCATTGGCGAGCTGTAACTGTAACCGTTGTATTACTGTAACCAAAAAACATAGTGTGTACGTGGTTCGCGAGTGAAGAACGCGACACGAGCGGCTCGCAGCGAGCCGACGATTGTCGGTTTTTACCGCGTATTAAAGGGTAACTGTAACACGCGTACATACTAGAACCTCGTTACTGTATCTGGTTACAGTTACAGCTCGACAATGAATACGCGCCTTAAACTTTGGTTATTTTTTTAGACGTCTCGAATTAAATCATGATATTTTTTTTACAATACAATGAAATACATTCCTGTTATTTTTCTATTCTATTTTTGCTTTACGAATTAATGTCGGCAAAAATTGCAAAAAATTGAAAAAATTGTGTTTGTAATTCGAATCAGGTAGTGTATTTGCCATCTAAGCCCCTTCTCCTATTAAGATACTTCGAGGGGATTCAAGTATCCTGCAAGTCTCGAAGTCACCGCGAAGTATCTCACATACATTTGAATGCATCGCACACTACGATACCGGTATAATGTATGTGAGATACTTCGCGGTGACTAGTCTTCGAGACTTGAATCGTCTGTGCGTATCGTAAAGTGCTACAAGGATCTATTGGCACTTGAGTGACATTGTCAGGAGGACGTGTGTGGTGAATAAATAACTCAAAATAATGACAATTTACAATATGATATCGTTAGTTCCGATTTCCGCCACGTGCTAAAAGATCCTTGTAGCAATGTGTTGGCTTTAGTTCACTTTGACAACGATTTGACTTCTAGATACGGTATGAAATGATGATACAATATTTTTCATTATAATATTTAAAACTTTCCCCAAGAAACATGGTCGAAATACGACAAAAAATTACTTTTTCGTAAATGTCTATTATAGTTTGTCGGGCATTATGTATGAGAAGAAAAAGGAGACAAATTTCGACCCGTGTTTCTTAAGAAAAGTTGTTTAATATTGTCTTTAAAAGATGGCCCCTAATTGTATGTTCGTGGGATTATGACTACAATTATTAGCGCACAAAATCTCCGTTTCGGTGATCTGGATCTGACTTGCTACGATCCAAACACATTCTTTCGCTATGAAAGTTATGTAAGGCCGTGGCCCCAGTAGGCAAACTGACTAGTTTGCGGCGTATCGATTTAGTACGCCCTTCCATATATTTGAAATGGAGTGTCCACAGTCAGCTAGTTTTCGCTCACTGTACGCAGTTTGCAGCGTTACGCGCGCTGACTATCTCAGACAGCGGCCGACTCCCACCAAAACCGGCGATTTCATTGATTTGAGTTTGCAGCTAACTCAAATTTCAGTTTGCCACTTTGCGGCTCACTCAGTCGGCCGCTAACAGCTTAATGGGGCCACGGTCTAAACAATGTAAATTTCAACATAATGTACTAAAGTTAAATATGTTTCAATGACAGAAGAATCAATGACATGACATGATTTATGATAAATCTTGTTTAAAAGCCCCTTCTCCCATTAAGATACTTCGAGGCGAGTCAAGTATCCTGCAAGTCTCGAAGACTAGTCACCGCGAAGTATCTCACATACATTACACCGGTATCGTAGTGTGCGATGCATTCTAATGTATGTGAGATACTTCGCGGTGATAAGTCTTCGAGACTTGCAGGATACTTGACTCGCCTCGAAGTATCGTAATGGGAGAAGTAGCTAAATGGCCATACAGAATGAGACTATTCCTTAAACACTTGACATGTAACAGACAATTATGGAATAGCGACAATATTTAAAAGGTCGAGGTTGTAGGCATTTTTTTATTCTGGGACTTTCCTCAGGTGTCTATTTTTGTTATATGAAAAATGAAATGTAATAAAAAATATTTTGAAAATTTTTGTTTTTTTTTCAAATCCTGTTTTTTTTTGCCTATTTATTATCAACCCTTTTTACGTCCCCACTACAGACACACGAGCCTACTCTCATACGAGAGTGATTAGGCCGTATTCCACCACGCTGACCTAATGTAGATTTGCGTATTCCACATACACTTTCGTTTTTTTTTTTTCAATATATATCTGTCACGCCTGTCCCCCATCGAGGTAGACAGAGACTTCCCTCCACTTGCTACGATACAAACACACTTCTTTCACTTCATACACATTCATCAGTCACCTCATACATGCTCCTAATTAATAAATACGTTAAGTATATAAATTCAATAAAATTCAAAAATATATATATCACGATTTATTTAATATAGACATAGAATATACATCAAATATTTTATTTAATACATATATAGGTGACTTCAAATTAGTGAACGATAGAAAAGGATATGCATGTACTCGTGATAACAAACAACTTTTACTATGGAAACAAGTTCAAAATCATAAAAAAAAAATTGTTCCCCCATACTATCAGCTGGTGCATTTTGTATGGGGAGTTCATAATTTTGTGAATGATTTCGAACTTGGTCCCATAGTAAAAGTTGTTTGTTATCACGAGTACATGCATATCCTTTTCTATCGTTCACTAATTTAAACTCAGCTTGTATATTTCTTATTCACATTAAATGCTTTTTTCTAAATTTACAACATAGTTAATACTGCGTCGCTAATCCACTGACTAAAAAAGTATTATTTATTTGCATACAAAATGAAACAAAAGTGGATTTCACTCAAAATTGGCAGAATGCAAAATAGTAATTGCCATTAAAAATAAAACTTTATTCCAAATGACAATTTTAAGTGTTACAGATCTACCAAGTTATGAACCGGCCGTTATTGTAACTACGGCCACTAATACGGAAATGTCAAATTACAGAACTGCTGCGATTGGTAGAAATACAATTTTGTATTACTACTAGCGCTGTCGTTCAGTTCACAGATAAGTTGGTCTGTACTGAACATAATTATTAAAAAATAAACAAATAATCTATATGTCCCCACCAGCGCGCTTTACTTTTCGTTTTCATGTTCAGCTTGCGATTCAATTTTCAGTTCGTTTTACGTCAAATTCAAATTCAAAAATAATTTATTCGTAGGTAACATTAAATTTACACTTGAGTTCGTTAAAAGTAAAAATTATAAAAAAAAAACATCATAATGAATTTAAAGAACCAAAAAAAAAGATAAAAACATTAAAGGAGGGAAGCTACGTTGACTTCGGAAGGCAGATTCCCCAGAGAAGAAGATGCTACTGTACCCTACTGTATATTCTGCTGTACCCACAGAGCACCCCCTAATAGAGCCCGAATCATTACAATTTTATTCGAAACAAAACTCACAACTTTAGGCGGCAAGCATGAAGTGCGGGGGACGTGACAACTATGCTGTGATTTGCTGAATCAAGGTCAACGCATCGCTTAGAGATGTGCCGTGACGACAGTTAGGTTTATCGATAAAACATTTACATAAGTGTGTTACATTTTTTATTGTTGAACAATTCGATGTTATAACAAAATTAAATAATTAGAGAGGTTAAGTTAAAATTGCATGACAATTGACGACACTTACCGGTAAAATTAATTTGAAAATAAATACATGCTTCCGAAAACTGAATTTCAGTGTCCCAAATAACCCAACTAGGTTATTATTTAGAAACTTCTAATAAATATGCTGTACCTTTTTTGCTCAGGACATTTAGGACATCTTTAAAAGAAAACAAACACTAACTTTATTCTATTATTTGCGATGATAGGTAATAAAAAAATATCGAAGTACTGTTCTTTACATATTAATAATAATTATTAGTTATTTTTTATCTACATCTCATCTCAACAAAAAGTGTATATTATTATTGTATTTGATAAAATAAATCGATTACATTCAGTCGATAAATTTGTTACAACTCTAGTACTGAAATTTCGGAAACGAAAAAGGATAAACATAGTAATTAGCATAATGATAGAAAGGGATGTAGGCAAATCAAAATTTGTTGTCCAGTGTAACATGAACTCCGCGTAATATAAAACAAAAATTGTTTATACTTATCGATGAAAAGTTATTCCATTTTTCTTAAAGCAAGATGTCTCAGAATTTTTCCCGTACCATTTCACAGAACACACTGTCATTTTATTACGCTTTAAAGCAAAATAAGAGCCATGTAAATTGCGAAAAAGCTTGTGCGTACGGATGTGACAGCTGGTCAGTACTGACTTGAATGACATAGTTTGCTTTGCTACATCTGCCGAAAAAGACATATGTACGGTGCACGTCTATTGCCTTGCAAGTACACTCTATTAGGGGGTGCTCTGTGGCTGTACCCTACTATCTACTATTCTATTCAAGCGCTGTGCCCTGTTTGACACATTTTAAGACGTGAGCTATTATATGCGCTATGGTTTTTCGGGCGCTTCAAATAAAAACGCAAGATGAACGTGGAAGCGCACTTGTGGGGACATACCTATTGATTGATTTCTTTGGCTTAGTTATCTTTGCCAATTTCTATCACAATAATTCATTTTGTATGCAAATCAATTATAAAACTTAAACAATACATTTTAGCGCCAAAACACACGGTAAAACGCAACTGAAACTTTTGAGTTGCATCGAAGTTTCTGCTATAGACTTCCTTCCTTTTTCAACTAGTTTGAAACGCTTCGTTTCAGTTGCGTCGTGTGTGGTTTTCTAAGGAAGTCTATAGCAGAAATTTAGATGCAACTCAAAAGTAACTAGCAGTTTCAGTTGCGTTTCACCGTGTGTTCTGGGTCTTACCCTCAAAATTTCCATACATCATACAAAAATAAAAAAACTAGAGATAGGCCAAAAAATTTACTATCTAAGCAGATCTATCATTTTATTCTTAAATAATATTTTAAAAAAGTTTCACAAAATGTCATGGCCTTTTTAAAATCACAAAAATATATAAAAGATTTTTTTTTATACAAGCTGACTTTAAATTAGTGACCGATAGAAAAGGATATTCATGTACTCGTGTCGTGATAACAAACTACTTTTACTATGGGACCAAGTTCCAGACCACAAAAAAAAATTGTTCCCCCATGTTATCAGCTGATGCGTTCTGTATGGGGAGTTGAAAAATTTTTTAAACGAGTTCGACCTTGGTCTCATAGGAAAAGTTGTTTGTTATCACGAGTACATGCATATCCTTTTCTATCGTTCACTAATTTAAAGTCACCCTATATATCCAGTTTATTTCATTTAAAATAATTATGATATAGGCTGTAGATAAATATAATACAATGTACCTACTTGCCTGTAGTAAAGACCGGCGCACATCTGACGGAGCGCAGCGCAGAGCATTTTTGATTGTCATATTATTATCGACATTGTTCTCATTAGAATAATATTCAAAATCAGTTGACACAACATCCGCATGAAGTCGCTTCGATGCTTCGATACTCATATGTTTTTAGGGTTCCGTACCCAAAGGGTGAAAACGGGACCCTATTACTGAGACTTGGCTGTCCGTCTGTCTGTCTGTCTGTCCGTCCGTCCGTCCGTCTGTCACCAGGCTGTATCTCATGAACCGTTTTAGCTAGAGTGTTGAAATTTTCACAAATGATGTATTACCGTTGCCGCTATAACAACAAATACTAAAAATAGATAATAATAATAATTAATGGGGGCTCCCATACAAAAAAAATGTTTTTTTTTGCCTTTTTTGCTTGATATCAATAATGAATGGTACGGAACCCTTCCTGCGCGAGTCCGACTCGCACTTGGCCGGTTTTTTCGTGTTTTTGTTTTGAGTATTTTATTTATCTACATCCTGTTTCTTTCACAACAAGTAAATATATTAAAGCTTAAAGATTAAAAAAATTCTTATAACAATAATTAATCTAAAATTAATTTGTACTTAATTTCAAAGTAGGCATTTGCGTATAGAATAGAATAATCTTGAAAACTGATAAAACAACCATGTTTAAAATGCTACAAGGATCTTTCGGCACATGGCGGAAATCGGAACTAACGATATCATCTTGTAAATTGTCATTATTTTGAGTTATTCATTCACCACCCTCGTCCTCCTGACAATGTCACTCAAGTGCCAATAGATCCTTGTAGCACTGTATTTATTTATACATAACCATTGATTTTTCATCTATGGTATCATAATTATACAGAGTGTAACAGAAAGGGGGTATAAAGCCGAAACACAGCGATAGTCCTCATGAAACTAAACAACTTTTCCCAAGGAACATGGGTCGTAACTCGAAAAACATTTTTGGATCGCCCATACTTACTCGATCAGCTGATCGGACATTTTGTATGGGGAGGCGAATTTTTTTTTCGAGTTACGACCCACGTTCCTTGGGGAAAGTTGTTCAGTTTCATGAGGATTATCGCTGGGTTTTGGCATTATACCCCCATTCTGTTACATTGTATAACAGAATGGGAGTATTGTATTAAAATATTTTTTTAATTCGTAGGCAAATATACATAGCAATTAAAATATTACTTGGCACAATAAAAAATAATAATTAAAAAAAAATACAATATCGATTTTAAAAACCGATAATTTAGCTACTTAACATAACACATTTAATATATTAAAACGACGATTTTTTTTTGTATGGTGTTCCATACAAAAATTTGTGTGCGTAGAATTTTAGGCTATTTGAAATTATATTTATTTATCATACAATATAGGTACCAATTTTATCATGTTCCCGTTTAAAAAAAAATGTATGGAACTTTCATACAAAAAAAAATTACAACATTTATTTTACTTTTGTGCTTTTATACGTATAAATGTGCTTTTACACTAACCTACTATATTTAAAGTCACATAAAAAGTTTTTTTTTACATAATAGGCGTCTTCCGAAAACTTAATAAATGTATCTATAGGACTGACTAATTGTATGGTCATTGTCGCAAGCTACGAAATTACTAAACCTTTTTATTAAAAAAAAAAGCTCGACTGCGTTTACAAATACTTTTATTTTGATGTACCCAGTGTCACTCTCACTGTAAATACGAATCTAACGACACCTCTCAAACTTGGCTATAGAGGCTGTAGAGCGTGCCAAAGAATTACACATACAAACATATATACTCTCAAAAAACATAACGCTCCTTCTGGCGCAGTCGGGTAAAAAGTGATACTCGTATAATGTAAGTACTTACTATTTTCAAAAACTGGGGTATTTTCGTAAATGGGGTAATTGCGCCCGTCACTTAACAGTATTTTCGAATTAGATAAAAATCTACCAAGTTATCTGTGAACCGGCCGTTATTGTAACTACGGCCACTAAAACGGAAATGTCAAATTCCAGAACTGCTGCGATTGGTAGAAATACAATTTTGTATTACTACTAGCGCCGCCGTTCAGTTCACAGATAACTTGGTACATCTGTACTTCGAAAAGTGAACGAACAACTTTTAATATGTAAACTCTAAGACAAGGTACGTAAATTTCAGAAACTGAACAACTTTCCCCAAGAAACATGAGATCGTAAAACATCAAGAAACACCTCATACAATATCATCATCTGTATGAGCATTATTTTCAAACACTTTGTATTTTTTTATTCTTTCATTATTGACTATTTATTTTTATCAGCTCTTTTAACGTCCCCACTACAGACACACGACCCTACTCTCATACGAGAGTGATTAGGTCGTAATCCACCACGCTGGTCCATTGGTTCGCGGATTTCACATACACCTTCGAATTTCTTCTCTAGTGTATGCAGGTTTCTTCATGTTTTCCTTCACCGTTAGCGAGTGGTAATCGAATATTCAATCCGTATATGAGAAATAAATCTCAGAGGTTTATATTCGAATAGTTATCACAGTAATATACAAATCTAAGATATTATGTTCTATGTTTCTTAAGGAAAGTTGTTCTTTATTAGAAAATAAACCTTATACAAGGTGACTTTAAATGAGTGAACGAAAGAAAAGGATATGCATGTACTCGTGATAACAAACAACTTTTACTATGGGGTCAAGGTCGAAATCACAAAAAAAAAATTGTTCCCCCCATACTATCAACTGGTGCATTTTGTATGGGGAGTTCAAAAATTTTTGAATGATTTCGACCTTGCTCCCATAGTAAAAGTTGTTTGTTATCACGAGTACATGCATATCCTTTTCTATCGTTCACTCATTTAAAGTCACCCTAGATAGAGGTAGGAAAGTACATGTCGTGTTCGTTGGAGTTTTCAGCTCGGAATAGTTCACTCACCGAGCACGATGAAAGGCGCTATGGATCATTTGAACAGTATAGCGTTGACTGTCGGTGGACACCTATGAAGAAAAATATAAGAATTTGTAAAATTTTATGAAAGGCAATGTTTGTGGCGATGGATAGATGGTTGGTTGTTATTGTTTCATGAAAAAAGTACTGAACAGATTTCGATGAAATTTAGCAATATTGTAAGTAAAATAATGTTTATTTAGTAGACAAATATACAGAGCACTTGAAATAATGTCAATGCAATTTTTAAAAGCTAACGCTAGATTCGCAATGTAGCAGTTTACCCCAGGGAAGAATCCAACGAAAAAAAAGAAACACATTCCTTTTTCTATTTTTAAACACATCTCCCGATTCTCTAAAACATATTACTGTCCAAAACCAAAGAAAATAAAGAAAAACAATGATAATACAATTTTTGTACAAGATAGAAATAAAGATAATGGGACATATTTTTTATTCTCACCAGTAAACCGATGTTCAACCCCCACCATGTTAGTCCCAAGCGTGTTGGCTCCCCCCACACGCTCGTTATCAGGATCCGGAGGAGGTCGCCGCGCCCCCACCCCCGCGCCGGGGAGGGAGGTCTCCACCATGGCCTCCAAACAATTCACGAACAACTCACTGCTTTCCGCTGAGCTGTTTTGCTGGGGTGCATAGACGAAACAGTTAGAATTTAAGAGTGTGTTGGTTTGTAATTGATTTCATCATATCAGCTTATGGACGTGCTGGACAAAAGCGCTCTCCAAGGATCTCCACAACGACCTGTGATATCATGATTTTTTTCCAAGATATGACGATAAATGAGTACGAACCTATAGTATTAGTACCTACATAAGTCTGTCCAATTTAAAAGTGGCAACACTGTATTGTCGTCCCGTTTTGTTTATATTGATTTAAAAGAGACGAGGCTATAGTGTTGCCACTTTTTAATTTCTATTGTTTTTGGACAGACTATATTATGAGATATCATGATTTTTTTCCAAGATATGACGATTAATGCGTACGGAGTCACGGCCAGCCTTTAGTATTAGTACATAGTATGGATAATAAATCGTCAAGTTACCCTTACCTTAGTAAAGGGTCCAGCAAACCGCCACAACCCACCAAAACCACAACTCTGCATATAATGTAGTTGCTGCTGGCTCGCATCTTCTGATGCTATCATGTTCTGCATTATTAAAAAATATATTATTAAGTACCCGACAGTGAAATCGAAAGGGAGGGTAATGTTTTTGAGTTTGAATATCATGGGAAATCACTCTATTATGACATCGTCTTTAAAAAATAGAAAATTTAGCCTTGTTATTAATTCGTATTTTAAAAATGGAAGATCTAAGTAAAATGGAGAAAATGCCGTATGATATTGGTAATTTCGCCAGACGACGTAAGTTCGTCAGATGTGTTGAAGGAGTAATCTCGTCCAATGCGGGGAAAATTCGTCCCATGAAGTACATTCAACGGCCGGCGCACATCTGATGGACCGCAGCGCAGAGCATTTTTAATTGTCATATTATTATCGACATTGTTCTCATTAGAATAATATTCAAAATCATTTGACACAACTTTCACATGTAGTCGCTTCGATGCTTCGATGCTCATTTGTTCTGTTAACAGATTTTGAATATTATTCTAATGAGAACAATGTCGATAATAATATGACAATTAAAAATGCTCTGCGCTGCGTTCCGTCAGGGATGCATCGGCCTTAAGACGGTAATTCCGTCAGACGGGGCAATTTCTTCGGAAGGTGTAGGTATCTAATTAAGACATTTTAAAACTAAACCCAATGCCATCCCACGCCCAGCAGTGGTACTAACCTGTATGATACTCTGCACCGCGCTCAATATTACTTGATCGTGGCAATGCATCAGCACATGATTTATCTTGCCGTCTAACAGACTGTGACTGTAAGGAACATAATTATAAATGTCAACGTTTGAGCCAATGGATGCATGATTGTTACTCTTTCACGCAAAAACTACAGCTAGCTTAGCATGGCACTCCGTGACAAGACGTTGTCATGCGTTTGTCACGCTTACGTCTCTGTCTATAGTTTGAAATGTGATAAGGACAGCATACATGAGATAATTGTCGCGGCATGCCGTGCTTGAACAGAATTTGATTAAACTTTGCGCTTTAGTATTAATAAAAGGAAGTCGTGTTAGCGCCAAAACAGACGGTGAAACGCAACTGAAACTGCTAGTTATCTGAAACGTTTCAAATTAGTTGCGTCGTGTGTAGTTTTCTAAAGGAGTCTATAGCAGAAACTTAGATGCAACTCAAAAGTAACTAGCAGTTGCAGTTGCGTTGCATTTGCGTTTCCCCGTGTGTTCTGATGGATGGATGTTTGTTACTCTTTCATGTAAAAACTATGTACTGAATAGATTTTGATGAAACTTGGCAATATTGTAGCTTACACATCAGAGTAAACAGGCTATATTATTTTTGGGTATCATGTTTTTTTCCAAGATCCATACTAATATTACGAGTGCGAAAGTAACTCTGTCTGTCTTGCTTTCACGCTAAAACGGCTGAACCGATTAAAACGAAATTTGGCACACAGATAGGCTATAGCCTGAGAAAGGACATAGGCTACTTTTGATTTCAATAGCGCAGGTTAAGCAAACGCGACGCGAGCGCCGCGCAAGATAATAATAGTATGTAGTATGTACTGGCGCCACGCGCGACGCGCCGCGCGAAGGGGCGGGACAAAACTCAGTATTCCACGCGGACGAAGTCGCGGGTACAGCTAGTATGACTATAAATGCCTACGAAGTCGCGGACAGCCTCTACAAATCCTACTAATATTATAAATATCAATGTTTGTTACTCTTTCACGTAAACACTACTGAACAAATTACAATGAAACTTGGCAATATTGTAGCTGATATATCAGAGTAACACATAGGTTATGTTATTTTAAGATATTGCATAAGTTTTTCAAGATAATGACGATAAATACACATGAGCCTCTAAAAATACAAAAGTATTTTTCGTACATAACTCAAAATTCACTTGAATGTCATTATTTTTGTACCCAATTCTGCCCCACTGCTGGTCAATGGCCTGCCCGCATTCTTCCATGCCTCCCTATCTCCGGACACCTCTGGCCCCGATAATTAAAAAAATACGGAGAGAACCTACACTGGATTCAGAAGGCAGATTATATAGAAGCCAGCATGAAACTAGAGGTGAAATAATATTTGTAGACTTACATAACAGGAAATACTTTAGGAAACACCACAGATCCTTCCGCTAAATATTGATATAGGACTCTTATTTCGTCTTCATCTGAAACAGAAATTGTGGTTATTGCAGATCTACTCTATAATCATCTATACAGTGTGTTAAGAAAAGTATCACTTTCCTTTTAACCAGGTATAGTGTTAGTGATGTAGAACACATTCCAAGAAAAAAAATATTTTTGTACTCATTTTTAATTAAGAATTTCATTATAAATCGCGCGATTCGCGAAAATCGCTAGTGAGAACAATGTCGATAAAAATACGACAATCGAAAATGCTCTGCGCTGCGCTCCGTCAGATCTACGCCGGCCTTTTGAGCGCAAACGAGCCACCGACCACAGCCACCGGTAGCCAGTGACGGCGACCTAACACGCTTTTTTATTAGAATTGTATGGCGGCGCCGCAAACGTGTAGCCGGTGGCGGCGACTCGCTACAGTAGTGCTCGGTCGCTCACTCGCACGCTCGCTCGCTTCTGACATTGTGGCCCGTTTGCGCCAGCCCTTAAGGCCGTGGCCCCAGTAGGCTAACTGTTAGCGGCCGGCTGAGTGATCCGCAAATTTGTAGCGAACTGAAAGAGTTAGCTGCAAACTCAAATCAATGAAATCACCGGTTTTGGTGGGAGTCGGCCGCTGTCTGAGATAGTCAGCGCGCGTAACGCTGCAAACTGCGTACAGTGAGCGAAAACTAGCTGACTGTGGACACTCCATTTCAAATATATGGAAGGGCTTATTAAATCGATTCGCCGCAAACTAGTCAGCCACTAACAGTTTGCCTACTGGGGCCACGGCCTTAAGGTAGTATAGTGGTACTTACCTGTGCTATGTTTGACAAGAGTAGCCAGTACAGTCAACACGAGAGCCTGCGTGGTGAAATCCGATACCACTGCGGGGTCTAGTAAACTGTTGCTCTCCGGGCTCGTCGTGTCTTTGTCTGTTGACGCTTGCTGGAGTCACAAAGATTTATAATAATGAAAATTCATTTAATCCTGTAGGTTAGGTTTTAACAACTTAGGACGGGTCATTTTTTAAAGTTAATGCTAGATTCGCAAGAGTGCAGTTTTCCCCAGAGAAGAACCTACCAAGAAACTCTGTAGGGTTGCTCTTTTCAATTTAAGTTTTACAATTCTTAGGCATAAACACAGAAACAAACATTTTATAAAATTCGATATTCACTCACTTTGGTAGAAGCTTCAGGATAATCGCTGTCTCCGGATTTGGTGGAGGAAGGTCTTTCCGTTCCTTCATCAGCGCTACCTGGTGACCCTCGGCCTTCGTCTTCTCCTGCCTGCTGAGATTTGGAACTGCTTAGGTAGGTATATATACTTTGCGCGTGAAAAAACTTCGATACCGCGTTTCAGGTTTTGTATGCGAATCTACTTTGAATGAAGCGATGATGTTTGTATCGTAGCAAGTGGAAGGGAGTCTCTGTCTACCTCGATGGGGAATTTACTTATATACGTAGCTCGGGAAAAACTTCGATACCGCATTTCAGGTTTTGTATGCGAATCTACTTTGAATGAAGCGATGATGTTTGTATCGTAGCAAGTGGAAGGGAGTCTCTGTCTACCTCGACATACATATCACGCCTCTTTCCTATCTGGGTAGGCAGAGACCACTTCCCTCCACTTGTTACGATCCAAATACAATTCTTTCGCTTCACCGACGTGCATATATGCGGCGACTTAAGAACGTGGACGAAGCGAAGGAAGTGTATGCGTTTAAAGGTTACAAAGTCAAGAATGATATCAGTTTTCAAGTTTAAAAGCTTATTTCACCATCTATACAGGGTGTAACAGAAAGGGTATATAAAGCCGAAACACAGCGATAGTCCTCATGAAACTGAACAACTTTCCCCAAGGAACATGGGTCGTAACTCGAAAAAAAAAATTTCGTCTCCCCATACAAAATGCCCGATCAGCTGATCGAGTAAGTATGGGCGATCCAAATTTTTTTTTCGAGTTACGACCCATGTTCCTTGAGGAAAGTTGTTCAGTTTCATGAGGACTATCGCTGTGTTTCGGCTTTATATACCCTTTCTGTTACACCCTGTATAGATAAAATTTATCTGACAGATATTCTATACCTGTCTGTCTAAAACGGCATGTTTTATGAAATAGACATAGGTTTATCTGTCAGATAAATGTTATCTGTTGATAGTGAAACGGGCGCTAAGGTTATGAAATTGGGAATGCTTGCCCAATAGTGGGCCCACTTACTTCAATAGAACTATCTCCGTCCCCCTGTTCCCTCGCCGCGTCCCCAACTGGTCCGTGCTGCATACTATGAGCTCTTCCTTCGCTATCCTGTATAATTATACCATATTATACTAGATTATATCGTATAATTATACACCATGGAACATTTAGGATGGGGTACATTTAGGTTGTGTGGTCTTGAAAAGAGAGGAAAAGATGTTTTTTTAAAGTTCTGCTCCAAATAGCATAGTTTGTTATGTTTTTTGGGGAAAGTTGTTCAGTTTCATGCCTGGCAACATCATCCAGGCAACCTTTATTGCTAAGAAAGACATTTTTTTCTAGAAACATCAAAGTCATTTGATTTAGTTTAGGAGTTATATTTTATTTATGAAAGTTAACTATTAGACGTTACTTATAAAACATTAATCTTATTTTATCTTATTTAGCCACTCGTGTCCCACTGCTGGGCAAAGGCCTCCCTCCTCATCCGCCATGCCTTTCTGTCTCGAGCTTCCTCCGCCCAGGTACTCAAGAAGGTGTCCAGCTCGTCTCGCCACCTTTTCCGCGGTCTGCCGCGACGCCGTTTGGCAGTCGGTGGCCATTGGGTAGCTACCCAATAAAAATTTAATAAAAATATATAAAATATGTAGGTATGTATTTATTTAATACTAGCAAAATGTATAAAAAATAAAATAAAACAAAAAAACCTTTTCAAAACCACACAATAAGGATACATTTATTTCAATTACAAAAAAGGGGGGTTTTAATTTAAATATTAAAGCTATTAGTTATTTATTTATATTTTTCATATATTTCTTCTAAATCGCTTCATATTTTCTGCTTTAAGGGACTTTTATTTACATTCTATGATATCTATTGGTAAAGCGAAATTAGATTTTTTTAAATATCGTTGCCATTAAAAAAAAATAAACAAAAAAAAAAATCAGGGACCCAAGTCTACTAATCTATCTATATATATAAAAATGAATCTATATATATAAAAATGAAACCCGTTTTCCGTTGTCACGGCATCACGCCTGAACGGCTGGACCGATTTCGCTAATTCTTTTTTTAAAATGTTCATATAAGTCCAAGGATGGTTCTTACGGTGAAAAAAATTCGAATAATTGCCGGGAAAGCCCTAAAACAGACCTTTTCTTTTTCCCATACAAATGTTTTCTAACTAAAATGTAGAGTCAATTTGAACTTTATTCCTACACAATAAAGTTCATTCTAAGGCGGGATGAAGTTCGCCGGGACAGCTAGTTTACAATAACACTTACTCACACACTCACTCACTTCACTTGTGTGTCGGTAGAGAGTCAATGTCATTTTTTGACACATTTGGTCGCAATCAGCATAAGACATTGTTTAGCAGAATACTAATACGCTTCAAATAGAAGCCATATTTTTTTTTCATAGCAAATTTGTTTTTCATAGCAATTGTTTTTTAAAACCATCTAGCTTAGGGATTTTTTAGTAAAGTAAAATTTTATTTGTTAGTAACATTTCTTTTTTAAGATGATTGTTATGGATAGATTGAGAGAGATAGACATTTTTTTAAGTAAATAATAATAATAATAAAAAATTGCAACGATATATCTAAAATCGCTTTATTCAATAGCCACTAGGGGTATCTAGGGGGGCACTAAAAGCTTCTTAGTGTGTCAGTTTGCATTATCAACAATTCACATCATTTTGTGCTTAGTGATTTACACTCGTGAATAAATTGCTTGTATTTAGCTTTTATAGTGTATTCAACAATATATGAAATATTATTTTATTTTTGTCTAAGTATTTTTTTTGAGCATATCTCTAGCGTTAAAATCGTAATTTGCATTCAAAAATGACATGACAGGCAATGGCACGTTGTTTGACATGACATTTCTTAATGCAATTGACAATTTTAGTGTCACCATAATTAAAGTTTTTTAAACTAAACTTTTTTGGCAGAATAATTCTGGTGGCTAGAGACCTTAGTGTATTTACTTAAAAAAAAAACATCAGTGTAAAATTGTCGCAGTAGCATTTTAAATCTAGAATTAAAGCTTCATTCTAAATCAGGTGTTTTATGAGGCACATTTTGTATTTTTTTACCCTCGGAGCTCCAATAGTATCTTTGGAAGTGGGCACTGAAAAAGACCTTTGTGTTTTAAAAAGCAATCTAGCTGATGTCTACGGTGTGTTAACAAAAAAGAACATTCAAGGTACAAGCGTTCGAATTTCAAATGATGATGTGGTCGGTATTTTTTTTTCGTTGGAAAATTGGTGTTGCCAGTTAAGGTAGTTTTTAACAAATTGGTATTAATTTTGAATTGTTTGGTGGTATGATTTTTTTTGATATTTCAATCAATTAAGTACAGATAAAATTATCATTGATAGAAAATTTTACCGAAATGGTAGAAATTTTACCAAATTGGTAGGTTTTAACAAATTTTATTATTGCATTTTAAACCACGAAAAGCAACACAAAAATTTAATAACAATTTTGAAATTTTTTTAAGATAAAAAAGTTAAAAAAAATCACCAAATTCAACCAAATTTTTTTTAATAAAAATAAATATATCGACCACATAGCGCACATGAAAATAGGATTTATGCGTAAGAGACAAGTTTTAAAATGCAATACAACCGATACAGTCAAGTCCAAGAACAAGATGCGTGAAAAACAATGTTACACAGTATAGTTAGAGATTGTAGACCAGGAGCTAATGGGGGCTTGGTTTATTTTAAACGGTTATTTTCAATTACCTATTTCAGAAAAAAAAAGAAAAAAACAAAGAAAAGAAATAAATATTTTTTAAATATATTATTTTGTTTTATTGTTATCCTGCTAAATGGAAACTCGTGGGGGAGACCTTTGTCCAGCAATGGAATCTTAATAGATAGACTCCAAAAATGATTTAATAGGCATGAGGACAAAAAAAATTTTTTTTGACCATCACATAGAATATTTTAAAATATTCGACACGTAATTTTTCTTTTTTCTCTTAAACTAAAAATGACAAAGATACACTGGGTTAAAGTTGCTCGTGACGTCACGTCTCAGTACGATTTTAACCGAGGAGTGACGTCAATATCCCCCACTCGGTAACTTTGATGCTCTGTATCTTTGTATTTATTTATGTATTTGATCAGGTAAAAAATGTGTTTCAAATATTTTTTAATAGCCTAAAAGACGGACTAATTATTTTTTGAATTTTTGAATGTAGTCATCATCCCTATTGTATTAATTTAAGTGAACATATTATAAATAACCAACCGACTAAAAAAAAATACATTTAAAATAAACCAAGATTTAACCATTAGCTCTTAATCTAGAGATACTGAAAAGAAAAATTAGTATAGTTAATGATACATAGTGATGTATGGAAGGTAAAATAATACCCTAAACCGACGTGCATGTATGAGGAGACTGATGTATGTAGACTGATGAATGTGTATGAAGTGAAAGAGGTGTGTTTGTATCGTAGCAAGTGGAGGGAGGTCTCTGTCTATTGCAGAAAGATGCGTGACAGATGAGTGGATATGAGGATGTTTGTTACTCTTTCACGCAAAAACCACTGAACAGATTTATATAAAACTTTTAATTTAAATTGTAGCTTGACCATGAACTCTTCTTTACATACATACCGACGTACATATAGATAGATAATTTATTACATATCTGTCACGCCTCTCCCCCATCGAGGTAGACAGAGACTTCCCTCCACTTGCTACGATACAAACAAACCTCTTTCACTTCATACACATTCGTCAGTCGCCTCATACATGCACGTTGGGTTAGGGTACTCTTGACTTGGCCTTTCTTTAGCCCCAATTTGATCGAGATACGTTCGTCTTAGACCCAGAACACACAGGGAAACGCAACTGCAACTGCTAGGTACTTTTGAGTTGCATCTAAGTTTCTGCTATAGACTTCTTTAGAAAACCACACACGACGCAACTAGTTTGAAACGTTTCAGATTAGTTGCGTCAGGTGCGGTTTTCTAAAGAAGTCTATAGTAGAAACTTAGATGCAACTCAAAAGTAACTAGCAGTTTCAGTTGCGATGCAGTTGCGTTTCCCCGTGTGTTCTGGGCCTTAGCCTTCCATATACCACAAGAAATATAACTGAATCAATCAACCCAAACTACTTTCGATATTAGAGCCCGTTTTACCACTTATCTGTATAAAATTTAACTGACAGATATTTTGTACCTGTCACTGTCTAAAATGTCATGTTTTATGAAATAGATATATCTGTTAGGTTTATCTGTCAGATATATAGGTTTATCTGTCAGTTAAATTTTATCTGTAAGTAGTCAAACAGGCCCTAAACGTAGTTATACATCTGTGAATATTTGATGACGAATGAACGGTCGTGGATTCTATTCCCGCTAGAGACAAACATTGCTGTGATGTTCAGAGATTCTTCATGAAATAAAGAACTACAATACATTTTCATATAACTGAAAATGACGTGTGACGGCCGTCATTCTAATTTTTAGGCAATTTCTGGAGTGTCCAGTCCACTGGCGTTCTATACATTTTGTGACAATGCCATCTAACGATGCCATTTTTAATTTAACCTATCTACAGGGTGTAACAGAAAGGAGGTATAAAGCCGAAACACAGCGATAGTCCTCATGAAACTGAACAACTTTCCCCAAGGAACACGGGTCGTACATCGAAAAAAAATTTTGGATCGCTCATACTTACTTGATCAGCTGATCGGACATTTTGTATGGGGAGGCGTTTTTTTCGAGTTACGACCCATGTTCCTTGGGGAAAGTTGTTCAGTTTCATGAGGACTATTACTGTGTTTCGGGTTTTTACCCCCTTTCTGTTACATCCAGTATAATCCCTTTTCATTTTTCGCGTCGCATTCTTCCGAACATTCGTCAATAAATCTACACAGAAGTATAAAAACACTATAAACTAACTAAACAGAGCGATGAATTACTTTGTGAATGGCGCGGTATTATTTAAGCGCAGTTTTTTTTTTAAATACGGGGCGTCACGATCGTACATACATATCTGTCACGCCTCTCTCCCATCGAGGTAGACAGAGACTTCCCCCCACTTGCTACGATACAAACACACTTCTCTCGCTTCATCCACATTAAGTATAACGCCTGTTAATTTTCAACTAGTTTCACGATTACCATATTTTGCTAATATATTTTTACAGGCGCTTTTTTCCATAGACTACTACAGTCAGTAGTACGCCGAGGGGAAAGAGTCGTGACAGATATGTATGTGTGTATTAATTTTAATAATATAAATGATCGTGAACGCCCCGTATATTAATTTTGTATGATCAAATAATCAGCTAAGAAGCCAATTTCCTTTTCTGTGTCGGAAAGATTAATTTACGTAGTGTATAGTTTTTGATAATTTTTGATAAATTGATTTTTTTCCAAATTTTATGATTTATTTCTAAATACAATTTTAACTCATAATAAAAAAAAGAAATATAATAAAAACGGAACATTTTTTTCTTATTACTTTATTTTAATGATTGTGTTTTTTTGTAAATTATTTTTTATAGTAGGCCTGATAGATACCAGAATGAATTGTCTTGTAGCTAGATAAATTATTGAATGCAATTCTAAATTTATTAAAAAATAAAAAACAATATAGTATGTAACTAGAAAAAAAAAAAAAAAAAATTAATAATAATAATTTTTAGTGTAATTCGTACATTCTTTCCGACACAGTGATTTAATTTTTCAAACTTAAAATCAATCATTTTCAAATTTACGCCATTCCAATAACTAACATTGACAACTGAATATTTTTTATTAATTTAAGGTCTATCTACACAGATCCGGGCCGTGCCCGGGACGTGTCCGGGCCATGGCCCGTCAAGAGGAAAAACAATACGTCGTCATGACAACGTGTGTGAACGAATCCATAGATGTATGGAATGATATTTTTCCCTGACACGTCCCGGACACGTCCCGGGCACGGCCCGGACCTGTGTAGATAGACCTTTATACGCTTACGTACAGGCAAGTCCGTACAGAGAACCTGTTTATACAGGGTGTAACAGAAAGGGGGTATAAAGCCGAAACACAGCGATAGTCCCCATTAAACTGAACAACTTTCATAAGGAACATGGATCGTAACTCGAAAAAAAATTCTGAATCGTCCATACTTACTCGATCAGCTGATCGTACATTTTGTACGGAGAGACGAAATTTTTTTTCGAGTTACGACTCATGTTTCTTGGGGAAAGTTGTTCAGTTTCATGTGGACTATCGCTGTGTTTCGGTGTTATACCCCCTTTCTGTTACATCCTGTATAATTACCCTAAAACAAAGTATTTAAATGTTATATGTTTCTACTATGACAATATAAATATAAGTAACAAATAAGTACATTACCTGATGCGTAGGCGCAGCGGGGAAGTGCGGGCTATGCGCTCCGCTGCCGGGTTGGTGGAAGGTAGGGGATTTACCTGGGGGGGAGTATTGGTTATCATCATCATGTCTGCTTATGGACGTCCACTGCTGGAAAAAGCCTCCCAAGGATCTCCATAACGACCGGTCGTTGTTTATTATAACTGTAGAAGAGCCCATTTCACTTCCTACGGGTAAAATTTAACTGACAGATAAACCTCTGTCTACTTCAGAAAACATGACGTTTTAGTTAGATAGTGACAGCTATAAAATATCTGTCAGTTAAATTTTATCTGTAAGTTATGAACCATGTCCTAACTGTAGTTGAAAAACCGGTCAACTGCGAGTCGGACTCGCGCGCGAAGGGTTCCGTACCATTCAATAACAATAGCAGCAAAATACCTCTCAATAATAAAAGCAGTAAATAAAAGACAGACAGACGGACAGCCAAGTATTGGAAATAGGGTCCCGTTTTTACCCTTTAGGTTCGGAACCACAAAATATGTAAGAAGAAATAGAATTGGGAAAATAACTATACAGGATGTTAGGAAAAGTATCACTTTCCTTTTAACCATGTTTAGTGTTAGTGATGTAGAACACAGTCCACGAAAAAAAAAATGTGTTAGCGATGAAGAACACTAATGTAGAACAATATGTTCTACATCACTAACACTATACATGGGTAAAAGGAAAGTGATACTTTTCTTAACAACTATATAATAATATCTATAGTAACATATAATAAATAATATACTATAATAACCTCCATGTTGAGATAACGTAGAATCCAACATATCATATGATTTCTGTCGTTTGTTATACACGCTTGTACTACTCGCTGCGCTGCCCACCAGGTTCGACTGCAAACAAAGGTATAATTAATATACATACAGTGCTACAAGGATCTTTTGGCGTGTAGCGGAAATCGGAACTAACGATATCATCTTGTAAATTGTTATTATTTTGAGTTATTTATTCACTATCCACGTCCTCCTGACAATGTCACTCAAGTGCCAATAGATCCTTGTAGCACTGTACGTACATATGCAATACGCATATCTGTAATGCATCTCTCCCATCGAGGTAGACAGAGACTTCCCTCCACTTGTTACGATACAAACACACTACTTCTCACATATAGTAAGTATAGCGCCTGTTAATTTTCAACTAGTTTGACGATTACAATATTTTGCTAATAGATTTTTACAGGCGCTTTTTCCTTTTTACACAAAAATGATATCGGTTGATTTCGAACTTGGCCCCATAGTAAATGTTGTTTGTTATCACGAGTATATGCATATCTTTTTCTATCGTTCACTAATTAATAATCACGCTAAATACACTCTTTTTTTCTGTCTCTATGTACTATCATCTTACAATAAACTGTTAAATAAAATAAATAATTAATATAAATTAGATTTTATTATACTATATAATAAAAACGAATACATACCGCATCTCTAGTCTGGTTGGCGGGACAACACGGTGGGTGTTGGACGTGACAGCGCGATCGCACCTCCTCGCTCACACACACCAGCGCTGAGTGAGACAACATTATATTAGACTGAAGGCCGTGATTTCGTATGTATCGTTGTATCTGTGTGTTATTTTGATGTGAAAGCTACAATATATTATATGGCATCTTTGCTATAGCAATGATTCATTAAAATCTGTTGAATGGCATTAGCTGGGTGGAGGAAGCTCGAGACAGAAAGTCATAGGAGTCAGAGGAGTCAGTCAGAGGAGAGTGGCCTTTGCCCAGCAGTGACACACGAGTGGCTAGATTAGGTTTAGAGTCGAGTGAGCGAGTGAGAGAGTCGAATGAGCGAATTTTCACTTATTTTCACTCTTCTATCAATCTCTTTTACACTTTACTCTACATTGGCCAAAACAACAACAGAATGGGCGCCACTAGATGGTCACAGACGCGGTAGACCTCGAAAAAGATGGAGAGACGATCTGGAAGCATTTTCACGGGAATGGCGGGACGCTACCGGAGACCGTGTTAAATGGAAAGCCTCCTCCGCGGCCTTTGCCTAGCAATGAGATTTTAAGTGTGCCTTTCCAGTAGAGATGTGCTATGCTATTGCTATGGATGCGTTTGATATCCACCAATCAATTCAGGGTGATAACATATTTACTGAATATGATTGGTGGACATCAAAGGCATCCATAGTAACGCACATCTCTGATGAAAAGGCACCCTAACAATTGTGGGGACCTTTGCCTAGCAGTGGGATCTTAACAAAAACACCTCAACTCACCAGTTAAATAAGCGACAGTATCATGCGTGACCTGAAACTTGTCCCGGTCTCGTCGCGCGGTTATGGCGAGAAGTGCAGCGAGGACCCGACAGGTTCTGGAGACGGTGGCTGCTTGAGGGTGTCTGTAACCTTTGATGAGGTGGCCGACCAGCGCGAAGTGGAAGTTCGAGCGGAAGCTGGGGGGGAATTGTGAGGATTTAGATGAAGAGTTAGAGAATGTGTTTTTTGGAAATCGTGTCGCCAAAATACATTTTAATAATAATATTTGAATAGTAGTAAAACCACCGCCACATTGCTTTTTTATTCTTTGAAAATGAAATAAAAAATTATAATCTACATTATAAAAGAAAGTCTTGTTAGTTACACATTTTATAGTTCAAGAACGGCTGAACCGATTTCGATGAAAATTGGTAGGGAAGTAGCTAAAAACCAGAAGATGGATATAGGATACTTTTTATACCCGTATTGCCTCTAAGGCTAAAGTGAAACAAAGTTCGCAGAATCAGCTAGAATGTATTTCAAGACATTACCTCAGTCCAACAGCATGGTCCAACTGCTTGAAATGCCACTCCAGAGGCTCTCTTGTCGCCATCATCACTTCTTCTAAAGTCTGCAAACAGGTTGCGAATATGTCAAATATTTTGATTAAAAATGTCAACGTTTTCGAGTTACGACCCATGTTCCTTGGGGAAAGTTGTTCAGTTTTATGAGGACTATCGCTGTGTTTTGGCATTATACCCCCTTTCTGGTACATCCTGTATTGATTGAAATAAAACAAGAATGATGATTATAAAACGTACCTTATTATCGAACTGCCCCTGCGAATCCAATGTATGCAGATTCTGCTCCATCAGTGCTAAGCCAGCCGCATACAACGTCGGCTCGTCTAGTTGTAGCGTGGACAGGCTCACCCAGAACAGGGCTTTGTGGATTGGAGATTCCTGTAAATACATACATATCCGTCATGCCTCTGAGATTTATTTCTCATATACGGATTGAATATTCGATTACCACTCGCTAACGGTGAAGGAAAACATGAAGAAACCTGCATACATTACAGTAGAAATTCGAAGGTGTATGTGAAATCTAATGAGGAAGGAATATAAGGAGTGGTCACATTTTTTTTTCATGTACAAATGAGTTTATGACAGCGTGCCAGATTGCGCCAAGTTTTCCACAGTTTTCTTGGTAGATGATACCTGTCAAACGATAAGAAATACCATAAAAGGTAGTAATTTTGCGCCAGACCAGGCACGCAGATCCAGACGGTATGGCTCCTCCTTATATATTCTATACTCAAAGGTGAAATCTGTCAACCTGCAAGCCTGCGTCTAATCACTCTCGTTTGAGAGTAGGCTTGGGTGTCTGTAGTGGGGACGTTAAATGGGCTGATGAAGATGTATACTTACATGATGCAACAACGGCTGCAGTCTCGTGAGGCACATGATGAGAGCTTCCAGCAGCGCGAGGTCATTGAAGGATTCCAGCGCCTTCACCAGGATACGGAGTAGCTGCTTCATGTCATCGTCTGTCACGTTTTTACCTGAGGGGTGTAGCAAATGTTTAGTTTGAGTGTATTGACAGATATAATGTTACGTCTTAGGGCCGGCGCACAGCTGACGGAGCGCAGCGTAGAGCATTTTTGACTGTCATTTTATCAGTTGACACAATATTCGCAATTAGTCGCTTCGATGCTCCGATGGTCATTTGTTGTATTAACTGACTTTGAAAATTATTCTAATGACTACAATGTCGATAATAATTTATGATATTGCCGAATTTCAATAAAATCTATTCAGTAGTTTTTGCGTGAAAGAGTAACATACATCTATCCATCGGCACAAACATTGACATTTATAATATTAGTAGGATTAATTACTTACTTATACATCCAAATACAATTAAAGCTCTTGGTTGTAGAGCAGGGTTGAAGCAGAACGCAAAACTCTTCGCCAGTGATGTCCTGAAAAAAAAAGTAATTGAAAAGGCGTTTTGCCTGCTAAAACAAATTAGCAAATATTACATTTGTAATTGCTATTCAAAAATGACAGGCGCTTTTGAAATATTGCTTTAAAAAATAAAAATATGTTAGTTTAATTGACGATAAAATAGAAGAAACTTATAACAAAATACTCAGTCGACTTCGAGAAGTGTGTTTGTGCCGTAGCCAGTGGAGGAAAGTGGTCTTTCCCTTCCCAGATGGGAGAGGCGTGACAGTTATGTATGTAAGTATATATCTCACCAAGTCTGCAACCAATCACAATCCGGTATATCAGTGATACACGCCTCCATGATCTCCAATAACGCGTCGGTGATAGTCTCCAGCGACTGTAGGGGGAGCCGCTCGCGGTCCGTGTGAGTGGGGGGAGGCGGGGACGGGATGTACGCTGATTCTGGGTAGCGAGATGTGGAGGGTTCTGATGACCTGCGGAGGGGGGAGTACAAAAAATAGTAGTTTTAATAAGATAGATAGATAGATAGAAATTCTTTATTGCACACAAAGAAATACAATTACAACTTAAGACTAAAACATTGTGCGCAAAGGCGGCCTTATCACTAAAAGTGATCTCTTCCAGACTACCTTTAGAGTAGGACTAGTTTAGGAAGACTGTAGAGTAGAGCATGGCAATAAATAAATTATTTTTAATTATTAATTTATTTATAGTATTTCTACAATACATATCTACATAACGAAGGGTCGTTAACAGGGTGCTCCGCCATGTTCTCAAAATAACACACCGCGTACTTTTAATCACTGATTTATTAGATTTTAAATTTCACGTAGGTAGGTAGGAAGGTACGCGGCAAGTTTGGCACGAAGCGGCTCACATTCATTCGACTCCACGATCGGTAATAGAATTCCCGAATTTTCTCCAATTCTCCTTATCTAATTTTCACAGTTGGCAGGCTGCCGCTTACAGGCTAGCCAACCTAATAAGTACCTCAATCAAAGCCTCACTCAATCAACCCCAAACGAATTAAAAGTCTTAACAGTGTTGCCATACTTCGTGCCAACCTTGCCAAAGCTGTCAGCTTGACGTTTCTACTTTCCCAAATGTTCCGATAGATGTCGCCAGTAGCGTAGGTTTACAAATGAATTAATCGATGACGTTACTCCATGCTTCGACATACAGATATTTCCAAACGTTATGTTCAAGAATAAAAAATTTAAGAAGGTACACAGGGTATAACAGAAAGGGGGTATAACGCCGAATCTTAGCGATAGCCCTCATGAAACTGAACAACTTTCCCCAAGGAAAATGGGTCGTAACTCATAGGATATTGTAACAATATTATTATTATTAATTTTAAAAACAACCGAATGGGCGCCACTAGATGATCACAGACGCCGAGGTAAACCTCGAAAAAGATGGAGAGACGATCTGGATGCATTTTCACGGGAATGGCGGGACGCTACCGGAGACCGTGTTAAAAGGCAAGTCGCGGGTTAGGCCTTTGGCCAGCAGTGGGATCTTAATGGCTTCCTTATCCTTATCAGCCCGTATATGTCCCCACCGAGGGGCATGAGCCTATTCTCATACAGAGAGTGATTAGGCTGTAATCCACCACGCTGGCCAAGTGCGGGTTGGCGGATTTCACATACACCTTAGTATTTCTTCTCTGGTGTATGCAGGTTTCCTCACGATGTTTTCCTTTACCGTTAGCAAGTGGTAATCGAATAAATTGATCTGTACATTAGAAATAAACTCAGAGGTATGTACCCGCGCCAGGTTTCGAACCCGCGCCCTCAGAATTCGGGGCAAGCGTTCTACCAACTGACCTAAGACCGCTATATGGCTAACAAAAAAACTAGCAGTACTCACCAGTCGTTATTATGTCTGTTATAAGCGCTTCTAAAAGCAGTCACTGCGGCTGACTTTACTTTAGATATCCCAAACATTTGGTAGAACTTCGGTAACGCGAATTCATCAAGTGACAGCATTAGGACTCGCTGGGTTTCCTCTGTGAATTTATAAAAATAATATTATATTATCTTATAATAATAAAGTCTATGTGTTAATCTTATGTGCAAGCCAAAATATTGTAAAGTTTCATTGATATTTGTTCAGTAGTTTTTGCGTGATGAAGTAACAAACATCCTCATATTTATTTATCCATCGGCATAAACATTGACATTTATAATATTAGTAGGATTCATTTAGACAGGGAATGATAAACATTTTTGTCTTCTGCCAACAAAATATTTTTTTTGAGATAAAAATATTTTATGCGCCCCCAATTTTCCACCCACTGAAAACTACTAAGGCTCTACACAACGTCCCCATTTCTTTCTGGGTCTCTTATCGCTTCTAGGCCTACAAGGCGGCGTTATCGTCCACTTTAGGAAAAGCTGATTTAAGCCCGCTTTTTCGATTGTCAGTTAAAATTTATACCTAAAAATATTTTTTTACTATTATTGTCTAAAACCTCATGTTTTATGAAATGGACATAATATAGATTTATCTGACAGTAAAATTTTTGACTATTGAAAAACCAAGCCTTAGGTTTATAAAACACAGCTATTAAAAAACACACTTACCAGAAAAACTAGGCGTAGTGCAAGTACAGAGCGAATGTATGATATTGACCACAAGTCCATGAGTGGCTGCTCGCATGGAGACTGTCCCCGAACAGACCAGGAACGTGACTGTGTGGAACAGGTAGGGCAGGTGACGGGCCACGTCCAGGCAGTTGTTGAACGAGAGCATCAACTGGAATTTCGTAGAATTTAGAACAATTTCTCTTTAAAAATGAAGAAAAAAATTTAAACAACAGAAGTTATCCTTTGAAAATCTGTCAGTGTATCCATATAATGTATTCCGTGGGACCTGTCTATCTCTAGCTTTATTTATTTTATTTTATTTTTTATTTATTTATTTAGACAAGACATAACGACAGACAGATCCAAATGTTATGTTTAAGGAATATAAAATTAAGTATCTACAAAAGAAAACGAATAAAATAGAAATATAAAAAGAAAAACCATTACAAACTATTAACAACATTAAACATCTTAATAAATTAAACATTACAAATATTCTCGGCGTAACTTAGACATTCACGGAGCACTGTACGCCAGTGGTCCGCGAAGATATCGAGGGACGGGGTCTGCTCCAGGAGTGCATTGAGATGGACGAGTGCATTTGGGATCGGAGAGTGGCGGTGGTGCGAGGTGCGCGCGGGGGGCACGGCTAGGAGACGGTGGGAGCGCGCGCGCGTGTACCGGTCGGGGACGTAGAGTCTACACGCTTGAGACATCAACTCTGGGCAGTCAGATTGTCCACGTAGTAGGCAACAAACAGTAGTGAGAGCCTGGAAATCGCGACGGGTTTGAAGTGAGTTGCATCCTATAGTTCCTTGTAAATATTTAGAAGGATAGAGAAAAGGATAGAATCCATATATTTTTTTATAAATGAACCGCAAGAAGGCTTTTTGAACTCGTTCTAGCAACAAGGAATAACTGGCTTCATGAGGACTCCAGACTATACAAGCTGATTCAAGTTTACTACGTACTAAGGCCATGTATACTAGTTTTATCGCGCCAGGATCTTTAAAGTCACGACAGTTTCTCATGACGAACCCTAACCTGCTGTAAGAGTCCTTCGCTAGCTGACGGATATGTTCGTTGAAGGTGAGTTTAGGATCGAATAACACACCAAGATCTTTTACTGACGTGACACGAGGAATTGGTTCAGAGCCTAAGAAGTAATTAGCTTCTACGGGATGGCGAGCACGGGAGAAAGACATGACACAACATTTAGAGGTATTGAAAAAGAGCTTATTTGTTATACTCCAATTAAAGACAGCGTTTACATCATTTTGAAGTAAATGTTAGTCATCAGGCGATTCAAGTACACGAATAATTTTGAGATTATCAGCGTATAATAAACTCTTACAGTCAGACAGAACAGGAGTAAGGTCATTTATCATTAAATTGAATAAAAGTGGACCCAAAATGGATCCTTGGCTCACACCAGATCGAGTAATGTACGTATTTGAGACAAATGAACCATACTGAACGAATTGTTGACGATTACGTAGATAATCAGCAAAGAGATTTAATAGTGTAGGACTGAAACCGATGACAGATAATTTGTGTAAGAGAATATCGTTATCAACAGTATCGAACGCCTTTTTGAAATCAAAGTAGATGACATCTACTTGTTGACCTTTATCCAAATGTTCAGAGATGATTCCGACTAGAGTTAGCAAATTAGTATCAACAGAGCGTCTAAATCTAAACCCATGTTGTGAATCAGATAGGTATGGAGCTAGTTGAGCGGACAGTTTGGAATGCAAAATAGATTCAAACAGTTTGGGGAGGGCTGAAAGGATGGCAATAGGCCTGAAATTATTAACTAAATGACTTTTACTGATTTTAGGTATAGGGGTGACACGGGATAGCTTCCAAGGAGTAGGATATTTACCAGTCTGAACAATCAGATTGAAAATGTGCTCAATTGGTTTCATTAGCTGCTTTTCACACGCTTTTAAGATATAAGCTGGAATACTATCAGGCCCAACTGAACATCTTGGTTTCAACCTTCCTAATGATTTAGAAATATCGGATTCTTTTTTTTTTATCATCATCATATCAGCTTATGGACGTCCACTGCTGTACAAAAGCCTCCACAACGACAGGTCTTGCGCTTCCTACATCCAACGGCTTCCCGCGACTTTAAGTCGTCGGTCTACCTTGTTGGAGACCGCACCACACTG
Source organism: Anarsia innoxiella (assembly GCA_947563765.1). Lineage (NCBI taxonomy): Eukaryota > Metazoa > Arthropoda > Insecta > Lepidoptera > Gelechiidae > Anarsia > Anarsia innoxiella. The sequence goes on from OX387420.1 coordinate 1,207,203, forward strand.
CGTCGTTCGGTGCGTGGTTGCTACTTGAGAACCTTTCTGCCTTAAGGTCTATCTACCCAGATCTGGGCCGTGGCCCGTCAGGAGGGAAAACAATACGTCGTCATGACAACGTGTGTGAACGAATCCATAGAAAATGTATGGAATGATATGTTTCCCTGACACGGCCCGGATCTGTGTAGATAGACCTTCATGGTCCATCGTCTATCTTAAATAAAGTAAATACTTACCAAATATCTCGCTAAAATAGCGATGTCATCCCACATCATATGTTGTTCTAGCATAGCGGTAGGCGAGTGACATGTCTTGTCTACCACCTGAAATTTACATATACAGGGTAATTATGAACTTTCTAATGAATTTGTAAAAACTATACACACAAAAATGAACAACTTTTCTTTAAAAATAGATTTTAGATTCGATTTTATGTTTTCACACACAATTCTCGATTCATAATCATATTTAATAGTTAGTTGTAATAGTTATGTTAATGCTTTGACTTCTCGTTACATGACGTTAACTTTCTCCTTCACTTGAGTAAAGTATGTCGCGGTCTTCCTCTGCCTCTCTTCCTCCTCAACCTTTCCTTCAATTATTTATTTATTTAACAGTTTATTGTAAGATGATAATACATAAATACAGAAAAAAAGAGAAGTTATACAAAAGGTACAGCATATTTCTAAAAGAAATTTCTCATTTATGTTTCTCAAGAAACCGTCATGTCGCATCAATATCAATTAATGTACGATTAGCTGATGAATTTAGTGTGGGCAAGGCACATTTTGAGGAGTTATTCATCTATGATTCTTAAGCAAAGTTGTTCAATTTTATGTGCAGGTTACATCCCTTGTAAATACACAATCCACAAATCCACTCCCTCCCTCCAAGGAGGGGTGTATACTTTAACTCAATATAGGTATGAAGCTAACATATTGATAAAGGAATTTGGAATTTCGGTGGCCAATTATTTGGAAAAAATAAATGTAAAGGCAACATAATGAAAAACTTTTTTATTTTATAATCATTTTGAATATTCTACCGAAATAAAATATTTTACTTGTTAGTTGCTAAAACAATACAATAAACAAAATTATTTAAGAATTGCTTTTTAAAAGAACGAAAAAACAACACAAAATAAATCATACTTCAAGTGTGTTCCAAAATTCAAATTCAGAAAGTCTTTTATATGAGTTTTTTTTTTCAAAAAAATCTTCACCCAAAATATCTTGATACATATAATTTTTTATTCTTAGTTTGTAAGTTTTTGTAAGCTGTTGGTTCTTCAATAATTGAATAATAACTTTAAACTCAAAGCCTCACTGGTTAATAAGTCGGTGCCAGCAATCCATAGTATTTGTGACGCATAACATTGTACACAAAGTTTCAGAACACACTTCAAAATAAAAAAATAATAATAAAAAAGCGTAAAATAAAGAAATAAACTCACAGTGGCCGGGGTTACGGGACCCAGGATATTATTGGGCAGTTTGGAAAGGGCCTGTAGAATTAATACATCAAATATATTTACAGTAAAGAGCGATAAAGAATGCACATCGGCAATCATCGTATTTCCGAACACAAACGAATGCTATTTGCCATGTACATCAATTATTAGATTAATCGGTCATCGAAATTTGAATTTAGAATTTACTTTATTGTAGCACTCTCTCGCATTTGAACCGCGACTGACAAAACAAACGTCATGGTGTGTGCGGCACAGATATCGCTATACGAAGTCGGAATTAGACGATTGCTTTACAAAGATCGATGTGCATTCTTTATCGCACTATACTGTAACTTGAAATCACTCATTTTCATCATCATCACCTCAGCCTATAGCTGCCCACTGCTGAGCATAGGCCTCTCCAATATCTCTCCTGTTCATTGCCACCTGGATCCAACGAAACCCCGCGGCATTCACTAGGTCGTCGATCCATTAATATTACAATATTCATAAAAAATAATATGACAGTTGCAGGTGTAGATTTAAGTTTTTACTTATACATAGCTCGTTGGAAATGAGAATTAATGCATGTACACTCTCGGACACATCAACCTTTTTCTTGTTACCCATTAAGATCCCACTGCTGGGCAAAGGCCTCCCCCGCGACTTTGCATTTAACACGGTCTCCGGTAGCGTCCCGCCATTCCCGTGAAAATGCATCCAGATCGTCTCTCCATCTTTTTCGAGGTCTACCTCGGCGTCTGTGACCATCTAGTGGCGCCCATTCAGTTGTTATTTTGGCCCATCGATCTGGATGCATTCTACAAACATGACTGGCCCAACTCCATTTTTATTTGGCAGTTTTCTTGCCCACGACAGCGATCCTCGTCAAGGAGCGCAATGTTGTGTTGCGTATTCGGTCACATCAACCTATTCACCCAATATAACTATTCTACAGAATCTACACAAAATCGTTAACGAGGGACTAAGGTATAGCTCGGTGTCCGGTGCGTGACTTAGAACAAATACTCTCACATGTTTCTCCGCGAGCGTCTTCTAACAGTTCAAAGTCCAATCAGTCTAGGTTGATCTGTCCGACGGTGTACATACTTGTCTGTATGTTTTGATAGTACAGGCCGCATGTACGAAAAAGATACGTGATTGTCTCGTTCCGAAAGCGAGAGCGCGGCACGAACGAGGAAGAGGCATGATCGGCTCAGTTCGGTGTGTTTGACGTTGTCACTTCCGTAAACCGACTTTACTTACAGACAACCAATTTTTTATGAATTGGGATGATGACTTCATTCAAAAAATGGCATTACAATTAGTCCGTCTTTTAGACTATTAAAAAATATTTGAAACACATTTTTTACCTGATCAAATACATAAATAAATACAAAGATACAGAGCATCAAAGTTACGGAGTGGGGGGTTTTGACGTCACTTTTAAGTAAAAACTAAAAGTACTCAAACGTAACGTCACGAGGAACTTTAACCCAGTGAATCTTTGTCATTTTAAGTTTAAGAGAAAAAAGAAAAAATACGTGTCGAATATTTTAAAATAATCTATGTGATGGGATAAAAAAAAATTTTGAGTCATTATGTAAAGCTTTCTCTATTGTAAAACTTTATAATGTATGTTTCTTACCCGACACATTCTCCCAATAACCTTCTTAGAGACAAGCTGTACATTCGCTGAAGCTAGCGCCACAGCTGTATCAGCCATTATTTCTACCATTGGGGAGCCGAGACCTGCGGAAGAGAAACTATCTTAATTTTAACTGAATTTTTAATAAAAACATGAGTTTGAGCTTTTTTTGAGTTTTAATGAAGAGTTATGGGCTAAAACATCTACCCAATGGCTACCAACTGCAAAACGGCGTCGTGGCAGACCACGGAAAAGGTGGCGGGACGAGCTGGACACCTTCTTAAATACTTGGGCGGAGGAAACTCGAGACAGAAAGTCATGGCGGATGAGGAGAGAAGCCTTTGCCTAGCAGTGGAACACAAAAAGCTAGATTAGATTAGTTTTAACTTGTAAGTTAACAGGGGTCTAAGTCAGCTAATTTAAAATAGCCTCAGTTGTGTGTCAGCAGTGTCAAATTTTTGACACATTTGGTATTCTGCTAAACAATGGCTTACACTGATTGCGACCAAATGTGTTAAATAATGCAATTGACACGCTGCCGACTAGGGTTTTCTACCCGGGTACCCGGGGCCGGGTATACCCGGGTATTTAGTACTATTTGGATCCGGGTACAAACGACCCGGGTACCCGGGTACCCGACAAAAATACTTTTTACGTTTTAGCGCGATGAAAATCAAAGGACTATTTGTTTTAAACTCGGTTTGAAACTCTACCGAACCGAATAGTTCGGCCGAACTATTCGGTTGTTCTGTCACAGCAATTTTGATTATTTTTGATTCAACAAATAGGTAACGATTATGAAGAAGAGCGCCATCGACTGTCACTAGGTAGAGCGGAATGTCTAGGGCGGTCTAGGTTTCTTAAATTATATCTTTAAGTGTCACATAATAGCCTTTATTTTATCATCTCCTAATAACTCTTGTAATACCTAAATGGGACATGAAGAAATTCAATTGGCTGCTCCTTGGTTTAAAATAATTTAATTTGAGGTTAATATTGTGTTTTATCAAGCAAATTTTGACTAAACAAAATAACCGAATAAATGGTCATTTTTACCGAATATTCGGCCGAATACGAATGTTCGGGTGAGGTGCCGAATATGCCGAATACTAAACGAATATTCGGCGCATCTCTAGCAATTATATTATACTTTTTTCATTCTGTCTGATCTAACAGTTTTTTTTTTAATTTATTTATTTGTTTTCATTAATTCATCCTTTTTTTCACTGAAATGCGAATACCCGGGTACCCGGGTCTACCCGGGTATTAAAAAAAATCATACCCGATACCCGGGTATCTAAAAAGGTCGGGTATTCGAAAACCCTACTGCCGTGTCGGCAGTAGGGTTTTCGAATATCGAATACAAGTGAAAATATATCGTTTTCGATAATAAATAAATAATAAAAAAATAAATAAATATCGTTTTCGAATTTCGAATACAAGTGAAAATATTGTAAATTAGTAGACTTGGGCCCCTGGTTTTGACCAGTTACCAGTAAACTTCAAACTGAATTAACTCAAAAAGTATATCGTTTACGACTTTTTTACAATCAGTATTTGTTGTTTGTTATTAGTTTCTCTATC